>JAPFRF010000004.1:95902500-96502500 GCA_029282475.1 Phrynocephalus forsythii | reverse complement strand
AAAACACAAGTGTTCTACACTACTGAAATGTACCAACTGAATTTTTTTCCTTCAAAGCTCCACACAGGAAGTATAGAATCCAAAGAAGTGGTTTACATGTCCCTTCTGCTGGGAGCATCCTGGGACTGGGTTGTTTCTCCTAGAACAATGGATGTGCAGAAAGCTTTCATGTCCATAGAGAAGAACAAGAAAAGCACAGCATGTGGAGGCTCCAGAGTCTGATACAGGCAACCTGAAAGCATGTGGAAAGCACCATATTTAAGGGAGAATTAAAACTGCATCCTCTGTCATTGCTGTCCACACAGAGAAGTAGCACTCTGAAGAGGAAGAGGTCATTGTGTCCATATGGGGTCTTCACATGTCTCTTGTTTTCTTGAGTTCTGGGTCATTGGTGTGCCTATTGGGGCTGTTACTTCACGCCCCTTTCATCGCGGTTCACTGTCCCGCTTGGGACCGGTATGAAGAAATGTTACTCCACAACCATTGTGTGATGACGGGAGTTTGTCCTGACCATGTCCCCTGAACTGGGATTTAAGCGGGATGAGCGATTCCCCTCCCTGGCCTCGGAAATCTGCTCATCTCGGTTCTCGTTCCAAGATGAGAACAAAGCCTGAGAAGTTCAGATGTTGTCACGAAACAAGGACGTGCAGTAACAGTCATCACGATACCATCAATCACATCCGTGGGTACACGGGAACAGGGACAGTACTGGGACAAGACCAGGTGACCGTGAGTGATGTGATCATGAAATGAACGTCAACTCAGAATGAGGAAAGATGTGAAGGAACCGTATGGGATAAAAAAGCATCCCCTTTTCAGAGAGTCAGTTTTGTATGATAAAAGCAATGAAGGAGGAAGCAAGGAAGCATGCTAGACAGAAGACAGCAGCATACCATATTTTTCCATCTATAAACACCCCCATGTATAAGATGACCCTCCATTTTCCAGCCTGAAATAACAGTTTCTCTACTGTGTGGTTCTCTCATTGGCTTGCTTCCGTGTATAAGATGACTCTAAGTTTTTAGTCTAAGAGTTTTAGTAAAAATAAATAGTCTTATACATGGAACAATACAGTATTTGTCCTTGTGTGTCCCACTCCACATGTCTTTATAATACCTGAAAGGGATTGTGCATTTTATGGAACAGCTGGCCCACAGCCTGCAGGTGGACTCATTGATATCTGTCTTGCAGATATGAATTTAATTTCATAACAGATATGGATTTATTCAACTAGGGGAGCTCATCTAAGTGCAGATAAGAATGACTTGCTACAAATATTACCTGGCTGAATTAAGCAAGAGACCTAGACAATCAAGACAGCTGTAGGAAAACACATTTAATGAGGTGAGAGATGAAATTGGGTGAGATTTAGTTATGTTCAGAGGATTATCCCAAAGGATAATCAGAACCAACCTTCTGATTCACCTGTGTGACCCAGTTGTTACTTTAAATTAGACTGCAAATTGCTTTGCATACCAAAGGAGATAGATAAATGATGAGGCAAAATTTAAATATAAGCATGCCTTGTGTTTTTAAAAAAGATAAGGAAAATACCTTTTGTAAAATACTTTGCAGCATTTAAACACTGATTAAAACCTGAAGCATTTAGCATTTGCTGTTATAAGGTTTTCTATATAAGCACAATGTCATTTTGGCAACAATTCTGTAAGCTTCATTTTCATCTAAAATGTGTTTTTCTGAATTAATGCTATCATTGTACCTTTTCTCTTGTTTTGATCTGATGGGATTGTCTCATCACACAGATTTTGAAGGATGAATATTGACAAGTGGTTTGCCACTGCATCCCTCTGCACAATACAACCAAGAGTTACCCCAAGAGTCAAAATTATTGACTATGCCACCTTCTAATATTGCTACAAACCAGTAACAATCCTTGATGGGTTTATATGTCCCTACCACCACTGGAGCTATCAATTTTCTTCTGTGCATGTGAGTGTCACTTTCTGGGTGCATCTCAGTCTGGTGTCTCAGCGCTGACCCATCTACTCTAGTGACCCTGTTAGGAACAGAGATTCTAAATAGTGTCTAGTCTTCTGATGGCAGTCCTTCCAGCTTCTACTGTAGGACACACTCAGATTGGCTCACCTGAGGACTAAAGCTCCTTATCTAAAACCCTCTTTCTATTTTTTTTTGCTATCTGTCACCATCAAATACACTGAGTGATCAGTTTCCATCTTGAAAAAATGCATCACCAAAAGGCAAACAGAAAAAGATACAGATGTATAGATGAGATGTATAGGCTAGCTTATATGTGGAGAATCACAGCCTTAGAGCAGTGCTCCCCAACCTTTTATTCTGCGGACCGGTAAATTTTTGATAATTTTTCCGTGGCCCGGGGGTGGGGATGGGGAAGGGGGAGATAACGGAATGCGAATGGGGGTCGGGCGGGGAGAGAGAGAGAGAGAGACGCACACACGCACGAACCCCCTCCCTCTCACCTTTGCAAACCGGCCAGTTGGGACTCTTCATTTCCGGGAGGCCCGGCTTTGCTTGGGGACCGCCGCCGCTGAAGGGGCCGGAAAGGAGGAGGAGAAGGAGCAGGCGCTGCCTACCGGATGTATAGCCCGAGGAGGCGGCGGGTGGGGAGCCGAGGGGGCTGCCGTGTGTGGGGCTGCCCCGGCGGCGGGACCCAGTGGGCGGCTTTCTTTCTTTCTTTCTCCCTCCCTCCTTCCTTTCTTTCTTTTTCTTTCTCTCTCTCTCCCTTCCTCTTTCTCCCCCTTTCTTTCTTTCTTTCTTTCTTCCTCCCTTCCTCCTTCCCCTTTCTTTCTTTCTTTCTTTCTTTCTTTCTTCCTTTCTTTCTCCCTCCCTCCTTCCTTTCTTCCTTCCTTTCTTTCTTTTTCTTTCTCTCTCTCTCCCTTCCTCCTTCTCCCTCTTTCTTTCTTTCTTTCTTCCTCCCTTCCTCCTTCCCCTTTCTTTCTTTCTTTCTTTCTTTCTCCCTCCCTCCCTCCCTCCCTCCTTCCTTCCTTCCTTCCTTCCTTCCTTCCTTTCTTTTTCTTTCTCTCTCTCTCTCTCCCTTCCTCCTTCTCCCCCTTTCTTTCTTTCTTTCTTTCTTTCTTTCTTTCTTTCTTTCTTTCTTTCTTTCTTTCTTTCTTTCTTTCTTTCTTTTTCTTCTCCCTCCCTCCTTCCTTTCTTCCTTCCTTCCTTCCTTTCTTTTTCTTTCTCTCTCTCTCTCCCTTCCTCCTTCTCCCCCTTTCTTTCTTTCTTCCTCCCTTCCTCCTTCCCTTCTTTCTTTCTTTCTTTCTTTCTTTCTCCCTCCCTCACTCCCTTCTTTCTTTCTTTCCCTTTTCTTTTCCCCCTCCCTTCTTTCTTTCTTTCTTTCTCCTCCCTCCCTTCCTCCCTCCCTTCCTCCCTCCCTTCCTTCCTCCCTCCCTCCTTTCTTTCTTTCTTTCTTGCGGGGTGGGGCGATTGCATGGGGGCGCGGTGGCGGGGGATGGGGGTGATTGGGGGATGGCGGCGGCGGCGGCGGGGCAATTACGGGGCGCGGCGGCGGCGGCGCTCCTGGGACGGCCCCGTGAGGCCGGTGATGGGGGCCGAGGCCGGCAGGGGCATCAAGGTGGTGGCGGCGGCGGCGGCTCCCGGACGGCCCGCGAGGCCGGTGGCGGACGGGGCAGCATTCCCGGACGGGGCGTTTGGGGGATTGCGGCGGCGGCGCGGGGCAAACGGGGGTCACGGTGGCAGGGTGGGGAAATGCGGGGATGGCAGTGGTGGGGCGATTAAAAATCCGGGCGGCCCGCACGCCCCCGCCCGCCCCAACACAGGCGCGGTCCGGCCTACGGCAGCGGGGGCTCTGCCCTGGAGCGTGGCCGCATAGGAGGAACCCACCTGCTCTTCCGACCGAGGCCCCCTCCTCCCCGGGCCCCCGCGCGCCGGCCCCATTGGGGCCAGAAGGAGGCGAGGAGGGGCAAGCGGGCCAAACGGGGGTAGGAGGAGGAGGGCAGGAGGAACACGACCAGGAGGAGGGCGGCGGAGGAGGAGGATGGATAAATGCGGTCCTCCTGCGCTCCAGCCTGACACCTCCCCCGTCCCCCAGGCGGCCAGGCCGACGGTCCACGGACCGGCACCGGTCCGCGGCCTGGGGTTGGGGACCACCGCCTTAGAGGATTGAACGTAACATTAAAAATCCTAAAATGGTGGATAGTACAAAAAGACCATGGATAAATCGGTATGACACTTGTCATGAAGCATAAACTCATAATGTGATATAAGAGTGCCATATTTTGTGTTCTTATTTGAATTAATCAAAAAGAAAAAGCAATGATGGTTTTGAGGCAAATTCTTCAAGTGGCTAGCAGGAAAATCCTTGAACTCTTTTTTTTTTAAACTTGGCAGCAATAATTCTTTCTGAAGTTGCCACTGTGTTCCTAAATGTCATGCATAGCCATAAACTACCCCCTGACCAAAATCACAGCAATTATATTTCCTGAAGTAAATCAATGGAAAATGTGCAAATGGGGATGCAATAATACCTTGGTTTATGAGCATAATCCAGTCTGGAAACATGCTTGTAAACCAAAACACTCTTATATCAAAGCAGATTTCCCCATAAGAAATAATGGAAACTCAGATGATTCATTTGGGAGTCCCATAGACCACATACTATACACACAAAATACCAATACTCAGAAAAAGTTGGCTAAAAGTTCACATCCACATCATGGTTTAGGTACCTGTCTGTGAAATCTGATCTGCTTTTTTATTGGGATGAGGTGAAGCAGCTGTGTAATTGGTGTGGGAATAACAACTTGCTCTTGAACATCACTAAGACTAAGAAATTGGTGGCTGATTATATGAGGAAAAAGACAGAGATTCAGGTAGGTAGGTAGGTAGTAGGTACCTACCAGAGATTCAGCCTCTGTACATTGGCGGGGACTGTGTGAAGAGGGTAGTTGGCTTTAAGTTTCTGGGTGTTATTATTGAGCAGGACCTGACCTGGAGCTCTAATACTATGGCTCTGGTGAAGAAGGCTCAGCAGAGAATATATTTTCTCAGACTCATAAAGGGAAATAATCTAAGCAAGGAAGTGCTGGAGTCCTTCTACCGTTGCTCTATAGCAGTGGTGGTGAACCTTGGGCACTCCAGATGTTTTGGATCACAACTCCCAGAATTCCAAGCCTGCATTGCCAATGACAAAGGACTGTGGGAGTTGTGATCCAAAACATCTGGAGGGCCAAAGTTTCTCCACCACTGCTCTATAGAGAGCACTTCGACATACTGTGTCTGTGCTTGGTTTTCCAGCTGCACAGCTGTGGACAAGGAAGCTCTTCAGAGTTTATTGGTCACCTTCTCCCATCTTTGGAAGAACTATATAGTTTTCCTTGTCTTGAAAAGGCAAGAAACATATTGCAGCAGGCATCTCCAAACTTCAGCCCTCCTGATGTTTTGGACCACAACTCCCAGAATTCTAATCTTAGATTGCCAATGGCAAAGGACTGTGGGAGTTGTCGTCCAAAACATCTGGAGGGCCGAAGTTTGGATATGCCTGTCTTACAGGATCCATCCCACCCCAGACATTGTCTGTTTGCACTGCTGCCTTCAGGGAGGAGATAGAGGACAATTAAAACAAGAACAAACAGATTAAAATAGTTTTTAATCCAAGAACTATAGTCACTTTGAATACTGCTAAAATTTAAATGTAATCCTGGTGGATGGGTGTGTGTGTTTAATTTTTTTAAAGTTACATTTGTACTTGGGGTCAATTATGTTGTACAATGTACAATGACTATAAGTTATATCTATCTAATGTGACAATAATAAAGTGGAAGTTTCAGAGAGGATCGCTGTGTTAGTCTTTTCAAGAATTGCAGGCAAAATTAAAAGAAAGACAAAACAAAAGAAAAGACACAAAACATGTGGCACCTTAAAGACTAACTTTCATATTTCAATGTAACGTTTCATAGACATGTCAAGTTCTTCAGACAGATGTCTGACATCTGTCTGCTATATGTCTGAAGAAGTGGAGGTGTCTACAAAATGTTACATTAAAATACATTAAAATATGAAAGTTAGTCTTTAAGGTGCCACATGTTTTATATCTTTTCTTTTGTTTTTCTTTGATTTTTGCCTGCAATAATAAAGTGCAATTTTTAGCCATAGACACAATTGACTAGTTGCCCCATGGCAAGAATTGGTTTGAAAAATAAAAATGAAATACAAGTACAAATAACATATCAAGAAAAATAAAACAATCCCCTAACCTGAAATCTTTGTGGCTGCTCCAAGGGAGACCTCCCTCCCCTCCCCCCGCTTTTGAGGCTTGCCTGAGATGGAACATTACAGACAATGACCCACAATCCAGCAGAGAGCGAGGGGAAGGGCGGAGAGCCACCACTGGCTCTGTTGTGATAATGTGATCTGCTCCAGTGCTTGTATATGAAAGTATTGCTTGTTGATCAAGGCAAAATTTAGAAGTAATTTTTGCTTGTCTTGCAAAGCACTCTTAAAACAAGTTACTCTTAAACCTAGATCTTACTGTATCTGCATTTCAATTGGGATTCAGTTCAGAATCAGATTGGAGTCCTGAATAGAGTTGGGTTTGAACTGAAAAATGAATCACATTTTCTGATGAATTTGGCCAATTTGTTAAAATTGTTGATTCGTAAGCATCATATATGGAGTCCCTCAATGAATACAAATTGATGAATAAATGTTTGGTTCATTAATTTGTGGGCCATAAAATGGCGCCCGAGGTACATATAGTCACCACATTTGGAGGGAAGCATCCCCTCACTCTACTCCATAATGCCTCAATGTTTGGTGGAGATTAGATTTTAGATGTCTGAGTTACGTGTCACTAAATGCCTCACCAGGAAAGTTGGTTTGGAAAACTTCAAGTGTTTTTTTAATGGATCTGAATGATTTTTTTAAGGAAATTCCAGGTTTGTTTTTGTATTTGTGTCCACTTCTAGTTACTTACAGAGACCTCAATTGGCGATTCAATGTATATGGAATGTTCAGATATTTTATCAATGTTACACACACACACACACACACACACACACACACACACACACACACACACACACACACACACACACACACACACACATGGCTGAGCACAAATTTGAACCAAGGGTCTTGAGTCCTAATCCACATTATATGTAGTATACCAAATTGGCTATTCAGTGCTTGAATTGGGTCCTTTCAGTAAGAAAGGTGGGACAGAAATATTTTAAATAAACAAACAGGTTTAATATTTTTTCTTTGGTTACACTGTGAAATGTAACTGAAAATCCTAAATGCCACACGAAACTACAAATCCCACTTTTCCTTACAATGCAAGTATATGATATCAAACCAATATAACTATAATGAAGTTACACCTTTGATCTTGTCTGTGAAGAGTCTCAGTCATCCAGGTGAGTTTATCTAGAAGTTGAGTCATAGCAACTGGACTTCTTTTTTTGAGAGAGATAGAAACGTTTCACTGCTCATCCAAACAGCTTCATCAATCTGAATAAAGCTAGTGTGAGTCCTCCATCTCATAGTCCACTCTGACCTCTTGTCACCCTGCTCTGAAATAGGCTCATAAGATGAACAATGACCTGAATAGTCTTGTTAGGTACTTAGACTGATGAAGCTGTTTGGATGAGCAGCGAAACATTTCTATCTTTCAAGAAAAATAAGTCCAGTTGTCATGACTTAACTTCCAGAGCTTTGGTCTTGAAACGGCAGGCATCTAAGCCAAGTGGAGAAAGATTGGCAGCTCCGCGCCGCTGCATGCGGGGGCGGGGCATCTTTGCCAGCCGGCGGAAGCAGTCGCCGGTTGGCTACTCTGCCTGCGCAGGTTACGCCGGGGGAGTGCACCTATTTAAGGTCTGGACGCGCTTCCCCCGACCTGCCTGCGCAGACTTGTCTTTCAGCTCCGGAGAGCTGACTCAGGAAGGCAGCGGGAGCCGGCTTTGGTCTCCGCCTTACAGCTGGCAGGCGGAGATCAGAGCGATAGCTCCTAAAGACAGCGCAGCCGAGACATTCTCGGCTGTTTAGTTCGCGCCGCAGTGAGCGGCGGCGCACGGATTCCGCTCCCGCCCGTCAGTTGGCAGGGAGAGCGCCGGATTGCGAGTATCTGAGGGAAAGGGGGGGAACCGGGAGGGGGGAGGGCGGCAGAGCCAGGCTCTCGTGAGCCTGCCCTGTGGGCGGGGGGGTAGGGAGGTAATGAAGGGACCCCCGGGAGCGGGGGGGAGGTGGGAAAACCGCCCGGACACCCGGCTGGCCGCCATCCGGTCAGCGGCTGTACCGGGAGAGAAAAAAAATAAAAATAAACACAAACAAACAAAGGGGTGCCCAGTCAGATCTTACCTGAGCGCACTGCTTGACTGCAAGGCAGATAGGAGGCCATTACTGTGGTCACAGGCCATTCGGCCTGGGAGGGGGCGGCCATTTTGTTGGCCTCTCGGCCTCTCTATCTGGGACCAGCCCATCGACCCCCATCCTTGCCATACCTGGGGGGAACTGAAGACGGGCTACCTCACGGAGTTTGGGTCTCGCAGGGGCAAGGATAGGGTATTATATTTCCACACGGGCACCAGCTTTCTGATTGAAGGGGCAATCAGCACGTGGGTGGGGGTGGCCATTTTGGGGATTGGGCGGCCATTTTACGAGGCCGCTGCGGACCCATCCTCGGCCTACCTTTAGGATCCTCATCCATCCAACCCGTGGGGCCCTGGCCCGGGACATTACTTTGGGTAGGTGGTATTACACTGCCCCGCCGTGCAGCGCACCCTGGTATTGGATCACGGCACACCCGAATTGGCATCATGCCACCCAAACCTAGCACCAGCAAGGGCAAAGGCAAGGCCCAGTCGCGTAGGCGGCAAGCACCCCCCCAGTCCCCGAAATATCATCATCATCGGATGAGGACTGGCAGCCATTTGCAGCCGCCTGGACCAAATTATCCCGTCTGGAAAAGGAACGTGCCAAGCAAAAGGGTATGGAGGCCTCCTATGGGGGGAGGCCTCCTAGGGACACCAAAGAGTATCGCAGAGCAGGTCTTAAAGCATTGGGTGATCTCATGATGTCCTGTATTTCTGTCTTGGAGACCGCTATGGCAGGACCCTCAGGCCAGGCTGCAGCTGGTCCGCAACAGGTACACCAGGACGCACACCTGACCGAAGCCGGACCACCACTCCCAGCGGCCACTTTCGCGGGACAGGCGCCAGCACCCATCACTCAATCAAGCGGGGAGCAGCTACAGGATCAGGCCATCGACCTGTCATCGACCAACCCCACTTGGGAACCGCAACCACGTGCACCGATTTACAATCCCCCTCCGGGTGAGTCAACCTCTTTTACACACACACCAAGGCGGGTTCTTTGGCCCTGGCCTGCTTCCAGCATGGTAGTGGAACAGGTCGAGGCCAGCCTGCCAGGTCACGGGACGCCGATTCTGCCACCACCGCCCTCGGGTACACCGGGCACGGTGCTGGCAGAAGCGGCCACCCAGACGGCCTCCAGTACGAGCCCGACTGTGGTACGAGGAGGGGACTGCAACACGACGAAAGCACCCACAGTGCGGGATGCCACTAAGCCAACAGAGGAACCAGAGCAGGCAGCAACCAGCCCTTTAGACTTGCCAGAGGGGGACGAGTCATTGCCCTTGGGGGATCACCTCTCTGACGCAATGATCGACAAGATTGTGTCGGGGAGGTATGTAGATATCTTTGAATTGCTGAACAGGGAAATTGATACCAAAGACCTGGAAAAGCTAGATGACAAAGAGAAGGAGAGAATTAGGAAGCGGAAGCCGGAAAAAACCTGGAATAACTGGCTGATGGCCTTCGTTATGTACGCTGGCATATATGCCGAGGCACACCCCCAAAAGGGCGCAGTGCTGTGGCACTATTTGGATAATATCATCAGGGCTCGTGCAGACTTCCCGGCTTCGGCTTGGCTGGCGTATGACGAAGCGTTTCGCCGCCGGATAGCCAAGGACCCCACACTCCGTTGGGATAGGCCCCATAGTTATTTATGGCTAAGGGTGATGAGCGCACCCAGACAGGCCCTGAACGATAGATTCGATAGCGGTCATGCAATTTCACGCCCTGGACAGATTGGTAATTCCCGCGCAAACTCGGGCCAGCCGGTTCAACCCCGGCTGGTCTGCTTCGCATATAACAGTAAAGGGTCCTGCGGGCGCCGCCAGTGCAAATTCAGACACCTATGCTCCACCTGTGGTGCCGACCATCCAGCTGCCAATTGCCCTAGGGGCAAACCGGGAAATAGCGGAGGGAGGGACCCGGGGGGAAAGCGCTCTCAACCAGGGTCGTCTCCGCCCCCAAAAGGGACCTAGTCCCATACGAGTGCCAGTTTTGAGGGCGTGGCTGTGTAGTTACCCCTCTCGGGATGAAGCCGCCTACATCCTGGACGGTTTCGTCTACGGCTTCCGTATACCCGCATTTGGGGAACGATCGCTCTTGCTCACAACCTGAAGTCTGTGATCGGGAAGGAGGCGATCGTGAGGGAAAAGATAGCGGCTGAATTGCTAGCGGGCAGAATCCTGGGACCATTCGATCATCCACCGACTCCCCGCACTCGGGTATCGCCTTTGGGCATTGTCCCCAAGAAAGCACCCGGCGAATACCACCTCATCCATCATTTGTCGTACCCGGCAGGGGAGTCGGTGAATGACATGATACCACAGGAACTCTGCAGCATCCGTTATACCTCCTTCGACGCAGCCATCAGAATGGTACGGGGTTGCGGAGTGGGGGCCGAAATCGGGAAGTGTGATATTAAATCAGCATTCCGGCTCTTGCCGGTCCACCCGGACGACTGTAAGCTCCTAGGATTTGCTTTTGAGGGACGTTATTACCTGGACAGGGCCATGCCTTTTGGCTGCTCAATCTCATGTTCTGCCTTCGAACGCTTTAGCTCTTTTGTAGAATGGGCGGTGCGCCAGCGAACGGGTAGCTCTCATATCATCCACTACTTGGACGACTACCTGTTCGCTGGACCGGCGGGCACTCGGCAATGTGCATCTCTTATGGCTGCCTTCCGCACCATGGCAGACGAGTTAGGCCTCCCTTTAGCAGAGGACAAGACGGAGGGTCCCGCCACCGTGCTCACATTTTTGGGCATTGAGCTGGACACTGTGGCCCAAACGTGTAGACTTCCCCGGGAGAAGTTGGCCGACCTTCGTGCCCGCTTGACCGCGCTCCTAGCACAGAAGAAGGCCATGCTTAGGGAGCTCCAGCAGATTATTGGACATTTGAATTTTGCCTGCAGGGTGGTGCCCCCTGGTCGGGCTTTTGTTCGCCGACTTTGCGACGCTATTGCAGTGCTACGTAGCCCTCATCACCGGCGCCGTATCTCGGCGGATATGAAGAACGACCTCAGGGTCTGGCTCCAATTCCTATCTGATTTCAATGGTATTTGCTTTTGGCGATCGGAAACGATCGCCGCCACGGAGATGCAGGTACAGACCGATGCGTCTGGAGCATTGGGCTTCGGACTCTACCTTCAGGGCCGTTGGTGCGCCGGCGTTTGGCCGGTGGAGTGGTGGGATAGTGGCATTACTCGGGACCTCACATTTCTCGAGTTATTCCCCATAGTCAGGGCTGTATTCCAGGGCGGAGCGGCTTGCCAATTCGGTAGTGCGATTTAATTGCGACAACCAAGCGGTTGTGCATGTACTTAATAAATTGACCTCCAAATCAAAACGGGTAATGGTACTGGTCCGCGCGCTTACCCTCCGATGCCTCCAATTTAATATATTATTTCGTGCCCATCATGTGCCGGGGGTTAGGAATGAGCTTGCTGACGTGCTGTCCCGCCAACAGATGGAGCGGTTCAGATCGTTAGCACCTCAGGCGCTTATGGACCCAGACATTCTACCACCCGAGGTATGGAGGCTTGGAGGGTAGAGGCGAATAGGGCCATGGGGCTGGCCTTGGCACCCAACACCCGCCGGGCGTATTCGACGGCCTGTGGCGAGTACGCTCGCTTTTGTGCTGATGAAGGATTCCCCCTACTGTGGCCGGCTTCGGCGGACCAGCTGGTGCAATTCGCAGTACATCTACACTTCAAGGGCTTAGCTCCTCGAACCATACAGGGCAAGCTGTCAGCCCTGTATTATTATGCCAGGGCACAGGGATTTGCACTCCCGGATTGCCAGTTCAGAATAAGTAAGATGATAGAGGGCTGGGCTAGGGAGCGGGGCCGGCCCCATGATGACAGGGCCCCTATCTCCCCAGGGATGTTGTGTAAATTGGCCTCGGTTTGGCCGCGGGTGTGTTCAGATCCTTTCGAAGCAGGTTTGTTCCAGGCCGCCACGTTGGTGGCATATTTTGGGGCCTTGAGAGTCAGCGAACTGGTAGCCCACTCCCAAACGGATGTATCAAAAACAGCTCTCCAGTGGGCTGACATGACCCTTGATGAGGACCACGTTGTGTTACGCATCCGTAAGTCCAAGACGGATCAAAAAGGCAGGGGTGCGGAGATACACCTAGGTAGGTGTTCCCTTCCCCAAATCTGCCCTATTCTAGCACTACAACGGTACACCAGCCAGATTGGCGTTGGTCAGGGGTACCTATTTCAGCATCAAAATGGATTACCATTGACCCGGTACCAATTTTGGCATGTCTCGTCCAGGGCCCTCCAGTTCGCTGGAATCTCGGGTTGGCATTTTGGCACCCACTCCTTTAGGATTGGGGCCGCTTCCACGGCCGCTGCCATCGGGGTTGATCCAGCTGGAATCCAGCGGATCGGGCGATGGCAGTCTAGGCAATTCAAGGCCTACGTGCGCCCCTTAATGGACCGGTGAGACCGGGCCAGTTCTTTCTGTTTTTTTGTTTCAGGTGTGGCTATTGGAGGACGGGCACGAGTTATCATCTATGGCCACAGTTTTGTGTTTTGGGCCGCCAAGTTCGCAGTGCATTCCGGACGTGGCCGCGATCTCGGCCTGGGACAGTGGGCCGAACTGGCGTGGAGGGGAAGACGGGGGATGCTCTGGAGGGAATTTTTGCCAACAGCCCTTAATGATCCCCCTGACCCTCCCCCGGCCATTGTCGTTGTTCACCTCGGTGGAAATGATTTGACCCACATGTCGGGCAAGTCCCTTATCCTCCAGATCATTGATGATCTGAGGACATTGAAGCAGCATCGCCCAGACACGACTATCTTGTGGTCTGCCATGATCCCGAGGTTGGTGTGGGGCCCGTTCCATCACCCACAGAAGATGCACAAAGCCCGGAAGGGCGTCAATCGAGAGGTAGCCCGCGTAGTCCTTGCGGAACTTGGCGCCGTCATTTGGCATCCTGAAATCATGGCACGGTCTTCTGACTTGTTTCGTCCCGATGGGGTTCACCTGTCCGATAAGGGCACGGAGCTGCTTGTTTCAGATTTGTATGAGGGCCTGCGGGCCGCATTGTTCGGCCGTTTGGGGTAAAGAGGCATCAGTGTGCCTCTTTGGTGGCGGGTAGCGCAAAACCAAACAGTGATTACCTAGTTCCCTACCTTATACGACATCTGCAGTGTGCTTGGCAGCCCATAAACAAGTAGCTAGGGCCAGTATTAGGCAGGCATAAATTAAAGCATAAATCCAACCACAATTAAAGGGCTGCCAAGGCTTGATTAACATGTGGGGATGCCAACATAGTCCGGCATCCGCTCTGCGGCAGTAAACAGGCCGCAGGAAATTTACCTATTGAAAGGGACCTAGATAAATTAACAACCACCTGATAAAGTTGCGCTACGCTTCAGGCCCTCATAAAGTTACGTTAAAGTTAATATTGTTAATAAATTGTGGCCCTTGTTAACCCAAGCAAACGTGTGTTGACTGTTTATTTCCGCCTGGTCTGGCAATGGCAGCTCCGCGCCGCTGCATACGGGGGCGGGGCATCTTTGCCAGCCGGCAGAAGCAGTCGCCGGTTGGCTACTCTGCCTGCGCAGGTTACGCCGGGGGAGCGCACCTATTTAAGGTCTGGACGCGCTTCCCCCGACCTGCCTGCGCAGACTTGTCTTTCCCCGCCCACCCGCCACTTATTTTGGTCTGGATGATGAAGCTTTGCTGGTCGCTTCGGGGCCGGATGGAAATTTTTGACTGTCACTCTGATTGGCCTTGAGTGACAGTGAGTTTTCGCCCATCCCATCATTCACACGCTGGCACTGGGCTTCGGTTAAAATCCCTTGGTCACAATTTGCGGGTAGCGCAAAACCAAACAGTGATTACCTAGGTCCCTACCTTATACGACATCTGCAGTGTGCTTGGCAGCCCATAAACAAGTAGCTAGGGCCAGTATTAGGCAGGCATAAATTAAAGCATAAATCCAACCACAATTAAAGGGCTGCCAAGGCTTGATTAACGTGCGAGGATGCCAACATAGTCCGGCATCCGCTCTGCGGCAGTAAACAGGCCACAGGAAATTTACCTGTTGAAAGGGACCTAGATAAATTAACAACCACCTGATAAAGTTGCGCTACGCTTCAGGCCCTCATAAAGTTACGTTAAAGTTAATATTGTTAATAAATTGTGGCCCTTGTTAACCCAAGCAAACGTGTGTTGACTGTTTATTTCCGCCTGGTCTGGCAAGTGGGCATGTGTGCACATGCCCACTATATGTGTTTTGAAGATTTTCTGAGCCACTTCGGCAATCTGCATTGCAACAAATGTGGAATATAAGCAATATTTATTAATATACACAAAATGTACACTGTACCATGTACTCCAGAATAGTTGAGTTGGACTGTATGACATTAGCTGCCCTGAAAGGTGTGTGAAAACCAGGAAGGTATGTGTGTGTGTCTGTAAGTCAGGCATGTCCAAAGTCAGGCCAGGGGGCCAAATGCAGCCTGTTTTCAAATTTCAAGTGGCCCGCGGCCTCTTCTCCCCACCAGCTCAGCCTATCACGCATCCCCGCCAGCTGGCCCCTCCCCATACCAGATGGAGGCATCAGCTTGCAGTTTTATGGTTTGCCTGACATCCCTGCCTCTGTCCACCACCACCCAGTCACCTGCCCAGCCTACCCGGCCCCAGTTCCATTGCTGCAGCATCATCCCTGCCTCCTTGCATGTTATAGAGATATATCCAAAGACTGGCCCAGGGGCCAAATGCAGCTGAATGGTTGGCCCCCACACGTTTTCACTTCACCAAATCTGAACCTCCTTGCAAAAAGTTTGGACATCCCTGCTGTAAGTAAACATAAAAGAATTGCCCCATTGGCTTCACTAAAACCATTAGGTATACTATTTTGGTAAGAAAGGGAAAAGAAAACAAGGGGGACACTAAGCAGTACAGCCACAAAGGACTTTAGATTGTAATTTCTTTACACAAGGACTAGTTTAAGTGTGTAATAAACTACCAAGGTCATCAACAGGAGATGTTAGCATAAACAGTTTTATGAAGGAGCTAGACAGGAATTTCAAAGTGGAAGAGAGGAGAGGGAAATGCTTCTGGAGTTTTATTGCTGCCGATACAACAAAGGAGATGAGATCAAGAGATCTGGCCGGAGTCTTCCCTCCCCTGCCACTCACTCCCAATATTTCATTTCTTTGTTGTCTTTCTGCAGAAGTAGTGGAATCTGAAAGCATGTATGTTTTTCTTTTGCATAATTTATTTATTGAAAAAATAGTTAATAGGGATAAGGAGTAGATCTTCAACCTTGTTTACAGTCACCACCACCACCACCTCTGGAAGCTGGTAGAAATGGCTTCTTGGTATCTGAGAGAGATGCATACTCACTGCTCTTTCTTTTTCTTCTCCTTCTGTATAATGTGCATGCCTCTCTTGTGTACTTTACGTTTAACGAAATCAAACACTAGGAAATATGTAAACAGAACACTTGAACAAATAAAGGGAAACAATAGCCCTTCCCACATTCCTGCTTGTGGGATATGTATGTGAGGAGCAAAGATCCAACAATGAATTCTCAAGTGACGGCATGTGTTAGGATAGGGCTCATTAGCCCTACTCTGTCACTACTAACTGGAATATGCTGGTCACAGGTAGAAGGGAGTATGCTTCCACATTGCTCCCGTTTCCACATTATTTCTTTACATGTGGAATGTTGAAGGTCTGAAAAGAAGGGCCAGTACCCTTGGAGGATGTACATGGGGATTAGAGCCCTAGAATATTGGCACCCTGATATTCATCTCTCATCTTCAGCTTCACCAAAAATCTCCATTATCAGGGGGCAACAACATTGAAAATAGAGGGAGTGGAGCACACCCTCTGTCTGTAGCAAGCATGTTGATGTTGTTACATGCCACCAGGTAGCTTTTGTCTTATGGTGACCTTATGAATGATTGATCTCCAAACTTTCCTGACATTATCAGCAGATTTTGCAAACTCAAGGTCTTCTTTATTGTGTGAATCTATCCCCTAGTTGACCTGTTTCTGTTCCTGCTGCCTCCAACTTTCACCAGCATTGTCTACTTTTCCCAGCAAGTCTTGTCTTCTCATGATGTGTCCAAAGGGCAACAGGTTCAGTTTCATCACATTTGCTTATAGTGTGATGTGCAGGTCTTTGTGACAGCCCAAAGTTTCACCAAAACTGTTCAGACATATGTCAAAAATAATAGATTTGTTGTCCCGTCTGTTTCTTCCTGTTTTCTGAGAAGTATTTCTTCCGATTTAATAACAACTCAGTTGGATTATAGCTACGTCCCAAGGAGAGTCCAGAAATGTAGACAGCTGTATTGGACCTCACCAAAAACACAAAGCAAAAGCAAAGCAAAATGTTCTGCTTATATACCACCCCATACTGCTTCAAGTAGTCTCTGGGCGGTTTACAGTTTAATTATGCAGGCTACACATTGCCCCCCACACCCAGGAAGGATGGAAGGCTAAGTCAACCATGCGCCTGCTACCTGAGATTGAACCCCAGATCATGAGCACATGTTTTAGCTGCAGTACAACTGTTTTTAACCATTGTGCCACAAGGCTCCAGAAGTCATAAGAGTGGGGGTAATGGTAGTAGGTAGAGTGAAAAAAATGGGCTGAAGCTCAACATCAAAAAGACTAAAATAATGGCCACCGGTCCCATCACCTCCTGGCAAATAGAAGGGGAAGAAATGGAGGCAATGACAGAGTTTATTTTCTTGGGCTCCTTGATCACTGCAGATGGCGACTACAGCAACGAAATAAAAAGACGCCTGCTTCTTGGGAGGAAAGCAATGGCAAACCTAGGTAGCATCGTAAAGAGCAGAGACATCACTTTGCCAACTAAGGTCAGGATAGTCAAAGCTATGGTTTTTCCAGTTGTGATGTATGGAAGTGAAAGCTGGACTATAAAGAAGGATGATCGCTGCAGAATTGATGCTTTTGAGCTGTGGTGCTGGAGGAGAATCTTGAGAGTCCCCTGGACTGCAAGGAGATCACACCTATCCATCCTGAAAGAAATCAACCCCGGATATTCACTGGAAGGACAGATTTTGAAGCTGAGGCTCCAGTACTTTGGCCACCTCATGAGGAGAGAGGACTCCTTGGAAAAGTCCCTGATGTTGGAAAAGATTGAAGGCAAAAGGAAAAGAGGACGGCAGAGAATGAGATGGTTGGATGGTGTCATCGATGCAACCAATATGGATTTGACAAAACTTGGGAGGCAATGGAAGATAGGAAGGCCTGGTGAACTCTGGTCCATGGGGTCACGAAGAGTCGGACACGAATGAACGACTGAACAACAACAATGGTAGTAGGTTGTCAATGGGCTGAACTGCCCTTTCAAAACCAAGGTATCTGAAATATGTTTCAGTAGAACAGAGATATCGCACAACATAGTGTTCCTGGCAAAATTCATTTCTCTCAAGTATTTGGGGCAACTCCAGTTGGGCTGTAGGGCAACAGATGATCTTGAAGGAAGGAATGAAGGATGAGGTCAATGTCCCTTTTAATCACAATTGGTGCTGGACCGAAAAGAACTGCTGGGTAGCTCAATGGTTTGGCATCAGAACTTGGGAGTTCAGTTACCCACTATGTATCTTTGACAATGCAAATTCCCATTCAATTTGATTAATAAATTCTCCCCCCCAAAAAAAAAATGAAAGAAAGAAACATTTTAAATAAATTTTCACAGGTGAACTTTAGGGTTTTTGTGCTTACTTTACATATGGAGCTGCTGGGGAATCATGAGCGGCTCAGATTCTGTCTCTTAGCGTACAGTGGAGTCTATGGAAGCTGGCAGCTTCACTGTACTTTTTGAACTTTGATTAAAGCCCTGGGGAAGCTGTCATAAAATATGTCCTCCCACCAAGGTGTTTTAAACGAAGGTAGCCTGGGATGATGGAAAATGATGAATATGTAAAACATAAGTGTCGTGATATGTCTGTAAAATACAGCACCATGAACTAGCTTGTAACATTGTGGTAACTATTCAAGAGGCTGGAATATAAAGCAGGAAATTGGAAATCTTTTACAGTGGGAAATTAATCTTTTCGAAAATTGGAGGAAAAATTATGGCACAGTTTACCACTTTTGCTGAAACAGATATGAGGAAGGACTGGACACCTCCCTTATACCCACAACATGGTTTACAGTGTTCTTAGGCCAGTGATGGTGAACTTTTAGAGACCGAGTGCCCAAACTGCAATTCAAAACCCACTAATTTTTCACAAAGTGTCAATACAGTAATTTAACCTGTATACAGGTGGCTGTGAAGGGGCAATGTCGGGTGCCCACAGAAAGGTTCACCATAGGTTCGCCAACAATGTCCTAGGCTTTAGAAATCTCCCTCAAGAATGTAAGATTTTGGCCACTTTGGGAAGAGTTTGCACTCTGAAGAAGAAGTAAGAAGCTGTTTTTTTCCCACAAAGAGCAGCTGAATCAGGTGTGCAATATGATATGGGATGGGATATACATTTCACACCAAAATTTCTGCACTATTTTTTAATTGTCTGGCTTTCTGTCCCCACTGTCTCTATGCCTTAGAATGACTCTAGATAGATGACGTTGAGGGAAAACCCAAATGCTGGCTAAATGCTCTGATCCTGCAAATGTGATGACTCTGTTTGCCATGCTGTCCAGGGCATATCTGGGGGTGGGGAGGGTACATCTGCCCCAGGTGCAGCAATCTGGGGACACCTGAAGGGGGAGCAGGAGGAGGAAACTGTGTGCCCTCCCACCACCCAGCAGTCCTCCTTTCCCCTAAGACATAGTGAGGGCACACCCTCTGCAGCCTCCGCTGCCGCACGCCAGGCAAGCAGCAAAGCAGGCAGGCAGGAAGGCAGGTGTGCAGTGACCATGGCACCCTCCTCCTCCTCTTCCTCACCTTGGTGGGAGATGTGTAAGGCACACACATGCTATGCATGCACATGCACACACACACACACACACACACACACACACACGTGCGCACATCCACCTTCATGCCTGTGCATGCATGCACACACTCCACGCCCGCAGGGTTCGGCACCCCTGTTGCTGGGTGGTTATGATGTGGGGTTGGGGGTGGCAGAAAGGATGCAAAAATGACCGTTGTCCCCAGGCTCTCCAAATCCTGGCCATGCATCTGATGCTGTGTAATGAATTCTGGGAGTTCTAGGTGATAAAGACAACTCCTCAGCACTTCCTTCTTTTTCTGGGAATAAAAGTTTGGAGTGATGTGCTGGAAGGGATTTAGCTGCACCATTTCCACAACTAGTCTACACTGGGTTCTAACTTTGTAATGATGATGATGATGATGATGATGATGATGACCTTAAAACTGCAGAGCCGGAAGGCACTCTAGGGATCATTGAGTCTAGCTCTATCAAGGAGGCAGAGCAGGGAACTGAACTCTGAAACACTTGGTCTGTAGCCAGATGCTTAAGTCAATGAGCTATCCAGCAATTCTCCCTCCTTTTGTGCAAAGTTACATCTTTTCCTGAGTCTTCTTTGTTTCATGAGTCCCCCTTATCCAGTATTTCCTACTTTCTGGACTTCAAGGATCTTGCCATCTCCTACCTCCACTCTTCACCATCTTGAATGTATTCCTTCCAAATATTTCAATTTGGTTTGTCCATTCCAACCACCAAAAGATTTATTTTTAAGAATAACAGGTTGGTTGGCTTAAAAAAACTGATTGACTAACTGGATGGAAGAGGCAGACAACCATTGCAAAGCTACCATCCTACTGGGAGTGATCTCCCTTAAAAACTGAAAATCCATCTACTGAGGAATTGCTCCAACCAGGCCTGGCAAAACAGTAACCCCCACACTAAACCAAAAAGGTGCAGCTTGGGCACAAATCAGGCTGGGGCACTATGGTTTGTTCACATGATCACTGGGAGATGGTTTGCACTGGACTTGTGCCACATTCAGTCCAAAATGTGAGGTTTAATTCAGGAGTGGAGAACCTACAGCTGTCCAGATGTTTTGGATGGTAACATGCAGAATTCTGATCCTATATAACCAATGATAAAGGACTGTGGAAACTGTCGTCATCTGGAGGGACAAAGGTCCCCACCCCATCCTAAATGAATGACCTCGTATTAGGGATCCTTATGAAAAATGACACACTGTTTCATCATTATGTAAGCTTATGAAACCTTACAAAACAAAACAAAGGAGCAAATAGTGTGTTGCCAAGAAATGAAATGAAACACCATTTTTTGTTTCAGAAATGAAATGATTTGTCCTAGCCTTTTGATCCAGTCATCTTGAGAACAGGAGCTTTATTTGATCTGCCTGAAGCTAGCCAGCCAAGGAGCTGAGGTGTTCTCTTCACTGGCTGTGTCTGCAAGTTGATTTAAACTGATTGTTTTCCTTTCCTTTTTAAGTAGGACTGTGGAGGTTATTTATTAAAATATTTTCTTTCCTCCCCTCATCACACCAATCAGCTGTTCAGTTTATCTCCCCGGTTTCTCCACGGAGCAGCTAGCTATTAGTTTTCTAGCTTGTTTACAGAAGGTTCTGTGTTCAAAAGCAAATTGATTGGAAGATTTGAGGATCTTTGATTTAGGGCAGTGGGCTCCCTGTTAAAAAAAAAGGAAAGCTCCCCGTTATTTATAGCCTTATGAAGCATTTCTTTTCATGACAAAAATTCTTTTTAAAAATCAGTTATTAATGACACAAAATGAAATGAAGACTGAAACAAAATGAAACTAAAGGAAACATTATATGTTGGTGCCCATCGCTTTGTTGTATCTTTCCTAGGAACAAATGAAAAGCCATTAATCATTAATCACCCAAGTACAAATTTTCTACAGAATATTATTTCCAAAGATTATTCCAGTAGACCTTACTCTTCACTAAGCAATCCCCTACAATTTTTTTCCCCAATAAGAGATTCCCCTCTTGTTCGTACCTGATAATTTGTGGGCCACAGAGAGAGTCTCTCATATCGCTTCATCTTTTTCTCGTAAACATGATCTGAGGCTCAGCACAACAGTGGATGGCTATAAAATTATTCCATGGCTTTCATCAGCAAGGAAAATTTTGTTGTTGTTTTTTACCTATTATTGTTTGTAGTACCAGGTCTCATGTTCTGGTCCTTCTGAAGGCAGAGGATTTTCTTTTACATAAAAGAAAAACATAATTGTACTGATAGTGCTGGGTGTGTAAGAAAAGATGGACCTGCCTTATTTATGAGGACAAAGCACTTTGTAACAGCAAACTGACTGAACCTTCCAAAGGATGCTATAAAAGAGTGTAACAGCAACATTTATGAAGCCTTTGAAGGAGAAACAAATTGGGCAGAACAAAACAGTGTCATCGTGACACTTCACTTCTAACAAATGTTTGAAGGAATAATGTTTTTGTTTTGTGAAATGTTATTAGTGTACTCTATTTTTATGAGTTCAATTCCTTTCATAATGCCATGAATAAATATAAGAGCAGCCAACAAAATTATATCTATTTTTTTCAGAGTTTTGCTCAAATAAATTCATTTCTAAAGCAAAGTGTTCTGGTTATATACCACCCCATACCACTTCAAGTAACCTTTGGGCGGTTTACAGTTATTAATTACAGTATGCAGGCTGAATCACAAGCCTGAATCACAAGCCAAAATTAAGATTGCCGGAAGAAATATCAACAACCTCAGATACGCAGATGATACTACTCTGATAGCAGAAAGTGGGGAGGAATTAAAGAACCTCTTAATGAGGGTGAAAGAGGAGAGTGAAAAAAATGGGCTGAAGCTCAACATCAAAAAAACTAAGATCATGGCCACCGGTCCCATCACCTCCTGGCAAATAGAAGGGGAAGAAATGGAGGCAATGACAGAGTTTATTTTCTTGGGCTCCTTGATCACTGCAGATGGTGACTGCAGCAACAAAATAAAAAGATGCCTGCTTCTTGGGAGGAAAGCAATGGCAAACCTAGATAGCATCCTAAAGAGCAGACACATCACTCAACGACTGAACAACAACAAAAATGCAGGCTACACGGTGCCCTCCCCCAGCAAGCTGGGTACTCATTTTACCAACCTCAGAAGGATGGAAGGCTGAGTCAACCATAATCCCTGACTACCTGGGATTAATAATAGAGAGCTTTTCCATACTTTACAAAGCTCTGGGTGGGTTGAGGGTGAAGCTATAAATAGGGCCCAACATGGGTTGGGGGAGGGAGAGAGAAGCCTGCAGTAGTCTCCTTTCAAATACCCAGAAAGTCTATCACTTTTGATACATTCTCTTATCTTTTCACAGAATTTTCTCTCTGTAGGTGCTTCAGGTTGCTTCCAAAATTGCGCATACAGAATCCTCCAGCAAGTCATACCTTGAGGAATGAGAGGCAAAGGTGCACAAAGAAAAACAGTTAAGGAAATATTAGATAAAATTAGATAACAGACATATATTGCTTAATCTTAAGATAACAGATGAAACATCACCACTGTTAGGAAAGCCTTGAAGACCTGGCTTTTTGTGGAAGCTTTTGGTGATCACTGAGCATACATCTGTGAGTTGTTGTTGGTTGTTTCATCTTGTCCCAGCCCTTTTTCTTGCCGGACTCTTCGTTGTCGTATTACTTTTGCAGTTTATCATTTTTCTGTTTCTTTAGTCTGATATTTGTTTGTTTGTCTTGTGGGTTTAGGTTGGGTTCTTGTATTTGTTATTTGCTGTATACCGCCCAGAGTTCCCATGGGAAAATTGGGTGGTTAACAAGTACAAATATAAATAAATATAAATAAATAAACTGGATAACATACAGAGCCTAAAGAAAGAGTTCAGAGAGAAATTGAACTGGATCAAGCAGCTCCCCGTGCTTATTTCAGGGAGGAAGCTGGATCGTTGAATTAAAGAGACACCAAAAGAGACATTTCTGAAGTTCAGTGATCAATTAAAAAATAACATGTCACCAAAATGTGAATCATTTTAGATGATAGAATCATAGATTAGTGGAGTTGGAATGCGGCCTATAAGGCCACTGAGTCCAGCCCCTGCTTAGTGCAGGGTAGAGATGGGCACGAAATGAACAATTTTTTGTTTCCGTTTTTGTTTTTTTGTTTCGTTACGCAACGAAATGATAAACAAATTTTATCTCTAAAATGAAACAAAACGAACAGAAACACCAGAAATTTTGTCGTCCGTTTCGTTTTCGTTACGGCAATACATTGAACTGCTTTAAAAGCTAAAAAAATCACAAAATTGAAATAAATGGTAACAAAACGGTAATGAAACGAACAAAAACAAAAACGAATTTTTTGCAAAAATTCACAAAAAACGGAAATCAACCGAAACGGACCGAAACGACAAACGACAAACAAAATGCCATTTTTTTGATTCGTGCCCATCTCTAGTGCAGGGATTCAAGTCAAAGCAGATCTGACAGGTGGTCATTCTATTTTCTCTTGAATGCCTCCAGTGTTGGAGGGCTCCCCACCTCCCAGGGTAGCAGGTTCCATTGTTTTATTGCTTGGAGAGTAAATATGGTTTCCCAGATATTTAATTTAATTTAATTACCAAATTTCCTACTGACCATCTAACTACAGACAGTCTAAATCTGGCTTTTTGTGTCTTGAGGCCATTTTTGTATGTCCTATACCAGGGATGGTGAACCTTTTAGAGACCGAGTGCCCAAAATGCAATTCAAAACCCATTCATTTTCCGCAAAGTGCCAGTACAGCAATTTAACCTGAGTACAGGTGGCTGTTAAAATTGATGGTGGGATTAGGAATTAGAAATAATAAGATAATGCAAGAAAAGACATCAAGTAATGTTGGGAAAGAGGGCTGTTCAGGCTTAATAGAGACCTAGAGTTTTGGGAGGGTGCTGAAGAGGTGGGCAGAACCCTTTCAAAGTAGGAAGGCACTGAATTTGGAGATGAGTTGGAAGTCAACATGATTCCAGACAGTCACCTCCTTGCAGTACATGCAGGACCCGGACCTGGCCATTCTAAAGATTAAAGTTAACAAGTAGCTGTTAATAAAATTATGGCCCAATTTAAACCCAACTATCTTGTCTTGCCTCTTTATTATGATCTGGGGACCCCCAAAGCACTTTTAATTGAGTTAATGAGCAAATAAAAGCTGAAGGATGAGTCTATGTGGTTTCCACAATGTTTAGGTCACAAGCTTCTTACCTTTCAATGAGAGAACCAAGGAGAAGAATGGATTTCATTAAAATGTGGAAAATTTATTTTTGAGAATTTATCTCCCAGAATTTCCTAGCCAGAACAGCCATGGTATCTGTTGGCTAGGAGATTCTGGGTACGATAGTCTAAAAAGTAAGTTTTCAAAGCTCTGGGTTTGAAACCCATTACAAACCTAGATTAAATGCTTTTGTGGTTAAGAAGACAAGTTGTCATATAGGAAAATTGTGGATAAAAATAAATCTACAAAACACTATCTACAAGAAAATTAGATTTTACTCAAGTGATGAACTGGTTGCCACAAATCTATTCAAGAAAGCAAAAAGAGAGCAGCAAAGTTGGAGAAGAGTTACCAACAGATTCTTCTGATGGGGATGGAGGACTTCTAACCTTCTGGGTTTTTTTAAAAAAATATGGCTTCCATCTTATTTTGCTATGGGGCTTGCTGACTGCAACTGGAGGCTAGTGTTTCACTAACTCCTCTCCAAGCTTTACTTCAAGATGAACAGACCCCCATTTTAGGCCCTCCTGTGCTAGTAGTGGCGGTCTCAGAAGCACTAGGCCGGCCAATTTGGAAGACAGACTTTTTAGACTGTCTGCATGTTTGTTTACTTAATTTACATCTCACATTTCGCCCAGGGAAAGGACTTAAGGCAGAGCACCATTGTCTGCTCCAACAGCACAGTCTTTCTTTCATGCCTAAGGAGTTTTCACGCTGCTAGCAGTGCTCCAACCTCTAGATTCTTTCAACATGACATACAGAGCTCTAACCAGTATAGCCAGTGATGAAGAAAGCTAGGAATTGCATACCCAGGTTATACCTTGCCCGCTCCATTCTACTTGAATGAGCTTTACTTATGCCAATGGTACAGCAGCAGGCATGATCCATTCTCCCCTTTATGCGCATTCACTGCATCAGGAAAAGCATCCTAAATTGCTTTTTCGGAACCAAGTATTAGACAAGTCTGTTGCCATGATAAACTTGTAATCTAGTGATCTCCTCCGATTACTAAATACCCACCCTTTCCCCATTGCAAATATTAATGGTGAATGGTCTCTGAGTTTATGGCTCAAATTGAAATATTCAGCAAATATCTGAGATGCAGTGCCAGCATTTTTCATTATCCAGTTTTGCAATAAAATTTACTTAATACCACATGGTAATGCATGGTTGACATGCAACATCAGCCAGGATCTGATAGTATCTGGTATGTTGTCATCACTATGTGGTCATAATTAACAATTGATATTAAATAGCAATAATTATTTGACAGAAATCAAGATTTGATAGCTGTGAGCTAGCTATTAATGTTGAACAGTACCTGGCATTTATCTCTGTCTGTCTCTCTTCAATATTTGGCACCAGGCATGCCAGTTGATCTCAATATTTGACAGCATCAAATATTTGACAGTATCAATTATATGGCGATTAACATTTGACCATCTCTGGCAGCTGTCTTCTGATGTTATCCACAATATTTTATAGTGCTACATATCTAGTTTTTTAAAAAAGCATAATTTGAACGCAGGCAGCAGATTTTGCTCCAGGAATTCAAATGTCAAGTTTCATAATCCGAATCCAGTTTTTGAGTTGTGAAATGTTGTAAAAATATTGAGGAGGGAGCTGATTATGCAAAACAGCATTTCGGGTCTGAGTGAATTCTTTTGATAGAGATGAACCAATATAAATGTGACAATGTGGCCAAAATCACAACAATAATAAAATCAACTACCATTTACCAGTTTCTTCAGAGACTTTAAAAAAATCTGCAAGAGCATTAGTCCAGTTATTTTCTGAAATGAAAACCAGGAAACATGAACCACAATCATGCAGATTAGACACAAGCATGGGTCATGAGAAGCAGGATATTTTGGGCATGTAGATCTTTATACAGCTGTCTCTAAAATATTGTCATTTTATAGGAGTGGAGCAACAAATAGATTTTGGCCCACACCTGCCAGCAGTTATGTGCTGCTAATCATAGCTTTAGATGATGATGGTGGCGGTGGTGGTGGTGACTCCATCATTAGTGTACCTGTCACTTTGCTTGTCATAATATCTAATGAAGATGTTTATTATGAGTCACATAATTATTGTGTGGATTTATGGCACACTGCTGTTATCACCAGGAGGGTGTTCAAAGGAATGAGGTCTCTCTTCAGAGTGGAAGATGTAAATATGCACATCTTGTTTGTGTGGCTGTGAAAATATTTCTACAGCGATGGCAGAGAAACACAAGGTGACCTGCCAAAAGTGTGGCAAGAGAAGCTGTAAATCTAGAGGAACTGAGCCCTTGGAATGAGGAGAAGTCTTTGCCCCCCCCCAGCCCGAAATAAAGAGGTGAGACAACTGCTTTTGTGTCAAACAAGGGCCACAACTTTATTAACTTCTTATTAAACTATGC
The DNA here is from genome assembly GCA_029282475.1 of Phrynocephalus forsythii. NCBI lineage: Eukaryota > Metazoa > Chordata > Lepidosauria > Squamata > Agamidae > Phrynocephalus > Phrynocephalus forsythii. The sequence continues at coordinate 96,475,638 of JAPFRF010000004.1, read as the reverse complement.
GGAGATAAGGGAGCCTACGTAGTGCCAAAGGTAGTGATCTTTCTTACTTAATAGAGCCTACATCCAGGTGACACTCAGTGAGATCCCCATTAAGTGTCTATGTACATCAGGGCTGCCCTCTGCCGATTCCTCAACCTAATTTATCTCCATCATTTGCCGGTGTCTGCTACCAATCCTATTTATGGCCAGAGGGCTACCAAGCACCAATTGGATGCCAAGAACTGGGATCACAACAGGCTCTATTGACCTAGGCACTACCTGCCGTTAATCTGTCCAGTAGTATTCATTTGCCAGATCCCTGCATTTTCACTTTTTGCATGCATAAATAGACCCAATGCAATGTAGAGAAGTGGAGCACTTGGATTTTAGCAGTCCAGACTTATGTCCCCTTTGAGCCACTATAAATACAGTGGGCAGCTTCAGCCAATTGCTCAATGAAGAAAGCAATGCCCAATGGCAAGAACTTCTCCCATGAGAATATCAACCATTGATGAACCATTTAGCATAAAATGTGGATTTGGGATTTTCATAAACTGTATGCCATAATCATCACAATTATACCAAAGGAAGGCTTGACATATCTCATTCAGCATGTAATGAGTCTATCTCATATATTAGTTTCACCTTTTGAGTTGACTTACTGACATTTGAACGATATTCTAATTTTTCGAATTTCACCTGTATGTGAGTATTTTGCCTTTTACTTTATAATCATCTTGTGGCAGGTAGCACCTGCACCTCCCACTTTTCACACTTCAATTAAAAGTCAGGCTGAGATGTCAGAAGATAATTCTTTCCACAAGCTACAGAGTGAGGAAAAGATCAATATATATAATAGAAAAGAAAATATGCAGCTCTCTCATCTGCCTTGCAATGTTACAGAAAGCTACAAAATGGCCACAAGAGAAAGTTTAAAGGGACCTGAGACTGAGGCAAAAAAGCAAGATCCTTTTATGGAGAAATAAAACTTTTACAAGCTTAGAGGACAAATACATGTTTTTCCTGGGACTGGATGTAACACTGCCCACTAGAGATGGGCACGAAATGCCCAAATGATGTTTCATTGTCATTCGGGCCCTGGGGCCCACTTTGTTTTGTTGTCATTATTCGGGCCTCTGGAGCCTGCTTCATTTTGTTTGTTTTGTTTCATTTTGGGGGCAGCAAGCCTGCCAGGAGAGCATTCCCGTGGCCGCGGGGAGCCCTCCTGGGGCCAGGTGCTGCAGGGGCCAGCAGCAAGCCTCCTGGGAGAGCCACCCTGCACCCACGGGGAGCTCTCCCGGGGCTGGGCACCACCAGAGCCAGCAAGAAGCCTCCTGGGAGAGCCATCCCACAGCTACAGGGAGTCCTCCTGGGGCCGGGTGCCACCGGAGCTGGCAGAAAACCTGCCGAGAGAGCAATCCCATGGCCACAGGGAGCCCTCCTGGAGCTGGGTGCTGCCAGAGCCGCCAGCAAGCCGGCCAGGAGAAAAGTCCCGCAGCCACAGGAGCACTCTCCTGGCCTGCTTGACAGGGCTGGCGGTGCCTGGGAGGGCTGGGGGAGATTTAAAAAGCCCACTCTTTCCCCACCCCATCAGGTGGGAGGAGAGAGTGGGCTTTTTAAATCTTCTCCCCTCCCGGATCTAGCACTGAGTGGCTACTGTGCACTGGCTCTGGGAGGGAGGAAGTGGGGGGGAGAGCATGCTCTTCTTCCCTCCATCCCATGTGGTTGTTAGGAGAGCACGCTGTTTAATCTCCTTTCCAGGCTCCCGAAGGTAGCAGCAAGCAGCTGCTTGTTGCTATCGTTGGGACCCTGGAAACAATTTTAAACAGCACACTCTCCCCACCACCACACGGTGTGGATGGAAGAGTGAGCTTTAAACTCATTTCCAGTCTCCCAAAGGTAGCAGCAAGCTCTGTCCCTTAGGGACGAAGGCTGGAAACAAGTTTAAACAGGGTGGAGGGAAGAACGAGCTATTTAAATCTCCCTCCAGCCCTCTCTGGGGTCTCTTCTTCCACGTGCTGGATGACAGCGCTGGACGTGCTGTCATCTGGTGTGGCGAAGATCCCTTTAGAGAGACCCCCGTTGATGCCTCTGCATCCAGAGGCACGAATGGGGGTCTCTCTAAAGTGATCTTCCCTGTGCGGGATGACAGTGCCAGGTGCGCTGTTATCCAGCGCGGGGAAGAAGAGACCGCCATTCATGCTTCTGCATCCAGAGGCATGAACAGGGGTCTCTCTAAAGGGATCTTCCCCATGCAGGATGACAGTGTGCCTGGCGCTATCTGGCGCAGGGAAGAAGAGACCCCCCCATTCGAACCTCTGCATGCAGAGGCACGAATGGGGGTCCCTCTAAAGGGATCTTCCTGTGACAAAACCCTGGAAACAGGAGTAATGAATATACAAATCATCAGCCAATCCCAGCAGGAGGGTGGGGAATGGTATGATATAAAAAGGGTGGAGCCTAGGCAGTTGAGGCAGTTGAGTTAAGTTGAGGTTTTGAGTGAGTGCTGGGATAGAGCACTGCTCTGTTGGAGTTCTGTCAGGCAGTGAGGGCTATACTGTTTACTAGTTATTAAAGACAGGGAGGCTTGTAGAGTTGATTAAAGCTATTGTATGTTAAAGGCAACGCATACCATCCTCAGACATTGTTATATTTATTATTTTCTCAATAAACTTTGTCATTATTTTTATATTATACATCTGAGTCGGTCCCAATTCATAAGGCGACGATCTAAATGGTGGCAGCATTACCAAGTGAATAAAAGGTGGCAGCATTACCATTTCCATCACAATTACACGTGTAAAAGGGAGGTGTCATCACACTTCCCCATCCTGGATGACAGTGCTGGGCACGCTGTCATCCGGTGCTGGGAACAAGAGACCCCATTTGAGCCTCTGCATGCAGAGGCACAAGGGGGGGGGTCTCTCTAAAGGGATCTTTCCCACACCGGATGACGGTGCCGGGCATGCTGTCATCCGGCACAGGGAACAAGAGACTGCCATTCGAACCTCTGCATGCAGAGGCATGTACAGGGGTCTCTCTACAGGGATCTTCCCTGTGCTGGGTGATAGCGCACCCGCCACTGTCTTCCGTGCAGGAAGATGAGACCCCCATTTGTCTCTGGATGCAGAGGTGCGAACAGCGGTCTCTTCTTCTTCTCCCTTGGAAGAAAGCCACGGCCAAGGCTCTGCTTGTGGCGGCGAAACCGCACCTGTCTCTGGACCAATCTCCGCAGCAGGGAGGTGACAGCCCAGCCCTGCTGGGGCAGTGGCTCCCAGGGTGCTGCCAGGGCGGAGTGGTTGCCAGGGAAAAGGGCCCCAGTTAGGGCAGCACTGCGCAGGGCTCCGGGGGTAGCAAGCTGACGGGGGTGGTGGACGGCACGGCGGATCTGTCCTTGGGGAGGGGGCCCAAGGGAGGGAGGTACTTGGCAGTGCTCCGGGGTGGCGGCCTGTTGGGGGTGGTGACTGGAGCAGCGCCCGGCTCCTGGAGGACTCCCCATGACCACGGGATTGTTCTCCTGCCGACAGGCTTGCCACCGGCTCCGGTGGCGCCCGGCCCCGGGAGGGCTCCCCATGGCTGCGTGACGGCTCTACCAGGAGGCTTGCCCCGGCCCCAGAAGGCCTCCCCGCAGCTGTGGGAATGCTCTCCCAGCCTGCATGCCACCGGCTCTGGTGGCACCTGGCCCTGAAGGCTCCTTGTGATCGCAGCTTGCCGCACCCTGAAAAACAAAGAAATGGAAACAAAGTGGTCCCTGGGGCCCCGAAAAACAGAAATGGAATGAAGCGGACTCCAGGGCCCGAATAACGACCACGAAATGCCATTTTGGCGTTTTGTGCCCATCTCTAGTCAGGAAGAAACACTTCCAGAACACAGCCAAACAACCCGAAAAACTCACAAGAACTAACATATGCTCCCATTTTCTGCTGTTGCACCACCTTACTTTGAATTGAAAAACAAACCAAAGTTAAAGGACGCATTCCTTCATTCAGTTAGCAAGACAGAGGAATTATCAAATATACCTTTAGCATAATAGGGTGAATCTAAAGGCTAGCAATATTTTTATTTAGTTACGAAATACTTCTCATGTCACCATCCTTCCACTTTTTCTGGTATTTTAAAAGCCTGGTGATCTAAGAGTACACACATTTACTTATCTTCCAAAGATATAATAACACTGTCATCCATTTCTGGATCACAAAAGATGAACAGCCTAACACAGACTCAAAATGGGTTCATCTATTATCAAAAAAGATAAGTGCTTCATCAGGTATATATATATCAGATAATATTTATCTTTTCTCATGGAAGAAAGAAAGATTAAAGTAATGCTTAGACACATAGTGGAAAAATAAGTGGCTGTACCACTGGGTGTTTCATAAATTGAGAACAGATAATACAGTACACTCTGCCACTACAGATAGTGGCTGAATTTCTGTTGTGCTGTTACACAAAAGGCATCACTTTTTGCTGCAAAATTGTCGTAAGCAAAGAAACCTCCATAGGTATTCTGTGTTATACACTGCATCTTGCTACTCAGTATGTAACTGCTAACACCTTCAGAAATTTCTTAACTTCTTAACAGCAATTCACTGTTAAAATCTACACATCAGGATCTCAAATGTGAACTGTCCGAGTTGGACACTAAACCAGTGGTTCTCAACCTGTGGGTCCCCAGATGTTCCTGAACTGCAACTCCCATAAATCCCTTACAGCACAGCAAGTGGTGGAGGCTTCTGGGAGTTGCAGTCCAGGAACATATGGGGAGCCATAGGTTGAGAACCACTTGCACTAAACCTTCAGGGAAGCACCCTCTGCAACTCCTCTACAGGCTTTGCAACTTTAGTTAAATTTGAGTTCCAATGTCTGATTTATGCACCCACAAAGAGTTCCCTTCAGGAAAGTGCTCTTTAACAACTGTCTTGGGAAACCCAATCTTCACCAAATTTAGAAAGACTGTAGAGGAAAGTCACAGGGTTGGTGTCTCTAGGTCAGTGATGGCAAACTTTTGGCACTCCAGGTGTTCTGGACCACAATTCCCAGAATTCCAAGCCTGTACTGCCAGTGACTAAGGACTGTGGGTGTTGTGGTCCAAAACATCTGGAGTGCTGAAGGTTCATCAGCACTGCTGTAGGTGTCTGGAGAAACCTTCCTGGTGGACCCTCTTTGGATGTGTATCATTTGGGCATCCGATATCCAGTCCTCACCAAACTTGGAGGAATGGTAGAGGAGAGCAATGTGAAGTTTTTCTGCATTTTGGTGTCTCTAGTTTCCTTGGGGGCTATTTTATAGCCTGACAAACTGAAACATTAAAAAACACTAACAATTCATTAATTTGTATTCATCGGGGTATATATTTGTACAAATATGAATCAATGAATTTTGCAATTCATTTTAAAATTTGCACCCATCTGTAAATGAAAGGGCTGGGGCACCTCCCTTATGAAGAAAGGCTGAAAAAACAAAGGCTAAAACAATGTCTGAAACATTAAAAAGACACTAACAATTCAAAATCAATTTGTATTCAAAAGAAAATATTTTTTCATCGGGTAAGTATATCCCTGCCACAGGATTTGATGGCATCTGGCCTGGATGCAAATATTGAATCAATGAATTTTGCAATTCATTTTAAAATTTGCACCCATCTGTAAATGAAAGGGCTTTTAAAAAAATAAACAGAAGGTACTTGTTTCATTGACCTGTTTGTGCCAAAAGGCAACAACTAAAGACTGCTTCCAAGTTAATCTGACCAATACTTTTTTCAGACTGCAGTTGGCCTTAAAATCTGGATCTCAGCGGAAACATTGCAGTTGAAAGCTGATTTGCGTGCAGTTGGAAAAATTAGTCACGTGTTGTCAATTGGCAATTGGGCCCAAGAATATTCATAACAGAATGAAAACACAAAAAGCCTAGCAGTACTTCTAAAAGCATTGAATGGTTATTATGAATCTGGAAGGAAACAGATTTTGAGAGGTAATAACTTTGTTCAGCCCAACTTTGATGGGGCAACAGGAAGAGACAGGCAACTTTATTAACTCAACAAAGTCAGGTTCATAAATGAATTTTAGCTGTGATAAAGAACAACTCTGAAGAAACCAGGACTGATATACCATATAGGCAAGATGCAAAACACATGTTGTCTACCCCACCCTCTTTGGTAATGGATATATGGCTGGATATTTATGCAAATAGGAAATCTAATCTAGAAGAACTCTTTCTTCCCTAAAGGCAATGCCAGGTGTGATGTGTCATTATTACAATATTACAATCTTCTGCACACCAGAATACAGAGGTTTTTAAATTGTAAGTTTAGTTTTAACTGGAATAATAAATTTAATCTAAGGTCAGTTAAGGTCACTTTGAAGAAGCCAGGCTCAACCTGCTTAGCCATTCATTGTTTCAAATAATGTTCCATTGTGGTCTTAAAGAAATAGCCCTCAACATTTGAGTGTTCATACATGCATAAAAAGTAGAGGACCACTGAACCTTCTCCCCCCCAACAACAACAGCAACAACAACAACAACAGCAGCAGCAGCAGCAGCGACAACAACAACCAGGCTCCCTTTGTACCCAGTTGAAGGGCATACCAATTGGGTTTGAACTGCTTTGTGTCTTGAGGAGAAATTCCGACCCACTGTGTCACCAGGTCACCACAACATGATCTGTGAGTTTTTAGAACTTAGTTTAGAATAAATGTTCACAAATGAGGTATGACACAAAGAGCTGTGACCTGTAGGAGCTACAGAGGTCAGCCGTATGACCTATCCACTCAAAGCCTATGAAACCATCATCCTTCCCCAAGCACAAAGATGCTTAATGCTAACAATAAAATTTTCAGAAAAATATTAGTAAACTCTGTGTGAGCACAAAGAAAAAGAAGAATATTATAGAATGCAAAAAAGGGCCCTGACAACAGTGACACAGTTATTTCTCTTCATGCTACACATCTGTGAGAAGAAGAATCTGGGAGAACATATCTATACTGTACATTTACCTGAAGTCATTGCATGGTACCTCCAGGTTTGGTTGGTCCAGAAGAAATCTGATTTTTTTGGAGTGTTGAGCCACTCAGTTTACTATATTATTCCATTTTCCCTATCCTCAGTTCAAATTGGCAACTGCATCTGCCAAAGCAAGATTGAGAGATAAGCCTCAGTGGAAAGATGAAAAGCATTAGATAATTTCATAAAGCAATAAATTAAAGACAAGTTCAGAGTACATTTGAACAAGCCCAGCTGAACAGAGTATATCATTTGCCTAACCTGTTCTGTAAATTTCAAGTCTGTCAGTGCCGTCCCATTATAGCTCACTTGGTATTGGTGCTACAGAATGGTATAGTTTCTGATAAACAAGTGAACCAAAATGAGTTGAAGCAACATTTCAATTCAAAATATATTCCATTAGAATCTAGTTTGGACACAATTTCAAAGCTTTTTGAAAAAAGAAACCAGCAGAAACATATAATTTACAAAAAAAAGTCAATGATGGTGGTAATGGTGATTATTATCAGTTTTCCATATCAACTCATAGAAAAAACCACAAAGCCTGCAACTGAGCCAGACAGACAAACAGAAAGAAAGAAAGAAAGAAAGAAAGAAAGAAAGAAAGAAAGAAAGAAAGAAAGAAAGAAAGAAAGAAAGAAAGAAAGAAAGAAAGAAAGAAAATGCAGACAATGAAATGTTTTGCTGCTCATCCAAGCAGCTTCATCAGACTTTGCTTGGACAAGTAGCAAAATATTTTAATCTCACAAGAAAAAGAACTCCAATTGCCATGAGTCAACTTCCAGATAAATGAACCCTTGTGTTCAGAAATAATAAATGTAATAAGCAAAAAATAAAATAAAATAAAAATTAACATGCTTATTTCCCATAGGTAGCCTTAGTCAAATATTATTGGAGAACTTTGATTTACTAGTGAAGTATAGCAGAAGTATATGCTGATTCAGAAGTCTCACAGTGTTAATCTGAGTGCTATCCCCCCCCCAAAAAAAACAGCAAAAACATTGGAGGTTACATGGAACAAAGTACTTTTGGAAAAAGAAGAGATTTACTTTTGAACAAAGAAGAGATTTATAGCACAATCCTGTTCAGTGAAAGTAATTTCAGATGCCAAACCTGGATTTGGGACAAATTATGTTTAGGTAAGCTGCCTAGATGCCCTAAGCACATCCGATCTCGCCTGATTTTGGAAGCTAAGCAGGTTCGGCCCTGGTTAGTACTTGGATGGGAGACCACCAGGGAATACCAGGTGCTGTAGGCGCCTGGAGTAGGAGCTGGCAAACCACTCCAGTATTCCTGCCAAGAAAACTCCATGAATGTGGAGTCACGAAGAGTCTGTCACGAGTCTCACGACTGTAATGACATATGACACTCACAAGTGTTTGCAAGATTGCAGTTGTTTCATTTTTGAATTACCCCCCGTCAGCCCAAGTAAATTTTTCTCTCTTACTTGGCTTATCTCAAACATGCATTGGAGAAAGAAGTAAAGGCAGAAAATGGCTCTACTATAGCAAAATCCACTTTCTTCTAAAATGTTTGGCATGTGTTTGGCCAAACATTTTGACAACAAACATTTGCCAAAATGTTGTGAAGACAGCTGGCATTTTCACAAGCTTCCATAAATTGTTATAATGGCATGTAAAGGCAAAATGGGAGGTCAGCATTAAGAAAATTCTGTTTTTGGGGGCATTAGAACTCCCCCAGACCATGGAGGTAAATGTTTTTATCTTTTTTTTTTGTTGTTGTTCAAAACACTGACCTACTCCTAGGAATTATTTGGGATAGTGGTGGGGGAGGGATAGACAGCATATAGGTTTAACTACAAAATGTGAATATTTTCCCCATTAAAGGATTAATCAATTAAACATTTAAAGAGTAGCAAATGAGCCCATGTATAATTCCTCTTCAGCTAAAGGAATACACAGTGCTTGACTGGAGCACTGTGTATGTTCCTTTAAGCATGTGAAGTGTCCAGAAGTGCCTGTGAGAAGTAATTAACATATTAATTGGTCAGGGCAATCTTCAGTGTAGCAGCCATAATTTCCAAAGCATACAGTTATTTATCTTACGAAACACTTGGTACAAAATTAGAATAAAAATCAGTTTTCCTTTTCTACAAAAGCATAACCCCATATGTTTGGGTAGGAACCATTGTTATCCCCAAGAAAACAACAAAGATATTGGAGGGGCTGGGAATCAAAACTCTTTCATTTTATGTTTGCAAAATCTTTCCATTGCTCTTAAACCACCCAGAGTGGTCTTTTAGGCCAGATGAGTGGGGCATAAACAAACAAACAAACAAACACATTGACCAAAGGAGGTTAGCCCTTGGGGCCTGGATGGAATTTAGTCCCCAGTAAAGATTGTGTGAATGCTTGGGTTTATTATTTTTCTTCTTCACCACAGATTATGCAAAATGTTAAAACACTTTTCAAATGTTAGTTCTTGGGGTTGGGCCTGAAAATTAGCTTTACTCCATACATGCATGAACAGCCACCTGTCTTGGCTCCAATGTGACTACCTGGGAAACCTTAAAACATGGCAACATCAGTAGTAATTGTATATCTTGGTAGCTCAGTAGAAGGCAAGGGAGCAAAGGGAAATGATAATCTGTGTTCTGATCAGCACTATACTCTGCATTACTGAGGATTAAACCAGTGACTCCTCTTTAAGCTAGTGAATGTCTTCTTCCAGGGCCTTTATTTGGCAATCAGTTCCACTCATAAATTGGATTACCTGACAAGCCTTTTCACTCTCCAATTTTGGCTCCCCAAAGGTTTTCATTTGTGATCTCTCTCTCTCTCTCTCTCTCTCTCTCTCTCTCTGTGTGTGTGTGTGTGTGTGTGTGTGTGTGTTCTCCTGTCCCCCCCCCCAAAAAAAAAGACTAGATCCAGTATAATCTCTGGAAAACTGAACTTTTCCCTTGGAAAAACTGGTAGCCCTTTCCCCCTTTTTACACTGAGATAGTGAAGACACTGGTTATCGTATTGATTTTTATTTTGTGTAACTTCCTCCAAGATATGAGACATTTCCTTACTGGTCAAACATCCAGGCTATATTAGCTTGTGTTTGGTTTTAATATTTAAATTTCTCAACCCCCTTGTTCTGAAATCCTTGTTCATCCCTAACATTAAATAGCTCAGTTGATACCCTGTAGAGTAAAGGCTTATTTCTTTGCCGAGCTAATCTAGACACTGTCTGCCGTTGAGTACAGTTGTCTGATTCAAATCTTCTGTTACAAAGCAGATGACATCTCGCTAGATGTCATGGAAAGACACTAACAATGACAATTCACTTATCCCTTAGAAAGAATCAATTCTCCCACAATGCATTTGTCAGAGGACTCTCACTCAGTAAAGCAATTTTTCTAGCTGTCTGACACCGTAATTGCTCTTAAATTTTCAATGAACGTTTTACAAGAACTCCCCTGAACCATGATGAAAAACTTAACTTTTTCTCAAAAATGAGAAGCTGACAGAATGAAAGAGGTCTTTCTCTTTTAAAGGCTCACTTGCTTGGGTAGGAATTCGTTCATATCATCAACAAGCTGTTGAATAGAGGATAGATTACTTTCCATTTATTTCATCAATCAGATTAAAGGCTCTCCTTCACAATGCCCTTTAAACAAGAGCTGTTTATGATGCCCTCCTGGGTTCTACTTTAATGTAGTATTAAATCACTTTGGGCCAAAAGGTAAGTGAGGCATATAAATATGATGACTCTATGACAATATTTACATATTGTACACCTCAAGCGGGACTCCCTACTTATTGTCGGAGTTCAAAGCAACATTCAGAATCAGAGGGATATGTAGATTTCTCACTTTCCTGAGCAGTATCTGTAAGTGAAAAAAAATATGTATGGCTTGCCGATTTTTGCTTTGTAATTAACAACATATCCAGATACATGACCAAGAAAATCTTACAAATGCACGTGAGCTCACTAATGGCAAAAAGAGATGACTGCTGTAACAGACAGCAGTGAGAAGACCTGCCTTTGGTAACCTGCTTCTCACAATTAAAGTCCAGAAGATTAATTTATTTGGAGGTGTAGAGTAGAGATGGACACCTTACAAAATGACATGCTGTTTCATCATTTCGTAAGCTTTCAAAACATTATGAAACAAAACAAAATGGGAAACAGTGCTTTGCTACAAAATGAAGCAAAACATTTCTTTTTCCCTTTGAAAAGGAAACATTTAATTACTCTGTAAATTGACTCCCTTGTAAAAAGCTACCCATCAAATGTGTTGCATCTAGCACCCAGGGGACCTATTTTATAGAGTAATGAATCATTTTGTTATTGTTTCATTTTGTTATGATTTTTTTAACAAAAATTCATTTAAAAACAAAATGAAATGAACAGCTATTAGAAACAAAAAAAAAGTCATTTTTCTGTTTTGTGTCCATTCCTAGTGTAGACCAGTTCTATTTTTAATCCCTTTCCCTAAGAAAACACAAGACACACAACTGCCGATCCTTATTTCATTCTGGACACAACTGATGGATTTTTATTAGACTGAGAAGCATGTCCACACTATACTTGATTGCTGAGGAAAAATCAATCTGACTTTTGGCTTTGTTATTGACTACCCCATTAAAGCCACTACCCATTTGTATATGGATAATAATGCCTTCATTCAATAATATTAAGCATGCTAAAAACCTATCATTTTGGCCTGGTAGCAACTGCGGAATTACACTACACAAAAAGATGCATTCTGAAATTGTTTAAGATGATGCTTAAGTTTAATGAAACATATAGACCTCCTAAATACCTATTATCTTCAACAACAAAAAGGAGGGATTATAAATCAGGCATTAAACAAATATGTATCCACATAAATATCAGCCTTGTTCGTCAGACAGCATTTAATGTTTCTGAAAACACACACACCAGCAATGTATGTGACTCATGCAATACAGCATCATGTTCACTTGGTTGTTCTTATTTAGAACATTTCTAGAGAAATGAAAATTATATTGGATTATTTTTCCCTGTCAAAATGCTACCTCTCTTCACAACACACCAAAACAGCCACATTCTGCATCATTGGAGAGGTATTCTACTCTCCTTTTAATAGTTTAGGGGTTGAACATGTATCATTTGGGGAGGGGGATTTGTGGTGGGAGATTTATGGTTTTATATTAGGGAATTGGGTTATTACCTTTGTCAGCAGAGGATACGTCAAGAAAACAAAATACAGAAAGGTAAATAGATTTACCCCCCTTTCAACAGCCCTCTCTCAAAGTACAATTTTAGCCTTTCTTTATTTAAAAATGCCTCTAGGTTTAGCTTTAAGTATAAAAATAAATTTATTCAAGCTAACATCCATGCAGTTACAGTCAAAATGGTAAAAATGGAATTTCCTATCTAGGATTCTATTAGGAGATCTAATCTAGCCCTAATGGAGGTCAGAGAAGGAGGCAATCAACAAAACAAGAGGAATTTCAAGTAAACAGGACAATGACCTCTATGCTAGAGGAGGTAGAATCTCTACCAATAAAATCAGGGACAATAATAATAATAATAATTTCAGAGTGCAAAGCTCCTCCTACTAATACCTAGTGTTAGCGCACGCAAGATCACTATTCTTTCAGTACTTTCCTACAACCACTTTCTGTCTCATATCTCCATCATAAAATGAGGTATGAGAGGGGTTCTCTGTTATGGAGCAAATGGGCTGAGAATATTTAACTTTGTCCAACAGTTGAATTCCCTGCTAAATCCATGTTTGGCAAAGGATATGAAAATACAGTGGTACCTTGTATAAAGGAATTAATTTGTTCCCAATGAAACTCTGTTAAGCAAATTTTCCTTTGTACAAATTTCCCATAGGAATGCATTGAAAACTGATTAATCCTTAATTGCGACCATTTTTCTGTTGTACGGATTCGCCCCATAGGTGATTTTGTTAAGCGATATCCCCATCTCTGGAAATTTTTTCCTTTAAGCAGATTTTATGTTAAACAAACCACTTGTTATACAAGGGTCTACTGTACTTATTGTATCTGTTTCTTTTATTTGGAAAAAGGCATGTGACTATCTTGATTTCATTGTATTTTTCTGTATTCTACTAGGATTTTACCGGGTCCTCCTATTGGGAGAAAAGAGGCCTTTAAAACTAACTAACTAACTAACTAACTAACTAACTAACTAACTAACTAAATAAATAAATAAATAAGTAAGTAAGTAAGTAAATAAATAAATAAAAATAAATAAATTTCTTTTCTTCCTTTTCTGTCAGAACATGAGATTGAAAAATAAATCACATGGAAATTCATGACCATTAATTCATTTTTTTCCAGTATGTACATCTATTTATAAATTTATTTAATTTATCCATTCAATGAAGCATTCTTATGCATAGTTTTCACTATTATGTATGGCACTGCATAATTTATCTAGTAGTTTTTAAAATTGGCAACTATTTCATTGATTTACATTTGTATATTTGTATACACAAACTCATGCAATATCATGAAGTCCAGTGGGATTGCTCAAAATAGTTTGGAAAGCAAAGGTAAGAACATACTGATTGAATGTCATGCTCGTTGATGTGTGACACAATAGAAAACAAGACTGCATTCCTGTACATAATTACTCAGAGATAAGTACAGTGGTACCTTGTATAAAGGAATTAATTTGTTCCAAATGAAATTCTGTTAAGCAAATTTTCCTTTATATAAGTTTCCAATAAGAATGCATTGAAAATAGAGTAATCCCTAATCGTGACCATTTTTATGTTGTACGGATTCGCCCCATAGGCGAATCTGTTAAGAAAATTTCCCCTATCTTTGAAATTTTTTTGTTGTACAGATTTTATGTTATAAAAATCGTTTGTTATACAAGGGCCCACTTGACTGTCATGGGCAATGGGAGATCACTCTATCACCCACCCACTCTCTCCAAATATTAATTTTCTTCTTGGTTTGTTCTAGAATGCTACTGGTGGGGTTTCTTTTTTTGGGGGGTATTTTCTGTGCTTCTTTTTTACTTTGTTTTTTTTTTTTTAATTTAATGCTTCATTAACATTATATTATATTATTAATATAATATAAGCCACTCATATTATAATGATACTGGGAGGACCCCCTGAGTGGAACGAGGCCTAGCAAAATTTCACACAGCCTTCTAGCTGAGGCCTTAGATCAGCCACATTATTTATTTATTCATTCATTCATTTATTTTATACAGCATATACGCTACCCACTACCTGAAGGTCTCTGGGCAGCTTACAATTCAAAATTAAAATGAAAAATTAAAAGCATTTAAAACATTAAAATACAGTACAATACAATACAAATATGTCAAAATACAATACACTAAAATTGCCACCAGCACCCACAATCTATGTTGTAGCATGGCGGTGCCAGATGGGTCTCAGTTGGAAGGGTGTTCCATAGCCTGGAGTCAGCTGCAGAAAAGACCCTATATCTACAGGCCATCCCTATCACCTTCTTGAGGGATGGCTCTTTCAAAAGAGCTCCCTGACTATTTATTTATTTATTTTTATTTATTTATTATTGTATTTCTACCCCTCCCATCTTCCCATAGGAACTCTGGGCAGCTTACAAAGGCTGACAAGTTCAGCTGATATACAATGCAATGAACAAAGACAAATTAGACAAATATAACAGACATAATAAAAAGGCACCCTTGTCATAAAAGCATAAGACTAGATCTAAACTGCTAGGTAGGTTCATAAGGAATGAGGCAGTCCTTCAGGTAACAATGGCCTAAACCACTTAGGGCTTTATATGTTAACACAACCACTTTGAATTGGGCTTGGACAGCAACTGGTAACTAACGCAGCTGGTAAAGAATTGGCGTGATATGGTCTCTGGCGACCTCACCACTTACCAACCATGCTACATGTTTCTGGACCAGTTGCAATTGCCAGACTGCCTTCAAGGGCTGCCCCACATAAAGCACATTGCAGTAATCAATACTGGATGTTACCAGTGAATGTGTAACTGTCACGAGGCTCTGCTCATCCAGGTAGGGACACAGCTGGTATAATTGTAACAACTGAAGAAAGGCACCCTTGGCCACTGAGTCTACCTGAGCTTCCAGAATTAAACCAGGATCCAGGAGCACTCCCAAGCTGTGGACCCTGTCCCTTAGGTGTCCCTTAGGTATCTACATTTAGGTGCAGGTCTCTTAGATATAACTCTTTGTATCCCATCCCTAGTGATTGTGCAGTTGAGCATGCAATCATACACATAACAGAGAGAAACTCCAACAAGACTGATCAATTAGCAGCAATTAGCTCCCGCAAGTTACACAAACATATGTGAACACAGGCCAATAATGCAGAAGTGGAACAGAAAACACTAGTGAATGTACGTAGTGTGCGAAACTGATATACAATATAAACTGATCAGGCCATCGATTGTCTGTTTATGAAGACATTGCAAAGAAACAACCATGGCCTATCATTCATAGTACAGTGGACCCTCATATAACAAACAGTTTGTATAACATAAAATCTGTACGACATAAAAAATTCTGGTGATAGGGGAAATTTGTTTAACAGAATTCCTATGGGATGAATCTGTACAACATAAAAATGGTCATGATTAGGGATTACTCTGTTTTCAATGCATTCCTATGGGAAATTTGTATAAAGGAACATTTCCTTAACAGAATTTCATTTGGAACGAATTAATTTCTTTATACAAGGTACAACTGTACTGTTATATAAGCCATATTACAGCAGAATAAAAAAAATGAGTGGGTTCATGATTAGCTTATCTTTGCACAAGGAGGACTAACTTTGAATTTCCTGCCTTAGCTGATAGGAATTGTGGCCAAAAGGGAGGGGGGGGGACTTTCTACCATGTGGTAGTAACATACAAAAGGATGAAAGTATAAGTAGGAAAATAGCTGAACTCTAAATTGCTTCCTTGAATTTAACTCCAAACTTCCTTTCGATTCTAACTCACCTTATGCTCCAGGAAGGCATCATAATAGTTGGCAATTAAGATGCTTTCAATTTCAACCTTCACATATGAATGAAGCTATATTTCCACCACAGTCAACTGATTTTACATCTGGCAGGTTAAGGGGATTTATGAAACCTTGAATGTTGCCTTTGTCTAGCCTTTAACACTTTTCTTCATCTGCAAGGGAGAGGTGAGAGCCATCGTTTCTTTACATCATCTGCTAAGTCTACAGAGCCAAAAGGTTAGAGAAGAAAGAAACGGAATTTATGATCAAGCAATGCCACTGGAAAATTTAGATGAAAATAGTTACTGTGAAGCTTCTGAGGATCGAGTCAGGTAATGAGTATCAGCAGTGAAACTTGGCATTGTGTGTTTTACCAGACTTGCTTTTTGTGGTAAATCTAGAAAGTGTGGGAGATTAACATATTGCTCCTGACCTCACTTCCTCCTGAAGTCAACTGCTCTAAAATTGTCTTTAAGACACAGAAACACCAAGTCCTTGTCAAATGGTTGTAGGTTGGGTTGAGTGTACTTTAAAAACTCATGGAGGATGGGGCTACTTGCTTACTAACACCATCCCCAGAATTCTGCTCCAGAGGAATTATGAGTGGGGGACTACAGGATCCAGAGATAGGAAAGTGAAAATAAATTGTGCTGCTGAAGCAGACGTCTAGCTATGGAAGGAGAGGTTGTTCTTTGGTCCAAATCCAAATCCATGTCTGAGTCTTTGGTACCAAGTCCCAAGATTTAACCCCCCCCCAAGTTACATACAAAACAATAGTAAGGCCGCACCTGGAGTATTGTGTACAATTCTAGTCACCACATCTCAAGAAAGACATAGAGGAACTGGAAAAGGTGCAAAAGAGAGCAATTAAAATGATTACTGGGCTGGGGCACTTCCCTTATGAGGAAAAGCTAAAACATTTGGGCCTCTTTAGTCTGGAAAAAAGGCACCTGAGGGGAGATAAGATTGAGACGTACAAAATAATGCAGGGCAAGATTCAAGTGGATAGAGGGACACTCTTCTCCCTCTCACAAAATACCAGAACTAGGGGACATACACTCAAAATGAGGGCTGGGAGAGAGTAAGACAAAAGAAAATATTTTTTCACCCAGTGTGTTGTTAGTCTGTGGAACTCCCTGCCACAGGATATGGTGATGGCATCTGGCCTGGATGCCTTCAAAAGGGGATTGGACAGATTCCTGGAGGAAAAGTCCATCACAGGTTACAAACCATGATGGAGATGTGTGATCTCCAGGCTTAAAACCAGAGTACTTCAAGGGCCAGATGCAGGGGAGTGGTATCAGGAGACAGATATCTAGTCTCATGCACTCCCAAACGCATCTGATGGGGCCACTGTGAGATACAGGAAGCTGGACTAGATGGGCCTTTGGCCTGATCCAGCATGGCTCTCCTTATGTTCTTATGTTCTTAAGTTCGAGTCCCTATTAAAAACAAACCTTTTCCTTCAGAAAAACAGTGAGTGAGTTCCAAGTTGTGAATTGCATCTAAGTCATAAAAGAAGAAGAAGAAGAAGAAGAAGAAGAAGAAGAAGAAGAACAACAACAACAACAACAACAACAACAAGAAGAAGAAGAAGAAGAAGAAGAACAACAACAACAAGAAGAAGAACAAGAATGTGTCTTAAATCTGATTTCACTCAAGTCCTCATCCTCAAGTTATAGGTCTTCAGTTTTTTATTTTAAAAGCTTTCATTTAGGAGCAAGATATTTAATTAGTTTAGTCAATTCATTGAAATGATAACAATTAGGTTTATGGGAAAGTATTGTCAGCAGTAGTTTGTCTGTAGAACTCCCTGCCACAAGATGTGGTGATTGCATCTAGCCTGGATGCCTTAAAAAGGGGACTGGACAGATTCCTGAAGGAAAAGTCCATTACAGGGTACAAACCATGATGGAGAAAATGCTGAGGCTTAAAACTGGGGTACTTCAAGGACCAGATGCAGGGGAGTGGTATCAGGAGACAAATATCTAGTCGGACACATTTGGTGGGGCTACTGTGAGATATAGGAAGCTGGACTAGATGGGCCTTTGGCCTGATCCAGCAGCATGGCTCTCCTTATGTGCTTATGTTCTTATAAGCTTGTTTTAATCCAGAGTCATCCGCCATGTACAATTCTAAGCATGTCTGTTAGAAAAAGGTCACAAAAGGAAGCTAATCTACTTTTGAGTTTATTTCAGCGTCTTTTCTACCTGTGCCGCCTTTTACTCAGCATTGCATTTTTCAAATGCTCTGAGCTGGACTGGACACAGCATTCCAGGTGTGGTTGCACCATATATTTTCACATAAACGTTATGTTATTGGCAGTTCACTTTCCTGTTCCACGGCCACCACATATTTACAGTGGAATTCCAGAATCCTGACCTTTTCTGTTGTCTGCATAGATTGAGAGGAGGGAATGGTCCAGGGCCTGTCGAGACGACTATGGTTTAATTAAAATCAAATTACAACATCCACAGTGTTTCTGATATCATGGTTAGGCACCACAACCGATGGGCATTTTAGACCGATCTATCTCTATGAATGGTTTTCACTTCCTTTGGAAAATAACCTGCTGTTCTGCTTACATTGTGGAGGCACCTTAGTTTAAACATTTTTTAGAAGCACAATGTGCTACCATATTAGTTCTTACTGCCTGTAGAGCCAATGACTGGGACACACACTCTTGATATAGTTCTGGACCATTGCATATGGGTGGTGGTGTTTTAAAATTCACTCTACATCTGGTTTTAATTTCAAAAGCCACTTCTCACATACATGGTGTTAAGAAATGCAAGCCTTCAGCACCAAAAAAGCTATTGGGGTAGGGGGATGGGCATCCAAGATTGTGGCTGCACACACTTGCTTTAGTGCAAAAGAGAGATGGATATTAAATATTCATGCTACATGTTTAATGTAACTTGTACTTTAACAGTTAGCCAAGAGTCTAATCTTGGGAGTGTCTACTAACAACCAGGATTTGGAGTCCATATGACAAAATACAGTTTTGAAAATATTGGCGTACGTGGGTAGGTTGTTGGGTTAGATTCTTTAGAACTTCCAGGATTATTAAACCAATATAGCCAGTGGAAAATTCAGGGAACTTGAATTTTAATCAAAACAACAGCTTCAGTATATCTAGAAGCATGTTGGGTTAAGCACTGTTCTCTCTCTCTCTCTCTCTCTCTCTCTCTCTCTCTCTCTCTCTCTCTCTCTCTCTCTCTCTCTCTCTCTGAATGAGGTTAAGTGATGTGCTTTCAAACAGAGCAACACAGGTACGGGTGAGGTGGGGAGACAGTAAAATCAATCGTGTGCCATGTGATCCACTTTTTAAACACAAATGCAATTGCTGCTAAACATGATTCATATACCAGTTCTTTTACCAGTAAAATCAGGACTA
Organism: Phrynocephalus forsythii; assembly: GCA_029282475.1. Taxonomy (NCBI): domain Eukaryota; kingdom Metazoa; phylum Chordata; class Lepidosauria; order Squamata; family Agamidae; genus Phrynocephalus; species Phrynocephalus forsythii. The sequence continues at coordinate 96,456,314 of JAPFRF010000004.1, read as the reverse complement.
GTCTTCCAAATCCAAACACTGATACAGCAAAATGGAGTCCAAACAAACCAAGAGAGGTAATTCAGTTTGTGTGTGTGGATTTCTGCTTTGGGGGACAGCACAGAACCTGGCTTGGTGCTGTCATAAATAAATGCTGACTCAAATATTAAATAATCAATGTCTAGAGATGTCAGCTCTACCGGCTTCTATTTTATTTTAGCTCTTGGCATATTGCTACATAGAAAGATACCTGAATTTCAGATATGTAAAACATAAATCAGTAGCTATTTGTTTAAAGAAATTTTTAATTTCAGGATCAGATCTGGGCTCTCACAGAGGAATGTAATCTTCTGCAGTGATGATCACACCAGATCTCTGGCTGTTTAATTATTCTAGCTGGGAGGGAGAGGGGGGGATGCTTTTTATATACTTATTTGGCACCTGTGTGGTTTCAGATGTGTAAAGGACACTGGCACTGTCAGCAAAAGTGGTTGCAGAACTAAAGCAAGGACATCTAGAGGTGGGAGAAAATGTCCAACTAATTGAAGGGATGTGCAAAAGACTGGAATAAAAGACAGCTGTTTCCCCTTGGCTAAAAAATTGGGTTTTCCAGATACCGTCAACCCCCACCATTTCACGGTTCAGCTACTGCGGCCCCACTACATTGCAGGATTGCAGTACCTGCACCTCGGAGCCGCGTGGGGGGGCAGCAGGGGGCAACCCGGTTGCTCTGTGCTGCCCCCGCGCTCCTCCGAGAAGCCTCAGACAGGCGTGCAATCACCACCCTGCCCAAGGCCCCACCCCACCCGCTTCTGCATATCGGGGATTTTCATGCATCGCGGGTGGGGTGGGTCCCTAACCCCCGCGATCGGCGGGGGGGTGACTGTAATGCTTCTGAAATTGCATTGAAATTGCATTGATTCTTGCAAGTAGCCTTAGATTTAAAGAGCAATTTGACTTCAGAGTGGAAAACTGCTGGCATTTTAACTGCCACCTTACAAATTTTAGATATGGTCTGCTCCATTTACAAATATTTTTTTTATTTTTTTATTTTTTCAATTTTAACATAGGTACCCTGACTTAAGAGTAGTTGACTTAAGAGCATGCATTCGGAACAGATTAAATTCGCACGTCGAGGTACCACTGTGTGTGTGTGTGTGTGTGTGTGTGTGTGTGTGTGTGTGTGTGTGTGTGTGTGTGTGTGTGTGTGTGTGTGTGTGTGTGTGTGTGTGTGTGTGTAAGGCAGGCATGACCAAACTTTGGCCCTCCTGATGTTTTGGACCACAACTCCCAGAATTCCAAGCCTCTATTTCCAATGGCAAAGGACTGTGGGTGTTGTGGTCCAAAACATCTGGAGGGCCGAAGTTTGGGCATGCTGGTGTAAGGGAAGGAAGCATATAAGTCTGAGGCTTGGTGAGGTAATGCTGAATCATGATAGCACAGTGAGGAACAGTGGTATCATGTACCATTGGGTGGACAATGAAGTAGTCTAGATGGGACTCAGCATTTTCATAACAATGACTAATAATTCAGTCTCCTTTAATGCCCATGTCACCCTGCAACTATGGCATACCACCTCTTACGGCCCTACCCATCACCAAGTATCAACTTGTACAACCTTTTGTCCATACCTGTAATACTATGTATTGACATTTGGTGTTTCTTCTAGGCTCTTGTTTATTTCCCTACCAATTTATTGTAAATTATTTTTTAAAAAAGAATAGAATGTCTCTAAGAAAGAACAGACATAAAATTTCTTGTTAGTATAATCAAGATTTGAGCTGTGGATCATGCTATTCAGAAGGTATACATCTAAAGCAAAAAAAGGCCTGAAGTTTCAACGTCTGCAACACGAAACAAGTTTTTAAAATCAAAGCCAGAGATCTGGGTTTTTTTTCTCCCAAATGTTGTTGTAGTCCAAACACCTTCATCTGCAAGCATTGTGAGCAGGAAGGCAGTTCAACAATATTTGGAAGGTTTCTTGCCCTTCATCTTTGTTCTAGATTAAAAAGAGAAAGGTAGTTATAGCAACAGCCTATTTTGTAAGTATTATAGCTAATTTATAAATCAAGTGGAAATTTTGAAGTCAACACACGTATTGTGAGGATCTGAGTAAAGTGGAGCTGAGACCTGAACTGGCCAGAAGGAAAGAAAAATGCTAAAGATTATTCAGAGACAGTCATACAAAAAGAATTAAGTTGTCAATGTCATGTAAACTAAACTCAAGATGTATCAAAAATTGCTGTGCAAATCTATTGGTGGTGGAGATTTTTAGGTAGATATATGAAGACTAAAGACGATGCATGCTTGGGTTAGCAGTTCTACTGTCTACTTACAGGTAGATTCATAGATTTCCATTTAATGTAGTTCAATTAGCAGGCTCATTTATTACCCACCAAGATGTGAAATTGCAGGGTGAGGTTAAAGTATCACCAAGGGTATCTCCATCACTTCAGTATCATTGCCTTAAAAAGCACTGACCAGGAGAAGTAGATGACCTCATTTCAAAATTATTATGGTGCAGAGAACTCAGTTTCAACATTATAATTCATTTTCTTACAGAATATTTCAAATTTATTATCAGCTTCCTGACAAATAATGGCTAATCGTTAAGGACAGCCACTTTAACATAATATGAATACGCATTTCTCTCTAGGTAGTACAATGGTTCCTACATTAGCATTATTGACTAAGGTGCATTTAACTTCTTCCCTAATACTTAATGGAAGGTTAATGTATAAGTCAGAGATTAAATGGCTTTTACTTAAAACAAGTATATTGATTAAAATAACTTAGGAGGGGTTTTTAAAAGCTGATGCTATAAAAGAAGTCACACTTTTAAATATTTTTATTCCATATTATGTGCAAAATGTGGTTGATAGCTTACCAAAATTACGGGAAGTTATCATACTAATTGTACCTTGAGCTAATTATTGCTTGCCGTTACCAAATGGATCCTTTACATGGAATGGCGACAGATCACCTTTAGTAAATTTAATGCCTCTGAATTAAACTCTGTTCTGTCCATCTGCAAATTATCTTAATTTCAACAGTAATGCCAAAGAATGTCCTTCAGCTACAACCTCCTGAGAACTTCAGGCCTTCCATGTTGGTAAAAACCTAACTTTGAACCCAAAATAAGGCACATAATTTAAACATGATAGTGTAGCACTCAGGTTTCAAGCTTTGCTCCTCCAGATAACTTGGCTTCAGTGGCCAGAACTATTGAATCCTGGTTGTAGCATTTGAGGTGCCTGGGAGTTGCAATCCACAACATCTGGAAGACCAAAGTTTAAGATTTACTGTGACAGACATGTCCATTCTTATTTCTTGTCCTCAGCAGCTGCTGAATGCAGATTTGGGATCTGATCATAGGTTGTAAATGGGGAACTATTTATTACCATCTTGTCTTGTCATTAACCAAGTGCAAACTAATGGGGGTTGGAGCTTAGTTTCTGGTGAGCCATGGGTTCCCCAGTACAAATTTAGAAGTCAACATTTTAACCCATATATCAAATGAAGATATATCTACCCTTCATTAATCTGTCTGAGCCTTTTAAAAGAAACCCATGTCTCTGGTTGCTATCACAGTTTTCCTCTCTGCATTAACACCCAGAACGTACCGGAAGCCATTGATTTTTCATGGATACAATGTAAATAGTAGAAGAAATTTGTTTAGTTAGCATTTTAATGCGAACACAGCTGATCCATACTTATCCCTGAACCCATTCTACAAGGGGAAATGTAATTATATTTCAATGTTCACATTTTTCTGTATTTTAAGATACAGTTCTCCAATGAAAACACACATGCAAAACTGCATATATGGGGGAAGTGCACACAAATGTATATATTGATGAATGCAAATACATAACTTTGCTATGTTAGAGAAAATGTCTTCCATTCCATAAGTATTAGACATGGGCAACACCAGAAAAAATGATGTTTTGAGTTTTCATTTGTCAGAATGGGTCCGTTTTGGGTCGTTTCCGTTTGTCGTGAAATTTTTCAAAAATTTGTCGTTTCCGTTTGTCGTTTGTTGTTTGTCATTTCCACTGTGATTTAGCGCAATTTGACTTCCCAGAGCATAGGGGCACCCCGAAATCAGGGCTCGCACTGGGTGTTTTTGCGCCCTAGGCAGTGGCTGGGGCGGAGGCCGCGGTCGAGCGAGTGGGCGGCAGCCGCGGGCAAGCGAGTGGGCGGCGGCCGTGGGCAGGCGAGTGGGCGGGCGGTGGCGCAGGTGGACGGGCAAGTGGGCAGTTAGTATATCACTTAGGATAGAGGTTCTGTTCTTGGCTTGCACCCCAAATGTGTGTGTGTGCAAGCAAATTGAAGTTGGGAAAATAGAAAATAAATGGTAGTATATAATATATTTTTAAAATAAATCCGCACCTGCCACTCCCAGTTGAACCTCCCCCTTAATCCCATAGCAGAAAAAAATCCTCACAAACTGCCAGAGAAGAAATAAAGAATAAACTGCTATTCCCTTCAGCAGACAAAGCTGCAGGGAATCAATGAAATAATTTTCTAAATTCAATTCCCTCCCTGCCTGCCTAACTTAAATCCTAAAGACTCCAGCCTCCCTCCTCAATCTCGATCAGATCACACCAGCACCAGCAGCCAGCCCTCCTCCCTCAACCACATCCATACACCCGACTGCGATTTCTGGAAGGTGCCTCGGCTTTTTATGCCCTCCGAGACATCCAGAAGTGTCAGTCGAAAACCTGGCGATGCCATTGGTGGAATGGTTCAAACAATTTGCATGGTCCCATCCCATGCCCAGCCCAAATGGGCAGGTCTAAAAAAAATAAATAAAATAAAATAAAATAAAATCAATACATTTTATTGCTATAAAAAACCCACTGCTGCTACTATTAAAATTCAGGAATTTAAAATGAATAATTTTCACATGTTTCTGTGGTGATTTGGTGTGTTTTTTTGACCACGATTTCAAAAGAAAAATTGTGGTCGCCATTTTGGATCCCCCCCACTGCATGGCATGGCGAGACGACGAGGATGACCCTCCCCCAGCCTGGTGCAAGCAGCCCAGGAAAGGAGAAGAGAGGGGGAAAACACTGGGGACCACCCAGAAACCACCCCTCTGGTAGGTGGCAAAGCCTCAGGCAGGCATATTTTCTCCTGCTTTTTTGGCCGGGAGTCGGGTTTTTTAAAAAAAATACTTTTAAAGACTTTTTCCGTGCTTCGTGATGCCACGCCACAAACAGAAACGAAAAACCCGACCAAATTTTTCTTTTTTCGGTTCGAGTTTGAGTTCTGACGGCTTAATTATTGTTAACGTTTCCATTACGTAACGGAAACGATAACCGAAAACGGAAACAACAATTTCACCAAGTCGTGCCCATGTCTAATAAGTATGTTTGGCAAAATTATAGACAAACATAGGTATTTGAAAATGTGTATGAATGCTTATGAATATGTGTATGAACATCCAGGCAGGCTTTGCAAAACTTACAAGTAAGATAAAATTGCAAAACTGAAGGTCAAATTAGACAGTAGTACATTTCAACCTCTAGCTAGCAGAAACGCTCCTTTAAATAGGAAAAAAAGATATTTATTTTGTGCTAGCTCAAGATTTTCCCATTTCCATGGCTTGCATTTCAGAGTGTTTCCATTGACAATTGCAGGAGATAAAAACGCTGAATTTGGAAGACCGATTGCTAATGGGCTTATCTTTGAGGAAATGGTACTGTAGGAGGGAGAACAGACTCAAATGGAATAAGCATTTAACATTGAACTTGATTCTCAGCAAAAGAACAATTGACAGATTTTTCCTTGGTTAACCATATTTACGGTACATTAGCATCCTATCTGCACTAGAACCCTTGCTCTAGGAGCTAAAGTATCCCTGCAATTCAAAGTACATGCTTTGGGGCTATATTGACAGATATTGTAATTTAACTGGAAACAAGGCAATGTCTTAGGCACACAACCACAAACATACAGGAAATAGCACTCCATCAGATGGACTGGATGAGACTAAATCCTAAAGAATAATCTCTGTCCTGCTATTCACTCTCTCCACACCTTTTGTAATTCCATGAGCCCTTTTCTGTTTTCATATACCAGCCACAATGAATGGATAGAGTAACTCTGCAAGTACAGAATGACTATTCAGAGCACCTGAAATGCAGTCCTATGTTCTTTTCATGTTTCCCTTCCTTTATTATTATTGAAATGTGTGTGTTAAATTTAATACGCTCCTTACATCCAGTGGCTTAACTAAAGTTACAGGGCTATTCGTAGGCAAATTTCAGTGTTGTTTTTCTTTTCTCTCTTTATTTAAACTCAGTATCCCCCCTCAAGCATACAATGCATAGGGATTGACCTTGCATTCATGTGAAACAGGACGCCCGGGGGTCATTCACCTTCTCTGCATCAGTTTCAGGCTTGCAAAGGGTTCATCCTGAGAATTTTTGCTTTAAGAAATGAGGGGCTTTTGCTCTATTTTCCTCAGAGTCTTTTCAGTGGTAAGGATAGGAATAGTTCCTATCCACGGGGGAAATATGAGCAGTTAGAGTTGTGTGGGTTGGGGAAATAAAGCAACAATTATAGTGAACACAGGTAGGCAACATCCTCAGGTATTAATGGCAGTAGATTGGGTTTCCTGAGGTAGTTAGTGAATGTCATGCATTGGAAATGTGCATGCTCCTTAGTTAACTGCCAGGATCAAGGAAAGCAAAAGAGAGAAAATTTAGCTCAAAATAAAGCCATTTAAGAAGATATTCCTTCTTTATGCCCAAAAGCCAGAGGCACCCACCATATTATTTATTCATTTGCTTCTGTAAAGATGGTAAAAGAGGATGTGGGGGGGAAACGGGTAGGAAGAATATTTCCTGTCTCTTATAAACCCACAGGAAAGAGTCAGCAAAGAAAATGTACAAGATACTCCTGCACTGGTGGTGTAAATTAGAGATGGGCACGAATCAAAAAATGGCGTTTTGTTTGTCGTTTGTCGTTTAGGGGGTCCGTTTCATTTCGTTTCCATTTTTCACAAATTTTTGCAAAAAATAATTTTCTTTTTCGTTCATTTCGTTACCATTTTGTTACAATTCATTTCAATTTTTTGTGATTTTTTTTTTTAGCATTTAAAGCAGTTCACTGCATTGCCATAATGGAAACGAAACACACAACAAAATGTCCGGTGTTTCTGTTCGTTTTGTTTTATTTTAGAGATAAATTTTGTTTGTCATTTTGTTGCGTAATGAAATGAAAAAACGAAAATGAAAATGAAAAATTGTTCATTTCGTGCCCATCTCTAGTGTAAATCCTAAGTTATTTTGCCCTCATGGACAAGGTCCTGCTACATCAGAGCTTCAAAATAATGTGTTCGGTTATTGTATTAAGATAAAATGGATTCTTTGACATTAAGCAAAAAAAAAAAGAAAAAGAAAGAAAGAAAAGAAAAGAAAAAGAAAAAGAAAAAGAAAGGAGTCAGCTTCTGGGATATTCCTTTTCATTGTGTCTCTTTGTAAATGGTAATGAGCATAAGAGGGTATCCATCCTGCCAGGCATGTCCAAACTTCAGCCCTCCAGATGTTTTGGACCACAACTCCCACAGTCCTTTGTCATTGGCAATCTAAGCTTAGAATTCTGGGAGTTGTGGTCCGAAACATCTGGAGGGCCGAGGTTTGGACAGGGATGCTGTAGACCATTCTGATTGCTGCCATTGATGTCAATATTCAGACTGCCCTTTCTTATGTACAACATTTTTCCTGCTGGCAATGCAGACATGATGTTGTGCAACAATACTGAACCATTTCCTGGCTTTTTAAAGTGTGAATACTAAAGCACAATATCCCACATTCAAAACTGGTTTTTTTTTTTTTTGGTGGGGGGGGAGAATTGAATCTATATATAAATCTAGTTTGCAAGTTCCACTTTGGGAACTGTCATTCTGTTAAGAACACTGTTTGTTATGATGCTAACAGTATAATTTTGCCCTGGCAGTAGGGTGTATAAACTTGCAAAGATTAAAACAACACAGGCAGCCTCATGGACAGCTTGATATAGTTTGATATTATACATTTAATGACATTAACTTGTTGAACATGTATAAAACATTTGGCTTTGCACCTTCCCTTTTAAACCTTTTATATTTTGTACTTTAAAAATATCTTCTAGTAGAGAAATGACATTAAATAATGTTAAACTTCCAATCACTTCACAACGTTATTCATCATCCCAAAAATATCAGGGGTGTTTCAGTGTTCCATGCTAGAAAAGAGAATAAAAATAACAGCAATTTTCTTTGTCCAGTTTTATTGCATAAGTAACACAAATAATGTTGTGGTGCAAATAACTGTACAAAGCAATATCTGTTAATTTATTACATGGAAAGTGATGTGGATGTGGACTTTTGTGTCTTTTTTAAAAAAAAACAGTGAGTTGTTCTGTGTTTGTTGTGTATGGTAGCATGAGTGAGGGGCTTTGCTTCTCCAAGGGAAAAGGCACTTTTTTAAACAAAAAGGTGTTTTGAAGAAGAATGATGGAGATCCCATTGGATAAGAAGACAGCCCTTCTTATCTTGGCCTCATGGAGCGACAAAGAATCTTGCAATGATCAAAAGCTTTTCGTTGGGATGACATATTTTGTAGGGACATCACAAACCAACAAGAACAAAAAAATTCAGCTAGTATTGCCTATATCTTTTTCACCCATTGAACAATCATGAAATATAATTTGCCATTAGTAATATACGGTTTGCTGCTCTTTCTCAGAATGCCTGTTTTTTGTTTTGCTTTGTTTGTTTGTTTTTAAAATCAGGATCATTTATGGAGGAGAAAATCACCAAGGATCATTTGTCATGGTAGCTACTCTGCCACCAGAGAAGTATGCCTCCATAGATAGTATTGCTTGGGAAACACAGATAAGAGAAACATGCTAGATAGCTCAGTGGTTTAGATATCTGGCTGCAGAGCCAGATGTTGGGAATTCAGTTCCCTACAGTGCCTCCTTGACAGGAGATGGACTTGATGAACCATTGGGTCCCTTCCCAACTCTGCAGTCAAAGAAGAAGAAGAAGAAGAAGAAGAAGAGGAGGAGGAGGAGGAGGAGGATCCATGCTGGATCAGGCTAAAGGCCCATCTAGTCCAGGAGGAGGAGGAGGAGCCATGCTGGCCCAGGCAAATGCATCTAGTCCAGCTTTGATACCACTCCTCTGCAAATGCATCTCGGAGAGCCTTTGATACCACTCCTCTGCATCTGGCTCTTGAAGAAGAAGAAGAAGAAGAAGAAGAAGAAGAAGAAGAAGAAGAAGAAGAAGAAGAAGAAGAAGAAGAAGAAGAAGAAGAAGAAGAAAATTATTGCATTCCTATTCCCCTGTGAGCATTTCAGGAAAATGTGTAATAGAACATTGAATGAGAGGTGTGTGTGTGGTGTAAAGAATGGAAAATAAATTCCATGGTTGTCAGATCTGCATTTTATGCATTTCAACTTCAAGGCTGCATTCACTTGGTCTCAGAAATTATCAAACCATCTTTGCTGGGGTTTTGTAGGTAGAATTGATATAGCTCCCTACCTGACTCCATGATTTAGGAAAAGCCATTTCTCTGGTTTCCTACTCCTAAAATTCCTGTCCACTGAAAGCCTGGGAAACTCACTGCATATATTTGTATTAATATACCCGTGGCACTTCAAAGAGCTTTATAATGTTTGTCATGCCAGACTGATGTTTGTGAAAGCCATATCAATTCTCATTTGACAAAACATGTCCTTCCACAGAATATGCTTGATTATTTCATTCTTAAGAGTGCTATTCATGGATTTATTCCAAACAGATGTTAAACCTCCAGCCCTGCTCTGGAATGTCCTGGATCTAGATCACTTTCAAAATGCTGATGTCACACTAGGAGTGTCTCCCATCTTATCTTAGGGAACACATTTTCTTAGAAGATCATCCATTTAAAATCTGAATTCTTTTCAATGAATAGTATCCAATTGCAGTCAAGAATTTTCTTTTAGTTTGTTAATGTCTAAAATGTGATTGGTTCCACAAGTATTGTAAGGCTATCAGCCTGTAATTTCTTTTCTTTCCTCTGTGTATCTTTTTATTAAATTGTGAATTTGTATGTATGTATGTATGTATGTATGTATGTATGTATGTATGTATGTATGTATGTATGTATGTATGTATTAGAGATGGGCACGAAATGACCATTTTTTCATTACCGTTCTCCGTTATTTGTTCCGTTACGTAACGGAATGACTAACGGAGAATGGTGTAGTTTAGGAACGAACTGAACAGAACCAGAACAAATGAGTTCGGTTCTGTTCGGTTCGTTCCTCCCTGCTGGCGATGACAGCGGGGGAGGATTGAGAGAGCTCTGTTCTCGCCTCCGCAAGTGGAGGCCAGGCCATGGCTATCTCAATCTCCGATCTCCGCAGCGAGGGGGTGACAGCTGGCTCAGCTGTCACATCGCTGCTGCGGAGATCGGTTCGCTGCCGGAGAGGGGCCTGCGATCTGGACTCTGTGAGGGGAAGCTGGATCTCAGCCCCCTCTCTCTGCCCTCCGCCCCACAGCGTGACAGCCCACCGGGCTATCAGGCTCTGGGGCAGAGAAGGAAGGGGCTGCGTGATCTGGTCTCCGCGCAGAGCCCAGATCGGAGCCCCCTCTCACCGCCCTCCACCCCACAGCTGTCAGGCTCCGGGGTGGAGTCCACAAGGAAGGGCCTGTGATCCAGTGTCCACAGTGGGAACACGGATCGCAGCCCCCTCCCGATCAGCCTCCGCCTTCCCTGCGCCGGATGACAGCACCGGGCGCTGTCATGGCTGGCTTGGGGAAGGCGGGACCCCCGTTCAGCCCCTCTGCATGCAGAGGGGCTGAATGGGAGTCTCTCTCAAGTGGATCTTCCCCGTGTGGGCCATGACAGGTGCACCTGTCATGGCTGGCGCGGGGTAGGCGGGACCCCCGTTCAGCCCCTCTGCAAGTGGATCTTCCCCGTGGGGGTCATGACAGGTGCACCTGTCATGGCCCGCACAGGGAAGGCGGGACCCCTGTTCAGCCCCTCTGCATGCAGAGGGACTGAACGGAGGTCTCTCTCAAGTGGATCTTCCCCGGTAGGCTGCAGGCTCTGGGGCGGAGGGTGGCAGGAGGGGGCTCCGATCCAGCCTCTGTGCTCAGAGACCAGATCGGAGCCCCTTCCTTCCCGACTCCGCCCAGAGCCTGCAGCCCACCAGGTGTCAGGCTGTGGGGCGGAGGGCAGCGAGAGGGGGCTTCAATCCGGTCTCCGCACGTAGAGACCAGATCGGAGCCCCTTCCTTCTCGACTCCAGCTCTGGGGCGGAGTGGAGAAGGAAGGGGCTGCAAGACTGCGGCTCCATCTCCTCCACCCCGGGTGGCGGCTGGGCAGCTGTCACCCAGGTTGGAGGAGATCAGCTGAGCCTCGCGGGGAAGCCAAGTCCCCCCTTCTCCACTCTGCATGCAGAGGGGTGAAGGGGGGGTCTGAAAGGGATCTTCCCCACCCGTGCTCTCTCCCCCACTTCCCCCCTCCTGAAACCAGCACCCAGTAGCCGCTGGGTGCTAGCTATGAAGATTTAAAAAGCCCACTCCTCCCACCTGATGGGGTGGGGGAAGAGCTGGCTTTTAAAATCTCCCCCCAGCCTCAGGCACCGGAGCCACCGGCAAGCCTGGGCAGGAGAAAAGTCCCGCAGCCATGGAAGCACTCTCCTGGCCGGCTTAAGGGCAGCTCCGGTGGAGCCCCAGCCCGGGACGGCTCCCCGCGGCTGTGAGAGGGCTCTCCCAGGAGGCTTGCTGCCGCCTCTGGTGGCGCCCAGCCCTGGGAAGGCTCCCCACAGCTGTGGGAACAATTTCCTGGCGGGTGCCGAAAAACGGCACCCGAAAAACGAAGCAGGCCCCAGGGGTCCGAAAAACGGTAACAGAAAGAAGAGTACCCCAGGGCCCAAAAAACAAGCATGAAACACCATTTTGGCGTTCCGTGCCCATCTCTAATATGTATGTATGTATGTATTTAAAAACATACCTATTAGCTCCTATTAACCCTTACACCTAAATATATGTATAGCATGTTAGGAAACTAACATTTCTGCTTATTTGACATTGGAAATATGAATGGCCTTCCATTAAAACCAGTGGTTAGGATGCTACAGTGGACACCTGGAGATGCTAAAGGTCTTTTGTAGGTGAGCTCTTTTGGAAGTGAGCCATAGAACACAGGTTGCAAAATAAGTGAATTCTACCTACCAGTTGGTTGGATCCACCCTGAAATTACTTGGATAATAGTAGAAACCCTCTAAGGAGAGTATCAAACTACCAAAACATAACAATAAAAGGTTATTAGGATTGGCTTAATGCTTGTGGTTTCATTCCCATGTTGTATTATGAAGAACACTCAGGAAGTAGAATTGTGCGCTTTTAAAAGCAACGTAAATTGCATAAGCTTTGTGCAAATAATTTGAAACATGCCTTTTAACATTCATGGCAAGAGTGATGCAGCTTTTAAATGTTCTTGAAATCTATGCTATGCATGAATAATTGCTATTTAACAAAATTATAGGTAGTAAGATAAATGGAAACCAATACTCGTGCTATAAACCAAACCTAACTGATAGCACAGAAGGATACCACATGAGGATACATATTCAAAGTATGTTTACTAAAGTTCAAAAGACATTCAGTCCCAACAGTTATGTAAAAAATGGACTGTAAAAAAAATTGTCATGTAGCATTGTAGTCGCCTTTGAAAGGTGATTACAATAGAGTTTCTTCAAAGACAGAGGATGATCAAGGAGGCAAGAGACCTCTTGGTAGTGGGGTGGCTAAATTTTTTTATAAATAAAGGGAGATATATGGAATTAGACACCATAGAGGATATGGTGAAATCCCTTTGAACTTCCATAAAAAATTAAGCCAAACCAACTAGTCCTCCCTAATACCTGTGGACAACCTATGCCTATGGTGAGCCATTTTCATCCCCGTCATAGCCTCACACAGCCTGCCCAGAAAATGATCTTGCACGCAAAGTTTAGATGTCCAACCAAAACCTGCAATTCCCTGAAAGTCATCTTTTTCTGCCCTAACATGGAGGCTATCCTATCCTGAAGGTCCTCCAGCTTATCCATGGGCAACCTGCATGTCTATTGGTGTGCATCAAGCTCAATGCCCAAAAAGGTAAGCCTGATTGCAGGACTCTCCATCTTCTCTTATGCCAGGGGAACCCTTAGTTCCCTGATCACCTGAATGAAGGTTCCCATCAACCTACCACATTGGCCAGTCCCAAACCATCCACAAAACAAAAGAAATAATCATCTAAATAATGGACAATCTGCCTGGACCTCACCCGCACACGCACTACCCATTCCAAAAAGGAGCTGAAACACTCAAACACCACACAAGACACTGAACATCCCATGGAAAAAAAACTCATGTAGAACTGGCTATAAACTGGCCACTGTGAAACCTAACAAGTTAAAATCACCAGGATAAATGGGCAACAGCCTAAATGCTGACTTAATGTCACATTTGCCCATCCCAGTGCCAAACCCACATGCCTTAACCATGCGTACAGCAGAATCGAAAGACGTAGAATTAACACTACACAAATCCTTGGGAATCATGTCATTCACCGACTTTCCACCTGGGTAGGACTGATGGTGGATTAACCTAAACTCCCCTGGCATCTTCTTAGGAACCAATCCTAGTGGGGACACCATGAGATTGGCAAAAGGGGGGTCCCTAAATAGTCCCACCACCCTGCCCTCCTTGATTTCTTTACTGTATGGCTAGCGATATAAAGGGAAATAATAAAAGCTTCTTTAAATATGTTGGAAGTAGAAAACCTGCCAGAGAACCAGTTGGCCCTCTGGATGCTGAGGGAGGAAAAGGGGAGGTAAAAGAGTACTTGGAAATTGCAGAGAAATTAAACGAGTTCTTTGCATTTATCTTCACGGCAGAAGACCTCGGGCAGATTCCGCTGCCCGAACGGCCCCTCTTGACTAAAGAATTAAATCAAATACAGGTTAAAAGAGGGGATGTTTTGCATTTAATTGATAAATTGAAGACCCACAAGTCACCAGGCCCAGATGGCATCCACCCAAGGGTTATTAAGGAACTGAGAAATGAAATTGCGGATCTCTTACTGGTAATATGTAACTGCCAAGTTGAGCTTTGTTTGTCTCGATGGCACCAGCAAGAAGACCCAGAGCTGGTTGGGACTGCCCCTTATATAGACTGCCCGACCACAAAATGGATCCTGGCACCTCCATTTCATGCCTCTTCATGCGGAAGAGGCAAAGAACCCCTGTGCTGGATCTGGAAGGACCATTACAGGGACCAAATCCCCCCAGCCCTTTCAGCAGTTTCCACTGGTTGTGGATCTGTTTCTGTACTGAATGCAAGGTGTGAGTTCCAATCTATAAAACCCTAAATAGCTTGGCCTAAAGCTATCTCAAGGACAGTATCTCCCTTCAAAAGCCTACCTGAGCTTTCCTTGAGTGACTGGTCTGCCTAAGTGGGGTTTTAAATGGAATGTGGTAGCATACGGCTTTAAATGCATTTTGGAAGTGCTTGTGCTTTTTGTATGGCATTCATTAGATCCTTTTTAGTAGTTGTGTTGTAAAATTTTATATTGTCTTTTTAATTATGTAAGTTGCCTTGGCTCCTTTTAAGGCAAAAGGAAGGAAGGAAGGTTTTGCAATGTACATGTATGTGTCCAAGGAGTGAACAAGTAACAATATTTTTAAATGGTGTGTCACATTTTAGCAAAAGTTGATTTACTGAATTATTTTGTTGGCACAATGCATCCTTTTCTCATGATGCCAGATCTGCAACACATTCTTCTTGGCCAGGGACAGTGTTCAAATCTGTGTGGGTCCCAAATGTAGTCATAAATATCACTGTTGTTTTGTCAGTCTATGTTACACCACAATTATACCCAAAAATTATCTACCAGATTATTTGGTACCATTTCAATGAGCAGAAATAAAACTTGGAGAGATTTCTTAATACCAATGGCATGAAACTTCTGGGTGTATTCTGGAGGGAAAATACTGTACCTTTTATAAGGTACATGCTGAACTTGAGGCCAGACCAGTAGTTAAAGGAGAGCCTTGAAACAGCTATCAATGTACAGCAGGAAAGCATATGCATGAAACTGCACATAACATTGGAAAATTGCATGTGGATCATACAATAATGACAACAAAATGTTGCAGCATTGAACCAAGTTTTAGACCAAATGCTGGCTGGCTAGAAGAAATTGTGATGCAAAAAAATTAAAAATGGGAACAATTGAAAAATATGTACTTACACACTTTCATGAGCTTAAGTATTAGAAAAGCAACCAATCAACATGAACATTATCCAAATGTGTATTAATTTCCATGGAAAAGGGGGAATACACCCAGTGTACTGCAACCATCTATTCCTTCTTGAAGGAAGGGATGGGAAAACAGATGAGATTTAAGAAATGCAACGAAACTGAGTATTTTTCATTAGCAGAACAGGAGCCTGTTTCATGACAGTAACCATGCTATATGGGATGGATATTTAACCCTTTGCCACTCAATCACCTTTCTGATCGTATTTGCTCATGGGCATAAATACAAGAACTGTATGCAATCTAATCAGCAACACACCTTCCCAGGTCATGTGCATTTTAAAAGAGAAGAATGTTGGGTGATCCAAGTCCATTTCTTCTATATCATTTCTTCTATATTTTCCTGCTGCACAGTGATAGCTGTTCCAAGGGTCTTCTTTCATTGCTGGCCTGGACTCCTATTTAAGCACACCAAGTCCAAAGTGTGCCTAAATGTGCAGAAAGAAGAGTCATAAATAGCAGGCTTCTGTCTCTGATGACCAAAATGTACTCTATCCCTTCTTTGCTCGCTGACGGGAACAAAAGCAACAATACTGACTGATCATCATTTTCCACAAGCTGTAAATATTTGCTGTTAGAGAACCTGCTGTGAGGCCTCAGACACTGAAAATGAAGAAATAAATCGGCTATTAATTATTGCTTTCAGGCAAAGGAAATGGACAATGTTTTTATTATTAAAGTAACAATAACAACAAGAACATGTAAATCTGTGAACTTTAAACGTGACCTGGAAACAAAAGATTGCCAAACAGTTTACTGTTAAGCAATACATTAGGAGATCAATTAAACAGAAATTCTTCCTAATGAGAAAGCCTTAGGAGCGTCTCCATGGAAACCTGGAATGAGTGGGATTCAGAATGCAAACTGCCGAAAAGAAACAAATAATATTTTGTAAACATCCACCTTGAAATTGGTATAATCAGAAAACTGATGAAAGGCAAATTCAATGCTTCTCTTGCCCTGTAGATGATGAAGAAGGAAACAGCAACAAAAGCTGCCATTTTAGTCACTCTTTGGCTGGCATGAAACACCAAAGTGCCAGTATTATCCTTATGCACCCCCTGTAATAATCATGTTTGCAATTTATAATTTTCACAGAAATAAAGACATTGGCTTGAATCCAGATCTCTGCGGGTGGCTGTACACTGACAAAGAGCCCTCTTGTTTCAACAAGCCATTGGATTGGAGTGTCTGGCATCAAGAGCTTTTGTGAAGGACTGCACAGTTAATATTTTTTTGAAAAACCATGCATGAAGAGGGGTTTCCCCATTGCTCATTGTGAGTCTAATTAAGCCAAATGTCTAAATCACATTCATGGCCTCAACTAAAGTAGACCCAATGACTCTGTTGCTGACGAGGGAGTCAACACTTGTGCAAATACCAGCCTTTCAGTAGGCCTACTCTACTTGGAGGTACTAACTAGACATGGGCACGGAGCGGCAAAATTCTCATTTCTGTTTTCGGTTATCGTTATCGTTACGTAACAGGTAACGGTAACGAGAATTACTCCGCTCCAGCTCGAACCCGACCCGATAAAGATAAATTGGGTCTGATTTTTCGTTGTCGTTCATCGCATCACGGCGATCGCGCGATGCCAAGCAGCACAGAAAAAACTTTTAAAAATAAAAAAAACCCAATTCCTGGCCAAAAAAGCAGGTGAAAATATGCCTGCCTCAGTGATGGCACCTACCAGAAAGGGGTGGTTTCTGGGGTGGGGGTCCCCGCCTCCCTCTCCTGTCCTGGGCTGCTGGTACCAGGCTGGGGGGCCATCCTCATTGTCTCCATTTGCCATGCGGTGGGGGGGATCCAAAATGGCGACCACAATATTTATTTTTAAATCGTGGTCCAAAAACCCACCAAAGCACCACAGAAACATTTGAAAATTAGGTATTTTTAATACCTGATTTTTATAGTAGCAGCAGTGGGTTTTTCTTGCAATAAAACGTCTCCATTGATTTTATTTTATTTTATTTTTATTTTTATATTTTTTACACCTGCACAATGATGGGCTGGCCATGGGATGGGACCATGCAAATTTTTGGACCCATTCCACCAATCGCATGGCCAGGTTTTGACTGAGACTTCTGGATGTGCCAGAGGGCATAAAAAGCCCACTAACCCTAACCCTAACCCTAACCCTAACCCT
Organism: Phrynocephalus forsythii; assembly: GCA_029282475.1. Classification (NCBI taxonomy): domain Eukaryota; kingdom Metazoa; phylum Chordata; class Lepidosauria; order Squamata; family Agamidae; genus Phrynocephalus; species Phrynocephalus forsythii. The sequence goes on along the minus strand of JAPFRF010000004.1, from coordinate 96,438,837 downwards.
AACCCTAACCCTAGCCCTAACCCTAACCCCAACCCTAACCCAGATCCGTACACGCTTCCCTTCTTAGTGAGTCAGAGGCACCCAGAGAGGTGCCTCTGCCACTTACCCCCCAACCCTAACATAATGTAATGTATGGTACGTGGCGGCTATGCAAAACGCTTCCCTTCCCTTCTTAGTGGGTCAGATGTCAGAGGCACCCAGAGAGGTGCCTCCCAGAGCCCACTTACCCCAAAACCCAACCCCAACCCCAACACAAACGACAAATGACAAACGGAAACGGAAATGACAAATTTTTGAAAATTTCCGCGACAAACGGAAACGACCCGAAACGGACCTGTCCCAACAAACAACAACTCGAAACATCATTTTTCCTGGTCATGCCCATCTCTAGTACAAACTTGTCTCGGGCCAAGGAGTTTTGCATTTTGGGCAGAGTCAATACCAGGTGGCGTTTGAATGAATTTGTGAACATTTAAATGTGACTGGGTATATTTTTATTCACTGTGGTTCAATGGCTAAAGGGCTTGGAAAGTGTGGATTCAAGTTCTACCTTTACCATCTTGGTCACACCCCTCTGGACACATTTCAGCATATCAGTACCATCTACCACAGCACATTGCCGGGAGCCCTGTCATCAGGTGAGAGGAAGATCTCTTTGAGACCGCTGTTCGCCCCTCTGCATGCAGGGGGGCAAACAGGGGGTCTTGGCTTCCCCATGCCAGATGACAGCGCCTGGCGCCCTGTCATCCAGTGCAGGGAAGATCCCTCTCACCGCCCTCCACCATGGTGCATGGCAGCTGGCTGGGCTGTCATGCACCGGGGTGGAGATCGCTGGAGAGGGGGCTGTGATCCCACCTCCCGTGTGTGGAGGGCGGATTGCATCCCCCTCTTGCCGCCCTCCACCTTCCCTGCGTCAGATGACAGAGACGGGCACCCTGTCATCCAGGATGGGGAAGATACCTTTGAGACCCCTGCTCGCCCTCATTCAGAGGGGCGAGCAGGGGTCTCTGCATCCCCATTCATCCCCGGCAGGCTGCTATGCACCGAGGCAGAGGGCGGAGAGAGGGGGCTGCGATCTGAGCCGGCTGTCATCCCCAAGCTGCGGAGATGGGAGATTGAGATAACCATGGCCTCGCCTCCGCTTGTGGTGGTGAGACCACTGCCCTCAGTCTGGAGTCTGGGATCTGGACCAATCTCCGCAGCGGGGAGGTGATAGCTGAGCCGGCTGTCACCTCCCCATGGTGGAGATCTGCTTAGAGAGAGCCCTGGTCTCGCCTCTGTGTGCAGAGGCCCTGGTCTCGCCTCTGTGTGCAGAGGTGTCAGAACGGGGAAGAATGAACTCCTAACAGAACTCTGGTTCTGTTCCCCACTGGTGATGACAGCTGGGCTGTCATAACAGAACAATTTTTTTAATTTCGGGGAATCTCTAATAAACACTGAACCCTGTAACCGATCAACATATCAAACAGCAGTTTTTTAACATGTTCTGTTCAGTTCTTTTGTCTAAAATTATTCTAAGTCCGGCTTCACCGCTATATAATTTGTTCTGGTTCTGTTCAGTTCATTCCTAAATTATTCTGGGCTTCTATATTCGTTCTGTTACGTAACGGAACGAATAACGGATAACAGAACAATTTTTTTTAATTTCGTGCCCATCTCTAATAAACACTCAACAATTCCTGTATAATTATCAACATATCAAACAGCAGTTTATTAACATGATCAGAGAAGAAGCTTCTAAGGTTCTTTTGTCCTTAGCAAATTCACAAGAGTAAACAGAGTAAGTCCTTAGCAAATTCACAAGAGTAAACAGAGAGGCCAGTATTTTTTCCAGTGGTTCCAGACGTTAATCCCCACCAGTGTAGCACTTCATATGGCCTCTGATTGCCATTATGAAGCCAGAGCTTATTCTGTTAAAATGAGCAGGGCTTCTCACTTGCACAATATAGCAGCGGATATCCCACAGCATGAACTCAGGAGGAGTCTGGTGACTAGCACAAGGGAGTGTTGTGAGAACAGGATGGGCAACAAGGGCAGTGGGCAGATAATCTCATCTGATTGAATTGAAGTTCAACTAAAACATGCAGGATTATACACATGTGTAGTCATTATATATACTGTCAAGTTGCTTCCAAATCATGGCAATCCATGAATTAGTGACTTTTAACGGTCCTGTCATTAATAGCCCTACTCAGGTCATGCAAATTTAATACCATGGCTTTCTTTACTCAGTCTACCCTTATCTTAGATGGTCTTCCTCTTTTTTTCCCCTTTCTTTTTTGCTATCTTATTTATTTTATTTATTTGATTTATATACCACAACCATCTAGCAGAAAGCTACTCTGGGCAGTTTACAAATATAAACAAAATACAATAAAGCACATTATACAACTTAAAATAGTAAATAAACAAACTAATCAATCAAAACCAACTTAACAAAAATCAAAGAAGAGCAAGTAAGGACAAATAAATCAAAACCATTCAGCAATTCAAAATAAAAAGCAAATGAAAAGAAGAACTAATAAAGAATTATCATAAGGCAGAAAATTAGCATCCTATTTATATTAAGTTGAAATGGAACCATCAGGGAAGGCTGGCCTATAAAGCTAGGTTTGTAGTAAGTTCTTAAAGGCTTGCAGTGAGGGCACCAGGCAAATCCTTTGCAGAACCTGCTTCCACAAGTGGGGTGCTACCACTGAGAAGGCCCGATTCCTTGTTGCTACTTTCCAGACCTCCCTTGAGGTCAGCACCTGCTGATGGCTAGCCTGGGTCAAATGTGTGATTGGGGTAGTTCTTCTTGGTGGAGCCATTCTGTCAGATACTGAGGTCCCAACCCATCTAGGCCTTCAACTTTTACCAACAATATTATCTATTCTCGCTAGTCTTGTTTTCTTGGAATTAACCCAAAGCGTGAAAGCTTTGGTTTCATTATTTTTGTTTCTAGTTCTAAAAAAAATGCTTAATGTAATCTAGCACCCATTTGTTGGTCTTTCGAGGTGTCCATGCTATCCCTGGGTTAGTATACTAAATACTTTTGTCTTGGTTCATTTGAGATGACATCCCATGGAGGACTTGAATGCTCATCTGTATTCTTGTGAATCAAGAACTCTAGATCTATTTATTTAATTTACTTATTTTAGAGTATTTTTACCCCTCCTTTCTAATAGGAAAATCTTTTGGTTACTCAAATAACTGATTGAATTCCTGGGGACTTGCTTCCAGCTACATCTGCAAAGGACTACAGTGTAAGTGATTTGTTATACACTACTAGAATTGGGGCCCTTTTCATATAAAAACAATTCATCTTAGATTGCCCAATTTTAAAAAAATTATACAATGATAAGTACTCCACCACTGGATGTATTTCAAACATAATGAAAATTGTCTGCCCCAGTTCCTGAAACAAAGTGCAACACAACTAAATAGCAGTTGGGCATGCTGTTTTTCTGATCATTTCAATGCCAGCTAGTGTTTAAGAAGAAAGTGAAAACAAGAGAAGTAGAGAAGTAGAATATTTAACTTACCTCAAAATCAGTATGTAAAGAAGAAGAGAGGATTATTTCTAAAAAGAAATGCATTTTGTCTTTCATGTGGTACAGGAAGGCCATTCTGAGTAACTCGGTTCAGTGAGATAATCAAGAAATCCAATTAGCCTGACATAATGTTTACAAAGCTATTCTCACTGAAGGACACATGGCTGTAAAGAAATACAAAACAGCACAATCAGCCTAACTACATAGAAGGCAACAACAGTGCACGGTTAATATAAACAAATTTAAACCACAATGAATTTTGTGAGCTTGTAAGGCAGGATTTGGATTTGGGAACATCTGGAATTCACCAAATAATGCCATATAGGGATGCTTCCAAATACTGTATATCTGAATCTGATCGTCCCAAATATCTGTAATAATATTCCTAATACAGTGGTACCTCTACTTACTTGGCCTTGGTCTCTATCAACATCATTACTTTCTCAATATTTCTAACCTCTGCTCTGTCAGGCAGGGTTGGTGGGAGTTTCAGCTCAACATCTGGAAGACCAGAGCCTGCCCATTCCTTCCCTAGTCCTTGTCCTCTTTGAAGCAGGAAAATCACAGGTGATTTATTCTAATAGGAATGAATAGGTTGGGAAATTCAAATACAATAATACCTTGGTTTATGAGCATAATTCGTTCCAGAAACGTGCTTGTAAACCAAAACACTCTTATATCAAAGCAAATTTCACCTTAAGAAATCACGGAAACTTAGATGATTCATTCTGGGGACCTATAGACCATGTACTACTGTACACACAAAAGGCCAAAACTCACAGAAGTTGGCTAGAAGTCCATATCCACACCATGGTTTAGGTACCTTGCTGTGGAATTTACTCTTATTGGGACTAACACCTGGATTTTACTGTGTGTTTTTAATGTGACAATAATAAAGTGCAATTTGTAGCCATATACACACTTAACTAGCCACGGCACGACTAGAAATGGTTTGAAAAATAAGGAAGAATGTTAAAAACAGATTAACTAAAAAAAAGATAAAAAAATGAAACCCTAAAACTTCACTCCTCTTTGAAAATGTTTGTGGCTGATGCAAGAGAGACCTCACTTCCTCTCTCCTTCCTCTGCTTTGGAGGTTGCCTAAGACAAAATGTTCCAGACAATCACCCAAAATCTAATTGGGGGGGGGAGCCACCATTGACTCACTTGTGATCATGTGACCTGCTCCAGTGCTTGTATTGCAAGACATTGCTTGTTGATCAAGGCAAAATTTAGAAGAAATGTTCACTTGTCTTGCAAAATACTCTTAAAGCAAGGCATTACTGTAGCGTGTGAATAGAATTCATAAGAGCACATGGTGGCTATTATGACCTGGTCTCATCATATCACATATTGTTTATGATACCTTCAGCCAGGTGAATGAGTGAATTTGTTATGCTCAGAGCAAATGAATAAAACAAATAAATTTGCCTGATGGATTTTACAGATCATATACTGTATTACCCCTATACCAGATATGAAGAGAGAGGGGATACACAGTGCCATGGGACACTCCTCCATTAGAAGCTTACCAAGTATGTTTTCTGGAACATCCAAATTGCTGCCTAAGAGGATCTTAAAGGACTGGGATAGTGAACCACAGAAATGTTCATTTGTCTTCTGCATGAATGAACATCTTGATTCCATATAACAACTTCTGTTGAATACCAGTTAGTGTTCATGTGAAATATCCTTTTCCTAATTCATGGCTAGCCACAAAAACATCCAGTGTAATTTGTTGTTGTTCAGTCATTCAGTCATCCAGTGTAATACATGCACATAAAACTATTTAATTTAGAAGTTGGATTATTTTTGGTGCACTGACTCTTTTTTTTTTTTAAAAAAAAATCATTCAAAACACATAGTTTAGTTCTTATCCTGATGCTTTTAAAAATATGAAAAAATGTTTCTTCCTCTTCCTTTGAATAATCAGCTCCCAATTACCACAAGATAAGCACTTCTTTTGTCCTATTTATCTTAGTGGGGGCAAGTCATGGAAACATTTTCATGACAAACGAGGAGCTATGTTTTGCACAAATCAGAGAGACAAGCTGTCAATGCTTCCTAATGCAACCTTATATAACAAATCCCACCTCCTGTGGCAGTTGTCAAGAGAAGGGAAGTCCTTGTCATTCCTGAGCTTGCAATTTGGGACCATCATTCACACCTAGTTAGAATCTTATTTGCAATTAAGTGATGATTTCCTTTTAAGAAGACCCAGAGTAATTCCTTCTGCGACTGAGGAGGCTGCTTTGAATGGAATTCCCAGAAGAAACATCTTCTTCTTTTCCTCTTTTCCTCATCCTGTATAGGGTCTCTATGGCCATACCTCATGCAAGTTGACCAGACAGCTGGGAAAGTGTGCCCCTGGTGGCACCAGAAAGGGTTGTTTTCAGGGCATTGCTCCTGTAAAGCAACCCTTCTATCTGCCAGGGAAGCTCTTCAGCATGGCTCCAAAAAGTTACAATCCCACTTCAACATTCATGTATTTGTACAGTGGTACCTCCACTTGCAAGTTTAATCCATTCCAAATGCATGCTCATAAGTTGAAGAACTCCTAAGTAGAGCAGCCATATCTAAAAATAAAATAAAATAAAATAAAATAAAATAAAAATAATTTTAACAAATTGTAAGTAGAGAAGACCACATCTAAAATTTTGTAAGGCAGCAGTTAAAAAGCCAATGGTTCTCCACTCTTAAGTCGAATTGCTTGTAAGTAGAGCTGCTCATAAGTAGAGGCACCACTGTACTTTCACATGACTGTGCACAAAACTGGTGGCACTTAACAGTAATTTGGGTTCCCATTGTACGAGCACACAAAACTCTTGCCCCCCAAGCCCTGGAAATAAAGAGGCGAGGCAACTTAATTTTTTGTGATAAATTGGGCCACAACTTTATTTATAACATATTTACTTAAATCGAGTAACCTGCCTGTAACCTGTTAAGGGGACCTGAGACCGTAGCCACAAAAAGGTAATGGGCAGAAATAATCCTCTCATTGGTCCATTATAGGGTTCAGGGTGGGGCTCACCCCTGGCAAGATGCTGCCCACCTGTTCAGCATCGTGCCACCTGAGTGAATCTGCTATTCCACCAAAGCCCTACCTGGATCTAATATTAACTTGCTGACTTTATTTTACTCCTAAACATACCAATGATTATTAACTTTATTCGAGGGCTGTCTAGCACCTTAAGGATGACTTACTGATGGGCCTACCTGAATACCACTACATTTTGCACTTTCATTTTGGGTTGTGACCAGTGAGAAGGATGATACCCATCCCATGCAAAAAGAGAATGGGATGGGTTTTCATTTTGGCTACTCAATGCCAATCTGAGTAGCCACCAAAAATTCCAATCCCAGACCAGAGGGAAAACACTAAAATGATGCATTCTCCTTTTAATAGGGTGGGAGGGTGGGGCTGAGGCATCTTTCTGAGAAGAGGCTGGGGAAGGGGGCAGGGAGCCACCTTATGTAGGCTCCACATCCCTGGCTGCAAAATAATCTCTTTCTCAGCCCGAAGTCTTCGGCTGCAGTCAAATGTCCACAGAGACACACACCTGCCAGGCTGGCCTAAAGTAATGAGTTGCAGAGACAGCAATTCCACCCTAGCTCCCACCGCAGACTGCAAGGAGGACGGGGGCTGCCAGAGCTTTTTATGCCCTCTGTGGCTGCCGCACCTACCCGGTCTGCAACCTGGGCATGCTATTGGTTGAAATTGTCCAAGAATTTACATGATCCCATCATATGGCTTGCATCCATTTTGTGGCTGGAATCCATTTTGTGTCATCCTTAAAGGGAAAAGAAAAAATACATTGTGATGGGAGAAAGACAAAAACAAACGTTTTAAGGACCCCAACCCCCTGGTAGGTAATAATTTCAAATAATTATCACTGCATTTTGTCCACGGATGTCCATTTTGGGTCGTTTTAATAAAAGCCGTTTAAGGGCCCCAACCCCCTGGTAGAAATCAATATTAGGCATCTGGGAAGATTGGGAGATTGAGAACTGACAAAAGAAAATGCTTCTTCACCCAGCGTGTTGTTAGACTTTGGAACTCCCTGCTACACAATGTGGTGATGGCATCTGGTCTGGATGCCTTCAAAAGGGGATAGGACAGATTCCTGGAGGAAAAGTCCATCACAGGTTACTAACCATGATGGGGATGTATAATCTCCAGGCTTAAAACAACAGGGTATTTCAAAGGCCCGATGCAGGTGGGTGGTATCAGGAGACAGATATCTAGTTGTCTCATGGGTTCCCAGAAGCATTTGGCAGGGTCGTTATGAGATACAGGAAACTGGATTAGATGGGCTTTTGGCCTGATCCAGCATGGCTCTTCTTATGTTCTTATGTTCTTATGTTCTTGAAATGGATAAGGCAGCTTTTGATTCAGATTAGCTGTGAGCAACCACCATCTGGGTATGTCAGAGTTGAACTAGAGACTTGGTGGCATGTCTCCCAGCTGGACCAATGACAAAAACAAGTGTGATTCTCAAGACTGAGCCTAAGTAGGGCACTGTGCTACCTAATCTTGTTAAGGACAATTATGCATGTAAACAGTAGTCACTGAGTTCTAATTTTCCACAGACATAGGATTGCCTCAGTTGAATCAGAGAACTATTTGAGGAATTTTCAACCTGGTTTTTAAAATTACTTCCATTATTTGTGCAGATTGCCTTGAGAAGCAAAGCCAAAACAGAGGAAATCAGGGAAACCCTTAATAGCCCATGCAGCAAAGCAGCAGCCATGGTCATCAGACCATGTTCTTTGCATTAAAAGCATTGTTTAACCATTGCAACAAAATTATTCTTATTCACCTCTGTTGTTGAGAAGCTATAGATTCTCTACCCCTTTCTAAAGTGAGGAGAATACAGTGGTTCCCCGCCCATTCGCAGCTCATATACTGCAGTCTTGCTATATCGCGGGACCATAGAATCATAGAATCATAGAATCATAGAGCTGGAAGAGACCTCAAGGGCCATCTAGTCCAACCCCCTGCCATGCAGGAACCCCATCACAATATTTTTGACAGATGGCCATCCAGCCTCTGCTTAAAAACCTCAAAAGAAGGAGACTCCACCACCCTTTGTGGACTAAAGACTTGGTGGCATGTCTGCCAGCCAGGCCGAGGCCTCAGTATATGAAAAAAGGCCCCGTGGGGTAAGGGGGGAAAGGCCTGTTTCAGGCCTCCCTTACTTACCCCAGGACTGGCACTGCCCCGAATGGGCCAGCAAGGGCCTTCCCGGGCCTGTTGGAGGACCCAAAAAGGCTTCTGCACAAACCAGAGGTGGCTTACAGTAAATCAGAAGTGACCTCAGGATTGCTGAAAAGCATTTCTGAGGCCTCCAAGGACCTTTATAGGTTTGTTGGAGGCCTCAGAAATGATGTTCGGCAACCCAGAAGTGACTTTTGAATTACCAGAAGTCACTTCCAGTTCATAGGGAAGCCTTTTTGGGGCCTCCAGAAGTCTCGGAAAAGCCCTCACAGGCCTGTTCGGGGTAGCGTCAGGCTGGGGTTAAGTACAAGAGCTTCCAGCTAGGTGCCCCAGACCCAACCCGACCTGCATCCGCATATCACGGATTTTCAATTATCACAGGTCGGGTTGGGTTCCTAACCCCCGTGATAGGCGCAGTGTGGGGGTTTCACTGTAATTTCAATGATTCATACTTGCGTATATTACAATAAAACAAGTCAGGAGAGCCAAAGACAAAGTGGAACAGAAGGAACATGAGAAATATTGAGTTGGAAGGGACTAGAAAGGATATTGAGTGCACCCCTGTCAAATGTGGGCATCCATTGCTAAAACATTCCTGACCAGTGACCATTTATCCTCTGTTTTAAAAACAGGGAAGTTCTTCATGATGTGAGGCAGTCTATCCCACAGCTGAATACCTCTTTCTATTAAGAAGCTCTTCCAAATGTTTAGGGGAATGACAGTCTCTTCCAGTTTGAACCCAGTACATTTTTGGAAGAATTGACTTGATGTCTAGGTAACCAATCAATAATTGCCTGGATTGTCTTTCAATGTTGAGGATGGTATTTCAAGGGACCTTACTTGTTCTCCAAGAATGATGAAAGATTAGAGACAGAAGTTACATCTTACATTTGGCTTCCAACAGTGGGGTGCCTCTAGATGTTCTCATACCACCTTTGTGCTCCTCTTGGCGGCATCCCTCTCCCTTCCATCTTTATCTGATCTGCACTCAGCTGAGCACTGCTTTCCGTTTGGGAGAAGAAAGAAACAAAATAGGTGTTTAGCACTTCTGCTTTCTCTTTCTCCTCCATGAATTAGTGTCCCTGTCCTCTCCAGAAATACCAATTCCCCATTCTTCCTCTTGCTTGGAGCATAGTCCAAAAGCCCCCTTGTGTTGTTTTTGACTTCACTTGCATGTCTAAGGAAGTGGGTATATGGGTTTTTGGCTTGTTGCTTGGTCTTCTGTGGGGATGGGCTGATTATCTCCTTTCATCACAAGAGCAAACCAGTACCTGCTAGAATGAACCAGTCCATCCTCAGTATTTTTACCTGCACTTTTTGGGGTCCCCATCAGATGCAACTATTATTTTTTAAGTGCAGGTAGGATCACTCTGTTTTGGTTCATTTCCAGGATGTTTCACTAGGACTGCATCTAACTCTCACCCAGAAGCTTATTTTTATTCAACATAAAGCTATTTTCACTGCATTAAGTATATGGGGAAACATCTATGCTTCATGTCACAAAGTGAATGGACAGGAAGAGGCAAGGACCTATGTAATCCACAAAAGCCCAAAATGGCCACCTGTTATCTTTTAGACGATACTGATCTCCATTTAATGGCTTTCAAAAGGGAATTCTTCCTCTGAAGATTACCCTATTTGAAAGGCTGTCCATGTCCATGTCCCGATAAACCCTCCCAAGAGGGGGTGATGGCCTTCAAGTCATTGATCAACAGTTAGCCCCTGAATGGCAGATTTCCAAAATGACACATCACCTGATCACGCCTTTCCTCAAATGAGATGCTTTATAATTGGATGCACGTGAGATGCAGTGTAATTCTTTTTCACATCTGTGTTTAGAAGAACATGCCATTTTATGCAAATCGATGTTATCTTTTTTTTTTTTTTTTTGAAATACATATCTTTCTTTTTTTGTGAATGGTCAACCTACTTTTTTCCACCCAGTGGGAATGCTACTACCTTCTCTGCTCCTAGACTCTGTTATATTTAGAGGTGATCTGTCACTTTCCATTGAAACTAAATGCTGCTGCCTTGGCTCCTGTTTTGAAGCAGGAAATTACAGGCAACTAGCATTTAATGTGCGACAGGAGAAAATTGGCTATATTTCTCTTCATACCATACTGTTGCTGTTGATGCTATTTTACAAATGAAGCTGTCGAATCATTCTAAAGTTTGCATACTAGCGACAAGGTTGGTTTACATCGTATTCATTCCACTTCCTTACAGTAATCTTGAACAGCAGAAGTTTATAGCAGCAGGAGCCTTCACTGCCCCTTTCTCTAATTAAATCAAATGTATCCCTGGTATGCAATACTGTGGTTTCCAAAGACTTCATGACTTTTGGTGGCCTTCTTTCATCATGCACTCTACATGTTTTTAATGCAGATCAAAGAAGATGTCTAAATCTTCCAAACAATGTTCCTTTAATTCATATGGGAGAGCAGGTGGGAACCACATTCACTTTCCCTCTGTGTCATTAAGCATCAGTTCCCAGCAGCCATCCTGCATAGCCAAAGCTCCACAGTGACAGAAATCACAATATAAAAACATTCAGAGGACCATAGGTTAGCCATTCTTGTTTCAATGGCAGAATAACATAAGGGGTGGGTGGGAACGCATCTTTCCCCCTCAACACCAATTCCCAAATAACCTGACAAGATCATTTAGAACTCAACCAATCAGAAGGCTGATCTTGCTAAGACTCACAATGTCCCTCCAATAGCATGAAAAGATGGGATGGTTCTATTCTTTCTTCACCTTCAATTGGAGAAGTGACTCGGATATACACACTTTCGACTCAAAGGACCTACTAAGGACCTACATCAGATCAGGGGTGGGGGACCTTCAGCCCTACAGATGTTTTGGACCACAGTTCCCGCAGTCCTTTATCACTGGTCATTTAGGCTCAGAATTCTGGGAGTTAACTGTCCAAAATATCTGGAGAGCCAGATATTCCCCACCCCTGCTTAATTCAGGGGCAATGGAAAGTGTCCCTATGTTGTTGCATTCTTAGCCTTAATCATGAGTGCCACACAACCCAAGTAGTATTGAAACTGCTACAAAACAAATAGGGGAGAGAAGCTGTTTGTTATGGTAGCATGGAAGCAGTTATGAAAACATGATTTCCTGTGGGATTAAAAACATGAAAATTGTGTCTTGAGTCACAATGATTTACTGCTAAATTACAGGAATAGTTGAAATGTCTGAACTAGGCGGATGCTTCTCTCATTCTTGAGGGTTGCAAAAGCACCAGAGTGGTTGACAAATACATTTAAATATTGTTAATGCCACTAAACCTGGAAAAGCAATTAGTGGCAATAAAATTTGTATTGAATGTGGATAAATTTTAGACAATTAGCCTTCTTTGAAATGTAATTTCTGGCCTAGAAATCCATAGGGACACATGACTTATCTACATTTATTACTCATTATAGCAGAGTACTCCTGTCACAGCTGAACAGCCAGGGATGTATCATCATAAATTCAGATCTGCTAATGGACTGAAGCACAAATCCCCAGGCAACAGATATGAAATATAAATTGACCACAGGAAAAAAAAGGACAATGTTGTGCAACGAGGATGTTTATATGTGCTTTCACTGTCTGGTTGAAAAGAATTGCACGCAAGAATGTCACACTCCAAAGAGGGGCAGTGAAGCAACAGCTTTAGGAGAACACGTTACAAAGGTGCCACCATCTTCCATAGACCTCCTCCTTTGGTGTGATGCTAAACAAAATAGCAGCAATGAACAGTAGCAGCAACAACACAAAAGGGAAGAGGTGGAGGAAAAAACAGAAAGCAACAGTACACTGAAGCCTGAACATCCATGATTCTCTTTCCAAGACACTTGGCTTTCTTTTCCTATCCGATCAACAAAGGAGGTGGAGGTAGGAGCTGCAAGTATGAGCCCTACCGCACTTAGGTTTTGAATAGCCTTTTGCTTAAAGTCAAGTCGCCTTAAAAATCACCTACTGCATTTCTAATAGGTTTTTCTGTGAAGCCCCCTTGGCCACGCCCCTTTTCAGCCACTGTGTTGGTTTTTCTTGCGACGGCCATCAGGGGTGGTGTTTTTTTAAACCATTTTCTAGACCGCTTTTTGAAGCGATGTGGCTGAAACTGCAGACACCAAGCACCGTTTTTTTCTGGGTTTCCCCCTCTGTATGCCTTATCCTGCCATAGGAAAAGTGGAAAATTAGCTACATTACTTAGAATAGAAGAACAACGGCATGATGTTACCCTAAAAAAAAAAAATCCAAAATAGAAGCAGATGATGGGGAAATGATGAACAAAATCAGAACAAAAAGCGGTTTAGCAAAGTGTGGATGGGGAAACCAGTTCATGAGAAAACGCCAAGTGCAGAATGCTGAATCGCTTCAGTGACCACATGACCGGGGGAAGGCAGAAGGTGATTCAAAACAAAAAGCGGTTGTTGTTTGAAGTGTGGTAGCGGTGATTCTGTGTTACTGTTGATTTTGTTACTCGTGATTCTGTGTGGTCACTCAAATATTTGGTCCCTAAAATCAAAAGAAATATCTCTAAAGTCAAAAGAAATATCTGCTCAATGTTTGATTCTGTCTGTTTCAACTCTATTTATTGTGTCAAGAAGGAATATTTCACACACACACACACACACACACACACACACACACACACACACACACACACACACACACACACACACACACACACACACACACACACACACACACACACATACAGAGAGAGAGAGAGAGAGAGAGAGAGAGAGAGAGAGAGAGAGAGAGAGAGATTTAAATATGGATTGCCAGGTAATATTGATTTATAATTTATATCTTTATTGAACTTTTATACCGCCCATTTGGCTAATCACTACTCTGGGCAGTTTATCAACCAAATAAATAATACCCAAAAGGAATAAACAATTTCAAAAACATAAGAACGGAAATATTAGTGCATGGATGATCTTGGTCTTGTCTCCAATGACATGTCCAGACTAGGGATGGGCACAAAACGGAAAAATAGAGTTTCGTTTCACTTCATTTCTACTAGCAGTTTGTTTCTTTTTTTAAAATGAATTTTTGTAAAAAAAATTGTAACAAAATAAAACAATAACAAAAGGATTTGTTACTCTATAAAATGGCTCCCCTGGGTCGCACAGGCACAAAATTTGGTGGGTAGCTTTTTACAAGGGAGCCATTTTACAGAATAATGAAACATTTTGTTTTCAAAGGGAAAAAGAAGTGTTTCATTTCATAACAAAATGCTGTTTACCATTTCGTTTCATTTTGCAACATTTTGAAAGCTTACAAAATGAAAAAACAGTGTGTCGTTTTTCGCAAGGTGGCCATCTCTAGTCCAGACACTTAATGGTTTTTTTTCCAATTCCTTTATTGCTGCCATTCCAACACTCATTGTTTTTATGAGACATTCTGGCTACTATAGAGCTGCTTTGGAGTTTTTTTTTATATATCTACATACAACCATAGAGAAATACAGATATGTGACTGACATGTAAAGCAGAGCCCTTGTTTGATCCACCAGGTGATCTCATTTCAAGAGGCAGGACATTGGCCACCTGATCCAAGGCTGTCCCTTGGGTTATATCCCACATGAAAAGCGTATGTATGCTGCAGGAAAATTTCTTTGTCTCTGGACTGTGCCTTCAACAGTGTCATAAAACTATGTTAATTGCAATAGCATATATTTTATGGTCTTTGTGTCAAGGAGCTAAAAGAGGCTGATTGTTTCTTGTGCCTACTTTACCCTTGGCATCAAACACAGCCTTTGGTTTGGATTTTTAGGGCACGTGGTGCAATTTGTTCTTGCATCCAACATAGGATGCAGGTTAAAATAAAAGATAAAAATACTGAATTTCTGTGCCAACTCTTTAAAGTAACCTTGATTTTTATTAATTAGTAGATGGCCAAACATCCTCAGTTTACATTTGTCATGAACGAATTCTGCTGGTTTGGTAAAGATAAGGTTAAATACTCCCTCAGCGCTTGCCAGCAGCCAAAAAAAAAAAATGGACTATTTCTGACAGCGTAACAGGCTGTCATGTGAGCTCATTGATTTAAACATGTAGGATTTCCATGCACACACTTGAAGATATAACCTGTAAATGCAATAAAGTGTTGTTTGGAAAGATGTGCATCAAACAGACTTACTGATAGGGAGGCAGGGGCTGCCTGCATTTCCTAGTTTAGGGATCACAGTGGAAATGTGGGTGTTTATACAGAAAAGAAGAGGAAGAAGGAAGACACAAGTCATAGTCAACCATTTAGGAGAATTTTATGTATGTATGTATGTATGTATGTATGTATGTATGTATGTATGTATGTATGTATGTATGTATGTATGTATTTAAAATGTTTTCTTCTCTAAAGCAATTCAGGTAGCTTACACCACTGAAAGACAATATTTAAAAGTTAAAAACCATAGGTATAAACAAATTAAAAGGAAACAAACAAATACCACACAATAAATGGTACACAAACTCAATGCTAAAAACAGATTGAAAGCAACAAGGCAGAACACTCAACTGAATATCATAGGAAGTAGAGATGGGCAAGAAATGAACGTTTGATTTGTTTCATTTTTCATTATTCATTTCATTAGCTAACGAAACAAATAATGAAACAACCCATCAAAGAAAAATGAAATGAAACGAAACTGAAATTTCCATTTCATTCGCTTCATTTTTCGTTACCCCTCCTACCTTGTTCTCATTGCTGCAGTCCTCCTGGTCCGAGCGGGAATGTAGGCCTCTAGAGGCCCTGGTCCCAAGACAGTGCCTCAAAAGCCCTTACTGGGGACTTTTAAAAGACAAAAAGAAAGAAAGAAAGAAAGAAAGAAAGAAAGAAAGAAAGAAAAGAAAAGAAAAGAAAAGAAAAAGAAAGAAAGAAAATAAAATAAAAAAGAGTGCTGAACCAGCCCCAGGGGTGGCCCGATCGGCACTCTAAAATAAAGAAGAAGAAGAAAAGAATCAGCACTGACCCGGCCCCAGGGGCCATGAGGTCAGCACTTAAAAAAAACACCAGCACCGACCCAGCCCCAGGAACTGTGTGGTTGGTGCTGTAAAACAAATAAATAAATTTTTAAAACCAGCACTGACCCAGCCCCAGGGGACGCACGGTCGGTGCTTGAAGAAAAAACCAACAAAAAACCCACGTGGTGCTGGCCCCAAGCCAACGCCTCTCAGCTGAGAAGCTCTGGCTTGGGGCCAGCGCCTCAAAAACCCTTGCCACTGGGGCCAGGATCGCCCCCGCCACTGCCACTGCTGCCTGGTAAGTCGACCCGAACCGGTTCAGATTGGTTTGGGTTCATACAATTTTTAAAAAAATTCATACCAACCCAAACTGAACTGAACCAAGGGTGGGCACAAAACAGACGAACCTCAACCATGGGTTTTCTGTTTCGGGCCCACCTCTAATAGGAAGCCTAGCCTCCTATAGTAGAGAGACCCTGGGTCTGAATGAGACATCAGAGAAGACCCTCTTCTGTGTCTCTACCAAACACACTTGTAAAGGTGGTGGCTGGTGGGACTTATATTTGACTCCTACACTGATTGGGGGTATTGCATTAGCTCTATCCCGGCATCATTGGATTGACAATAGGAGTAGGATTAATTTGAGATGATAGTCATTGATATCTTTGTTCTCCATGAACGTGTCTAATCCTTTCTTAAAGATGTCAATGCTGAGTTGTCACCACTTCTGGCAGGGAGTTCCATAGACCAGTGTTCCTCTGGGTGAAAAAGTACTTTCTCTTATTTGTTTGAGATCTAGCACCCCAAAGTTTAATTTAGTTCCCCCTAGCTCTAGTGTTGTGCAATAGAGAAAACAGCTTTTCCTTATCTACTTTGTCCACACCATGGATGATTTTATAAACTTCAGTCAGGTCACCTCTTAGGTACCATTGTTCAAGAGTGAACAGTGAAGAAAGCCAACCAGCACCACATTTCAAATGAATCAATTATTTGTACTGTTGGCTTTCTTTACTGTCCAGCTGTCCAGCAGGGAAAGCTTGCTTGGATAGCCATGTTTTTAATTGGTGTTTAAAAATTCCTAGTGAAGGGGCCAGACTGATCTCTGGGAGCATCCGATTACACAAACAGGACGCCACCCCCAAGAAGGCCCAGTCCTTCATTTCAGTCTCCTTAGCCTCCCTTGGGGTCAGCACCCTATAGGAGCCCCGTGGTGCAGTGGTTAAATGCCTGTACTGCTGGTAAACCTGTGCTCATGACCCAGGGTTCAATCCCAGATAGCAGGCTCATGGTGGACAGCTTTCCATCCTTCCGAGGTCCATAAAATGCTCGGGGGGGGGGTTGCAATGTGTAGCCTGCATATTGAAATTAAGCTGTAAACCAACCAGAGATGACTTGAAGTGGTATGGGGCGGTATATAAGCAGAACACTTTGTTTGGTTTTGCTTTGCCTGAAAAGAACAAGTAAGATTATGTTAAAGGTAGTGAATGTAACACCAATCTTCAAAAAAGAACTGATTCAGAAAAGTGTGATCCTGGTGGTTGGCACAATGGCACACCATTTTCCCTAACCTTGCCAGAAATTTTTAATGTATAAAACTAGACCAGGTGCTGTAGGCGCCAGGAGTAGGAACTGGCAAACCACTCCTCCAGTACTCTTTATGACCCCATGCACATGGGGTCATGAAGAGTTGGTCACGACTGTAATGACACCACACACACACACACACACACACACACACACACACACACACACACACACACACACACACACACACACACACACACACACACACACACACAACATTATCATTGCTTGAGCTTTCACTATGCATCATGTTGCACAGGATACCAAATTGGATTTCCTTTTTTTTAAAAAAAAAAATCTGTGAAAGTTTACCATTCATCAGAAGAATCATACACTATTCAACTTCTCTCAGAGATTAATTTATTAGCTTAGCATGCCAGGAATCTTCAGCAGGAGCAAGATTTATTTCTGAATTATGCCTGAAAACCTTATGGATGTGTGACTGACCCTACAGGTGAGGATGTTAAAACAGCTTTCTTTGATTAAAGGGTAACTAAAGTTGAAAGTGTGAATGGAAGTACTGTGTTGAAATGGGGTCACGGGCACTTTGATGTTTGTCAAATTGAAAAGGAAAGCTGGGTTTAGTGACATGAGAGATCGGTTGCATCTGGTCAAGTGAACTGCAATGAAGTCACCAATATACAGTATTATGGCTTTATCCATTTCCCCCCTTCTGTTCTGCCAATGAATCAAGGCAGAGAATATAAACATAGTGGTGGGACAAGCAGCTATCACTTCCTCGGCCTTTAAATGGTAACTACTTTTGCAAATACTGAACAGTTATTGGTTATACCGTTGTCATATGCACAATCCAACTGACTACCTGTGAAGCCGCATATGAAGTCAGTGCTCAGTGGGCATCCTTAGGGCTAAGTTCAATGGTAAGTACCTGAGTTAAATCCTTCAGTACTTTTGTAAATCCTTCATTGGATTTGTTTGATTGGGATGGTAACTGGATTTAGGCCTTAAATTTCACAAAACACCCAACTATATCTGTTTGCAAAAGTAAGCCTTATTGTGTTCAACAAGAGCTATCTTTTGATTAATGTTATGGAATGTCACAAACATTTAAGAGGTCCAGGATGTATCTGCCCTTTTTGTGGTCTTTAATCCTTGTTTGTAACAATAGCCTCCTGCTGGGAACTATAGGAACCACAATGACAAAGCAACATTTCTCTGGAATTCTTTTTTAAAAATTATTTTATTTTATAAAACAATGCAAAATACAAAATACAAAAAAGAAAATGCAAATACAAAACATATATTTAAAAATTAAAATAAAACTAAACAACAGTGCTTCCCTCCATCAAGGGGACCTCTTAAACAATGCTGTCCCTTGTTATTCTCCCTTCCAGAACTAAATTGATTGTTGAACTGGAACTTTACCCTTCTTTCTTACAAGCACATGTTCAGTAAATCTACCCCATATATCATAAAAATATCTCTTTTTAACTCTCCTTTCTTAATCTTTAAATTACATGTCAATTTGTCACTGAAGGCAATATTCCAAACTTCGTTCTACCATTCCTCCATACGTATTTCTCAGGAATTCCTTCCTTCTTTTCTTCCTTATAGTTTGCCAACTTTATCTGAAATACAAAGGGAAGATATGCACATATGCACCAGAATTGCAAATATACCTGCCAATTGTATTTTATTTTCCATTGCAGAATTCATAGAAGCTACTTAGATAAAGAAATGACTTGTTCCTTTGGTGGTGGAGACCTCTGCAGCAAAACCAGACAAACCAAGGTTCAACTGCATTCTGTTTTCCCTACATGTGTGAGTATCAGTTGTGTGAATCACTGCCTTCAGAGTTTCTTTTCTTTTCTTTTTTTTTACTCAAAATACTCAAAAATAGTTTTATGTTGCAAAGAAGCAGCAGCAGTTTTAATTAGAGTCAGATCCTTTACTGCTGGAAATGCATTATATTACAAAGGCATTTAAGCTGACAGAATTTTACATCTGGTTTCTCAATGGATGGGCAAATATAGGCCAACAGCAACAGGATTTCACAACCAGTTTTAGCTCTCCTCCGCATTAAATCAACCAACAAACTCTACACTTGAAGGACAGAAAGGTCTAGCAGAATGTTGTTGTTGTGTTCTAAACACTTACCACTGGATCGTCTCAGCACTCAACCTGTTTCACGGAGAGTTCCTACTAACTATGGTCGCAGCATCACCACCGTTTTCTGTGCATTTTTGCTGCAGAGAACTGGACAGTAAAAGATTGCATCCTAACTGCTAAGGGAAGTAATTTGGTGCCCTGACCAACCATGCCCCCAGAAGTGCACTTTCACTGAAGTATATTAAACCATCGCTAGGGGTTGGTTTAAAAAACTTCCCTTAATGATGCACAGTTCTTTGCTGCTCTAACGAGGTTCGAACCCATAAAATATGTGGTAATTCGCTTCGTACCCCATTTCCTGCCACTTCCTGTGGGTCCGGGTTATTATACACAAAGTAGATTTAGAAAATCAACCCAGAAAAAAGGGAAAAGATGTGCAGTAATCAACTAGAGATGGGCACAGAGCAGTAAAATACAACTCTGTCAACAGGACACTAACTGCACATCAAACACCATGTGACCGCCCGGAAAAAACTATGCATCAAATTAAGATGCGCAGAAAACTTTAGTGAGACTGCAGCCTATCTCTGTGGCTGAAAAGACCCTGTCATATTCCTTGGTCATGTTTCCTACATACCTGCTGATAATGTCAGCATAGCAACCTCAGGGGTAAAAGCACACAATGGCTCAAATCCACTTACCTGCTGACAGTGGCACAGCACAAATGGCATAACCTTTGGAGAAGAAGTTACCCAAGATTAAAAGCCACCATAGACACTATCAGTTGCATACTGGGCTGTAAGGCGTAGAGTGGAACTCACAATGTATATGGTAACTTATTGACCTTCAGCAGTTTACCTTCAGAGTTATATCAGTTGCATAGCTATGGAAGAGGATTTTAGTCAGAAACGTAGATTAGCAAAGAAAATTTTAGCAAAACATGCTACAGGTAGGGAACCATAAAAGTATGACTTGCCTCATCATCATAAGATGGTGACTTCTTGCTTGTTTTTGATTGTTTTGTTTTACCAGATAACCACATGTGTCCATTCCCCTTCTTCTGTGTGTGTGTATGTTGTGTTGTTACAGTCGTGACCGAATCCTTGTGACTCCACGTTCATGGAGTTTTCTTGGCAGTAATATTGGAGTGGTTTGCCAGTTTCTACTCCAGGCGCCTACAGCACCTGGTATTCCTTGGTGGTCTTCCATCCAAGTACTAACCAGAGCTGACCCTGCTTAGCTTCCAAAATCAGGTGAGATCGGATGTGCTTAGGGCATCTAGGCAGCCCCTTCTTCTGAGGTCACCACTAGAGATGGGCACGAATAAAAAAATGATGTTTTGTTTGTCGTTTGTCGTTTGGAGGGTCCATTTCAGTTCGTTTCTTTTTTGCGAATTTTTGCAAATAATTTGTTTTTGTTTTTGTTCATTTCATTACCATTTTGTTACCATTTATTTCAATTTTTTGTGATTTTTTTAGCATTTAAAGCAGTCACTGTATTGCAGTAATGAAAACGAAATGCACGACAAAATTTCCGGTGTTTCTGTTCGTTTTGTTTCATTTTGGAGACAAAATTAGTTTGTCGTTTCATTGCATAATAAAACAAAAAAACAAAAACGGAAACGAAAAATTGTTCATTTCGTGCCCATCTCTAGTCACCACAATTAGGCTTCCCTGTTCCTTTCGTATTCTATAATATCCATTGCGGGGCTGGTTTCTCAGATGTTATTCCTCCATGTGGCCAGGGTTCTCTGGCTCAACTGGGGAGGCCATGGGCTTTGCCTGCACCTTGTCATCCCTAGCCACCTTAGATAAGGAGGATTAATCCCATGTTTGGAAAGGTCTAAGACAAGAAAACCTTTATGAGCCCAACAAGTGTTCCCGTGGGGCAATCCTCACCCTCAGCTCACTGTGTTGAATACGTGAAATTTATTTTCATACAGTGAAATTCCAATGAAATTCATTTTCATCAGTGAAATTTATTTTCATACAGAGATGAAGAGCTAAATGACTCTGTTGCTTAGGTACAAGTCACAACAGCCTACCATAGCTAATAATCTTCATAATAATTGTAACAGAGGTTGAATATTATCATGGCTCTTCATTGTTGGGTATTGCTGATCTAAACAATGGAATTGTGTTGCATCCAAATCAGTCTTCTATGTTCTTTGGCAAACAATGTCTCTATCTTGCACCTCTTTTTACCTTGAGTGATCAGCTATCAGAATATGCAGGTTCCATTTCTTATTACATGATCAAAGAGCAAAAAGCTTTCTGCATTGTGCATCATGACTATTATTGTCTTGCTTTGGTATTGGACTTGATTCAATCTGTTTAGTACTTTTGTTTTCTCTGGCCAGTTTATTGGTCCAAGAAATGTTTTGCTTCCTTTAATAAATCCACATTTCAAAAGCTTTTCTCTCTCCCCCCACAAGTCTGTTAGCATCCACATTATTTATTAGCAGTAGCTCCAGTGAATATAGAGCCACCACCTGGCATGTTGTTTTGGAACATAAGTATGATTGTCTATGACCTGAAGGATTTACAAACTAAAAGTCAAGGCAAGGGAAACAAAGAGATGAGAAATATTAAGGCAAGGTTGTCGGTGCATTTTTGAATGTACAAAGACACTATTCAATGGGAAAAATGAATGCAAAAATGAGAACAAGAAATATGTACATGTGTATAGACATGCGTCTGAATTTCTACAAGGGAAGAAACTCAAAGTCTAGTAACCCAATAACACAAGTAATATGAGAATGCACATAGAAATCAGAGAAAGGTGGCAAAAATGAGACTTAAGATAATCTCTCTTAATAAAACACTTCTGAATTTTATTATTTCTTTCCATTATTGTCCTTTCTAGAGTTACTACTGGCCAGAAAGTTGATATGCAATGTTGGAAAAAGGTTAATACTAAATCAGCAATATCTTCTCTGATGATGGTTAGGAGGGAAAGGAGTAAACAATCAAAATTCTGAATTGTGTGTTTAATAATACATATTAATCTTATATAATTAGTCATTTGCCCATTGTTGCCTTGTAGTAATTAGCACATTAAACTTTGATAATAACTAGAGGTCGGCACGAATTAGAGATGGGCACGAAATGATTTTTTGTTTCATTATTTGTTATTCGTTTCATTACGTAACAAAATAAATAACGACCCTAGGGGCAAATTTAACACAAAATGAACTGAACCGAGAAAAATTGGTTCGGTTAGTTTTGTTTCGTTAATGGAGGGGGCGGAGATGTCTCCTAGCTGGTGCTGGTCCAGAGGTCCGGTCTTCCTGGCTTCGGGGATAGCGACCAGGAAAAAAAAGCGGATGGCCACGCTATATCTGTAGCATGGCCATGTGGTTGGCAGTAAAAAAGAAAAGAAAAGAAAAGAAAAGAAATAAAAATAATAAAAAGGAGCGCTGACAAGGCCTCAAGGATGGCCTGGTTGGCACCCTAAAATAATAATAATAAATAATAAAAAACCAGCAGCGACTGGGCCCCAGGAGCCGCACGGTTGGTGCTGAAAGAAAAGAAAAATAAGCCCCGCGCTACAGCTGTAGCATGGGAACTGAACCCAGAAGGGGGGATAAAATAAAAATAAAAAATAAATATATAAAAAGGGAGTGTCGACTGGACCCCAAGGGTGGCCTGGTCGGCACCCTAAAATAAAAAATAAAATAAAATAAAATAAAATAACCAGCACTAACTGGGCCCCAGGGGCTGCAGAGTCGGTGCTGAAAGAAAAGAAAAAATTCCCAGCGCTACAGCTGTAGCGCGGGGCCTGAACCCGGAAGGGGGGGATACAATAAAAATAGAGATAAATAAATAAATATATAAATATATAAACCCCCCCCGGGTTCAGTCCCTGCACTGCAGCTGTAGCGTGGGGCTTTCCCCCCTTTTCTTTCAGCACCGACCGCACAGCCCCTGGGGCCCAGTCGGCGCTGGGTTTTTTTTTTATCATTTATTATTATTATTTTAGGGTGCCAGCCAGGCCATCCTGGGGGCCTCGTCGGAGCTCCTTTTTATTATTTTTATTTCTTTTCTTTTCTTTTCTTTTTTTACTGCCAACCACATGGCCGTGCTACAGCTGTAGTGCGGCCATTGGATCCCCCCCCCGGTCTCTGTCCCAGAAGCCAGGAAGACCAGACCTCCAGACCAGCACCAGGTAGGAGACATCTCCGCCCCCTCCATTAACGAAATGAACCTAACTGAACCAATTTTTCTTGGTTCATTTAGGTTCGTGTTAAATTTGCCCCCGGGTCATTATTCGTTTCATTATGTAATGAAATGAATAACGAATAATGAAACAAAAAAAATGTTTCATGGCCATCTCTAATAATAAGACATTTCCTTCCCTTGTATATTCCTGAACATTTTAATTGTCTCCTTTTCAGTAACATGTTGTTAATTTGGTTGCCTGTATTGACTAGGCTTCCAGTAATTTTTACATCTGCTGCTTTAAAAAGCAAAATAAAACAGTCCCCTTAAGGGACTCCTTCTGTAATGTATACGTTCTGTCTGGATCCTGAAGAATAAATTTAGTACATTTTCAAAAGAAGATGAATTTTTACAGAGTAGGAGTCCAAATGGATTTTCAGCTAGGCTTCAACCTTTTGAAACCTACTGATGTTGAATAGTCTTGTGCTGGTTGCCATGCCAACTGATACCAGAGGTACACTCTGCTGGGTGTTTGTCTTCTAGAAACCTTCACCAGATGTCTTCAACAAATTGCCATGGAAAGACTTCATGATGTCAGGGTTGTAAAGAGGATGTCTAAAAAATAATCAGCCAAAGAGATGTCCCTCCCTTCATGATGGACAAGGCAGAGCCATAAAATATGTAGACTTGGGCTAGTCTCTGAGTAAACCAGTAAAATCTCTCTCCTTTTTGCTCCCCCGCTTTCTAACCCCCACTCCCCTCACTTCCTGTAGCAGGATTTTTAAAATATTTATGTTCCTATTTCTTCATGCTGCACAGGGCCATTATGCTCTACAGCTGACATCGGCTGGCAATGGAAACCTAGAAGCATCTGGCTGGCAGCAGAGAACGAGAACAAGTTGATAAATTATTGATTTATATAAATCAACACCCTTTAAATATTGGTCTTTTGAAGAGAGAGAGAGAGAGAGAGAGAGAGAGAGAGAGAGAGAGAGAGAGAGAGAGAGAATGAGAGGAAGGGGGGTTACGTATTGTTTCCCACTGAAATAAATTAATCTGGACAGCCTACCTTTTGGACTATACACCTTATTCACATATCATCATAGAGGTTTATGTAATTTTGCAAAAAAAAGATGGTTTTAATTTTTGAAGATGCTTTACAACTGCAGATAAAACATTTTGATGTCCAGATACTCACACAGCTACCTGTAAATACTGCCAGCCATCATAAATTTAAACAGTGTTTATTTTGGGATTTTTATTTTTGGCTGGGTTTGTTGTCACTCCTCAGCTGCAAACAATAACACGTTTCCAAATCTGAAACACGGTAAGTAACCTAGGGATATAATATAAATCTTGACCTGGCTTTGTCCTCATGTGGTAAATGAAACAATACAAGAATTTTATCTGCATCTATGTAGTAAGTTGGCAGGTGGTGTTTTGAGAGTGTTGGGGGAGGTGTGTGTGTGTGTGTGTGTGTGTGTGTGTGTGTGTGTGTGTGTGTGTGTGTGTGTGTGTGTGTGTGTGTGTGTGTGTGTGTGTGTGTGTGTGTGTGAGAGAGAGAGAGAGAGAGAGAGAGAGAGAGAGAGTCCACTCTTTACATATTTGCACATTTTCAATTGATTTGTATGAGTGCTAGTGCACACAAAACTTAAAACTATGATAATTTGCTTGGTGGCAAAGAATATTAAGGATTAAAAGAGCTGAGGGGTTTTGTGCCTTTTCATTCAATCAGCCTGTCCTTTTCTGCTCACTTTCTGTCCCTCCCTACCTCCCTCTCTCTGACTGTGTGTATGGGTGGCTTTATGGCTTGTTTGAACAAGAGAAAAAAAATGCTACCAGCTGGCCTGGAGGCCGGATCAGTGAGTTTTTAATTTTTTAAAATTATTTGCTATTTTTTCATGTGCCAACCAGCTGGTTTGCAGGCTGCGTTGGTGTGTTTTTTAGTTTTTAATTTTTTTTTAATTCACTTATCGCACCAACCAGATGGCCCACAGGCTGGGTCGGTGTGTTTTTTGTAATTATTTTTTTATCCCCCACCTGATCGTGTGGGGGAAATGGCAGGATTTTAAAACTTTTTCCCCACCAAAGCCCCATGCTACAGCTGATTGGCAGTGGCTTTGGTGGGAAAAAAGTCCTGTCGTTTCCCCTGTGTTGGGAGGGAACCACTGACTTTTCCCCATAGGAACACATTGCTTCAATGCATTTTCCTATGGGAAAACAAAAAACGAAGTGAATGAAATGAAAATTTCCATTTCGTTTCATTTCATTTTGTTTTTCTTTGATGGGTCTTTTCATTATTCGTTTCGTTCCATAATGAAATGAATAACAAATAATGAAACAAATTAAAAATTCATTTCATGCCCATTTCTATATAGGATATTTTTCTCTTCACACAGAGAAACAGTAAGCTTTTTCTCCTGTCTGGGCTTTCTGGTTTGAATTTGATGAATGAATACCAGGCAGCCACTCTGCACTCCAGTTTTGGTGCCCTGGGGCAAAACCTCAGTTAACATAATACAGTATGTATTTTCTTTTATTTGTATGCCTCCTACATAGCCTAAGGCCAGTCCACAACATAATCAACAATAAAATAATAGTACAAATATAAAATAAAATCAACAGATGGACAGCATAAAATAAAGCAGCATATAATTATAAAATTAACAATTGCACATTGAGTATTAGATATTTAAAAGGCTGCAGAGTTGACTCAGTGGCTAAAACCTTCAACAGGATTCCACTGATGGAAAGGCCTATCTGAATAACCAGGTTTTTAGAGATTATTTAAAGGTAATCAGCGAGGAGGCCAGACAGATGTCCAGAGGTAGTTCGAACTAGAGATGGGCACGACTCAAAAAAATGGTGTTTCGTTTGTCGTTTGGTCGTTTAGGGGTCCGTTTCAGTTTGTTTTCGTTTTTGTGACTTTTTTGCAAAACATTTCATTTTCGTTTCATTAGGTAATGAAATGAAAAAACAAAAACGAAAATGAAAAATTGCTGTTTCGTTAGCATTCTTTTTAGTTCAATGCATCTGCTGCAACGAAAACAAAAAACATGGCAAATTTGGTTGTTTTGTTTTCATTTTCGTTTTGTTTTTTAAAAAAATTGTTTCATTTTTGTTGTGTAACAAAATGAAACAAACAAACAAAAACAAAAAAAATCGCTCATTTCGTGTTCATCTCTAGTTAGAACATAAGAACCTAAGAACAGCCTTGCTGGAACAGGCTACATCCTATCCAGTCCAGCATTCTGTCTCACACAGTGGCTCATCGTTTGCTTCAGGGTATTTCCAAGCAGATGTCTTCAACTGCTTAAGATTCCCTGCAAATGGTATTGAAAGATATCCTGACCATCTCTCCAACCCGGAGGTTGTCCGTAGGCATCCATAATGATACCTAATGATACCCTTGTTTTCTATGAACTTGTCCAATCCTTTCTTAAAACTGTCAAGGCTGACAGCTGTCACCCCCGGCAGGGAATTCCACAGACCAGTGATCCTCTGGATGAGAAAGTACTTTCTCTTATTGGTTTGAGATCTACACCCAAAAGTTTCATGGAGTGTCCCCTAGTTCTAGTGTTGTTCAATAGGAAAAACAGCTTTTCCTTATCTACTTTGTCCACACCATGTATGATTTTATAAACTTCAGTCAGGTCACCTCTTGGGAGCTGTCATTCAAGAGTGAAGTGGCCCAGCCATTGCAGCCTCATATACCCTGTTTCCCTGAAAATAAGACCTCCCCAAAAAATAAGCCCTAGCATGATTTCTATACATTTGTTAAATATAAGCCCTACCCTGATAATAAGACCTAGTGATGGGCGTGGCTATGGTTGTGTGCAGGGCTGATATTCAAGCATATTATACTTAGTAAAATAAGACATCCCCTGAAAATAAGCCCTAGTGTGTCTTCTTGAGAAAAAATAAATATAAGACAGTGTCTTATTTTCAGGGAAACACGGTAGTAAGAAAGGTGTTCCAGTTCCCTAATCATTCTGGTTGCCCTTCCCTGCACTCTTTCCATTTCCATAATATCCTTATGAGGTATGGTGACCAGAACTGTACACAGTACTCCAGATGGGGCCTCACCATAGATTTATTAAGAGGCAAAATGACACTTGCTGACTTATTTTCTATATCCTTCCTAATGATCCCTAGCATTGAGTTTGCTATTCTCACTACTGTGGCAGACTGGGTTGACACCTTAATTGAGCTGTCCACCAGGACACCAAAGTTCCTTTTTGGTTTGTTGCAGAGAGTTCAGAACCCATCAGTTTATAAATGTAATTGGGTTTTTGCCCCAACATGCATCACTCTGCACTTACTAGTGTCAAGTGATCCCTCTGGAGTGCCTCACAATCTTTCTCAGTTTTTACTAGCCTGTATAATTTAGTTGGCAAATTTGGCTACCTTCTATTTACTCATACTTCTCAATCATTTATGAAGAGGTTGACAAGCAGGGGTCCCAGGACTAAACCTTGGGAGACCCCATTCTTTACCTCCCTCCACTTGGAGAATTGTCCATTTAGTGCTATTCTGTTTCCTGTCGCTTAGCCAGTTGTTGATCCAGGGCAAGACCTGTCTCTTGATTCCATGACTGGGAAGTTTATTCAAAAGCCTTTGGTGTGGAACCTTGTCAAAAGCCTTCTGAAAGTCCAGATAAACAATGTTCAGGACTGGATCTCCCTTATTCACATGCTTGTTGACACTCTCAAAGAATTCCAATAGATTAGTGAGGCATGATTTGTCCTTGCAGAAGCCATGTTGGCTCTCCTTCAGAAGTGCCTTCTCTTCTATGTGCCTATTAATTTTAACTTTTAGGATGGTTTCCATCAGTTTACTTAGGACACATGTCAAACTCTCTGGTCAGTAATTTCCTGGATCATCTCTGGATCCTTTTTTGAAGACTGGTGTTACATTTGCTATCTTACAGTCATCAGGTACAACACCTGATTTGAGTTGATTCCAGAGTCTAGGTGTGACTCTTGAGAAGGACTGACTTCTAGTTTTCTCCCTTTGGGCCTTCCTTTGGATCAGCATACACTGACATCCCACTTGTGATGAAAAGGTAGAACTGGCAATTCTTGCCAGAAGGAGGCATTCTGTCAGGCAAGCCAATCAAAATTCCACAATGTGATGTAATGAGTGAGAAGAAGCCTTTCTTTCTGGAAGTGGTATACAGGCAAGGCAGAAAGTGTGAAACCTTATCATGACAACTTCCTCCAACAAGGAAAGGCCCAAACATCAAGCGGCTAGGTTGGCCTGTATCCTCAAAGAAGAAGCAGGTCTTTTATACAGTTAATAGCTCTTAACTGCTTGTTCCAGACCAAACCACCATTCAAATCCCACTTTGCAATGCCATTTTACATTAAATCAGAAGTGCCTTGCAGTAATGTGCTGATTCTTGGGGGAGGGGAATTAATTCTTTTACAACTTTTGTGATCATTGGTAGACAAACTCAGAGGGAAACTGAAAGCTGGGCAGAAGGAAGAAGAAATAGACAATGTCATTGTCCCAAGTAGTCTAAAGGCCCCTTGGGTTCACCCTTGCAAATCCTGTCTCCAGTACCCCACAGGTCGCTAGCCAAAACCTGTTTTACTTCAGAGAAACCTAGAGGATGGCCAGCATACATGTTGTCAGTACACAGGTGGATATGTTAGGAAAGAAAAATTGTGAGCTGATGTTGGATTTTGATATTGAAATTTCCTTTCATTTTCATTATGTTATTTTCTACTAACATGAATATCACTTCTCATTTACAGATAAATATTTTCAGCTAATAAGACAAAGGGTGTAGGGTGCTGTTGTTTACATGGATTCCACTGATGTCATCACGACCTCCATGTTGTTGAGCCCATATCTAGAGTGTCTTCAGCTGATGGTAGGGCATAGGAATATATATGGGTAGCCCTGGTGGACTGCTCTCCCCATGACCCATTGCTCTCCCTCTTGGGGTTGACTGAGTTCATCTCCACAGGGCTATTGAAGTCACCTAGACTATTGATAGCCAGGGGCTTTAATATTCAAGCTGAGGTTGAACTTTCCAGCATGGCCTTGGAGTTCATGGATTCCATGACTTCTATGAGCCTACCAAACTCGTCATTGGCCCCATGCATATAGTGGGACACATTATGGCCCTCGTGTTTTCATCTGTATGACTTAGATGTGATCTGACAGTGATTAACATAAGCGTATCCCCATTGTTATGATCAGCTCACTTTCTGCTGGCATTTAACCTGTTTGTGGTTACATCTTGGCCACTTGTGAAGAAGGTCTGCCCCTGGAGACCTCTTCATTCCAATAGGTTTTGGAAGGCCTTGGTATGCTGTTGGAGCCCAGCTTAGTAGGTGATATACTGATGTGACTTGGGTGGTTGACTCAATTGCTTCCAAAGACCCTCTCACCTTCAGCTTTCAGCCCTCCCCCAACTTTAAAAAGGAGCTTCAAGCTATGAAGAAAGCAAGGAGATAGCTAGAGAGTAAGTAAAGAAGAGATTCATTAGAGCATAACTTGGCTGCATTAAAAACCCTGACCAGGAGATACCCCCAGGAGATACCTTAAAATCAGTGGAATAGCCTTCAATATCAAGATCATTTGTCAACAATGGTCTCACCCTGGTGACTTCACTAGTGATCAATTCACAGCTTTTTAACATTCTAAAAGTGAAGCCATCCAAAGTGATCTAGACTCCATGGACAATTTGGTTGATTAGGTTGAGATCACTGGTGTACCATCTACCTCTGCTCATTTCATTCAGGTTAACAGACTGAAACTGAATCCAGACAGAATGGAGATCCTTCTTCTGGGAGACTTTTCTTAGGGAACAAGTTCATAATCAGGTGTGCCTCTCTCATGGGATCCCTAGATTACAGCTGTGTCCAGGTTGGCCTTTAAGAAACTGAAATTCAGCTGTGTCCCAAACTGGATGAGCACTCCCCCTGGACAGGGCCGTTGCATCCATTAAGGTGAACTAGGCAGTTGCCTAGGGTACCAAAATGGAGAGGGGGCACTGGCCAGCCTGCTGCCCCCGCTGCCCCCCGCCGCTGGCCACCACCATACATCCCCTGCCGCCAACCGCCATCCGCCCCCCACCCCCCGCCACCATCGCCCGCCATGCCCGTCGCTGTCCAACCCCCACACCCATCGCCGTCCCCATCATCTGCCACCCCTGCCCCCTGTGCCCGCCCCCCACTGCTACCCCCATCCACCGACCTGCCCCACCCCACGCCCCTTGCCTAGGGCGCAAAAAACCTAGTCCCAGCCCTGCCCCTGGACATGTTGGCACATGCCTTTTCAGTTTCTCAGCAAGATCAGCTAGTTTAATGCTCTCTGTGTGGGGCTTCCCTTGAAACTGGTCTGGTTTGAACTGGTTGGAAGTTTGATTCTTCACTGTACATCCTTGACAGGGGCTGAACTTGGTGATCCATAGGTTCCTTTCCAGCTTTCCAGTTCTAAGATTATCACTGTTATTGCTTTCATCTGGATAACAGCACAACCATATGCACATAGTCTCCTAAATAACTATTATCCAGAAGGTTATAAGATGATACATACTTGCTATTGCACTCAATGGGGTAAATGCATTGTAAATTTCGTAAAAGTAGTGGATCAGAGTATTTGTTTGGTTGCTGTTACAACAACATTTCTTTGGGCACCCCTCTGCCCTGCTGCTTGTTTCAAAACCTTTTCTGCCTTATGTTTGTACACTAAATGTGCAGTGTTATTCAAATCAATAGTTTAGAATAGAACAATTAAAGCATGGTTGCCTTTATTTTGCAACAAAATAAACCCCTGAATTATTTAACTTTTGTATGGGTTAAAGCAATGCTTAATGGGTTCATTTAATTGATATATGGTACACAAAGTCACATTAAAACCACTTTCATGACCATTATACAGATCCTACCTATGCTTTTTTGCTGCTAAAGTAAAGATGCTTGTCTGCTGAAAATTTATTGCTGCACACAAATTATTTCTGTTTATATGTAGAAAAGATATGGTCAATTTTTGTAATTCCAGCATAATTAAAACATGAGTTTCTGCATTGTGTGTCTATTTGGAATTACAATAGTGTCAACGGCAAGTGAAATATTCTTTGTTCTTCCCTCTGTATTGATGCATAAAGCTGGTGATAACATTCTTTTTTAAAAAAATAAGTCACAAGAGTAAAACATTGGAAGAATTAGTGGTATCATTAAAAACTAACTATGGTCCATGATTTAGTTCTCATTTAAAAAAAAACTTTTTTAAAACCATCATTAAGTAACATTTCCAAGGAACAGTGTTTCTGCATGGCACTACTACTCTTGAGTAAACTGTGATAAAGCTTAAATAAAGTCTCTGATGGTTTCATTCATTGTTTGCAAATTGAAGCTGAAATCCTGTCTGTTCAACTACGCATGTGGAATGCTGATTATGTTATCTACATTTAAAAAAAAAACACTGCTACCTCAGTCCTATGGTTCCCATTTCTCCAAGCTAATCCCTTTTATTATCTGGAAGCTATGGGAGTCTTGGTATGAAAGGAGGAAGCCATTAAAAACTAAAACTGTAGAGATGGGCACAAGTCAGAAAAATGGTGATATTTCCACTGGTGCTCTGTCAAGTTTGACAAATTACAAATAACAAACTAATATTTTTTCTTATGAATTGATGAGTCAACTTGTTGGTTCATTCTTGAGCATAAAACTCTATAAAATGGCCCCAAGACACTTAGAGACAGCAAAAGTGCAGAGAAGCAATTTCATATTCTCTACGAACCCACCAAGTTTGGTGAAGTTTGGGTTCTGGGTGTCTGAGTTGTCCACCCCAATAGGGTCTTCCCAGGAAAGTGTCCCCAAGCACCCCAAGACATCTAATTTTCAGAAATGCTTCTTGCAACCCTCCTCTACAATTCCTCCAGGTTTGGTGAAGATTGAATTTCAGACATCAGAGTTGTATACCTACAAAGTCCCACCACCACTAGGAAACTGCCCCTTAGCAATTGGCTTGGCAGGGTTATAGAAGAGAGTCAAATAAAGCTTCCCTGAAATTTTGGTGTTTCTAGCTGCCTTTGTTGCCATTTTATGGCCCAACAAATTGATGGGTCAAAAATTCCCAAAACGTTCATCAATTTATATTCATGGGAGTTATTAATTCTTACAAATACAAATCAACAAATTAGGAATTTATGAAGAAATATTGGAATTCATTTTTAAATCTGTGCCATTTCTAGTGGTAATGCCATAATTCTATTTATTTGCCGTTTTTTAAAATGGGAGATTTTTCATAGAGATTCCATTTTGCTTTAAAAAAGTGTAAGGCTGAAGTCCTATAGGCTCTATTACATTCTAGAAGGCTCAGCTCTGAGCATATATGCATAGAATAGGAAATGGGAATTTTTTTTATCAGTGTCTAATTTCTCAGCCAGAACAGACTAAGTAGAGTCTCATGGAGCCTATAAGAGCCTCATGGAGCAGTGGTTAAATGCTCTTACTTCAGGTAAACTGTGCTCACGGCCTGGGGTGCAATCCCAGGTAGCCGGCTCATGGTTGACTCTGCCTTCCATCCTTCCGAGGTCGGTAAAAGCTTGCTGGGAGGGCAATGTGTAAACTGCATACTGTAATTTTAAAAAGCCCAGAGACTATTTGAAGTAGTATGTGGCGGTATATAAGCAGAACACTTTGCTTTTGCTTTTTTTTTTTTTTGAGTTAAGCAGATGAATCTCAACATGAACCCTATGGCTTCTAAAAAATGTTATTGGCTCCCAAATCAAGAATAGTCATATTCCTCTCCAACACCACCCCATATACTTTGTACAATTTGTACAAAAATCTGCATTTGTTTTTTGTTGATTGATTGATTGATTGATTGATTGATTGATTGATTGAATGAATGAATGATTGATTGATTTGTGTTTGATACACTGTCCCATTAGTGCAAGCATTACACTGAGTGCTTTACACAGGATTAAAATGTACAAACTGCTGGATAGTTCAGTATCTGCCTGTAGAGCCAAAGGCTGGGAATTTGGCTTCCCGCTAGACTTGATGATTTAGAGCAGTGAAGGCGAACCTTTTAGAGACCGAGTGCCCAAACTGTGATTCAAAACCCACTATTTTTTTTTTGCAAAGTGCCAATATAGCAATTTAAACTGAATACAGGTGACTATGAAGGGGCGATGTCGGGTGCCCACAGAAAGGGCTCCGAGTGCCACCTTTGGCACCCGTGCCATAGGTTCGCCAACACTGGTCTAGAAGGTCCCTTCCAGCTCAGCAGTTCTAAGATTAATAATGACAATGATAATAACCCACCAAAACAGAAAAAAATCATTTAAAAACAATACGGTGGAACAACATTACAAGCATGTAATTTAATAATTCTATACAAATCTAAAATTAATTTTAAAATGTTATTATTGCCCACATCCTGGAGATTCAGTTATTAAAGGGAGAGTCCAATAATTTTGTTTTCAGCAACATTCTGGATACAAAAAGGATTGAAGCATCTATTGACATTTTATTTCCGAGACTAGGGGGGGGCACAATAAAAAAGGCACATTTCCTTTTTATTCATCTCCTTGGTCTCCCTTGGTCTATCAACCTTTTATATCAGGGACTGAGAGGAGCAGGTGGGATGTACAGCCAATTTCTGGGAGAGGCATTATGACAGGTAAAGTTTAGGCCCTAAAAATTAGGGGCTTTATAGGTCACCCCTAGCATCTCAAATTGAGCACAGAAACTAACAGGGAGCTGATGAAGGCATGCCATGGCTATAAACAATCAGATTTGATCAGTCAGACTGTTCCATTTTGGACCTGTTGGAGTTTCTCTGCTATTCTCAAGGGCAGTCCTATGTAAAGAGTAGAAATTGGCATGAAATGAAAAATGAAACTCTTTCATTGTTTCATTAGGTAACACATTACTTCGTTACCTAACTAAACGGTAGGATGCATTTTGTTTCATTTTGTCACAAAACACCATTTTCCCTCCAGAATCAATGGCAGGGGAGCTAAAGCTCTTCCCTGTAAGCCCCCCAAATTTGGAGAGGTTTGGGTTTCAGGGGGATGAGTTATAAAGCTCCAAAGAGGGTGCCCATAGGAAAAAATATTTCTAATTGAATTCAGAATGGAAGCTAAGCCCTGGCAGTGCTAATCGCTCACCCACGGCTTGGCTTCCAAATCCAATTAGAAATATTTTCTTCCTAGGGGCACCCCCTTTGGACCTTAATAACTCATCCCCTTGAGTCCAAAAACTTTCCAAATTTTGGGAGCTTACAGGGAAGAGCTTGAGGAAGCTCCCCTGCCATTTTGGTGCCTATAAGACCCAGGGGAGCATAGAATTTGTTTCATTTCATGTTGTTTTATAACAAAACTTCTTTAAAAATTCATTACAAATGAAACTACTAAAGAAACAAAACGAAATGAAATGCTATTTTTTCTGTGCATGCCCATCTCTAGTAAAGAGCATTAGAGTAGCCTGTGTTTGATATTATCAATGCATGAACCACAGTTGCTAGTCATTTCTTATCCGGCTACAGCTGCAACTGAGGTATATAAGGTTATCTTTTCCCTTTTAGAACCTAAGCATACAGACAGCATGCATAAGAGCAAAGCAAAGTGTTCTGCTTATATACTGCCCCATAGTGCTTAAGAATCAGAATCAGAATCAGAATTCTTTTATTGGCCAAGTGTGGTTGGACACACCCAGAATTTGTTTTGGTAAAATATGCTCTCCATATATAAAAGGAAATATAAGAATCATATATTCAACAATAAAAACAAGCACTCTCTGGGGGGTTTACAATTTAATTATATAGGCTACGCATTGCTCCCAGTGAGCTGGGTACTCATTTACTGACATTGGAAGGTTGGAAGGCTGTGTGAACCTTATTTATTCATTTATTTATTTATACAATTTATATGTCACCAACTACCCAAAGGTCTCTTAGTCCTTGAGCCTGCTACCTGGAATTGAACCCTAGGTTGTGAGCACAGTTTTAGTTGCAGTACAGCAATTTAACCACTGTGCCACAAGGCTCCTTGTGTATAAAAGGCTGATGACTCACAAATAAGTAAACACCCATTGAATATTTCTTTTTAACAGCCCAT
This sequence comes from Phrynocephalus forsythii, assembly GCA_029282475.1. NCBI lineage: Eukaryota > Metazoa > Chordata > Lepidosauria > Squamata > Agamidae > Phrynocephalus > Phrynocephalus forsythii. Next base: position 96,403,219 of record JAPFRF010000004.1, on the reverse strand, counting down.
ACAATTAACAGTGAAATTTGCCAAATTTATAACTACTCTTTCTCGCTCTTTTCCCAATCACATGTTTAATGTAAATAGGTTCCCTTTTCATTTTTACATTTATATTTTAAATATTTTTCAAGAGATAAAGACTATGTTGGGTAAGGAAATGCCTATGTTTCCAAAGGCCGCCCTGTTGAACATGACTAATAATAAACAAATATGCAACGAAAAATAATTAATAATTATTATGGTGACTGTAGCAAGGTTAATCATGGTGTTCTGTTCTGCTTTTCTGTTCTGCTTATATACCACTCCATACCACTTCAAGTAGTCTCTGGGTGGTTTACAGTTTTTAATTATATTATTCAGGCTACATACTGCCCCCCAGCAAGCTGGGTACTCATTTTACTGACCTCAGAAGGATGGGAGTCTGAGTCAACCATGAGCCTGTTACCTGGGATTGAACCCCAGGTTGTGAGCACAGTTTTACCTGCAGTGCAGGCATTTAACCACTGTGCCACAGGGCTCCTATAGTCAACTTAAAATAGAAGAGTGGTTTTAAAAAGATGGTACATGGCTATCAATGACAAATTACCTTGTAACTTGAAAATAAGCAAAGGTGTATCTCACCAATGACATTTAAGATATTTATATTTGAGAATGGAAAAGGGATACTCCTGGTGAAGATTCAATGTACTGATAAAGAGCACCAGTTAAATTTGTTTAGCCAGAATAAAAATTTGACCAGATATTTTTGATGTCACCACTGCAAGGACTCTTCTTTTGAACTTAGAAGGACCAAATATCTGAGTGACCACACAGATTCACTAGTAAAATACTTCCAGCTCCTTTGTTGATCAGATAAGAGCAGAACGCCAGGTGTCTTCATATCTGTCCTGATCAAAGTGATCAACATAGAGCAGGGTTTCAGATATTGTTCTACTGAAATTCCTATCAAACAGGTCAGGCGGTAATAGAGGATGATGAGAATGGCAGCCTAAATCCCTCAAGCACTTAAGGGGCAACTTCATATTACCTGTCAATCACAAGAACTGTCTTCATTCAGCAGATGGACAACTCACAGCATGGACCAGTTCACTGCAGTCATCATGGTCCTGGCCATAGCTGTTAGTTACTTCACAAAACCAATCTTGGTCACCTTTCTTTCAGACCCAGTGGAGCCTTGCATTTGTGATGACCTTTTCAAAGCAGTACAAGTGTCTGCCTGTCTGATCTTGACCCGTCGTTTCCATGTTCTAGTGCGGCACAGGACTACGCCAGTTTAACATGTCAAAAAGAGAGACAAAAACTTGGCAACACAGCATTTCAATCATGTGACTGTCTTCTGCACGTCCAGTTCCTCCCACCATTCAAACAGGCCACCGTCTCAATCCACTTTCAGGGTTTTGTGAACGGGCCTCGTCACTGCCCCTAAAATTAGCAAGAATGACTCCACCACATTCTGCAGAAACTTGGTGTTATGTGTGTTACACAAAAAGAGGGGGAGGGGATGAGGCACTCATTATAATCCAACCTTTAAATGCCCATAAAGAAAATGTCATTTTCTTTATGATGGATGTAGGCTCAACCTCCCCATCCCTCCCCCCAACCCCCCCCATATTAGAGATGAAACCTCGGATTAGGGAGTCCGAACAACAAAGTCTAAGTTAATTAGTCCCAACTAGCAGCCAAGTTGTAAATGACAAGAGGTCAGCTCCACCCTCAGGAAAATGAACATTAGTGAGACATTTTAAAGCACTGTCTGTTTTTATAGGAAGTGCAAGGAAAGGCTAAACCAATAAAATGTGATCTTTCCATTCTCCATTTTAATAGTGGCCTCTAAAAGATGGAGTACATCCCCCCTGCTTTGATGACAAAACCTTGCACCAAGTTAATAATGATACATGAGTAAAGAAAATTACTGTCATTTCACTTTGATCCTGGCCACCAAATGTAACAAGCAAACAGCAATCAAGCCTGTGTCAATCACTGGCATCTTTCAGGAGGTCATGTCCTAGCGTGGGCAAGAGAGAAGTCCCCAAAGATCACTTTGAGGCTTCCTCAGTTTACCTAAACTGATAAATCACAATGATCTCCTGTGATTTGGTCCTGTGGGTGGGAGGCATAAAGGTTGATGGGGGGGAGGGGGGAATAAATAAATAATTAAATAAATAAATAAGAGCCAGAGAAGGTTGCTTGGGGAATGCTCGGCATGAGCAGCTGTTGTTGATTATGACTTCATTTTCTTTTCCCCTTCATCTTTGATTCCACGCCATCACTACATGGGGCCATGGAGGTTTATGGCTTCAAAACAGCTTTGTCATTTGGTGAAGTCAAACAGAGCAAAAGGGCTCAATGAATGGAAAAAGAAAGAAAGAAAGAAAGAAAGAAAGAAAGAAAGAAAGAAAGAAAGAAAGAAAGAAAGAAAGAAAGAAAGAAAGAAAGAAAGAAAGAAAGAAAGAAAGAAAAATGGATTAGTTTTTCCACACCAAAGAAATTTAGCTATATCATGGTAATTCTTAGATCTTCCAGTAGGATGATTTTCACTTGAGTAAGGCCCAAAGCAACAAATGGCAGAAAGAGAAAAAAAGCAAAGTGTTCTGCTTATATACCGCCCCATACCACTTCAAGTAGTCTCTGGGTGGTTTACTGTTTTCAATTACAGTATGCAGGCTACACATTGCCCCCCCCCGGAGCAAGCTGGGTACTCATTTTACTGACCTTGGAAGGATGGAAGGCTGAGTCAACCATGAGCCTGCTACCTGGGATCGAGCCCCAGGTTGTGAGCACAGTTTTACCTGCAGTACAGGCATTTAACCACTGCGCCACGAGGGTCCTCAAATGTGGGCTGAACTTCTTGTGCTTATTTCAGTCCTATCATACTCACTGCGGGACTAGTGCTTTTTAAAGCAGAAAAATGTACAGTAGGATCCTGATTCATTAACCACTGATTCAGTTATCCATTGTTGGCAGAGGGGGAAAAATTCAGCAGCCACAAAACAAGCTACTGTCATAAAAGAGCAGCTGTAAAGAAAGCCACTGTCACAAACTGCAGCCGTAAAGCAAACTACTGTTGCAAAACAGCTGCTCTAAAGCAAGCAGTTTCGGGGTGTTTTCCTCATTCTGTCTTACAATGGTTTTCATTATCCACAGGAAGACCTGGAACCAATCCCCAGCACATACTGGGTTCCTACTGTACATCCAAGTAGCAATGTGCATTGTGCATGACTGTGCTTTAAGATCAAAGGCCTACTTTCAGTAGTAAATCCTAACAGGAGTACACCTATCAAATCATGAATTTACAAATGTATTGACTTACTGAAATCCATTTGGTTAGTTTGAGTTACAACTTGAGTTGGTCCACTGACACAATGAAACTTATAGAGGACTTAACTCACCAAATCTCCAATGGATCTACTCTAGTTGTAAATTACAATGCTTAGCGACAGGATATCAGCCATTTATTAAAGGAGTGTTCTCTAATTAGCACTGATCTGATAATCTTTTGGACTGCAAAAACTTTAGCTGTGACCTAAATATGAGGGAGTGCCATCCTCAACTAGTAGAGAAGAAAAATTGAGAAAGAAGAGGAGACAGAGAAAGAAACACATAAACAGAATGGAAAGTTGAGGGGAGGGATTAATTTAATTTAATGTAATTTAATTATACATTTATGCCACCAGTTTTCCAGCATGAACTCTGAGCAGTTTACAACAATCACAAAGTATAAAGCATAAAATAGTCAATTCTAAAATAAACAATTTAGAACAATAAAAACAAACCAGCAAGGCAAACTTATAACCCCCAGGACATGAGCAACATTACATTCTGTAGTCAGCATACCAAACACCCATGCTATGTAGATAATTATGGATGTCGCAGTCCAGAAAATGTCTCTCCCAACTAGAGATGGGCACAACATGCCAAAATGGTGTTCATTTCCGTTCTTCGGCCCCTGGGCCCCCGCTTCAGTTCTTTACCTTTTTTGGGCCCCTGGGGGCCACTTCATTTTTTGTTTTTCAATTTTCGTGGGAAGCGGGCTGCCCGCTGGCTTCTCCCCTCAGCGCTGGGACATCTTCCCCACCCACCAGTCAGGCCAGTGGCAGCGGCGAGGAAACGGAAGTCCCAGCAGCGGAAGTTCAAGCCAACGCCGCCCTCCGCCTTCCCAGCGCCTTAAAGGGACCTTCCCCATGCTGGATGACAGAGCGCCCAGGGCAGAGGGGCAAAGGGGAGACTCTGCTGCCCTGCACGCTGTCAAGACCTGCATGGGGAAGATCCCTTTGGGACCCCCATTCAGTCCCTCTGCACGGGGAAGGAGTCCCGCGTTCCCCGCGCCGGTCATGACAGGTGCGCTGTCAAGACCCGCACGGGGAAGATCCCTTTGGGACCTCCATTCAGTCCCTCTGCATGCATCCTGTGCTGTCATCCGGCGCGGGGAAGGTGGAGGCTGGTCGGGAGGGGGCTGCGATCTGTCTTCCACACGGCGGAGACCAGATCACAGCCCCTTCTTTCTCGACTCCGCCCTGGAGCCTGACAGCCCACCTGTGGGCTGTCAGGCTGTGAGGTGGAGGGCGGTGAGAGGAGGCTCCGATCTGGGCTCCGTGCACAGAGACCAGATCGCGCAGCCCCTTCCTTCTCCGCCCCAGAGCCTGATAGCCCAGTGGGCTGTCAGGCTGTGGGGCGGAGGGCAGCGAGAGGGGGCTGAGATCCGGATTCCGCACACGGAGTCCAGATCGTAGGCCCCTCTCTGGCAGCGATCTGATCACAGCAGCTGGGATGTGACAGCTGAGCCGGCTGTCACCCCCTCGCTGCGGAGATCGGAGATTGAGATAGCCGCGGCTTCACCTCTGCAAGTGGAGGCGAGAACGGGGCTCTCACAATCCTCCCCCGCTGCTGGCGATGACAGCTGGGCTGTCATTGCCAGCAGGGAGGAAGAAACCGAACATAACTGAACTCATTTGTTCTGGTTCTGTTCTGTTCGTTCCTAAATTACACCATTCTCCATTAGTCATTCCATTACGTAACGGAACGAATAACAGAGAATGTCAATGAAAAAAGGGTTGTTTCGTGCCCAACTCTACTCCCAACCTTTGATTGTAGATAGACACAGAATTATATCCCATTCAATGTTTCCCTGAGCAAATGAAGGATGTAAGGTGGCCTCACTTCCCTTTTCTTATTTTCTTATTTCCCTTTTTTATTTCAGAAGAAGGTGGCATAAGAACGATTTCAGACCCTTGTGCTCAGTATGGGGAGTCCTGGGATGGAGATGATCAGAAGAAAGTGTGATGTAGGGAGGGAGGACTGCCCTTCTGTCCATTTAGAACAGTCACAGGTTCAAACAAGCATTTCTGAATAAATCAGGTTGACCAGAATACCCAATAAGGTTGCCATCAATTGACACAGTATGATCTAAATATTTAATGCCAATGCTAGTCATTAAAGCATTAGCTGTGAGCTGCTCAAGAAGGAACCCTTTAAAAAATCTTAAATGGCTTGAAATCAAGTTAAGCTGAAGGTGTGTCTCATCTGATTTATATCTACCAGACCCTAACTTGATGTTGGAACCCTTCCTCAACTGCTTCACTGAAAAACTAGAAAGAATACGTCTTTATTGTTGGCCTTGCAATTATAAAAGGCCCTTCCTGGGGAAGCCCACCTGCTCAGAGATGTTCACTTATCTAAACTGTAGCCTTTTCAGCATGAAGTGAACATTTCTGTATTTGCACAGTCCTCTGAATTCTTCCACCCAGGTTGGTAAAATGTGGTGGTGGTGGTGGTGGGGGCAATGTGTAGCCTGCATAATTAAATTATAAACCACCCAGAGAGTGCTTTAATCACTATGGGACAAAGCAGAACACTTTAATTTTGATTTTTGATTTTTGATTTTTGATTTTTAATTATTTTCCCAGAAAATTATTTCCAAGAAAAGAACATTTCTGTTTATTATAGAAATACATTTGAGATAGGAAAGGTGATAGGCATCAAAGTTCTGACTGTGGATATATTCTGGTGCTGATATCCGGAGCCACGGCTATTTCTTCCATTTCTAAAGAAGAAAGCTAGGATGTTTTTTCATCACGGGGACAAAAGAAAGGAGGGAGAAGTCAGGAAAGACATTGGCAGCTTGAAGAATAACAACCTAAGGTGGAAGGAAGGTTGAGGCAGGCCAGAACAGGCAAAGGGCACCGGAAACCTGAGGAGATCTATTCTTGATCCTCAAGAGGGTGGCTGGTTGAGTACTTCTTGAGTGCTTCTTGCAACCCATCACCAACGGCAACCAGAAAAGAGAGCTGTAAGACTAAGGGCGCTTTTACACGACCTCTAAAATCCACTGGCAACTTAAATTTGGACCAGAGATCATGGGGGTTTGTTCTGCTTCCTGTGTTCCCACACTTCTGCACTCCATTGCTCCAGTCTGCGTGAGGGGAGGGAGAAAAAAAGGGAGAAAAGAATGCAGGCTCACCTCTGCTCACCTCCGCCTGCCGTTGGAGCAGCCCCATAGGGATTCCAGGCTGTTAAAGGGGCGGCGGGGACAAAAAAACAAACAGAAGGCGAGGAGAGCTGGCATCCACAGCTTTATAATCCGCATCGGAATTTTTTTTTACCTCCGGAGACCAGGTACTTGTAAAATGTGCTGGAGCGCGCTTAGGTGGGCGTGGTCGTACTTAATTTTTTTTTAAAGTCCGCAGCTGGTGGGAAAACATTTTTAAGCTCCACATCTCTGAGCCCTTTGCCTCGGATTTTAGGGGTTGTGTAAAAGCAGCCTAAGATGAGATGGCTTGGAACAACTGGACATCTGTTAAAAAAACTGGGTAAAAGTTTGCATTTCTGTTTCCTAGATCCTGAAATGTTGACAGCCACACCATAATTACCAAATAAAGTACTTTTCAAGAGAGCTCTTTAAAAGTCCATTATCTCATTTTCATTTACTTCCCCTATTTAAATAAATGTTGAATTTAAATTATGTGTGTGTGCATGTCTGTTTTTTCTATGTACATGGAAGATACACACACATGCATTGCAATCATAGACTCCTGATAATAAGGAAGGGGTTGGGGTGGGGGAACCCTGTGACTAATTTGCTGCTTGAAAAGGCAGAAGCAACAGGGCCTCCTCTCCTGGTGTTCAAAGTAATTGTAAGAGTGATAGGACACCTACTGTCCTCCATGTGAAATATATCTTTCATCCAATCAGCAGGAACAACTAATGCACTGGATGGGGTATTAGATCACATCTACTTCCCAATAAAGCCAGTGGTGTCCAATCAGACACCTATTGTTAGTAGAGGACCTGAAATTGATACAATCATCACAGTGACCCACAGTGGTGGATAGGAGCCCAGAGCTTCATTGCCATCCTCCTCCTCTCCTAACAAAATGAGATTTACGTAAAGATGACAGCATATATTTCAGCTAAATGTACTGGACAAATAATCAGTCTAAAGTGTAGATTTTGCTTTGTTTTCATTTTCAAATGACTTTTCTGTATCAGATGTTTATTCGCATTCTCATACACATTCACTTTAGGAATGCAGGACTCTTCTTAGGAGATAAATGGTCCATCTAGCCCAGTATTGTTGTCACCACCTAGCAGTAGAGATGGGCACGACTTAGCGGTATTCCCGTTTCCGTTTCCGTTACTCGTTTCCGTTACTCTACGGAAACGGTAACGGGAATTACTCCACCAGACTTCGAGCTCGAACCGACGAATGAAAATTTTGGTCTGATTTGTCTTGCTCGTTCCTTGCATCGCGCGATTGCGCGATGCCACGCAGCACAGAAAAAAGTTTTTAAAAGTGGAAAAAATCCGGTTCCCGGCCGAAAAGCAGGTGGAAAAATGCCTGCCATGCCTCAGGGCACCTACCAGAGGGGTTGTTTCTGGAGGTCCCCGGCCTCCCCCCATCCCCCGTCCTGGGCTGCTCTGGTGGAACTCGCCGCAGGCTCGCAGTCGCAGGCAGCCAGCAAAAAGCCCAGTCTTGCCGGCCGCCGGCCGCCACAATTAAAGCACAAGCAAGCGGCACGGACGGCACAGGAAAAAACTTTTAAACTCTCCCCCCACCCATTCCCGGGCCAAAAAAGCAGGCGGAAAAATGCCTGCTTGACTAAGGGCGCAGGGCACCTACTGGAGGGGTGGTTTCTGGAGGGGGGGTTCCGCCTCCCCCCCGTCCTGGGCAGCCGGACTCGCCATGCCATGCGGTGCGGTGCGGGCGGGGGATCCAAAATGGGGTGGCGAACGCAATATTGTTTTTGAAATCGTGGTCCAAAAACACACAAGCACAACAGAAACACGCGAAAATTTATAAACTGCCAGATTTTTCACAGTAGCAGTGGGTTTTTTCTTGCAACAAAATGTCTCTCCTCTCCTCCTCTGTCCTCCATTGATTTTATTTTATTTTATTTTATTTACACCTGCGCAATGATGGGCTGGCCGAGTGGCCAGCCATGTGGGAGTGGACGACAATGCAAATTTTGGAGCCATCCCACCAAACGCATGGCCACTTGGCCATGGAGACTTCTGGAATGTGCCAAAAAGCCCCCTAAAACCTGCCCTAGCCCCCTAACCCTAACCCTAACCTCCCTTGACTCCATACATCACAGACTGTCTTCTTAGTGGGTCAGAGAGGCACCCAGAGGTGCAACCCACTAGCCCACCGTAACCTTACCCGTCACTAGCCTAACCCTAGCCCTAACCCTAACCCACCTTAACCCTAAGCCAGATGTACTTGCATTGCACTACACGCAAGTACAATTCCCTTCTGTGTGAGACATGGTGTTGCGAGAGCCTTAGTTAGGCATCTCACCTATGGCTCTGGGTTCAGTGCCATCCACTAGTCTTCACAGTCACTGTCTGCACATTTGCACAACTGGTATGCAATATCCATATGGCTATTGCATACCATTTTGCAGCAGCAGCAGGTGAGGAGGGGAGACCCCCATGTAGAGGGGTCTCTTGGAGCCTGCTTCCCCTTCCTAGTGGGTGAGGATAGGAGGCACCCATGGGTGCCTCCAGGAGCCCACTTTCCCTTTATATCGGGCCAGAGGAGGCACCCACCCCACAGAGGTGCCTCCAGGAGCCCGCTCCCCCCAAAAAAACAGTACTAATGACAACGAAAAAACGAACAAACGAACTGACTAATTTTTGCGAATATTCACGAAAAACGGAAATGACCCGAAACGGAACTGGCCCGACTAACGACAACTCGAAAAATTTTTTTTTCAAGTCGTGCCCATGTCTACCTAGCAGTGAAAAGATCTTTGGTGTTTCCTTGTCACCACCCCTCCAAGTACAAACCCAACCCGACTTGGCTTAGCAGTCAAAATCAGATGCAATTGGATGATTTCTGTACAGAGTGGCAGAATATTAATATAGCCACATATTCATTATACTACTCAGATAAAACAAACCTGTTGCTTAAAAACTCCAGCCCCCCAAAATGTCAATCACACACTCTAGTGCAAGAGTTGTTGTCTCTGCTAATTTCCACAAAAGAGCACTATCCAAGCCTGTATAGCCAATGACAAAGGACTGTGGGAGTTCTGGTCCAAAACATCTGGAGTGCCAAAGGTTTGCCACCACCTAGGCCTTGCATACTGTCTAAAAGAGACTTTTAAAAAACAGGGATTACTGTGTTTTTATTGTTGTCACTTCAAATGTGTTTTTATTACTGTTTTTTCTACTAGTTTTCATATTATATAATTTAATTCTTTCCTAAACACTGTGATAATGTATTGTTTAAGCTCTTAATATTGTTTCTTTTAATATTCTAAGCTGTCTTGGATCCTTTTTAGGAAAGAATAATTAAGTAACACAGGATGGTGTTCTTTTAAAAAAACATAACAACAATTCTGTGAATTATAAGGTTCAGTAAAATTCCATACACTCTCATTAGTTGAGCTAATTTTTATCTCTTTGTGTCATGAACTTTGGGGGTTAAATAGGGGGTTAAACTTTATTTTAGTCAGATCTAATTGTTCTATGCTTAGACAAATACCTGAACTGACTAAAGGCTGATATAAAGGCACTGAATGTTATGAAGTCTGAGAACTACTTATTTACCTCCAGCATCAGATGCAAGATCAGAATAACTGTTGCTTGGCCAGGATGAATGTGATGATTTTTGTGTGTCTCTGTGTGTGGTGGAAATAAATGGAAATATGGTTCTCAACAAAAATATCCCTTGCGAACCTCCTAAAATGTACTATGCACCTTGCTCTGGAAAATCCATGTGACTAGGTGGCTTGCTGTGCATTGTGGAGAAATAAAATAACTGTTCCTAGATCACTGAAAAAATGTGAATGGCTAACAATGTGGCCAACGGAAAAATATAGAGAAATCATATAGAGAGGTGCTGTGAATCCAAACTGGGTGTCCTGTGTACTTCGCAGGAGCTTTCCAAGGTTCTGAACTCTACCCTCTGAATAGGTTCAATAGCTTGAATAACCCCTGTTAATGTGCAGATTAAAACTCAAAGTGGACTCCAGGCTGGAGGAGATGTAGTCAATAGTGGACTGGAGGATGTGTAGGCTGGAGGAGATAGTGTAAGGTCATGGTGGACCTCAAGATGATGTAAAGAGGCAATGGTGGGCAGGCGGAGATGAGAAGATCTGACAGGACACGGGAAAGGAGGAGATGGAAATAGTAAGAGCAAAAAACAGGAGAGGTGAAAGGGAAGGAGGAGAGGACATGCGAAGGGAGAAGGGGGAAGCATTTAGGAGCAGGAGGTGAAGCAGATGGGAAGGTGGTTGCAATGTGATGGGGTCAGGGGCAGAATTGTCCTTCTTGCTTCAGGTGGTGGCTTGGCTTAATAATAGTATAAATAAGGAACTTGAATTACACATGCTAGGTATAGTATGTGCCATATGAATACTCCATGCACATTATGGTGACAAAGCATCTGTGAGTAACTGGGAGTTATATGAAGAAGAACCAAAATAAAAAGCTTACAAAACAAACAAACAAACAAAAAACAGCCATAAAGTCAGTAACAAGTGTACACAAATGAGGTCATTGAATATTAAAGTAATTAGCCTGAAAGAACAGTTCACACAAAATGCAGTATTTCCCAAGGGGTAGAGACTTTGGTTATGTAATTAGAAGTGACAGAAAATGACTGGAGTAATTAGACCAGAGTTCCCTTAGCAATTTGCCTCATTAAGGGGTTTACAGTTCTGCATCTATATCAAAGTTGTTCAGTGCTTAGTTTAACTTATAGAGGATGGGGGAGAAATCAAGGTTAATTGACATTTTAATAATGAGTATCTCAGCTGAAATTATCTGCCAGGAAACAGCAAGCCTTGGGAGGGATTTATTTATTATACAGTTAGGAGAATAAAGTACAATCTGAGTTGATAATCAACAACTCTGTATGAGTGCTGCCGATATACTGCTACCCACTTCCATTATTACCACATTTTTGTTAGTAGTGAAATTCAGTCTATCACCAGCAAAATGAAGCATCCATCCTTTATGCATGACACAATAATGCTGTGGAGCATTACTTCTGGTTTAGAGTTCATATCCTATTTGGAGCAATTCCAATAATATGTCAATTGTTGAATCACTAACATAACAGTTGCTTATTTGAACTTCAACTCACCTCATTCTGAAGGTAACATGGCAGTGACTTCCATCTCTGCAGCAGACATGCTATGCTACTCCATATATGACTTCAGAGCTGACTCTTCCAAAGTAGAAGTGGGGGGGGAGGAGTTCACTACATCACTGTCGGCACAGTGTAATGACCCCCATGCATGAATGGCTCACAGGGGTACATGGGTTAACCCTGACTTCCCCCGCCCCAACACACACACAAAGATACTGCTGTGTACAGAGTTTAGAAAAGTTTTTTTTAAGACTACAATTTCCAAAATTATTCAACCAGTAGGGCCAATTAAACAGAGTCTTCTTGTTGCTGTGCGCTACCAAGTCACTTCAAATTTATTGCAACCCTATGAATTTGAACCTCTAAAAGGACCTTTTCTTCACAGCCCTTCTCAGATCCTGCAGACTGAGGCACATCTTGAGGGTGCAAAATGCACTCTTCTCAGACCAATGCTTGACATATATTTTGTTTGGCAACATTTTGCCAATTGCCTGATAATTTATAGTGCCATTTTTGAACAGCAATGATAATGCAAGATTGGACATGATTTTGCCCCCCCCCCCAAGCCCGGAAATAGCGAGGCGATACAACTTCAGCTTTGGGTTGAATGGGCCACAACTTCATTTATAACTTATTTAACTTGTTTAACTGTAATATTTAGAACCTTTAAAGGGGGGCTGACCTGTAGTGCAAACAGGTAATATTAAGGGATGAAATCCCAAAGCCAAAACACTCTGTATTCAGAGAGATTTACCTGTAGGGATATGCTGCCCACTTGTTCAGCATCGCCCAATAGGTCCAATCTGCTAGCCTGACACAGCCCTCAGGAGGCCTAATGTCAACTTGCTAACTTTAACTGTTTCCTGAAATTGCCAATGGTGTTAGATTTATTTCGAGGGCTGCCTGGTGCCTTAAAGGCAACTTATTAGGGCTTACCTGGACACGATTACCTGTTGCACTACCTGCATTAGTGGCCGGGATAGAAGAAAAATGCCCATCCCCCACGGAAAAGAGAATGGGATGGGCGAAAATGTGTGGCCACTCAGAGCCAATCAGAGAGGCCACCAAAAATTCCCATCCAGCCCCAAATGGTGACCAGCTAATCTCATTCTCTTACCATAGGGAGGGAGGGAAGGTGGGGCTGCCGGTCTCACTGAGAAGGAGGTAGGGGCGGGGGAGGGAGCCCTCTTTATTGGCTCCCATCCCCGGGCAGAAGTCCCTGGATGGGCACAAAGTTTTCGCACCCAAAGTCTGGGGCTGTGGGGGCAAACTCGCCCTGCCCCCCTACGAAGTGAGGCTCGGAGCTGCCCTTGGCATTGTGCCCTTGGAGAGCAACCCAGGACATCTTTAACACAAAATAGGGATTCCCAGATATACTGCCTAGGCCAGTGGTGGCAAACCTTCAGTACTCCAGATGTCTTGGACCACAATTCCCAGTCCTTTGTCATTGGCAATCAAGGCTTGGAATTCTGGGAGTTGTGGTCCAAAATATCTGCAGTGCCAAAGGCCGTGGGTCTCATGGATGCATGAGGGAAAGAGTACTAGTTGGTTCTGAGTTGGTTTCAGAAGACTTAAGGGACACAAAGAATTGGAACTTAGACACTTGAAGGAGACAAACATATGGGCTGTTTTGGAACACTAGAATATGACTTCCTTTGAACCATCTAGCCCATCATCGCTGACTGGAAGTAGGTATTCAACCTTTCAGACTGAAGTCTTCCTTAGACCTATGTGAACATCTCTGCTGTACCTTGGTGACCTTCCACCTCACCCAGCCCTGCCTGGCTCCTGATATCATTTTGAGTGGATGTATTTAGGGTAGTGGTTTAGTCTCTGACTGGGCCAAGTACCCCCATATTAGTTTACCTACTAAAGCTATAAAGTTTACACCACTGCAGATCTTGTGTTCATAATTAAATAAAGTTGTGACCCTAGTGTATCTAAACTAAATTAATCTACCCTTGTTGTTTTTTTAGGAATTTGGCCCCAATTATCTTGCTTATTTGAGCTCCTTGGTTGAGATGTGGATTGTTACTTCTTGTGTGATCTATGCTTTGAATCTGAACAATAATTAGTAAATATCAAACCAATCTGATATCTGAGCTGGATAATAGACTCTTTATAGAGTTACTTTTCCTCGGTCTGTTTCCCCTAGCTTGCATACTTTTCATCTGTCCTATTAGGTTAGAAGTAAAAATAAATGGCTTCAAGTGAGTTACAAATGAAGAATGAATATGTTGATAATGCTTATCTGGACAGTGAGGTGTGGCAACTGGACTTCTTTTCTTGAGAGACTGAAACATTTCGCTGCTCATCCAAGCACCTTTGTCAGTCTGACGATAAAATAACCTCACCTGGATGACCGAGAATCTTCACAGACGTTGATAATGCTTGAAAACTTAGTCATGATTGAAACAAAAACGATCAGCCTAGGTTTTTTCAGCTATAACAAAATTCAAATTCCTAATAACATTCATACCTCAAAGATTCTAGAAAATTCTTTTTATTGATATATTTGTTTGCATATTTATTTGTCCTTAAGAACTTCTGAAATGGTAAATGCTTGAAAATTCTAGACGTTTGCACAGATACTACATCCTATGGTTACAAGTTAGCTTTCCCAATTAGTTCTGTTACATCCTTAACTTGGTCCATAGAAAAATGTTCTTTTAGTAGCACCTAATCATAGACATTTAATAGACTTATCCATACACTGTGTAATAGAAACTGTATTTGTGTGATTCTTTCATTCTGGCTAATGGATAGGGGAAAGTATCACCATGAGACCTATATCCCCATTGAAGCTGTTTGGATGCTTACTGTGGTTTGGGAACCTCAAAATAGTGGACAATGGAGATGCACATTTTGGGATGCACCTGAAGAGTCCTGGCACCCAAATTGTTTTCATTTAGAGAGAAGGCCCAGGTGACAGGTTTCATAATTTGGATAGGCCTACTTTCCTTTTTGAAAAAGAAGCTTCAGGTTGTCCCTAGTGGACCACATCTAAAAGAGGTCTCTGGCTAATTCTTAGTCCTACCTTCCATGACATGAGAGGTGAAGGCTGAAGTCCTGTCAGGCAAGGCTAGTGTATGTATCGCTCCTGAAGCCTTCTTTAGCCCAAAGTAAATGTCTGCAAGAATACAAGAATAGGTTAATATCAGCAGAAGATGTTTATTCTAAGGCTGAGAAGGCAAAAAAGATCCCTGTCGGCACAAATGTATACAACCCAAATGGTTGTCCTCCTGTATGTATCATTTGGCTGGCAACCTGTCACCAAAAAGAAGGACATGAACCAGCTTCAAGGAGAAGAAAAGAAGGCACGGATAGAGATGGGCACGAATGGAAAAAATGACATTTCATTTTGTTTCATTTCGTTAAGGAGTTCATTTCATTTCATTTTGTTTTTCACAATTTTTGTGAAAAAATTCATTTTGTTGTTTTGCTAATTCATTATTCATTTTTACCCACTTTTTCCACAGCGCCCACTGCACGTCCCCTGGGGTCCAGTCGGAGCTGGGGGGTGGCTAGCGCAGCCTCCTTATCTCCCTTCCCGATCAGCCCCACGATAACGGGCTGCAGGAGGGAGGCACAAGGGTGCGGCAGCTTTGAAGCCGCACTGCTCTGGCCGCCTAAGTGCAGCCTCCTTATGTCCCCTCCCAATCGGTCCCGCGATTACAGGCCATGGGAGGGAAGTGCAAGGGGGTGCGGCAGCTTTGAAGCCGTGCTGCTCTGGCTGCCTAAGCACAGGCTGCTTATCTCTCCTCCTGGGGCTGGGCTGAGGCTCGAGCCCGCCGCGTCCCTTGATGGCACCAACGAGGTGCCTGCTCCCTCCGTGCAGCTCGGCGTGAAAGGACCTCCAGACCAGCACCAGGTAGGAGACATCTCCACCCCCCCCATTAATGAAACGTACCTAACCGAACCAATTTTTCTCGGTTCGGTTCAGTTCGTGCTAAATTTGCCCCTAGGGTCATTATTCATTTTGTTACATAATGAAATGAATAACAAAAAAACAAAACAAAACAAAATCATTTTGTGCCCATTTCAGCTGCTAGTTTATAGTTTATAGGTACCGGTAGTAGTGCAAAAGTAAGAATGAGTGTTATAATTTAATCAGAATCACACTGCAGCTCATCTGGACATAAAACAAAATCAGTGACAAGGGGGTCTATAAAGGTATCACCTACTGCACCTATTTCAGGTGACTTGTGGGCACGTGGAATCTGCTATCCAGGTGCTAATTAGGGATGTGTAATTTTAAAGTCCTTAAACCAGAGTTGACGTGGGCAGTTCTCAAACGAGGACACCTTCAAAGGGGGATTGTTCTTGGACAGTTCTTTGAATAGAGAACTGCCTAGTACAAAGAGGGGGACATGTGATCATTGGAATTGCAGATTGACTGCCCATCAACCCTTCTAGGTCAACTGGTCTTCCAACATTTCAAAGGGAAACACTGGTGTTCCAACATTTTCTTCATTGAAACTGGAAGGCAACACGTTTGCGTTGCCAGCTAACTTGCCACCAAAATCTCTAGATTCAGTGAGTTGGCTAGTTAACAGCAAGAACCATGCACCGTTTGTTAATGTCCCCATTAAGTCAAACTCAAAATGTGCTTCCTTCTTCCTATCTACCACCCACCCCTGCCAGTTTTCCTCTTTGTGGAATTTAACATCATTTATAGATGGGAGCAAGCAGGGAGGAAGCGTTACCATAAAGATGGGCTCTGTTGAATCACAAAAGAGAATTCTTGATGGAGCTTGTTTCCATATGAAAGTAGCAATATAAATGGCCAGCAAGGCTCATCTCTTTCTCTCCTTGTCTCTTTTTTATGAATGGTGTCCTACATGCTTATGATTGTCCCCACTATTCAGTGTTCAGTCATTAAATAGCTTTGAAACAACAGGAGGAGAAAAAGGAACCCTTTTGTATCAGTGCCACTCACTTGGGCAACACTGTTTTAGTGAAACCCCATTTCCCTGTTCGCATCAAAATTATGCAAGGACACAATGATCTGTGGATTAATGAAAAGGTAAATAACATATTTCTAAGCCATTAATAGTCAATTCCTCTTTCCAGTTACAGGTGTGTGGTGGTGAAAAGAGAATTGCATTGATTTTTTTCTGGTCAGAATTGTATTCTCCTTCCCCACTTTTGCCGAACTGATTGCTGCTTTGACAGAGTCAGGCTGTGTGGAAAAAGAGTTGATTCTCTTCAGATTTCAAGATAAATAAGCCATGCTTCATCTGACTGCACAATAATAACCCCCATCTTGAGAGAGAGAGACCTGCCTGTGCACCCTGCCTACATATTCAAGGAAAATGGCCGTGGTTCACAAAAGATTCTTTTTAGTATGTATTACAGGAATGTCCCATTGAGAGGAAAAGAGGATGATGCTGTCATTATCTCCATCTTCTTAACTTATTTCCCACCCTCTGATAGTCCAGGGAAAAACTTGGTTGCTGATCTAAATGAGGCATACAAGACCTAAGGAAAAGTTTGCTTAACTTTTAACTATTGATTGAGATAGTGGCTTCCCACTGTAAATCAATCAATCAATCAATCAATCAATCAATCAATCAATCAATCAATCAATCAATCAATCAATCAATCAATCAATCAATCTATCTATCTATCTATCTATCTATCTATCTATCTATCTATCTATCTATCTATCTATACAGTTTAAACAATCAATATACAGATAATAAAATCATGATGCTTATGAGCCCAGCTAAAAAGATTGCTATCTAATTAAAATCCTGGCTGAACAGGAAGGTCTTTGCCTGGCACTGACTGAAAAGCCAAAAGCAGGTGCCAGGCAGATCTCTGTTGGGAGGGTATTCCAAAGTTGGGGAGGGGCAGCTGCTGATAAGGTCTTGTTTCTACATGCCATTCCCCTCACCTCTCACCAAGAGGTCAGCAGGGCCTCTTGGATCTTAGGGTACAAATAGGCTTGTATGGAAGAAGGTGGTCCTTTAGATAAATATGTGCCTAACCAGATAAAGAACTATGTAAACTAACGATGTTATATGCGGAAGCCTCTGTTTCCTTCCACAACCAATTTCATTCACCATGCACTTTTCCTTCCAGGTGAATCTGACAGATCCAGATGTAAGAGGCTCATGACTATAGTGCAGCTGCATCCCCTAAATTTGGGAGCGAGGCATGTCCCCACTTGGTCTACAAACTACCTTTTCTTACAGAGTGCACTGTCTGTCTGGGCTTGGTCAGACTGGTAATAAGAATCACTGGTGAGTCGGGTTTTGCAAAAATAAAATCTATATTAAATCCAGCCTACGTGAAGCACATGGAAACATGGGATTTATTTATTTATTTATTTATTTATTTATTTATTGAGGAATTGTGGGTTTTTAAAAAAATGGAGGCAAAATATTCTACTGGGCTTGGCAGAAGATCATTCATTTCAAAATCAATGTAAAATAAATTTATTGTTCATTAGTTTGGCATATATGAATGCCTCTGTGGGTATAAACTGTACCTATCTCCTTGTGCTGGCTGCCTATCATAGCTACTCACTGATTTTGATTGTCTTTAATTTTTTTAAATTTATTTCCACACTGAAAGGACAGTGAAAATTTATGAGCCAGCAGGGAGAGAAAGGGAAAAACTGCACACTCCTCCTTCACAAAATGAAACCTTCCACTGTCGTGTCAGACTACCACTATCCCAGTTAGAAATAAAATTAAAATGAGCCCAGAGGAGAAGTAATGATTGGCTGTCAGAAGCAACCAGCACAAAGGCAGGTGGGTTCAGAGCAAAGCCTCAAATGCAACAATTGTACATGGAATATAACACCGAAACATCTGCAGTGCAGACATGCTGGTTAAGGAAACCATTGCATTTCTTGAAGTGATTTTAAGCCCTTACTTTGTGTCAGAGTAATAATTTTCAAAGCAACCATGCACAATTATACAAAAAAGTGACTGTAAATCTATTGAAAATACATTGGAGCTTAACTTAACAGTCACATCAGCAACCAGCTGTCTGTCTGTCTCATTGTCTGTGTGGTGTGGCTATGGCTTCATTCTAGCTTGGAGGTCTTCTTGTTGTCAGGAGATCCATCAAAGAGAACGAACCCCAGATATGATAGGTTTGTCTGTCTCCTTGAAGACTTCAGGGGTTAGGTTTCATAATAAGCCCGAACACAAATAGTAATTTGGGAACAAAAAAGAAAAGGAGAGGGAACAGCTTCCCAAGGCTTGCCCGTGAATCTCCATCTTGTTCTCGAAAAGGCCCCAAAAGTGGCTGAATTTGGATGAAAAGGAAAATGGATTGATGATGTGGATCAGAGGGATAGATGGAGCATGTCCAGCCTGGGTTATTATTTATTTATTAGATGTATATACTGCCCATCTAAAATATCCCAAGATGTAGTTTTTGGTTCTCCATTGTTTGATACTCCGACCCCTTTGAAGTTGAAATCACTGGGAGAATAATTAATCAGTATCCATGTGTAACGCAGTTTCTCTGCTCCTGGTCAGTTATTCTTCCAAGCACAACTTCAGCTGCAACAAGAGAAATGCCTCTGCCACCTTAAAGCATTGAAGAATGAGGTGTGTATATACAGGTGTACCTAGAGGAGCATGCTTCTCCTCATCCAAGTCTTCTCCTCCCAAACTGGGAACCACAGGGGAAAATAGATATACGAACTCTCTGCTATACCACCTATATTGTAGATCCTATCCCTCTCCCCTGAGCCTGCTCCCATTGCTGGTTCCATCATCTGCCTACCTCCCATCTTCCTGTTACCTCCAACCTCCTGTGACGACTTCTCATCTCCTCCAGCTCATCCAACTCTGGCTCCCTTTCACCTTTCCTCTTTTACCCCTGATCCCCTTATATATATATTTTCTAAATGTTAGGCTCATAGGACTCTTAGATGGTTACTTCACATCCCTCTCATCGCAGTTCACTGCCCTGCTTGGGACCGGTATGAAAAAAGGTTACTCCACATCCATAGTGTAACAGCGGAATCTCATCCCGACCACGTCCCCTGAACTGGGAACAAAGCGTGATAAGCCATACTTCTCCCTGGCCTCAGGAATTCTCTTGTCTCAGTTCCTGTTTTGAGACAAGTGCCCGTGAAGTAACGCTTGTCACGCAACACACACATTCTCCATCTAGTGGCAGGAGTGCAAAGTTGCATTCTCCAGCACAATCTCAATGCCATAAATAATGCATCGCAGAGAGGGAAGAAGGCATGAAACTGGGAGTTTTGCTGCTTAACGCATGAAAGGCAAAGTTGTGGAGATTCGAAATATCAAAAAACGGAAGCCTGGGCTAAAAAAAAAAAAAAAAGGGTAAACGAAGCCAGGAAAATTCAGTAATTATCACGAAACAAGGATGTAAAGTAACAGTTGTCATGATACCATCAATCATGCCCATGGGTAAACGGAAGCAGGGACAGAACCAGGACAAGACCATGTGACCGTGAACAACATTATCATGAAACGAACGTAATCTCAGAACGGGGATGGAAATGAAGTAACCATCTTTGAAACAGGCATCGTTTGTGAGCTAGACAGGTGAATTGCCAGGGTCTCTATCCACTACACCACACCGGATATCCCAATCATTCCCTTAGTAGTTGCAAATTGTGATAGCATTTCTATGAATTTTTGCTGGTACGCTAGCTGAAGAATGCAATCTTACTGCCTCAATATTTGTCAATCCCTTTAAAAATTCATGTCACACTTGCAGCAAGACAATGAGAATTGTGAGAACTTGTGATAATTGCTACAAAAGCCCTGTGGTTTGAGGTAAACCATTTCAATGCCCTGCTGGTGTTTTGTCTTCCACCAGTAGAAAACTACTGGTTTTGCCAAGGTTGGAAAAAAGCGGGGCATTTGTTTTAAGCATGAGATATGTTCCCAGGGTACAGTTAGGATTATGTCTGGAGAGCTAATGTTTCTGCTGTGCTTTTACTGAAATAACCTGCAAACATCATGATCTTGCCTGCAGGAGCAGGATGTAAACTGCTGCTTTTATGAATGAAACATATCCCTTGAACAGTAAGGTTTGAAATCCAGAGAGACTTTCCTTACAGGAGGTTGGGAGGAGGAATCAGAGTCTGCAGTTCCTTCTGCATCTTTCTGCGTCATCTCCAGCACTACCCTGGAGGGCCTTGCAATCCAATGAAGCAGCTTTTCAGAGAACAGGAGAGGAAGAAGAGGAAGAAGTGGTAGTAGAGAAGGGAATGGTGGGAATCAAGGAATTTCTTCTTCTTCTTCTTCTTCTTCTTCTTCTTCTTCTTCTTCTTCTTCTTCTTCTTCTTCTTCTTCTTCTTCTTCTTCTTCTTCTTCTTCTTCTTCTTCTTCTTCTTCTTCCTTCCTTCCTTCCTTCCTTCCTTCCTTCCTTCCTTCCTTCCTTCCTTCCTTCCTTCCTTTCCTCTTCCTTTCTGCTGTTGCTAGTCTTTTGTTACTTGATAAAGAAAAAAGTCACATCTTTGTAAGTTCATTACGTTTGCAATGTTCATGCAAAGAAGAGAGCCCCATAGAGTTGAGGGAGTGGTATTAAAAGTATCTCTGCATGTAGTATTTTGCTGTGTACAACTTGTTTGGGTTTTTTATTGTTGTTGTTTAAATTTGGGGGATTCTTCTTCCTTCCTTCCTTCCTTCCTTCCTTCCTTCCTTCCTTCCTTCCTTTTCTCTCTCTCTTTCTTTCTTTCTTTCTTTCTTTCTTTTTTGCTTCAACACAAAATTTAATGTCCATGCTGCTTACTTTTATGGGGCATCAGAACCAACCATTTTGTTAAAATTCCCAAGTAATTTAAATAGCACAGTGAGAGGACAGGCATCAATACGGATTGAAGGGGTGGGGGAAGAAAAAGGAAGAAAGTCTATAATGGCCACTAAAGAACCTGCAGGTGAGAAGAGCTAGAAAAATCAGAGTAGCTAGAAAAATCTTAAGGGAATTTGCCATTCATTTTAAAAATAAATCAATTAGAACTCCTTTAGTCTGTTGCCACTGGTTATGTTGACTGTAAGTAATGTTGCTAAACCTCTGGAAGGATGAAGTTTCCTCATTCTCAATCTACAATATAACAATCACCACAAAAACATGGCAACCACCAGTGGAGTCTAAATTTCAGTGGAATCAATGTTGTGTAGCTGTGAGTGAAGTTTTTCCCATCCCCTTGGGGGGGGGGAGTTTTCCACCATTTCTTCTGTAACTAGAGTAGATTGTTAGAGACACGGTGTTATCTGAAATTTCCAAGCCTTACAAAATAAAATGGAAAAGATTGCATGATTCATTCAGCTGTCCCCCCCTTTTAAGTTTTAGTATCTCCATTTCCTCCATGACAAAATGTATGTGTTAATCAGAGTGATTGGGAAAGGGACAACTCAGAGAAAAAAGAATTAATTTTGAAAAAGCTTCATTCATCATTGAGACTTCTCTTATCAATTAACACTTCTTTTTTCTTTGTTAAACAAAAGTTTGCTCAGGAATTTATAACGCTGAACGCACATCTGTTGAATGAATTACAGCATGACCAAAGTAACCACAAATTGGCACAGTGACCACTATCTGTCAGTTCCTCCTCTAGCGTCGGCCCCGTAAACCTGGTTTAGATGGAATGAGCGGGCTAAGATTCTTATCTTTTATTTCTCCTAAGAGGTACCTGTGCTTCCCATGAAGCCCTTTCATTGAAACAACTGTGTGGAAAAGCTCTAGAAGTTAAGAAATCTGTAACTTATAAATATGCCAGCAAGGAACAGATGATAGCATGGACTGTCTCAATTTTTCCAATTAAAAATAGTTTTAATGTCGATTGTTCCTCATTTCAGATGTTCTCAAGATATGATCCTCTAGTGATGAGTATCTATAAGGGGAAAAGAACCACATAGCACTCTGGGTCAGCTTCATTCCCATGAAACAAGTCATGCATAATAACTGATAGCTGAGAACTGAGATGGGAATCCCAATTTGTATAACAAACATGCATCCCTATGAATTATAAGGGCCCAGATGAACAATGGTGTGGATAAAAATAACACAGCCAGATACAGCATTGGTTGCACATATGGTGGGGTGAGGTGACATGTTCCAAAGGGGTAAAACCATCCTTCCAGCCACAGCCGGGATGGCTTTTTAACGTAGACTTGAAAATTTTGGGAAAATTGGAATTAATTAAACATGACTTTGTATCACAGAGCTGATGGTTGCTGTGTGCCATCAAGTCAAGTCACTTCCAGCTTATTGCCACTCTATGAATTACCTTAATGAACTTGAACAGTAAAGGGAATGGCTTTCGTTTTTAGTCAATCCATATCATACTAGGTTTCTCTTTCTTCCTACTGCCTTTCACATTTTCTAGCATTCTTGTCTTTTCTAGGTGGTCTTGTCTTCTTATGAGATGTCCAAAGCACAATAGCTTCAGTTTAATCATTTTAGCATTTAGTGCAGTGGTTCTCAACCTGTGGGTCCCCAGATGTTCCTGAACTGCAACTCCCAGAAGTATTTATCACTAGCTGAGCTGGCCAGGATTTCTGAGAGGTGCAGTCCAGGAACATCTGGAGACCCACAGGTTGAGAACCACTGATTTAGCGGGAGCTCAGACTTAATCTGTAGAATCCACTTATTTGTCTTTTCTAGTGGTCCACGGAATCCCTAAAGTTCTTCACCATGTGTCACAGAAAATCTGTAAAATATCTGAGAGAGGGAAAAATACTGTCTTTGAACTCCTCGTCCTGGAATCAAACAACCAACATGAACAATAGTTATTCTGGTTTTAGGAGTCTAGATACGGCATCGCATACGTTTCGCATCTCAGCTTTGTATATTGATAAGTGGTGAGATAGGACAAGGTCAGCCTAGACCAAACTTTGTTGAGACATCCTCCGCATCGTAAACCTAAACATGTTTACTTGAAGTTTGTTCCAGAAAATCTAGTGAACTCGATTCAAAGTATGTTCTTGTGTGATTACAACCACAGAGCAAACTTGCAAGTCACAGACAATAAATAGGGCAGGAGTTGGTTCTCAAATAAAAATGAATGTTTTGAAACCCTCAAACTTGAACTCTCCTTCTGGTATACCAAGTGCCACAAGATCAAAATCTTGGGGGAATTCAGTGATCTTTTTCTAAAATGGATCAAAAGAGAATGGGAATTACATACAATTGAATTTGCGCTCAGATTGGGATTTGCATATGCATTAGAATGGGTTTCTCTAACCTATTTTATTAAGTAAAAATCTCTGTATTTATCTTAAAGATAATATTACCCTTACCCTTACCATTAATATTACCATTTGACCCTTAATTTAGAGGTATCTTATTAATTGCAATCTGGAGCTGCAACATATGCCACCTCACTTACATAAATGTAATTTGCCACTTGAGTTTTGGCTTAAATAAATACATTGGCATGGCTGGAGAGTTAGAATCCAGAGTTAGTTAGAACAGGGTTAGAATTGAATAATTTTGGAGTGGGGAATCAATCCCTTTTCGACACCTGTCCTGTGAAGAACCTGAGATCTGAAATCACTCTTGCCAAAAAGCCAGCAAAGTAGGGAGAAGCAAAGAATTCCACAACACTGAGTAGCAAAACATTAGTGTTGCAATGAGAAAGGTCATTAATGAAGAGCCTAATAGATATATAGAATGCTGTGTATAAAAGTTGGCTCTTCAAATACTCTAATAGATAGTGATGATTAATTGACACTTCCATCCAAAACCAAGGTGTCCAACAACTAGAATGGAATATGAAGGGAGAAATTTACTCCATCTCAGCAAGTTAATATAGCCATTTAAGGAATATGTATCTAAACCACCTAATGTGCACAACTCACATTGAGATTTAGAGGAAATATGTGTCTATGTGCTTCAAACATGATAACAGAGCCAGCAAGCCCACAATATTGTATCAATACAGTACATCACCATACTTAACTGGTTGACTCATGTTATTCAGCCTTCAGGAATGTAGAGCAGAATGCCATCTGCTTAAATCTCAGTTGCTTCAAAGACGGTGCTGTTTGTACTTATTTATTGCTTATGCTCAACAACAATTTTGTCACAGGCTGCAATCTTAAACACAATTTTTCACACAACTTAAGCAGATTGCCCAGTTTCACCTGAATGAGGTACCCTGAGCCCACTGGTACAAGAGCTGTTTATCTGAAAGGTCAACTACTGTAACTTTCAACATGGGACGTCCCTTGAGGCTGACCCAGAAACGACAGCAGTTGAAAAATGCAGCTGCCAAACGGGTGCCAAGTGTGAACAAATTTGATTGCATTTCCCCGGTCCTGGCAAGCCTATACATCTCTTCATGGTTTGGGGACCTCATTAAGTACTGGAGAACCTTTCCCTAAGAAGATCAGCTCACACCACCCAAACCATGCTTTTATGGATTTCTTCTAGAGATGGACATGAACCTGAAAATATGTGGCTTGTAATGACTCATGGTGAAACAGGAACCACAATAACCCAACCAGAAAATGAAACAGGTTTGTGGTCCATTTTTTTGGTTCCCTGTCCAAGGGGAGGGGAAGTTACTTACCTCTGCCATGCTGTTGTGCTGGTACTGTCTTGGCACCTTCAATGAACTTGGGTGCAGCACATGGGCTTCACCTCTACCTGATTGCCCTGATTAGCTGAGAGGTGGACACTTTCACAGAAGGCAACAGTTGGCTTTCCTGCAAGGAGCCTGGGCAATTCCTCTGCACATACACCCAACCTCCTGATCATTTTTATCAGCTGTGTGGTGGGCACATGTGTGGAGAGAGCAGGCCCAGCTCCTGGAAGGGAAAGCTGGCTCATTGTCTTGGGTGATGGTTGTCAAGGAATTATGAGAAGTTAGGTGCCCTAAGCACATCCAATCTTGCCTCATTTCAGAAGCTAAGCAGGGCCGGCCCTGGTTAGTACTTGGATGGGCGACCACCAGGGAATACCAGGTGCTGTAGGCGCCTGGAGTAGGAACTGGCAAGCCACTCCAGTATTCCTGCCAAGAAAACTCCATGGACATGGAGTCACGAAGAGTCAATCATGACTGTAACAACACAACACACAAACACACACAACCTCAATAAGTAGAGTTGCAGCAATGTCAAGGATTAGAGGCAAAAATATGACAGACTCCGTTGCTAGTTTTTTATTGCAGTCTATTTACAAAATATATACAGGTTCCATTAGTTTCCAGAGACTTTCATCCAGTAGCATAAATAATCCAGCTACTCTTTCTGTTCACATCCTACAGATCAGGCTTGCTGACTAAACAGCCCTGGCTAAACAGCAAGAACATATTGCAATACATAAGGTATATATAACATCTCTTTCCAATCAATTCTTTACTTTCACATCACATGTCACAGTGCTTCTCTCATCCAGGCTTCGGATGTCCTTGGACATTAGCCTTCTTGTCAAGGCCACTTTACCGAGCTTGCTTCAGTCCACAGCTGGACTCCATATCTCTAATTGTAAGTTGAAAAACTCACTCATACAAGAATATTCTTGACAATGGTGACAGTGACATAGGCGGAGACAAAAGCAGCAGTGGCAGCACCAGGTAAGGAGCTGATTCAGGCAGTGAAGAGGGGATGGGATTCCTTTTTTATAAAGCAAAGTGAAGCACCAAGAGGGGAAAAAATTGCAGCTTCATTTTCCTTCAGCAAAACAAGAGCCAAACCCTGATTCACCAAAAGCCTGATTCATTGGCTTTTCAGGTTTGTAGCTTGGTTCATGCTCCTCTCTAGTTACCACACTGAGAGAGGCCAGGAAGACATCCACAAGAAATCGAGCCTTCTCATTTGTGGCACCATCATTAATGGCCTTAATGGCCTCCTGATGGAGCTGCCCCAGGCCCCCTCCCTCTCGGCTTTAAAGAGGATGCTCAGTGCAAGGCTGCTCACCAAAGTCTTTAAGGTTTTTGAGTCCCATCTCTTGTATGCTGCCTGCCTTGATATTGCCTAAGAAGATCAGCTCACACCACCCAATCCATGGTTTTATGGATATCTTCTAGAGATGGGCATGGACCTGAAAATATCAGGAACCACAATTACCCAACTGAGAGTTAAACTGGTTTGGGGTCTAGTTTTTGGTTCCCCACCTGAGGGGAGGGGAAGCTACTTACCTCTGTCATGCTGTTGTGCTGCTGCTGCCGCGCCACCTTCCAGGAGCCTGGGTGCAGCACATGGGCCCCACCCCTATCCAAACCATACAGCTGCTCAAAGAAGTGTCCAACACTTCTGATGGTACACAAATGAATGAATGAATGAATGAACAAATGAATGAACCAACCAACGAACAGTCAATCTCCTCGAACTCCCTTATAAATAATCATGTTGCTATTGATTCACATTTCTCAGCTATCCCATTCTGAAAACTCTGAGTGTGGGTACATTCATGTAAACAAACACACATATATGTATCTACTGAAGTATTCTAAGTAAATAAATCATGCTCTTATCTACCTCTGCACAAAAAAACAGTAAGATAAACCCTCTCTAGCTTTATGGTGACCTTTAAATCCTTATCCCAATAGAACAAAAACTTTATTACTCAGCAGTAGTCTATCCATTGATGCTGCATAGTAGGAACCAATGCAAGGATGTCACACAGTGGCCAAGAAAGAAAAAGTGTGGAAGATTTATGGTGTTTGAGTTCCCTTCTGAGAGCAAGGGCTACCTGCCTAGTGAAAGGTGCAGAGGACTGGACTGGCATAGCAAAAGGATGTCACTGACCTGCTGCACACAAGCAGATCATTGAATTATTTAAATTCAGAATGCACCCATGGATATATTTGCTGATGTGGTGCCAGTGTGGTATGAAGCTGGCTCAAATCCCTGCCTACACATGGAAACTTAATGGGTGAGGATGGCACTTGTAAAACCACTGCTTAAATAGCACACATACCTTGAAAATCCAGTGATCACCATAAGTCAGATGCAACCTGACAACATGTAGCAAACAAGTATAACTGCCACTGGAACACCAGTATTAGCTTCACAAGGTATCGTTTGCCAGGCACACTGAGTAATGTTGAGACAGAACTTTTAACCAGTTACATTTGGACAACAACTTCTAGATGTACCCAGCCAGAGAGTTGTTTGTCAAAATATAATGTTAAAGATTTGCCTCCAAGTTACTAAGAGAAATGGACCAGCAACAAAATGTGGGGCAGGCATGGCAGTGGACATTGAAGTCTGACAGATAAATGGGAGGTGGCTTCTAAAGAAACCCCTCTTATGGTTGGCTGGGGAGTCTCAGAAAGTCACCTCCCATTGGTCCACCTGATCACCAATAATCCCGCTAAGACAGGCATGTCCAAACTTTGGCCCTCCTGATGTTTTGGACCACAACTCCCAGAATTCTAAGCTTAGATTGCCAATGGCAAAGGACTGTGGGAGTTGTGGTCCAAAACATCTGGAAGGGTGAAGTTTGGACATGCCAGGTCTAAGGTATACATGTGTGCCTAGCTTTAGGTCCAGAGCTGTTTTTCTTTGTGCTTTGGATCTTCAGTTTAGGGCAACAAAGATGTCTATTCCCATCCTGTTTTGCTTTAAAGAGAAATTTGCACTATTACCATTTTTCCTGCAAGCAATTCCCACTTTTGTACAGTGTAGGTTAAGGAACTCAGAGATATATAATTAGGAGCAACTAGTTTGTGTTGTATTTCTACTGCTGTTGCTAGTCTTTCATTACTTGATAAATATAAGTCACATCTTTGTAAGTTCATTATGTTTGCAACGTTCATGTAAAGAAGAGAGTCGAGGGAGTGGTATACATGTATCTCTGCGTTTTGCTGTGTACAACCTGTTTGGGGTTTTGTTGTTGTTGTTGTTGTTGTTGTTGTTGTTGTTGTTTAAATTTGGGAAATTCATTAGCAGGCTTGTATTTGCAAATCTTTTGCAAATCTGAAGTGCAAATTCACCACTATCAGGAGTCATTTTGAAATCTTCCCACTTCTTCTTCTTCTTCTTCTTCTTCTTCTTCTTCTTCTTCTTCTTCTTCTTCTTCTTCTTCTTCTTCTTCTTCTTCTTCTTCTTCTTCTTCTTCTTCTTCTTCTTCTTCACTTTTGTCCCACTTGGAGGTGCGGGTCTGATATTCTTGTCTTAGCCCTCCACTTGGCATAGTCATGGGCTAGGTTGGGGGGAACCTGGGACAACTTCATGTCACTCTCAAGGGTTTTCATCCAGTGCTGTTTTGGACAACCCCTTGGTCAGGACCCAGTTATTTAAAAGAAGTTCCACAAATCATACATCTGAAATGTACTTCTTCATTCTGGGGGTGAGGGAATCAAAACCTCAAATCACTGTGACTCTTTGAAGACAAACAAATTTATTTTAGTATTACCTTTTGTGGATTGCAGTCCTGTTCTTTGGACACGTTTTAACTATGAAAGCTCACTCAGACAGAAATGTGCTGGTTCCACTGTACCTCTGTGTTATTTCTGGTTTTGCTGAAACAGCCTAATTCAGCTACCTCTTGGAAAGCTCCCCTTCTAGCGGACTTCAATGTCCTAAGGAATCAATCATTCAGAGGAATGAACTGTCAACTGTCCTGTCCCCCAAACCTCACCCTGTGCCAGTATTTGGGAATTTTCTTGTTCTGCAAGTAGATCAGACAAATTCAGACAGGCAAGCAATAAACAATGTAGACTGCCTCCCTCCCTCCCTGGCCCATGCAAGAAGAATTTCTGCTCAGATTATGAAAAAATAATAGTCACTTTTCAGGAAATATTGAACAGAAAGGAACTGACATCTGCATGACAACAGCTTCCGCCAACAGCCAGAGAATTCCACATATCAAAAAACATTTGTGACACCAAGACATTCATAATTCATAATTCATTCATAATCAAGCTGCAGTTGCAGCCTATGTGAATGTTACATGCAGAAAGTGGGTGCAGAGAAAATGCATAAAATAAGGGAGTTCATTCTTACAGTTACACAGAATGTCAATGTACAACGCATGAGCCATATTTAATAATTTAAATTATTTAATAACTGGCCTGAATCTTGTTGCCAGTTTTCTCTTACATAATGGAAATCACATTAAGCTGTGATGGGGGCCAACTGCTGCTTATTAAATGTATGCTGGTTGTGTTTCTGAGTCTGTGCCTAATCATGCAACTGGGCACATGGCCAGGGAAGCAACCATCCTCTCATTAATGGGCACCAATTTGCTCCCAAGATTTAATGTGACTGCCGTCACACAAGCATAAATTGGCAGGAGGATTCTGGCCACCTCCCGCGCCACTATCCTTGTCTATGTCTACTTTTTGTCCCCTTTCCCCTTCCTTGCACTTACCATCTTAATTCATTTTGATTCCTATACATTGCACTAATAACAACAACAACAACAACAACAACATAACAATTGCATACTACTAATAAAAATGGGATGCATAAGCAAAAATGTGTGATATCACTGATAATCCCTGAATATTGCCCATTATCTGTGGGCATCTGGGAAAGACGTCAACAAGTTGTTGAAAACCACTATTTTTAATAGGGCCATTTCCAGGATGAAAGGGTTACAGTGTTCACTTTAAAAAACAGCTCCTTTATGATAAAGGTTGTCTTCTTTCCTCCAGCTGCAGATGTTCTAGATCAGTGAACTGATTGTAACAGGACAGATAAACTGCAGGAAAACCAAACCTCTAGATAATCAGTCCTCTCATCAGGCTGATTTCATTGCTGACACCACTGGTCTCCTTTAAGTAGTACAACCTGTCCTACAATAGTAGGATGGACCAACAGCACCATAAATGCCTGTGATAATGATCAGCATCCATTCCATTAATATCTTCCATGATGACATCTCTCTTAACACTGTAACTACCATTAGTTAAGTGAACATTCCTAATACTGCCAGAGATTACATGACATTAGCATTTGTATTCTATCACTATGAAACACATAGCAGAAAATGAGTCATTTTATGATTCTATATATCTGTGAATGGTGGGTCTTCCCTGGTCCCCACAAAATTAAGGCCAACTGCAATGCAAAAACCTCTCCTTTTTCTTGAGTGAAACAAATGGTTTTCAGTGTCAATAGTAAGTGCAAAGGCAAACCTGCAAAAATAGTAATAGCCATCCTAAATAATGAAATCATTATCTAGAAACAATGTACAGTGAATATGCAGCCTTGGGCCCCTTTGGGGAGAAAAGCAGGATAGAAATATTTTAAATAAATAAATGAAACCAGAAAGTAACAATAAGCACCCGATTTATCTTTCCATTGGCTGATTTCCCATTAGTGCAGCTCTGTGCACTCAAAACTAATGTTGTCATCAACTGTGGCCATTTATTGCTAATTAAAAGTTCCAGATTCTTCCTCAGCTTAGATACTGAGGCTCCCCAGGGAATTTCTCGGTCCCAAATCATTGGGAGCAATAAGGGAGCATGTTCATTTATTTGTTCAACACAGAAGGAATTAAGACCATTCTCACTGGTGTCTGCATTCCACAAGGATTTCAGCCTTCTTATGCAGCATCTGTCTTCCCCTGTTCAAGTATTTGCAAATCCTGTAGCAAAACCAACATACATTTGATGACACGGACAAAGAACCCTACGCTAGAATTACAGAGAAATATGGCAGAAGAAAGTTGAACTGATGACAGCTGCTGCTCTTGTTGTATTTCTGATCGATCCAGGTAGTCATATTTAGAATATATCTCTGGAAACCAAAAAAATCATCAGAGTAAAAATATCCAATTCAGAATGGTGTGTTCTGTATTAGAATTAATGGCATCAAAAAGGACGTGTCAGTGGAGTTGATAAAGAATCAGGGCAAGCAAAACTTCAAAATTAATTGCCATTTTAATCTTAAGGCAAGGCAACGTAGAAGCATGGTATAGTGATTATTTAAAGCATTGTGTGAGTTTGAGACTTTTTGGGGGGAGCCTTGCAAACATTCATAGTGCATCAGAAGTGCACTTTTGATCTGTTCCTTCCAATACAACCCACAGCCAACATCTTTGATCTCTTAGTTAGTGATCTAATCTGCTGTATAACTTAGCTTTTATTGATCTGTTCTCATGCTAAGCAAATCAAGTCTCACTTTTATGAGACAGATTGAAAAAAGATAGTAAAACTGCCTCCAAGACTGCAGTTTAAATCTGTGCAATAACAGGGGAAGCAGAGATAAGGCTTTTATTACATTGCCAAACTTCACATGAACCCCAAGTGTCATTAAAAGGCATGTGTCATTTGCCACATATATTTATTTTACTAGATAACTTGGTTACCACCCATTTAGAGTCAAAATAGTGTATTCTTCCTCTCTAAGAAATCTAACCTTGGTGTTCAGTATTAATATTCCTGAAGTTTACATCAAGATTAGCTAGGAAATTACATATTGGTTACTCTACATCCACAATTTATTTATTTACAGAATTATAAAAATAACGTATCAAGTCAAGAATAATATTGGTGTAGACAAATTAACAAGCCCAGAAAAATGTGTTAATTCTGCTACCTTCTGCACTCAAATTATTTGAAATTTCAAAATCTTTCTAGCACATATCTAAAAAAAATAACATTTGCAAATGGCGGTAAAGTTATCAAATCAACAAACCAAAACATTGGAATAAAACTCTCAGCCATTTCTACTAACTTAATTAAATTATTTGATTCCCACTGTGGTGTATTGGATAGAGTGATGATGAGGACTCTGAAGAACAGGGTTTGAATCCTGACAGAGAAACTGACTGGGGGATTAGAACTGATAAAAGTACACCTTAAATGTTTCGCTTATCTTTAAAGCCTTATTAGGATTGTTATAAGTTTGTCCCGAATTGATGGCTCAAAATACACTATTTGAGTCATCTGTTACTGTCATGCATAGCTACTGTGTAAATAGGAAGGAAAAGAAGGCAACCTGAATACAGTACAAAAGTAATTAAATACACAGGACCTGAAATACAGACTTTAAAAAAAATTAAGTGCTCAAAGCTCTTGGTGTTGTTCAACAAATATGTCCATTTTTTCATTACACTCTGTCCATTTTAAAATGTAAGAGTATTTCACTTGGGTCCTGGCAAGTGAACGAGATAATAAGAACATAAGTTTTATTACTGGCTGTGACCCATAAGCTTATAGGATGTCAGATAAAAATTAGAAGCACTTTCCTTTTCTTTACTGAGTCTTCGACTTCATTGTGGCAATTTGTGCACCACCCCTTCTTCACAAATATGTATACACTTCCAGCTAGAGATTAACGGTTGACTTCTCTCTCCAAAGAGATTAAAACGTCAGTAAAGCTTACTCTTTGGTAACAGTGCACAGGACTGCTGATTATATTAAACTGTGTGTATTATGCTACGTAGTACTGTTCTTGAGTGTGGGTGGTATGTGCAAGTGCGCATATAGCAGCTCCTGTACACCAATATCAATTTATTGCTACATCACTGAACCTTTGGTAATCTTGCCTCTGACCTTTCCTAGTTGTCTTTGGTGGGATCTTCAAACAGCTTCAACAAGGCTTTTATTAGCTGCTGTACCTGAGGTGATCTTTTAAATACCCATATGTATCATAGAGTTTGGCTCTAGTAAGGTCCACTATAATGGACATTTCCCAACATAATAATGAACTCATATCATAACATAAGCTGTACAATTTCATAAAAATGTGTTGGGGAAACAGTCAATGTATTTTAGAATGAATTTCTTCATCTCATTACATTTATAGATAAGAGCAAACAGGAATTGGTAGCTAACGTGAAAGAAGACAACATCTGCCTTCAAAATGACTTTTGAGAACTGGATTAAAACAAAACAAAAATACTGAAATGTCAAATGGAAGAAATGTAAAAAGTTCTTGATTTCTTCAAGAATACTGACATGCAGAGATGCAGTATTGGTTGGGTTGCAGTATATGTGAAAAGAGTGTCAGGGGCCTTATGAGACCAGATGCTAAATGCAAGTGAATGGTGTAATATGGTGACAAAAAAGTTGATGCAGTCTCCGGGCTACAGCATATGCTTAGTGTCCAGACCAAGGGCTGCAACAGCCTATTCTCCTTTAGTAAAACATCACCAGAATAAAGTGTGTGGTCTTTGCCATCAGAGTTTAAGGACATCCTCACCCCCAATGGGGAGCGTAGCGGGAAAAGTAGCACTTTTTTTCATTGCAGAAGCAAGTGCTGATGGCCACCATCAGCAGCAAAAAAAAGAGTTTAAAAGATCCACTGCTTCTCCTCCTCTCAATGGGGAACATAGCTGGAGAAGCAGTGTATTTTTTTTTTATAAAAGTGTAAGAGTCGGCATGGAGCAGCCTCGCGAGGTGGCAGGGAGGCTTCTCGGCACCTGAGGCTGCCACCACAAATCTGACATGAGGCTACCTTGTGAGGCGGTGGAGTGGCTTATCGGCACCCGCTGCCCCTGGTGCTGTCAACAATCTGGTGCGGGGCTGCCTAGCGATGCCGCTGGAGCCCTGCCAGAGCCCAGAAGTCCCCGGAGCCCAGAAGAAGGAGGAGGAGAGGTGAGCCCCCAGAGAAATGAAACATTTATAACTGTTTCATTTCGTATGATTTTTTTAAAAAAATTGCATGAAACGGAACAAAATGAAATGTGGGTGGGGATGAAACTGAACAAAATGAAACACATTTTTCTGTTTCGTGCCCATCCCTTATATATATATATGAGAGAGAGAGAGAGAGAGAGAGAGAGAGAGAGAGAGAGAGAGAGAGAGAGAGAGAGAGAAACCAACGAACCAACCAACCAACGAACCAACCAACCAACCAACTTATCTATCTATCTATCTATCTATCTATCTATCTATCTATCTATCTATCTATCTATCTATCTATCTATCTATCTATCTATCTATCTATCTATCTATCTATCTATCTATGTCAGTGAGAGTGAACCTTTTAGAGACACGGTGCCAAAACTGTGATTCAAAACTCACTAATTTTTTGCAAAGTGCCAATACAGCCATTTAACCTGAATACAGATGGCTGTGAAGGGGCGATGTCAGATGCCCACAGGTTTGCAACACTGATCTATGTGATTCAAACACAGAGGCAGTTGTCAGGATGGACAAACAGTAATTATTTAAAAATCTGCTCACCAGCAGTGAACATACTGGCAACATGACTTGGGGAGATATGGTTATAAAAGTGATGTTTTTCAAGCCTTGTCACACATAAGAAAGTGGCCATATTTTCCACCTCAGCCAATGGTCAATGTATAATCCATAGTCTTGTAAGAAACAGCATTACTTTGACAGGTCGGAAACCAACTGCTGAGCAGTGTCATGTACGATTCATACAACCACATGTATACTAGGATGCTTAAGGGACTACCCTGTATCAAATTTATTGTAGTGAAAAGAACATGACCAATTATAGGGAACAGAACATGACCTGTGTATACTCATGAGTTCTTGAGCAGAAATGAAACAGTATGTCATTTTTTCCTTTTGCCCAGATTTTTTAGAACACAATTCCTTTGTGACTCCGATATGAAAAATTTGCAAATGTATGTAAAGCAAAGAAAAAGTGAAATTCTCCCACATTGATAGCAGCCAACTTAAATAAATATGTGAATAAATTTTTCAGCCATTATGTACCTGCTTGCCATATTTATAGGCATTGAGAACAAAGAAGCTCTAAAAAGGAGGAAGAGGAGTGACAATGCAAGATTGGTACAAATCAATTCTCCATATTTCATACGAGGCTCAGGGTGGGGCACCATAAATACCACGTGTCCCCTTCCCCCCACTCCAGCGTGCTGCTCCATACACCTTTCATTGAATGCCACTGGGCCCACCTTCTCTGGTGGTGCTCCAGTCCAGGCGGGACCTTGGGCTGCTCTTCTCGGCATCCTCCTGCAGCCAACCAATTCAACAAGGAGACAAGATGAAGAGTCGCCCTGTGCTGCCGTTGAGTGGTTTGGCTGTGAAAGGAGGTGGGGAAGGGAAGCACAAGATCCTTCCCAGACTGTAGCATCACCGGAGAAGAAGGACAATGGTGGTGTGTGACAAAATGGTGAGTTGGACAGCCAGCGGGGGTGGGGGGAGAGGAGGGAGGGAACACATGGCACCTGTGCAGCCATGCTGTGAGCTTCAAATGAACAAGCCCACATTAATTGGTTCCCATCTGTCATGGCTACCCTAATTCTGCATTAACATGGTTGACTTACACCACAATCTGGAAGAGAGAAGCACCCCAAGGTCAGTCCTATATGGACAACTCTTTTAATTGCAGGTTCCCCCATAGCTGAATTTTAAAAATCCCAAGTGATTTCTGACCCAGATGTTTATAGATTTCATACATTTCTAAGTTCTTTTTTTTTTAAAATACCAAGTTTTTTACCAGTCCTAGTTGTGGATTTTGAAGAAGTCCATTAGGGCAGGCATGGCCAGCTTGAAGTCCTCTGAGCATCCCTCACCATTGGCTATCTGGCTAACCAACTGGGTTAAGGAGAGTTGCAATACAACAGGAGCAGGAAGGATACAAATTGCCCACCCCATTTGTTGCAAAAAAATTAAGTGTGGTTTCCATGGTTTCAGAACCACTCGTTTTTATGACACAGGACAGCCATTTAGACCATGCTCATCACATAGCATGTACGACTGGCTCTGCCCTTCATTTATGGAGCATTCTAGCAGATTGAAGTCATAGTGTTTAAAGCAGGATTATTCTTAGCTCAGACAGGTGCAAATTCAAGATCTCTGCAGTCCAGTTCCCTCCCTTCTCCCACTCACCCTTTTGTCTCGTGTCTAACAAAAGAACTGGAACTTTGTCCAGTGTAGAAGGCACTCAGTGTATTTCAGGATGAGGCTGCAAGACACCAAATAATACAAAACTTTTGGTAGAAGACATTTTGAAGCCAATTGCTCTACTCTTCAGAGTCACAAACACAGAGAGCTTTTCCTCTCCTCCATCATAATAACCTAAATGGATAGACATGTAAATTGTCGGGTGCCATCTACAGTCTTTGTTTGGCTCTGAGATCTGAAAGTCCCCCCAAAATTGTAGGCAATCAATTTGCAGGCATTTTCTCAGTTACTATTGTTCTGAGCATGGAAACTGAAAGCACTGCCTCCCGAATGTATCATATGCGCTCAGTGTAGTCATCAGGTCTTTCTTGCTACTGCACAATAGGAAAAATGCCACAACAGGGAACCCTCTGAAGCAAAACTACTCTTAATAACATCAAGCTGAGACACAATACTTTGGCCACCGTTATTTTCCTTCTTGCTTAGTAATGTAATAGGTTTCAGTATGACAGACCTACGTATTCTGAAGCTTGATGGAACAGTGCAGAGTATACATGCATTAATCTTTTCACATTCCTTCTGACAGCCTAGTACCACAAAATAATAATAATATTAATAACAATTATTTAGCATATTATATACATGTCTCTGTTTTCCAGGCTTTTAAAAATGTGCCACCAGACACACATAATGTGTAATTCTCAAAGGAGGAAATGTGCAGTTGTTGAAGAATTGCTCTACAGTTCAAAACCTCAAGGCATGCAAAAGTTATTGCATATCTTTAGTTGTGAGAAAGAAAGAAAGAAAGAAAGAAAGAAAGAAAGAAAGAAAGAAAGAAAGAAAGAAAGAAAGAAAGAAAGAAAGAAAGAAAGAAGTATGAGAGTGTGTGTGTGAGAGAGATGTAAAATTAAAAAAGAATCAAAGAACATGAAAGACACTGCAAGCTAAAACAACCTGAAAAATCAGCACTAGGTGAACACACTCTGAAACAAACTGGACATGAAATCCTCTTCCAGGACACAGAGGTACTGGACAACACACTGTGTCAGACTGCACAGGGAAGCTGTAGAAAATCCACAAACATAAGCACAGTTTCAACATAGTTATATGATAACTAAGTAGGTCTAGGAAACAATATTATCCAAAAGCCTGTTTATCAGAACAACCAATGCATTTTTTAAAAAAACAACAACACTACATTAATCTAGTCTATGAAGATTCGTAGTCATCCAGGTGAGTTTATCTGGAAGTTGAGTCAAGGCAACTGGACTTCTTTCCTTGAGAGTTTGAAATATTTCACTGCTTATTCAAGCAGCTTCAATAGTCTGAGGAAGGTTAGTGTCATGACCTCCATTTTATAGTTCACCTTGATTTCACATCACCCTGATCTGAACAGGCTCATAAGTTGGATAATGGCCTGAATAGGCTTGTTAGGTTGACAACAGCCAGAATAGGCCATTGTCCAACTTATGAGCCTATTCAGACCAGGGTGATGTGAAATCAAGGTGAATCCTCAGACTGATGAAGCTGCTTGGATGAGCAGTGAAACATTTCTCAGTAAACATCTCTCAGTAAAAGAAGTCCAGTTGCCATGACTCAACCTCCAGATATATTAATCTAGGGCTTTCCAGATTGTGTGCCTGGGGCACCACCAAACCGACTAGGGATGCTATGGAATCCTCACACCTTTTGCCAGCTCTTCCCTTTCCCTTTGCTTGTCTGGCAGGTCTTTCTGCCTGCTGGCTGGGATGATGTATCACACCTTACCCATGCCCAGTCAGAGACCCCAGGGTGAGCCATGCACCTCTCCCCAGAAACCCTGGAGGAAAAGAAGCAGAGATGACGGCGGTGCCCTTCTCATGCTGGGGAGGCTCTGGGAGAGGTCAATGGAGCCAAAAGTGGAAACAATGTTTGGGAATCACTACTTCTAATTCCTGTCCAGGTAGAAGGCCTTATAGAAGACAGCACAGTATGAGATCAATGTGAAAATATGTAGGAAAGAGGTGCATATAAGAAGCCTGTGCTAATCTTCTCAAAGTTATCAGGTATTGTCAGAGTGAACAAATTGAGTGAAATCCAAATATTAGTCCTAAGCAAAATAGACCCACAACCTTTATGGGTCAGATGAGACCTACTGATTCAATGGGTTCACTGTCATTGAAAATGGGATTTAGCCCTTCTTCAGGCAAGTAAAGGTTTGTTTATGTTGCGAAGGAGAGGTTATTCTGCAGACAAGAGAAGTACTTTACTCCAATATGGAATGAAACAGAAGTGGGATCTGGAAAGCTTCTTCCTCTCATTTTAATTTTTAACTATAATTCTATTTAGTAAATGGGAATATAGTTTTGAAAACATTCTCAAAACTTATGGAAACCTATGAGCTATGCCATAGAAATATATTACATTTTTAAGAATTTTATGATATTTGATTTACACACTTTTCTGAAACATACTGGGTACTTTAATAAATACCCATATTTTGAGGACTGTATATCTCTTTGGTCTGTTTGCCTCTCCCATTTCCAACCTCTCAGGAATGCTTTATCTGATGAATACAGCTCTCTCCTTTTATTTCAATGTATCAGATGAAGTACGGTACTCAGACCCTTAAGGTTACAATCCTGTACCCACATACACAGAAGTAAGCATCATTGCAATCAATGGTACTTCTCAACAGAGACGTCTAAGATTGTCCTATTAGTATAATCACACAGCAGGCATTCAGAAAAGACAAGAGGTCAAGGAAAGCATAAAGAGGGATCTAAGAGATAAGGCAGGTTCAAGGAGACAGAGTTTTCTGAGAGATCAGCCTTGTACATTTGGACAAAAACAATTCATTCCCCACCAATAGTCTTTTCTTCTTCTTTTGTAGGTGAAGCAGGAAGGTTTGGGCCACTCTGCTAGGTTTGCAGGAAAGGCTTCCTTTGATTTGTTTTAGGAAATTTACATCCCATCTTTCCACAGTAAGTATGGGTGAAAAGTATCACACAGGGCTGCTGATGTCATTTTAAAAAATGAATAACAACATACTGTACCATGAAACAAATTGACCCCAAAATATTCAATAATAGATTTTTAAAAGCTTACCTATGAGGATCCAAAACCAAATCCAATACATTAAAAGCTTTTGTAAACCAGCTACTTAAAGCAAGAGTGTTTTTCAAATGAAAATGTCTGCAATACAAATATAATTCACTCAAAACATCAAGAAGCTGCACTCAAACAGAAAAATTCTGCAGAGTAGATACATGACAGCCATACAGATGAGTCAAGGTCCCTATCCAAAGAATGAGAAGTGTTACTTTTTTTGGACTATAATTCTCAGAATAATATCCTGGAAGCTGGGAGGTCACCAAACTGATATTTCCAGTCTATTGTCCTATCCTATATATTTATAACCTCCAGATCTTAGTTATGAAATTAGTGACAGATTCCAAATCAGAATTAAGAGTACAAAACTCACCACTATGTACGGTGCATCCCAGGTTCTAACTCAGCCCTTTTCCTAAACATTATATCAAGAGAAACAGAATTATTTTCCACAGACTGAACACCTGACACTCCCATTCAGTTAGCCATTACATTTAAACTGGCTCAGTTACCCTGAATCATTGTAAACCAGGTATCAGCCCAATTCAACTCATGGGGAGTTACATTTTGAAAACTGCAAAGCACTCGTCATCAAAGCACTTGTCCTACTAAAAATAATGAATTGATAAAATTTGACCATTAATTGCTTATTTTCCTACTGAGCAATTTTTAAAAAATCATCCATGCAACAAAGCCTGTTGTATTGCTCTACTATCAAGTAAACACCACTTAAGAAAACTCATCCTAATGTCCCAAGTCTGTTTCGAAGTCTAAAATAAGCAGGGAGCTCAGTAAATGTTCCCATCACAAAACCACTGCCCTTCATTTGGTATTGATTGATGGCTGCTGTATAGCTTTGACTTGGGGTTGAGCCAGCCCTGGGACTTTATTACCTCCCATTCTAGTAAGGGTGGTCTAGTCAGTTCATGGTGGAGGTCAGTAGCAGGGCAGGGAAGGCACTAATTTTCCCTTGAAAGAGATGTGTGCTTCAGTGAAATAGATCTTTGCTTTCCCATTGGCCGTTACCGGGCAGATGTATTCAGCTCAAGAACGAAAGATCAAAACATCAGCAACAGCTTTGATTGAACATTCTTGAAACCTTTGCATTAAGGTAAAGCCATGATTTTGTGCAACATGAGATTCAGACCATACAAGGCCCCCTCCCTGACTCTTTCTCCTGTTTTACCTAGACGGTTGTTTTCAAATCATCATTCTCTTCTCATCTTCCCTTTCGCCCAGTTGGTGCTCTTGCTAACTGAATCAACCAACTGATCATCATATGTGAAAGTTGCTTGTAGAAATTAAAGTAACCTGTAAGCATTCCTTCCCCAGCCATGTGCTATTCATTTTATTTGAAATAATTTTTATCCTGCCTTTCTCCTTAAAAAGGACCCAAGGTGGCTTACAGCAGTTAACAGTATTTAAGCTACCAATAGTGACTGTAGAGGGGCATGGTGGCTCAGTGGAATAAGGCTTCCGAAAACTGTTGGCAGCTCAGCGGTTCGAATCCCGGTTGCCACACAGTGGAGCGAGCTCCCGCTGATAACCCCAGTTCCTGCCAACCTAGCAGTTCAAAAGCATGTAAATGGAAGCAGACGATACCGCTGTAAAAAGCTGGAAGGTAAAACAGTGTTTCCTTGCAGCCATGCTGGCCACGTGGCCATGGACTTGCACAACACTGGCTCTTCAGCTTGAATATGGAGATGAGCATGACCCCTAAAGTCGGACATGACTAGCATGAATGTGTGGGGGGAACCTTTACCTTTTTTTTTTACCTTTAGGTGCCTGTAGCATCTGTCTGCCAGGTGGAACTCCTTGGGTATATAATTCAGTCAGAGAAAGCTTGCATGAATAAATAAGTCCCTACACCCTATCCCACGTCCTGGAAGAGATGGGTTTTTTTAAAGGTGCCTTTTCCCCTGCTGTGATCATGCTGGAACTCCTGGCCCTGGGCGCTTGGAAGCAAGTGTCTCTCAGATGTAAAAAGAAAAAACAAAGCCCAGGCATCGGGACTTTAAACAAAATAAAAAAAATAAAAAAATTAAAAGTAGCTACCTGGCCCAGGAGCTGCATGGTTGGCATCATAAGTGAAATAAATAAATAAATAAATAAATAAATAAATAAATAAATAAATAAATAAATAAATAAAAACAGCACCAACCCAGCCCCGGGGGCTGTGTGGTTGGCACCGGAAAATAAAAAAATAAAATAAAATAAAATAAATGATACCTGCTGGCCAAAAAAAAAAAAAAAAAAAAAAAAAAAGGGGGGAAAAACTAGGTCTGGCCCATGGGCCAACAAGAAGTGGGAAAAAATTAAAAATGGGGTGTGGGGAAGTGATAGGCACTGGCTCCAAGCGAGCGCATCTCAGCTGCAAAAAGTGGGGTGGACAGTATTGGGAACTTAAAAAAAAAACCAAAAAATAAAATAAAATAAAAAGTGCTGACCCAGCTTGGGGGGCTACTTGGTCGTCGTCATCATAAATTAAACAAACAAATTTAAAAAAACAGCACCAACACGACCCCGGGGGTTGCATGGTTGGTGCTGGAATTTTTTTTTCAATGAAATAAAATAAATTTAAAAATGGTGTCCACCGGCTGGCCCCACCAAAAAATTTAAGAAAAATAAAGAAAAAAACCTAAGTCTGTCCCATGGGTCAACCAGTAGTAGTAGTAGTAGTAGTAGTAGTAGTAGTAGTAGTAGTAGTAGTAGTAGTAGTAGTAGTAGTAGTAGTAGTAGTAGTAGTAGTAGTACAGTGGTACCTTGTATAAAGGAATTAATTCGTTCCAAATGGAATTATGTTAAGCAAATTTTCCTTTATACAAATTCCCACAGGAATGCATTGAAAACGGAGTGATCCCATTTTTATGTTGTACGGATTTTCCCCATAGGTGATTATGTTAAACAAATTTCCCCTATCTCTGGATTTTTTGTTGTACAAATTTTATGTTATACAAGCTGTTTGTTATACAAGGGTCCACTGTAATAATAATAATAATAATAATAATAATAATAATAATAATAATAATAATAATAATAATAATAATAATAATAATAATAATAATAATAATAATAATAATAATAATTTTAAAATGGGGCGCAGGGAAGCAAGAAGCACTGGCTCCAAGGCAGCGGCTCTCAGCTGTGAAAAAAAGGCATTGGGGACTTTAAAAAAATCAAAAAACAACAAACAAACAAACAAAACAAGCACCGACCCGGTTCGGGAGCCGCATGGTTGGCATCATTAATTAAAGAAAAATAAATAAAATAAAAACAGCGCTTACCCAGCCCTGGGGGCCACATGGTCGGTGCTAGAGAAAATCTTAAACAAGTAAAAAATAAATAAAAAATGGTGCTCGCCAGCTGGCCTCAACAAAAAAGTAAAGAAAAACCTAGGTATGGCCCGGTCCCTGGCCAACCAGAAGTAAAAGAAGAAGAAGAAGAATTCATATAGAATTATCGTGGTCCAAAATTATCTAGTTCTAGATAATTGCAGAAGATGAGCCCACGAAGTAAGCTATAGGTCCTAAGAAGAGCATTATGGTACAGCGGTTAAATTTGTACTTCAGCCAAAACTGTGCTATGACCAATTGTAAACTGCCCAGAGAGTGCTTTAAGCACTATGTGGTGATATATGCAGCACACTTTACTTTTTTTCTTTAGGAGAGGACAGATGCAAGAACACCTTGGATGTGGCTGTAGTCTTTCTGTGCCCCCCAAAATTTCAAGGGTTGTTCTGTATTTAATGAAATGGTGTGTGTTGGTGCAACGCATATAATGGAGAAACATGCACACCCTTTAACCTTTAGGTTAAGGTAATGTTGCAATGCCCATTTTGCACAGGCTGGATAGCTATGATTCAGTTTCCAAACCCTTTCTCTGAGTTAGGCAAGGTGAGAAATAACAGCTACAGACGTGTTGTGTGCATGGTTTCCAAAATATATCCCTTTGCTTTTTGAAATAAACAATAGCAAGAGGTTGGATTTAGCAAATAATGTCACAAGAAACCAAGGTCAAAAGCACCCCTAGTGTGTACAAGAAAGACAGTGAAGAAAGACAAGGCCAAAAACAACTCAGTGGTTTTGGAGGAGAGCAAACCAGAAACAAGAGGAAGGAGGGGCTGCCGAACAACCTAATATGTGATGTGGTTGGTTTGCAAGATCTAAACAGAGCTGTTAATAATAAGACACTGTCAGTGAGTAATACAGAGCCTCTCCACACTGGGCATATATTTATGGTATATTAAACCCTTGTGGCACTCTGTGGCATAAAAAAAGATTATCTCTATGTTGCCATATAGAACAACCCATCTACATCTGATCTCACCTGATTTTGGAAGCTAAGCAGGGTCGGCCCTGGTTAGTACTTGGATGGGAGACCACCAGGGAATACCAAATGCTGTAGGTGCCTGGAGTAGGAACTGGCAAGCCACTCCAGTATTCCTGCCAAGAAAACTCCATGGACATGGGGTCACAGAGAGTCGGTCATGACTGTAATGACACAACACACCCACACCCACACATCCTTCATTTTTAAGAGTTGTCTTGCTCCAAACTAGTGAAGGCCATGATTTGATATGAATCACTGAGATTAGAGATGGGCACGACTTGGCGGAATTCCCGTTTCCGTTTCCGTTCCTCGTTTCCATTACGGAACGGAAACGGTAACGGGAATTACTCCACCAGAACTCGAACTCGAACCGACTAAAGAATAATTGGGTCTGATTTGTCGTGGTCGTTCCTGGCGGTATCACAGCGATCCCGCGATGCCAAGCGGCACAGAAAAAAAGTTTTTAAAAGTTCAAAAAAAAAACCCAATTCCCGGCCAAAAAGCAGGCGGAAATATGCCTGCCTGAGTGAGGGCTCAGTTGACCCCCCCTCTCCTATCCTGGTCTGCTCTGGTGGTGGGGGAAATCCTCGTCGTAGTCGCTCGCAAAAAGCACCAGACTCGCCGCCGGCCGCCGCAATTCAAGCAGAAGCGGCACAGAAAAAAAGTTTTAAACTCCTCCCCCATTCCCGGGCCAAAAAGCAGGCGAAAATATGCCTGCAGTGCAGAGTGCTCCTACCAGAGGGGTGGTTCCTAGGGGGGGGTCCCGGCCTCCCCCCCTCCTGTCCTGGGCAGCCGGACTCGAGTTGCCATGCCATGCGGTGTGGGCGGGGGATCCAAAATGGGGCGGTGACAGCTTTTTTTTTTTGAAATCGTGGTCCAAAAACACACAAGCACCACACAGAAACATGCGAAAATTGCTATTTTAAAACTGCCAGAATTTTTACAGTAGCAGTGGGTTTTTTCTTGCAACAAAATGTCTCCTCTTTCTTTTCTCCATTTGTTTTATTTTATTTTATTTTATTTTATTTTATTTTATTTACACCTGCGCAATGATGGGCTGGCCATGGGAGTGAGTGACCATGCAAATTTTTGGAGCCATTCCACCAATCGCATGGCCACTTGGTCAGGTTGACCACAGAGACTTCTGGGATGTGCCAACCAGGCATAAAAAGCCCACTAACCGTA
Source organism: Phrynocephalus forsythii (assembly GCA_029282475.1). Lineage (NCBI taxonomy): Eukaryota > Metazoa > Chordata > Lepidosauria > Squamata > Agamidae > Phrynocephalus > Phrynocephalus forsythii. The sequence goes on along the minus strand of JAPFRF010000004.1, from coordinate 96,358,337 downwards.
GCCCGAACCCGAACCCGAACCCTAAGCCTAACCCATACGCCAGTACACTGTCCTTCTAAGTGGGTCAGAAAGGCCCCCAGAGGTGCACCCCAATACTCACCCTAACCTCACCCGTAACTGGCCTAAACCTAGCCCTTGCACTAACCCTGTTGCCTAAGCCAGATCTGTACTTGCATTGCACTACACGCAACAAGTACAATTCCCTTCTTAGTGAGACACAGTGGGTGCAGAGTCTGCCAGTCCACCACTTGTGGCTCTGGGTGACTCCTGCAGGCTCGGCTCGGCCGGCAGCATGTGTGACATGCAAACCATGCCCCCGAGGCCTGACTGATGCAGGGAAGGCACCCCAAAAAGAGGGGTGCCTCTGCCAGTCTGCTGTGTCTCTGCGTGCAACTTGGTATGCAATCAAATCCATATGGCTATGCATGCATGCCATTTTGCAGCAGGTGAGGAGAGGAGACCCCCATGTATGAGGGGTCTCCAGGAGCCTGCTTTCCCTAGCGGGTGAGGATAGGAGGCACCCCCCCCAAAAAGAGGTGCCTCCAGGAACCCGCTACCCCCCAAGCCAGTTTAACGACAGACGAAAAAACAAAAAAACGAAACGACAAATTTTTGCGAAGTTTCGCAAAAAACAGAAACGAGCCGACACAGGCCGCCTCCGACACACAACTCGAAAATGTCATTTTCCCTAGTCGTGTCCATCTCTAACTGAGATGTAAAAAAATTAGCCTTCATAGACAGGTACTTTCATCAAAATGACACTGAGGGCAGTATTAACTGAGGAGACAACCTTGTGATGCATTACAGTAGGGTGGACTTTTTATTATTTTTATTATTTCCCTAACCAATACAGTCATTTCAACATGACACTTTAAAAAAAAAGCCAACAAACAAACAAACAGAAAAGGAAAGTCAGCTCAGCCCCTTGAATGAGTTCTGACAGAAAAAAATGCAGAGAAGGGGGCTATGTTGATTCCATTGGATCTGCCCACACAAGCCAGTGCAGTCTCAGCAGATCCCTGGCTGAGGAGAAATGCAGGTGGAAAGAAGGGGCCACCTCCCTTTTGTCTCCCCAGTCTTCACTCCAATATTCTCCCCTCATGCTACAGCTGTCCTGGGCTGCTGTTGCTGCAGTCTCTTTACCCCACAAGTAAACAGGTCATTGGATGGATCCATAGGACAGGGTACGAAGACTCACTTTCCCTATCCATCCACAGAGCAACAGGGAAAGCCTGTAATGGATAGCTACTTGGGCTACCAAGGGTCATTTGCTGAGGGGATGTGGGGAGCATGATAAATGGCAGATCAATCCTTCTCCCACTTTATCATACACCGTCTGATTTGCCTTGTACCCAAGGCACCCAGGCTGGGCAGACCCAGCATCACCACATATCAGAAGTGACTTGATGGCACATAGCATCTGTGGAGTTATTTTTCGCTTAATTGTCCAACAACTGTATAATGACAAGATGGGTGGAACTGGTATATAAACTCTGCTAATATTGAGGTAGATCATCCCCAACCACAAAGGACAGAAAAAAAAAACAAATATTGAAAAACTTCTGAATATTCCAGACAGGGTTTTCCTTAGTGACTGGCTGTCAAATGGTTCATTGTAGAGATGGGCACCAAACAAAAAACAAATGCTGATTTGTCAGTTCATTACATAATGAAATTAAATGTAATTAAACAAACCGGGAAAACAGTGTTTTGTTAGTAACGAACCGAACTGGCGTTTTTTATCATATGGATAGGACATTAATTCCAGTGCTCCTTCAAAAAACAGGACTCCTCAAAAGAACATTAACAAACAAACAAAACTCAAGGCTCCCTGTCCAATTAACCGAACACAAATCATGTATTCCATTTTTATGACTCAAAACAGGTGAAACCTAATTTTAGTAGTGGCTCATTTAGCAAGATAACTACCTTCTGAGAGTAGCTGTATAAATCAGTTGCACATTGCTTTTAAATGTGTTTTACTATTGATTTTATTTACCATTTTAATGTATATTTTTAAGTCTTTTAAAAATATTTGTATTTGTACTATGAGATTATGGATAACGGGTTATGCCAACAAAATATTTATGCTGCCACAAGTACCAAGAGGTATTCCATCAAAGGTGGAACTCTCACTATTATTATTCCCAAAAGTTATCCTTTAATTTATTGGGAAATAAATTGGACTATTTTCCTAAATGAATTATTTTCAGTGAGCAATACCTTCTCTAATCAGATGGTCTTTAATCTTAAGATCACACTTAGAAGAGATACATAAATGTGAACATTTATCATCAATATTATTTACTATATAAAGCATACTTGGAAAATATGAACATATTGGTTATTTCATTGCTAAAGATCCATTTGAAAAGCAGATAATCTTAAGTAAATGCCATTCTTTTTCACTGGTTTTGTACTGGGAAAGTAAAGTTGGTAGTATCTATTATTTATTATTGAGAAAGGAAGCTCAAAGCTTGTTATAATGTTCCTGAAAACAATAACATAAATTCATAAACATGGGTGAATCATTTGATCTGCATGTGCTTATGCTACCCCAGGCTTTAAAAACAAGTAAAAGAGAAATGTAGATTCTAGTGAAAGCCAGGCACTAAATCTCAAGAGGAATAAATTAAAATTACTCTTTTCGATGTGCAGGAAAAGTACTCTTTGTATATAAGCCTTCTATGTAAACAATAAAATGGGCAGTGAACATAAATAGCTCCTGCTGGTTCTTTCTGAGCCTGATGATAAGGAATCACTCAACGGTTTTGTAATACTGAATTGTGTACTAGAAAGTTGAACTAACACTGATGAGTAAAGTTCAAGAAGACAATATAGCATGACCTTTCTTTCTGAGAGTAAGGAGTGTATCTGAAAAGCTCAAGAAGAAGAAAAAAAGCATAAGCTGCTGTGAATTAGAACCATATGGAGAGAAAAAAACAAGTCACTGGAGTAAACATTAGTTGATGTTCACAGTGAAGATCAAAAGCGCTCATAAAACCATCTTCTACAAAAGAATCTGGAGGTTAAGATCCAATCACAAACTTGACTTCTGTTCTGCAACCTCTCTCTCTCTCTCTCTCTCTCTCTCTCTCTCTCTCTCTCTGTGTGTGTGTGTGTGTGTGTGTGTGTGTGTGTGTGTGTGTGTGTGTGTGTGTGTGAGAGAGAGAGAGAGAGAGAGAGAGAGAGAATAGTGATTGTATTGAGTCTAAGGTAGGAACACAGCCAAGCACAAATTCTTACTGGTGAACATCTAAAAATTCGCATGCTTCAGCAACCATATTAATTGAACAATATGAAGAATGAAATGGCCAGCCATTTTAATAATTTCTTTTTTTTAACCCTGTCTTCCTCCTGATGATTTTAGGATTACAGTTTTCTCCTCATCACCATTTTAATTCCATGGGAGCAACAACAAAAAAATTATTTAACCACCATCTAACAGTTAACTAACTTTAACTATTAACTAACTTAATACCCTAACTTTATAAGGCAGGAACCAGAAATTCTTAATTAATATATTTTGCCAGATTTCCAAAAACACATTTTAACCTTTTTTTTGAGGATGTTAAGATCATGTCCTTCCCTGCAAACAAAATGTTGTAACTCAGAGCCTTTTCACACGACCTCTAAACTCCGTGGCAAATGGCTCCCAACTCCAGAGCTTAAAATTGTTTCCCCACCAGCTCCGGAGTTTACAGATAATTAAGTGCGACCATGCCCACCTAAGCGCGTCCCAGCGCACTTTTCAGGTACCTGCTCTCTGGAGGTGAAAAATCCCTGATGCAGATCTAACGTAGTGGGTGCTGGGCTCTCCTCGCTTCTGTTTGTTGTTGTTTTGCCCCCTGCCCCTTTAAGAGATCTGAATGCTGCCGGGAACAGAGCGAGACCAGCAGAACGGAGGTAAGACGGCATTCTTTTCTTTCTTTTTTCTCCCTCCCCTCACCCAGCCAGCAGCCAGGAGTGCGGAGGGGGTGGGAACACAGGAACAGTGACAAACCCCCAAGATCTCTGGTCCGAATTTAAGTGGCCAGCGGATCTTAGGGGACATGTGAAAAGGCTCTCAGTGGAACAGCCTGGGAGAGATGTCAAAATGGAATATGTTTATCTGTAGGCCCTTGATAACTTTTTTTTTAAAGAGTTTCAGTATTGTCCCAGAATATCTTTAAAACGATAAGAGAAACTGAAAATTTGGCATGCTGATTTTGCAGTTTAAATAACTGGAAAGGTTGCATCTTGAAGACATTGTCCATGGAATCCTTTTTATTTGTTTAATAATCTGCTCTAGGATCTTTCCAGGAATTGAAGTCAAGCTGACTGGGCGGTAATTATTTGGGTCCTCTTTTTTCCCCTTTTTGAAGATGGGGACAACATTAGCCCTCCTCCAATCGATGGGGACTTCCCCTGTTCTCCAGGACCTCTCAAATATTATTGCCAATGGTTCTGAAATAACTTCTGCCAGTTCTTTTAATATCCTTGGGTGTAATTCATCTGGCCCAGGAGACTTAAATTGATTTAATGTTTCCAGGTGTTTTTTGTACTACCTATCTACCTATTCTATGTTGCAATTCCCATCCTACCTCATCTACTCTTTGTCTCAGCTGATCTCTTCCTTTTTGGAGAAAACGGAGGCAAATAAGGTGTTGACTAGTTCTGCCTTTTTCTTGTCTCCTGTTAGTAACTGGTTATCATTCATGCAGAGAGCCTATCATTTCCTTATTTTTCCTTTTGCTGCAGACATAACATTATTTTTAATCTTTCTGGCAAGTCTAAGTTCATTTTGTGCTTTAGCTTTTTTTATACCATCCCCTGCATATATTACCTGTTTGCTTATATTCCTCTTTGGTGCATCCCCCATTTTTCCATTGCTTGTACTTGTTTTTTTAATAGTTAGCTGAGTTGACAGTTCTTTAGTAAACCATTGTGATTTCTTTAGACCTCTGCCATTTTTTCTTCTTGATGGAACAGTTTTAGATTGTGCCTTTAATATCTTGCTTTTTAGGAACTTTTTAGGAACTTCCATCGATCATGGACTCCCTTCTCTTTCAGTGTTTCAGTCCATGGAATCACAACCAATAATTCCCTAAGTTTACAAACATTGGCTTTCTTAAATTCCAGGATAGACATGGGCACGGAGCAGTGAAATTCTCATTTCCGTTTTTGGTTCTCATTATCAATTACTTAACGGGTAACGGTAACGAGAATTACTCCGCTCCAGCTCGAACCCGACCCGAAAAAGAAAAATTGGGTCTGATTTTTCGTTGTCGTTCATGGCATCGTGGCGATCGCACGATGCCAAGCAGCACAGAAAAAAAGTTTTAAAAATAAAAAAAACCAATTCCCGGCCAAAAAAGCAGGCAAAAATATGCCTGCCTCAGTGAGGGCACCTACCAGAGACGGGTAGTTTCTGAGGGGGTCCCCGGCCTCCCCCCCTCTCCTGTCCTGGGCTGCTGGTACCAGGCTGGGGGGGGCATCCTCATCGTCTCCATTTGCCATGCGGTGGGGGGGATCCAAAATGGCGACCGCAATATTTATTTTTAAATCATGGTCCAAAAACCCACCAAAGCACCACAGAAACATTTGAAAATTAGGTATTTTAAATGCCTGATTTTTTATAGTAGCAGCAGTGGGTTTTTCTTGTAATAAAACATCTCCATTGATTTTATTTTATTTTATTTTTATTTTTTTTTTTACACCTGCACAATGATGGGCTGGCCATGGGATGGGAGAGGTGTGACAGAGGGAAAGAGTCTCAAATTCATTCTGTAATTTAAGACTCTCCAAGCAATCCCTTGACCTTCTACTTCTTTGAGTCACATATGTCCATGTATCTACCTCCTGAGATAGTGAAGTGACTTCTTCCACAGAAGTGTGCCCTGTCTCTTCTTTGTCCAGGATAGTCTGCTCTGCTCTATCCAAAAACAGCTCAAGCTTGTTAATTTGTTGCTGGTTAGATATGCTGGTCTCCAGCTGCTGGACCTTCTCTTCTAATCTAATGGTGCAAAGGACTCTAAAGCAGGTCTACTCCAACTGCAAGCACTCCAAAATATTACCAGTGGTGATTTGATCCTGTTTGTTTGGATTTCCTCAGCAGCAGCTCTGTTTGAGAACACACCCAGAAGAAATTAGTATGACAGAATGTTTTTTAAGAACTTGGAAGGTCCTGGGAGCAGTTATTTAAAGATAAAACTCCACCCCCTCAATCAATGTAGGGAAAGGAAGTTCTCAGAAGCTCCACTCCCTCAGCCATGTGCTAGCCATGTGCTTGCTCTACTGTTTTGCAAGCCTCCTCTCTTTATGCTGTTCTGAAAAAAAAAACTTGGAAGCTGCTGGGAGCACTTATTTAAAGGTAAAACTCTGCCCGCTCAAGGAACAGCAGATAATGCCAAAACAATAACACAGGGATGGAACACTGGGGAGATCTAGTCCCTGGGCACATGGAGAACTAACTGGTTATTTGGAAGTCACTAAATAGGCTATGGAGTGGAGTTGGCAGAACCAAAGTGAATCTGAGAAACTGGGGATTTAGTACCAACCCTGTTTTGGGGGCTTTTTGGGGGGGGGTGGAAGTTGACTTATGGCAACTGGACTTCATTTCTTCTGAGATCGAAATGTTTTGCTACTCATCCAAACAGCTTCTGCAGTCTGAGGAAAGTTGGTGGCAAGACCTCCAATTTATAGTTCACCTTGATTTCACATCACCCTGGTCTGAATAGGGTGGACAATTAGGTGGACAATGGCCTGAATAGGCTCATTAGATGTACAATGGTCTGATGTGTGTGAAATTCATACCTATTTAAAACTTTCCAACACCCATTAAGTATGGGTCCTTAGCTGTGTCTTTCCTGGTGGAGATGTGAAGTGCTTCTTATTTGTCTGGGGACTGATGAAAGGACAACATGATAATTGGCAGACAGATTGTGCCTAAGTCCCCCATTCTGTGACACCTCTCTTGAACCATCTATCTTCTCTGTCCTCATCTTTGAATGAGTGCCCTTTGTCCTTCAAATGAAGGCACCTTGCTGAATCTGGTCCTCAGCTGTTGCCCCTCTTGTTTTGGGCTGTTTGTTTCTCCAGGATTTGGGATGTCAATTGCAGGGTAAGGTGGTTGAATCAAGAGTTGGTAGCAGGCCAGCTTTAGACATTTTGCTGCCTAAAATAGAACATGGGATTATGCACCTGATCTTGCCTAATCAAGATGCACACATGGTGCCCTTCCCTCAAAACCACCCAAGTTGTTCTGGCACAAGAGGATGAAATGCTGACCAATATTCTTCCCATCCCAAATCCAGACAGTACAAGTAAGATAACAGGAAATTAAACAAATAAAAATTTTCTGCCCATTCTTGGAAGGACCAACAGCACTGTGAGATATTTCCCAACCAATGGTTATGATGAATGATTTGGCTGTCTTGGAAGAAGGATATTTATCTTCATCACCAGTGGTTAAAACAATAGCCCTCAACCCAAATCAGGCAACGTGGGATTCGCTGGTCATCACCATTTGAGGCTGAGTATAAATGGGGGTGGGGAGGTATTGCCTAAATTACTCATGACAATGCTGGTTTTCTCCCTTCTCCTTATACTATACCTGGCTCTGCTGAAACAAGATTCCAGGGGCATTTTTAAGTTGGTGCACACTTATTACAAACACTTATTGCGGACCTCTTTAAGGGCTTATGGACAGAAACAATCTCACCTGAACTAAAGCTGAGCAGTTGGGAGAGATTTGGTAAGGTCTCCATTATAGCCCTTGAGATTATACCCTTTGAGACTGGTTGTTGTTTCAAAGTAAAGTTCACAAGCTAATTTAGTGCCTTCAACCAGGCTGGACTGGCTAATGTATGACAGATAAGTGAGAGGTGTGGCTTCCTACTTCTCATCTTAAATTATGGTGTTTGGGTTTAGTCTGGGTTGAGTTAGGTTTTGGGGTGTGTGTTAATGTTTGGGTAGCATTTATGTTGATGTTAAATTAACATGTTTGTGTTCAATTAACAGTTTGGGTTGAGTTAATAATTTACAAGTTGAAGTTTGTGAGATAATCCTTTAGGCAGTTTACAAGATGTAAACAAGTTTCGAACTGAGGTAATGGCTTGGTTTGCTTAGATCATTTGCAAGTTGCTATTTGTGCAGAGTTAATAGTTTACCACAACAGTGTTCACAGATTTCACTGAAACACTGATGTCCACCCACTGGAGTCACATATGGTTTGGGAAGGCAATATATAAAGCTAAATCCAGGGTTAGTCCTACCTCAAGTAAGCCCATCAAAAAGAATGAAACTAGTTAGTAACATTGAAGTTGTCTCCCATTGATTTCAGTGGGCCCATTCTATGCTAGGCAATGGCATATATTGCAGCTCCCTGAGTTAGAAGGATAATAGTCCACAGTATTATTTACTTCACTGCAGGAGAATGTGTGATATTTCATTGTGCTCTCAACAAGAGGAATGCTCAAGGACAAATGTTTGTGGTAATTTTAGCACAATTGTATAAATAATGCAAAAGCAAATAATACCTTTAGGCAAATTGTTTGAATTATATGAAACAGCAATAGCTACTACTGTGCTTTGTTTCAGAGAGCTTGAAAGATGTGATAATTAGGGGAAGTTGTTTGCATCCCTTTTGAACAACTGGCCAGTTGTTCTCTACTTGTTTAGTAACTGTGTGCTTTGCTTCTGAAAATGTGGTGGTGGGGGGAAGGGTTTACATAAAACAAAGTACAAAATTACAAGGACTTTGTCTCAATTCATTCGGGAGCCTGGAAATTTCTCCTCTGTGGAGTAGAGAAAGCCTGTGTCAATAAGAATGAATAATTAGCAGCATTTATTTTAACATTCCTACTGTGGTAGAAAGAATGTTGGATTTAGCCCATATAATTTCACATTCTTCTGTCTAAATGTATGCTCAGCCCTGGGACTTTCCATAGCCAAATTAGGAGCATACAGACACATTCTCTGACATGCAAATCTAAAATAATGATCATACTATGTCAAGTTAATTCTGATTGATGGTAACATTTTTGGGGGGGGTTTCCAGATAGATAATACTCAGAAGTGGTTAACCATTCCCTTCTTCTGAGGGCTACCATGGGACTGGGCAGCTTGCCCAAGGCCACCAAGGCTACCTCTTCTCCATGGAGGCATAGTGGAGAAACAAGCTCCGAACCTCTCTCTCTTCAGGCAGATACCTAAACCACTGACTTATCTAACAAGCATTTATTTATGCTTGCCTTAATTACTTGACCATACTAGCCTAATTTCTGCTGATGCCATTGTTAAACCACTTGGATTTGGAAACTCGTACTCACCTATGACAAAACATCTGGAGATCTAACAGTCGATCCCAATCTGCCTGCTGCCTATCACTTGTCTCGAAAACTGCATCTTGTTACAGGTCTCTGTAACTAAGGAAGACAGGACTCTTGATTAATCCCTTCCCTTTCTCATGTCATAGATATGGCTTCTAAGGAAAGCCATGAGTGGAGCTGCAGAGGGAAATATGGTGAAGCTCTGAGAATCATCAACAAAGCCCAGTGAAGAGCTCCAGTGGGAGTTCTCGCCACATGGTGCATTTCTAAGGTTATCTGCTGCCATATGGACTCCCGGATGTCAACAAGGAGATGGATGCATCAAACCTGCATGCCACACTTGTAATCGCAAATGCCAAGGGCAATCATCCCCTACAGACATTGCTTAATTGTGCCTTTGCTCTCCCGGTGAGAATATTTGTATGACTTTACCGCAAGAGATCCCAACACAGAATTCAATGTTTTCTAAGCACAACGCTTCTAGCAGCCTTTTGGGCAATTCCTAGGAGCTGAGGAATGCTGATTACTAGCCTAGAGGGTGAGCTGGAAACAAGAAAACAGGGAAGAAATCCAAGCTGCCTATTTTTACTCCTCCACAGTGCCTGAAATTCATCCTTCGTCACAGCAAACAATGGACAAATGCAAGGCTGCCTGGAAGGGGAAATTTGAGTCTTCAATCTGTTTGACTTTTACACACTGATAAGCAGAGGGGTCCTGGCTTACATTTTGGAAGGGACATGGTAAACACCATTCCAGTCGTAACAGGTCAAAGGAAGTCTTCTCTGCCTCAGGCTTAAAATGACACAAGTGCTAGAGGAGAAAAGTAAATGCAACAGAAACCTCATTCCCCTGTCTTTTGGATTCAAAGGCCCACAGAAAACTTCATGGGTGGGGAAATTGTGTTTTCTTTGATGAGGCTTGAATTGTTCAGCTTTCTGCCTTTGTGCCTTTAGATTACAACTCCTAAAATTCCACCCAGATCCAAAGTTGCTCTAGGTTGAGGATACTGACAAAATCAAAAGGGAGGAAAACGGAAGAGAAAGAGAAGTACAAAATATGTGGTATTCATTCGTTCGTTCGTTTGTTCGTTCATTCATTCGTTCATTTGATTTGTATACTGCCCATCTCTCTCAGTGGTTCTTTGAAGGCCTGCTTCAATGAGAACTTTTGTGGATGAAAATTAGAGTTGAGCATACAAAGAGGAACTACTGCAGCACTGTTGCCATGGTGATGCTGAACCCTCACCCCTGAACCAGATTGGTCACTTTCTGGTCTCTGCATGGTGAGCATATCTGTCATAGTCAAGAGAGCACCAACCCCAGAAGCAGTCTAGCCAGTACTTCTCTATTTCCTCCTGCATAGCTGTCCACTCATTGGCTGAACAGGGAGACTCTCCATCCCACGTCTGCAGCACAGTGGTTGGCTGTACAGGGAGACAGGGAAGGACTAGCCAGTCTGCTTCCAGGATTGGTGCGATGACAACAATGGACATGTGTACCACATAGGGCCCCATTAAGTGGGCAGTCCAGTTAGAGGGAGAGGGTTCTCTACAGGGTCTGTATTCCTATCCTAAAGATACAAATGCAAAGCAGCCATCACTCATCAAAATCAATCAATCAGTTTTATTTTACAGCCAAAGACCCAATAAAATACAGTATAAATTTGTACAAATAATTAAAGGAAGCTTAAAATTAGTTAAGCACAAGAATTAATTTCCATGTTTTCTGGGCAAAGAAAAGGAATTTGGCCACAAGTTCTGTAATGGACTTATTTGTGTCTTCTAGAAGATGTATAGCAGTCCAAAAGGATCTGCCTGTGAAACCTCTCATTACAGGGTAAAGGAGCTTGGTGTGATCATCCCTGTAATAACTACATATAAAAAGAACATGCTGCAATGTTTCAATTTCTTTATCATTGCAGGGGCAATAAATTCATATGGTATGCCATAGTAGTGACCCTCTAAAACTGCAGATGGAAGGCATTAAATCTGGCTCTTGAAAAGATCTGTTGGTATTTTGAGATGGTTAATTTCTCCAAATACTTAGCAATGAAAATTCAAAATTTAAACCAAAATGCATGGATGAGCAGATTTTCTGAGCATTCTCTGTAGAAGACTGGAAATCAGTAGCTTTAATTCGCTTTTCAATGATAGACTTAACTGGCTTCAACTCATAAATGTGAAAGAAATCCATAGATAGACCTATGAAATGCAAATTGGTTGGAAATATTTTTAACCAGGAGCAAGTGTAAACATCTTTCTGCAGAAGATGTAGATATCCTGAGGAAGTGTCAGCATGTAACACCTTGATCTAATATCTGAAGGCATGCAACCAGGCAGTGCATCCATTGAGGAGGTACCTATCTCAAGTCGTAGACCTCCTATAGAAACACATATTGACAATCCAAGAATAATAGACCTTTAAAAACTTGCAAGGATAGTCTCAATGTTTGGGTGGAAACCTAGGATCCATACAGGGATTCCATATAACAGCTGAGGTAGGACCTTGGATCTGAATATCCAGATAGCAGCTGGTACAAATCCCCCCGCCGCCGCCCAGTAAAGAAGAAATGAAAAATGGCCTTACTGGTATTCTGAACTGCCTGTATAACAGACCTTTTATGGGGAGCCCAAGAGAGATTCTGATGGAACCAGATGCCCAGGTACAGTGGACCCTTGCATAACAAGCAGTTTGTTCAACATAAAATCTGCTTAAAGGGAAAAAAAATTCCAGAGATATGGGGGGATCGCTTAACAGAATCGCCTATGGGGTGAATCCATACAACAACAAAAATAGTCCTGATAAGGATTAATCTGTTTCCAATGACTTCCTATGGGAAATTTGTACAAAGGAAAATTTGCTTAACAAAATTTCATTTAGAACGAATTAATTCCTTTATACAAGGTATCAATGTATCTGAATTGTTTAATTTGAGCAATGTATTTCCCATTAATTTCCCACTTTTTAGTGCTACTTAAAGATCATAATTTTTGTTTTACTAATGTTTATATTCAGTTGATTTTTCTTACAGTATATAATAAATGCACATGTTAGGCATTTAAGGCCAATTTCTGATAACGAAAGAAACACAGCACTGTCTGCGTTAGAGATGGGCATGAATAAAAAAACAATGGTGTTTTGGTTTTTCGTTTGTCGTTGAGAAGTCCGTTTCATTTCATTTCCATTTTTCATGAATTTTTGGAAAAAATTCATTTTCATTTTTCGTTTTTTCATTTTTCGTTTCTACCCGTTTTGCGTGATTTTAAAGCATTTCCGTGCGGGGGCATCCCCCAGTGCCCCAGACCAGAGGGAAAACACTAAAAATATTGATGCTGGCAGAGACACAGTATAGAGTAGGTACGCAGGAAGGCTGCAAAGGCAGTGGCGGGCGTTGCCCAGGGTGCAAGGCAGCTGCAGAGTGACTGCACTGCGGGGCAGGGGAGGGTACTCACTGAGAGGTATGCACACATGCACACAGGGAGGCTACAGAACTGAAGCTAGAGTCGCAGAGAAAGCAATCCCACCCTAACTCCCACTGGGGACTGCAAGGAGGACGGGGGCTGCCAGACATTTTTATGTCCTCTGTGGCGGCCAGACCTGCCCAGTTTGCAACCTGGGCATGCTATTGGTTGAAGTTGTCCAAGAATTTACATAATCCCATCACATGGCTTGCCTCCATGTTGTGGCCGGAGTGGCGACCTCCATTTTGTCATCCTTAAAGGGAAAAGAAAAATACATCACGATGGGAGAAGACAAAAACAAACGTTTTAAGGACCCCAACCCCCTGGTAGGTAATAAATTCAAATAATTATCACATTATCGCTGCATTTTTATGGATGTCCAGGGCATTTTAATACCCAAGAAATCAATATCAGGCATCTGGGAGCCATTTTGGGTCGATGTCCCCTAACTCCCCTTAAAGGAAAAAAATACAGTGATCTGAGAAAAGACATAAATGCACATTTTAACCCCCCGCCCGGTAGGTATTATCAGACAGTATAAATAATTATCGCTGCATTTTTATGGATGTCCAGGGCATTTTTTAACATTTAAAACAGCTCATTTCATTGCACGTCACCATTAATGAAAACGAAACGTAACGAACATAATTTTCATGGTTCTCTTCGTTTTGTTCCATTTTCATCACAATTTTCGTTTGTTGTTTCATTATGTAACAAAACGAATAATGAATAACAGAAACGAAAAAATGTTTGTTTCGTGCCCATCTCTAGTCTGCGTACAAAAGTAAAGGGCATTTAGTTTTAGCCAAGCTTGGTGGATGAAAGTCTGGTGAAAGGCAGCTCTGAATCACATCTTTTAAATAGAAATTAAATAACATAGGTGCCAGTATACACCCTTGGTGCCCCCTGGAGGCAGGGATAGATTTTGTCAATTCCCCTTCTGTCCCACATCTAATGCGAAGTGTGGTTCCCTGGCAGAGGCATTTGATCAGAATTTATTTATTTATTTATTTATTTATTTATTTATTTATTTATTTATTTATTTATTGGATTTTTATACTGCCCATCTGGCAGCAAGTTCTCTTTATTGATGGAAGTATCACACAACTTGATCCATAATTTGTCTTTTGGTATAGAGTCAAAGGCAATTTTTAAATCTCTGAAAGCTGTGAACAGGCCATTACCATAAAAGGTCATATGCTATATTTCTCAGCTAAGTGATTTAGAAGGATACAATGATCTATTTTTGACATGCCCTTTCTGAATCCTGCCTGATCATTTCCCAGAATATTTTGATCTCCCATCTAAGTGGCTAGTTTCTGATTTAGGCAACTAGCATAGAGTTTGCCCACAACTGACAATAAGCTGATGGGTGTGTAATTCAATGGATCTCCTATATCACTGGTGTGACAATAGCCTCTAACCAATCGACAGGGAATTTACCTGAGTTGTTAATATGTTTAAGCAGATTGACCAGCAAAGGGGCCCACCAGCCTGTATTGGCCTTTAATACTTCTGGAAGAATGGTGTCAATTCCTGGAGCTTTGCCTGATTTAATACAACCGATCAGAGACTTTATTTCAGATGGGTAACTGGATTCCAAGGTGGGGTATCTGATATATCTATGGTGGAAGAGCTATCTTTTGGGCTAGCTTTGATATCTTAAAACATAGCAGAGAAATGCTGTTCCCAAGTATCTGCTGAGATGTTACAGCATGGAGGTTAGGAGAGGGACCTTGGCCATCTGTCACGAGCATTCAACGATGGACATGTGTGCCACATAGAGCCCCATGAAGTGGGCAGTCAGAGGGAGAGGGTTCTCTACAGGGTTTGTATTCCTATCCTACAGATACAAATACAAAGCACTCACCACTGATCAAAATCCACTCTTTTAGGAACAATTATTGTTGGATGAGGGCCTCTGGAACTGGAAGTTCAAGATGGAGCTTTCCCAAGATCTGTGTTTATACTGAGTGGTGAGCATATATATTTTAGAATTACATTTCTGTTTGCAGCCACAAATGTTTGACTGAATTGATTTTCATGTGGCCACCTACCTCCTGCTGGGGGAAAATGGGCACCCATCAATGGCACCATTTTTAAATGATTAATCAAAACATGTGAAGGATTTTGATATGATTTTGATGGATCTAGTGAAATTTTATCTTTTCCAGAGCAGCTACAGTCTATTATGTAATCGCACACATACGTCGTAATGATATACATTTGTACTACATATGGAAGAAGTATGCTATTTACCTGATGGACCAAAATAAGTACTTCAAGGTTGTTATAGTCATTAGGGTAAATGTGTATTTTGGCATGCATACTAATTTTGACAACATATACAATTTACCCCATATGCTGTAATTACACAGTCTATTGTGAAAAACTGTATAAAAAGCTCCCATGTTTAAATAATTGTGATGATGGCTCCTAACCATTCCCTCAAAGTTGTTACATGAGAAATGGGAAGCAAATGCTGAGGTCCTGTTTCAGCCACTTTCACTCCCCTTTTGCCGAAATACAATTAGACCATCATGGATGGCATTTGAAAGAAATGAATGAGAAAGAGAAGCATGAAGTAAAATGTGTGTGTGGGGGGGGTGTTTATTTTGGTGCAGGTCAAGAGGTAATATCTGTCACTTGATTGTTGCAGGGAGATGCAAGACTAGCCCTAGGTATGTTGTTTCCTGATGTGAAAGATTGTAGAATGGCATCCCTCTCATTCCACAAACAGAAGCCAACTGAACTGACATTCAAATACAATTGATGAGAAGGTTTTCCTCTTGGTACCTGTACAGTCTAAACAGTTCTGTGTCTTTCAAGAAGCAGAAGAGTCTAAGAAGTTGTTTCTACTATTGTCCAGTAACAAGGACCTGAGACTAGCACATTACCCTAAGTGTCAGGCAGGCCCTGATGATTTGCTTGGCACTTAAGATCAAGGGCTGAGGGGAATCCACCACCAACAGCCATGTCAAGTGGAGGTCAAAGTTCCTGTATATGCCCTGCTCTTACAGTTCCTCACCCCCACCCAAAAGGCACTCAGTTCCTTCACACCTCTATGCCTGAGGAATCAGTCCTGCAAATGACAGCCATGTTACCTCATAATCACAATGCAAAAGCAAGGTAATTAGTCAAAGACAGAGTGTGTGCTAGGATGAACAGATATCTGTCCTGCCTCAAGGCAAACCTCTTCTAATGTATAATCTGGTTCACTCTGCTGACACCCACTGGAACATATAGAAGGTCTTGTTTAGAAATATTGGAACACTTATTTTGACCCAGTCAAAACAAGGCATTTGCTTCCTTCTCACTTGACGACTTGCTGATACAGATTGTTGTTCTGGAGTTGACTACCCTTTCAATTTGTCATTTTCAAGGAAGCAGCCCTACATGTTATAGAGATATTGTTTTTATTGTTTCCTCTTTTATGTTTCATGTGCTCTCATACTGTAGAGACATTGATCAGAATCCTATAGTGCAACTCTATGCACGTAGAGACGAATGATGCCAGCCACCAGACATTGCAACTCCATACCTGAAATAAACAGGAGACACAGGGTACTGGATTTAAAATTGGGCAACAACTTTATTGAATCAACCTAATCAACGATCACTAACTTAAAAGGGGGCCTGCATTAGTGCAAGGAGACGTTGGCCTGATTTGTCCTTGACCTTCAGGCCCTTAAATCGTAGGTGAGTTCCTAACTGGAAACATGATGTTAACTTTATTCAGCAGATTTCCAAACTCTGGGAGACAAACTCCCAAAAGGCAACCAGAGCTCAATTTTACCACAACCTATACAATAAACTAATAACGATCTAATGTTTTATTAAAGGCTGTGCTACTCCCGTTAATGGGTCCGTACAATGAACTCGTCTTCCAATAACAACTTGCACTACTGAGCATGGCAGATGGGCTACTAGGTATGCTCCTCGCCCCACCATCAAGCCAGAAATTTTGGCTTGGAAACCCCCTTTTAAATTTCTCAGGACAATGTTTAGGCCTGCATCAGAAGTACACCCTCACTCTTATATAATGACAAGTTGTTAACAGAAATCTCAGGATGTGAAACAATTGAACCCAGTCCTTGCCTCATTGCTCTGCCAACCTCCCTATTAACACATTTGTGTGTCCGCTCTATGCAGCTGGGTTTCCCAGCCCCAGGCCACATCAATCTTGGTATGATATCTGACCATACTATCCGAGTGTGTGGAAATTAGCCTTTGAATTTCCTCAAGTCAGCAATAACTCTAAGGATCGAAACTTTACCCACCACTCGTGTCCGTTCAGATGGACAAGCAAGACACCAATGCGTGCTCTGCAAGCACTCTGAAACTCAACATCTACGAAGTCATCCTATGTCATGCCTTTCAGGTCATTCCAAGTGAGCAACGCATGCTCTCCCAAGCCAAGGTTCTGGCCCCATGCTGAGCACCGCACATATTTGGCAGTCCAGAAAACGTAATTGTGTCCACAGATCACCACGTGAAGTCGGGGCCGACCTTGGAGACCTGTAAAAGATAAGCACAGAGAGGCTGGCACACCTAATAATTAGGTAATGGCCAGACATAATTTTTAAATTTGTTGGACATCCAATAGCCCACATTCTGTATGTTACCAGCAGAATAGCCCATCGCAGCCATGCTGCACCTATTCTAAAAGAATGACTACTAAATCACCACTGCTTTATACCCAGTTGTTTCAATGTCAGGGATGTGACCTTCCAAAACTGGTAGTGGGTGAGAGACTTGCCACTCTTATGTCAAAACAAACATCCATCTCCATGACTTATCACTGCCATAAAAGCCTTCAGTTTTTTAACAGGGCAGATGTCCATTATGGAGCAGGACTACAGTTTAACCACCTTTCCTTTACTTTTTTGATCTGTCTTATTACATTTAAGGTGTAATAGAATGTGGTCCTCAAATATCTCCAAATTGAAGTGCAATACCTGATAAATCTTGCTTTGAAGCAGCAACTAATTCACCTATTCTAAAAGCCCCCCCACAATGCAATTGAGATTGCTGCCCTAAATAAGCAGACCTCACATTCATCCTGGCATACTTCCACGCAAATCACCTCGAGGCACATCAAAATCTCAGGTGTTATAGGTGTTCTGGTATACCTAGACAAACCCTGTTCCCTAATCCAGCCTTCCAACAGTTTTTGGATCTTGAATTCATTCATCAGGTGTGATACCCCTTTGCCTTAGCAATTGACCTTGGGGCAAGCCCTTTGTGCTGCATATACACCACATACCAAACCCCAATTGTTCTGCTGACATAGGCCAAGCCTTCATCATTTCCTTGTCACAAAACTGTTCATATTCCACACATGCTGCAGTGCTTGGGGCCAAAGCTAAACTCATTGTCCTGATAGATTCCAACTGCCAAAGTTCTGTACCTCCTTGGGCAGGGTTTCCTGTACTCTGAGCACCTGGGGATCCAATGCCCTGAATTGATCCATCTGCTGGTGGGACACAGCATCAGCAATTTGATTTTTTAAACCTGGTATGTTTTTTGCATGGAAGATTTTGTTAAATTGGAGGCAGTGTAACGTAAAAGTCTTAATTTCACAACTTGACTAGACTTTGATGACAGTGAGTTGATGATGCTGACAATTGCAGAATTGTCACACCAGAAAACCACAGCTGAATTGGCACATAAATGTGCCCACAACCATATAGCACTCACAATTGGAAAAAGTTCTAAGAAGGTCAAATCTCTAGTTATGCCAGCGTCTATCCATGCTTTGGGCTGTCCACCCACACACCACCTGTTCTGAAAATATACTTAAACTGTACGCTCCCAATGCGTCAGCGCGCACCTGAAGTTCCACACCTAAGATCAACTCCGTCTGCCAAAATGACATGCCATTAAATTTTTCTAAAAATACTATCCAGCCTGCCAAAACCTCCTTTATCTCAGCAGTCATGTGCCTCATATGGTGCATTTTTTTCAAACCAATCATAGCTCTGCAAATACAAGAAAGCCTTACCTGGTGCAATGATGCGACAAGCAAAAAATGAGATGTCCCACCAATACCTGAAGCTCCTGCAAGGCCACTTTTTTCCCTAAGCATCCATTGATTCTCCAGGAAAGGCAACTTAATAAGTGGAGCAAGAAAGTACAACCCCAGTGGCCAGCTCAGGAAAATATGCCTCAGTGGGTAAAAGTGGGCATGGCCAGATTTTTTTTTTTAAAAAATGTGCCTGTCTGTTAGGACACCAATTTCAGAGGTGACTTTCCCAGCGGGAAAAGGCAATTTTTAGCTATCGTGATGTAGCGTTCTTAATTATGTTGTAAACCATGTAGAGAGGTCTCTAAGCACTATAAAGTGGTATATAAATCAAAGCAATGAGTAAAACAAATAAGATTTGGGTTCAAAGCTCCATTCAGCCATGAAAGAGTTACAGTCTTTCAGCCTATATTCTCTAAAGAGGTGAGACATATACAATGCCAAGAACTTTGTAAAGGAAAGACAAGATATAAATGTAATAATAACAACTATGAGGGGAGGATGGCGACAATGATAATCCATTTTATATAATAGTCTGCATGTTTTAGTACAAAGCATATGCAATCAGCAGCTGACATTGGTGTTGCATTTGTCTACAGCAGTGCAAAAGGGAAAAAACAAAGAGAATAACAAGGGGGTGCTGAGGAGGGTGGAATCCTTTGTTTCCGTTGTTAGCTTCACAAGAAAGCAAACCCTAAACAAAATCGGAGGAAAATTGGTAAAAATGATGGGCATATCAAAGAGTTTGTAGAACAGGGGGAACCCCACTCTTGGACTTGGAAAAGCTCTCATCTGTTTCTGAATACACCAGCTAGCTCTTGTGATGTCTTCCAATTACTGCTACCACATGCAGGATAAAGTGAGATGAGCAAAAAACACGAGCTCCCAAAGGTGAAATTATCTCGCTCGCTCTCTTCCTCTCTTTCTCCTTTTCTTTCTAAGAGAGTTGGTTTAGCTGTCTTGAATAAGTAAATCACAATACAGACTTCTCGTGATGCAACAGGGGGGAAAGCCATGCATATTCCTCTATGCTAACAAGCAAACTGAAATAAGAGAATTTGTGTGTGTGTATGTATGTATGTATGTATGTATGTATGTATGTATGTATGTATGTATGTATGTATGTAGAGAGAGAGATGAGAGAGAGAGAGAGAGAGAGAGAGAGAGAGAGAGAGAGAGAGAGAGAGAGCATAATTTAAATGACACTGTGTAGTCTATTGTGAATTTTATCTGAATACAGGAGGAGGGGGGATAGACTATGCTTAAACAAGGCCCATTAGCTGTAAATAGTTCTGCCAATATCTATCACAGTTGGAGAACTCCTGAAGCAATTTTCACGATTAATTACCAGTGGCAAGCGTATTCATAATCGGGTGTTAATTTTGCTGTGTCTGAATGAAATCTGCTTCAGTACACTCAGATATTGTTTTCTCCTACTCCCAGTAGTATGAACTACATGTTCAGGTCACACTGTGTCAAAAGAGTGCTAATGTGTTTATGTAAACACAAGCAGCACCTGCTTTTACCACACTTTGTGTTAATTTCCAGCTCCATAGAATCTTACTGAGCTTTGGTGCAGGAACACAAGAAAGTGGATGGAATACATTTGGCTCCCTAACGTTTGAGGAATTAATTCATCGTGGTATGGATTTGGTGAGGCAAGACACAGTGTGGCTCCCAAATAGTCATTTGGTAGGAATCCTTAGAGGTATATGGTGAGCTCTCAAATACTCACAGTATAAGAAGCAGGGGAGGACCCAGAAGGAAATATTAGCTGAAGTTTTTGTAGACCTATCTTTTCTCTTAGAAAACCTCATTAAAATATGTGAGAAAATAAATATATAAGTGTGAAATCCTTCAGAGATATTTTCCTGGTCTTACAGAAAATGCAATGGCACCACTTAAAAATTATCCTTAGAATATATTGCTTATTTTGTTAGCCTTTAAAATTTTATTTTGTCAAAATCCTTGTCAACTTAAAGATAATGGACAGGATCCTATTAGTTACACTTTTTAGCACAATGCCTGTGGTAAAACTCTCAGCAGTGAATTACCATGATCTAAGACGGTGTTATAGGTACTTGGTATCATAGCCATTTTCTTTCCAAAGACAGGTATGTGATACCTCTATTAGACCACTAAAAAAGGTCACAGACAGGCCGAGTTACTCTTATCTGTGGATGGTGGAGAAATACAACAACACAAGAGTTCTAAAAAACTTAGTTCGATGACTCTACTAGACCTTTTTCTTATAGTGAGTTTCAAAGTGAGTGCTGTAAAGTCAAATCAGGAGTGTTTGCTGTAAATCCCATCCCATCCCATCCCATCCCATCCCATTTATTTATTTATTTATTTATTTATTTATTTATTTATTTATTTATTTACAGGATTTTTAGCCACCCCACTAACAGGTGGTCTCTGGGCAGCAGTCTCTAGGTTGATTACATTGTCCAAAATCTACCGAACAAAATCCATAAGCCACTTGCACCCCTTGCAATTCACCTTTACTGGTAATGTGGGAGCAATTTTTTTTTGTTATTAAAGACTTCTTCCTTCTGCCTCATGGCTCCCACACAAGCAAAGAGGTCACGTAGGAAACAGAAGGGCCAGGGAAAGAAAATAGACAAAGTTTTTAATTACGAATCTCTACCCCGCTGGTGATGTTCACCCCTTAGGCATAAGTTATTCAAACCAGTTTCAGCAATTGTTTATGACTTCTCATGTCAATTTTTGTGCCCCCTGTGATATAGGTCAGCTGAAAGGTGGACTACCCAATATCACCCAATGAGTAAGTCCCCTCCCTGAGTGGCTACTGTTGTTTCTTTTCTTATAGTTTTCTCCAGCATGAAGATTTGAAAATTTACCTCAAACATCCACCTGTGGCAAAATGCTTGGGAATTAAGTTAGTTATAGCTTTCATTCTCATCTTTTCATTTGACTCTTTTTTATTTTTGAGTGGCATGGGAAACATGATTTTTTTTCCAAATCTTTGAAATATAGTCATAGAAAGGAAGGGAAGGCTCTGTCCCTAATGTGCTGGAGACATAATAATGGGCTCAAGGTAAAAGAAGCCAGATTTAGAGTGAATATGAAGGGGAAAATCTCTTAACTGTTAGAGCAGTGTGACAATTGAACCAATTACCTCAGGAGGTGGAGAACCCTTCAGAGGTGGAGGCACTCAAGAGAAAATTGGACAAATGTCTGTCAGATCAGCTTTGATTTGCATTCCTGCCTTCAGCAGAGGGTTGGGCTTAATGGTCTTAAACTTTCAACTCAATTATTCTCTGACTCTATGATTTAACTTCAGATAATTGGTGGACATGACCTTACAAATGAGCTACCATGTTTCCTAGGAGCCGGTCCTAGAACAGTGGTGGCAAACCTTCAGCACTCCATATGTTTTGGACCAACATTCTCACAGTTCTTTGTCATTGGCAGTATAGACTTGGCATTCTGGGAGTTGTGGTCTAAAACATCTGGAGTTCCGAAGGTTCGCCACTACTGTCCTAGATCATGAATGAGGAGTGTGCGGCCCTTTGGACATTGTTGGACTGCAACTCCCATCACTCTTTACTTTTATCTATAAGGCAGATGGGAAAGGCGACTCAACAATAGCATGAGAGCCATGTTAATATATTGTCCTATATACTGATTCTTCTATTTGTTACCTACCTCGGACAAAATAATTCTGTAATATAGATGTGTTTTTGGATTCAGAATTTCTTTGGAAAATGGAGCAAAACAGAGGTCTTTTACTACCTCTGAAGCAATGAAGAAACCTGAAGCAATTCACTTAACCAATTGGTGTTCTCTGAAGCAGCAGATTCAATATTGACACTTGGGTAGTTAAATATGCTGAAAATTGAGGTGGTGATGGGGAATGAAAACTTTGTACCAGCGAGTCCCACTCCAAAACAAAATTAATAACTTTAACACAGTGGTTGCCAACCTTGAGTCCTCATACATTTTTGATTTGATTTGATTTGATTTGATTTATTTAGCTTGTATGCCGCCCACTACCCAAAGGATTAGAACTGTCAGAAAACCTGGCCAGCACAGCAAGTGTTGGCACCAACATCAGGCGACTGAGGTTGGAAAACAATGCTTTAACTGAGCCAGGAAACCCAAAGCAGAAGGATACTAACAACTCAAGCACATCGGCAAGCTCAAAGTCCACACACACACCCCAAACCATAGTCACAGAGTTCCTGGGAGGGCTCAATCAACCAGATAAATCCCCAGCAGCTTTTCATCATGGTCATATGAGGGAAGGTCGTTAGTTTGCTAAAGGTTTATGCTTTGACCACTTTAATTTTCTGGAGTATGGATGTAAATTAGAGAATTTGTTCTTTTTTCTTAATTTTTTACTTTTAGGCAGCTGCAGATCTCAATCAAATTAAGTTGGTGGCTATGTATGCACTGGACTCGTGTGGAATTTATGTGAAGTAGGACTAAGAGTATTACCTAAGCTAGACAGACCCAAACTCCGGCCCTCCTGGTGTTTTGGACCACAACTCCCAGAATCCTATGCCTGTATTTCCAATGGCAAAGGACTGTGGGAGTTGTGGTCCAAAACATCTGGAGGGCCGAAGTTTGGGCATGCCTGACCTAAGCTATCTTCCACACACACTTAGGGCTTTTATTTCTCAATGATTTTGCCTTTTCTTTTTTTCACGGTGTGTACCTATAATGCACACAAGCTGGCCATTAGGCTCTGCAGGGAAAGCCTACATGTACATTATTTTGCCTTTTGGGGGGCTCTCTTTTCAGATCAAGAAATATGATTAAGTTGAATTAAGCAAACAGTACAGTACCTACCCTTCTTCTCACTCTATTACCTCTAGACTTCCCTTACCCCGAGTTCCAAATCCCCATCCTAGGCTGCAGCCTTTAATTTTCCTACCTTTTCATGCTTTCCCCTCTCTATTTGGATAAATACAAATATAAGAACATAAGAACATAAGAAGAGCCATGCTGGATCAGGCCAAAGGCCCATCTAGTCCAGCTTCCTGTATCTCACAGCGGCCCCACCAGATGCGTTTGGGAGCACATGAGACTAGATATCTGTCTCCTGATACCACTCCCCTGCATCTGGCCCTTGAAGTACCCTGGTTTAAAGCCTAGAGATTACACATCTCCATCATGGTTTGGAACCCGTGATGGACTTTTCCTCTAGGAATCTGTCCAATCCCCTTTTGAAGGCATCCAGGCCAGATGCCATCACCACATCCTGTGGCAGGGAGTTCCATAGACTTACAACGCGCTGGGTGAAAAAATATTTTCTTTTGTCAGTTCTTACTCTCCCAGCACTCAATTTGAGTGTATGTCCCCTAGTTCTGGTATTTTGAGAGAGGGAGAAGAGCTTCCCTCTATCCACTTTACTCATACCCTGCATTATTTTGTATGTCTCAATCATATCCCCCCTCAAGCGCCTTTTTTCCAGACTAAAGAGGCCCAATTGTTTTAGCCTTTCTTCATAAGGGAGGTGCCCCAGCCCAGTAATCATTTTAGTCGCTCTCTTCTGCACCTTTTCCAGTTCCACTATGTCTTTCTTGAGATGCGTTGACCAGAATTGTACACAGTACTGCAGGTGCGGCCTTACTATTGTTTTGTATAACGGCATTATAATGTTGGCTGTTTTATTTTCAATCCCCTTTTTGATAATCTCTAGCATGGAATTGGCCTTCTTCACTGCTGCCACACATTGGGGAGACACCTTCATGGAGCTGTCCACCAACACACCAAGATCTCTTTCCTGATCTGTCACGGATAACTCAGAGCCCATGAGTTGATAGATGAAGTTTGGATTTTTTGCCCCAATATGCATTACTTTACATTTGGTTACATTAAAACACATTTGCCATTTCTCAGCCCACTCCCCCAGTTTGAAGAGATCCTTCTGGAGCTCTTCACAATCTTCTCTGGTTTTTACCACATGGAAAAGTTTTGTGTCATCTGCAAACTTGGCCACCTCACTGTTTATCCCTGTCTCCAGGTCATTTATGAACAGATTGAAAAGCACCGGTCCCAGGACCGAGCCCTGGGGCACACCGCTTTTCACTTCTCTCCATTGTGAAAATTTCCCATTGACACCTACTCTTTGTTTCCGGGATCTCAACCAGTTCTCAATCCATAAGAGGACCTGCCCTCTTATCCCCTGACTATGCAATTTTCTCAGCAGCCTTTGGTGAGGGACTGTGTCAAAAGCCTTTTGAAAATCCAGATAGACTATATCCACCGGTTCACCCAAATCCACGTGCCTCTTGACCTTTTCAAAAAATTCTAAAAGGATTGTAAGGCAAGATTTACCCTTACAGAAGCCATGCTGATTTTCTCTCAGCAAGGTTTGTTCTTTTATGTGTTTTAAGATTTTCTCTTGGATGAGGCCTTCCACCATCTTCCCTGGGACAGATGTAAGGCTAACTGGCCTGTAGTTTCCTGGGTCCCCCCTCCTTCCATTTTTAAAAATTGGTGTGACATCCGCTATCCTCCAGTCCTCCGGCACTGTGGCCGTTTGAAGAGACAAGTTGCATATTACCGTTAAGAGATCTGCAATTTCATTTCTCAGTTCCCTAATAACCCTTGGGTGGATGCCATCTGGGCCTCAATTTATCAATTAGTCCTAAAACCTCCTCTCTTTTAACCTGTATTTGATTTAATTCTTTAGTCAAGAGGGGCGGCTCAGGCAGCGGAATCCGCTCAAGGTCCTCTGTCGTGAAGACAGACGCAAAGAACTCGTTCAATTTCTCTGCAATGTCCAAGTCCTCCTTAACCTCCCCTTTTCCTCCCTCACCATCCAGAGGCCCAATTGGTTCTCTGGCAGGTCTTCTACTTCTAACATATTTAGAGAAGCTTTTATTATTACCCTTTATATTGCTAGCCATGCGTTCCTCAAAGTCTTTCTTTGCCTCCCTTATCATCTTTTTACATTTCTTTTGCCAGAGTTTGTGTTCCTTTTTATTTTCCTCATTTGGGGAGGATTTCCATTTACAGAATAGAGCCTCTCTAACTCCACTCGTTAACCATGCCGGTGTCCTCCTGGACTTAAATGAGCTCTTCTTTCTTTGTGGTATGCACTTGTGCTGGGCCTCTATTATTGTTGTTTTAAACAGGCTCCATGCACTCTGAAGAGATTGGATTCTTCTAACCCTCCCCTTCAGTTTCTCTCTAACTAGTTTTCTCATCTGAGGGAAGTTTGCCCTTCGAAAATCAAGGGTTTTTATGTCTGATTTGGTTGACACTCTTCCTCCAACATGCATGGCAAAGGTAATTGCAGCATGGTCACTGTTCCCCAGAGGCTCAGTGACATTCACATCCCTGACGAGGTCCTGAGTATCACACAATATTAGATCTAGAGTTGCCTGTTCTCGGGTGGGCTCCATGACAAGTTGCTCTAAGGCACAGTCATTCAGCAAGTCGAGAAACCCAGTTTCTCTTTCTTGCCCGGAGCTCGCATTGGCCCAGTCAATGTGGGGATAATTAAAGTCCCCCATGATTACTATCCTATCCCTCTTAGCCACCTCCATGATTTCTCTCCTCATTTCAAGGTCCCCCTCAAGTTTTTGATCTGGTGGACGATAGAATACTCCAACTAATCACATCACTCTTTGGACCTGGTAGTTTAACCCACAGTGATTCTATGGCAGAGTCAGACCCTCTGTCAATCTCCATTCTGCTGGATTTTATGCCTTCTTTGACATAGATGACCACTCCTCCTCCAACCCGCCCCTCTCTATCCCTTCTATATTTGGATACAAATGGATAACAAACTGTCTTGAGGTGACTTGGTGGTGATTTGTGAAGCAAATAATTTGGACTAAATTGAAGTGGATGTTATTTGCACATCTCTATTCTCTAATAAATAAGGGGTGTGGTGGCTCAGTCGACTAAGGCTCCAAAAACTGTTGGCTGCAAAGTCGGCAGCTCGGCAGTTCGAATCCCAGGTGCCATGCAGCGAGCGAGCTCCTGCTGTTAACCCCAGCTCCTGCCAACCTAGCAGTTTGAAAGCATGTACATGCAAGTAGATAAATAGGTGTTGCCATAAAAAAGTGGGAAGGTAAAACATGCCGGCCACATGGCCATGGACTTGCATAACACTGGCTCTTCGGCTTGAAAACGGAGATGAGCACCGCCCCTAGAGTCGGACATGACTAGCACGCATGTGCGGGGGGAACCTTTACCTTTTACCTTTTCATTCGCTAATGAACTTGACATGTCACTCAAAAGAGACAAGAAAGAAGAGATGTGTTTTCAAATCTGATTCAAAATGAGCAAAGCCTATAGTTCAGATCTCTAGCCCTTATTTCATCGTATGAGAACTTGAAATCTTACCAGTTAGTACACAGTCAAGGGGAAACATCCCCCCACCCCCAAACAATTTCTCATATAATATAATTTGTGCCTGAATTTCTCACTTCCCAGGCAGCCATTGGAATTGGCCACAATGAAGCGGACACAAAATAATGGGTGGAATACACGGATATATTACACCTTTCTTTGTTCCCGGCTTTATTTCATCCTTCATGTGTATACTCCCTGTCAGGCAAACAAACATATTGGTGTTGAAGGGATATATTTGAATACAATTTTCCATGTTCGCTGAACTGCTCGAAAAGGTTGTGCAGAGACGATTAGCTCCATTAAATATGGAGGGACTGGCACAAAGCAATGTTGATTGGTTAATGAGGATTCTCAGAGATGTAATTATGAGACTACACCTGCCCAGGTTGGGATCCATTAACTAAGAACTATGATTTTTATACAAAGAACGATGCACTCCAGGGTGTATATTGTTTGCCTCCTCACAAACACACCATCCCCACCATCCCTCACCGAGCTTTACGTCAATGGCACCATAACTACCTAGTGCTCAGCATCATCCACTGAAAAGGCTCGTGCTTGCAAATGAACACAACTAAGAACAAATATGACTCACATCAATTTCTGCAAATGGGATGTGTGTGAATGTGTGTGTGTGGGGGGAGGGGACTAGGGATCAGAAAGCACGGGCCAATTTGAAAGCCAGAAGGATCATACATTTTATGAATGTGAAACTTTCAATCTTTAATTGGCTTCCCCCACCCCACCCCCAAGCAAGCCAATTGCACACTAGGGCGGTGTTTGAGGACTTGCTGCTCGAACAATAAGTGTTTTGCTGTCTAGGGCAGAACTACATGTTTGGTGGAGACCCACACTTCGGATCTTGAGACAGCTGCAAAGCTGTGAGCAGCTGTGATTAGCAGGCGGTAAAGGCTATAATCTGCACCCCAGGGAACATTTCAGATGCTTGAATATGCTGCATGTGGGTTTTTAGAGGAAAAGACAGCTTTTCCAATACAAAACGTTCCGCTCCACCATACTTTGTCAACAATTGCTGTACAGATTCTGGCAAAGCTCATGTCTAGAGATGGGCACGAATCGAAAAAATGACGTTTCAGTTTTTTGTTTTTCGTTGTGGGTCCATTTTGGTTCATTTTCATTCTTCGTGATTTTTTTGAAAAAAAATCATTTCGTTTTTTCGTTTTTCATTTTTTGTTTTTACCCGCTTTATGCACGACTTAAAGCATTTCCACGCACAGACGTCCCCCAACACCCCAGACCAGAGGGGAAACACTAAAAAATAATGATGCTGGCAGAGACACAGTATAGAGTAGGTACGCAGGGAGGCTGCAAAGGCAGTGGTGGGCATTGCCCAGGGCCTAAGGCAGCCGCAGAGTGACTGCACTGCGGTGCAGGGGAGGGTACTCACCGAGAGGTACACACGCACACAGGGAGGCTGCAAGAGAAATCTCTTCTTTCTCTCCCCTAAGAGCCAGGCTGCAGACAGCAGGAACACAGAGACACACACCTGCCTGGCTGGCCTAAAGTAACGAGTCGCAGGGACAGCAATCCTATCCTAACTCCCACTGCAGACTGCAAGGAGGACGGGGGCTGCCAAAGCTTTTTATGCCCTCTGTGGCTGTCACACCTACCCAGTCTGCAACCTGGGCATGCTATTGGTTGAAATTGTCCAAGGATTTACATGATCCCATCACATGGCTTGCATCCATCTTGTGACTGGAATCCATTCTGTGTCATCCTTAAAGGGAAAAGAAAAAATACATGGTGATGGGAGAAAGACAAAAACAAACATTTTAAGGACCGCCACCCCCTGGTAGGTAATAATTTTAAATAATTATCACTGCATTTTTACAGATATCCAGGGCATTTTAATACCCAAGAAATCAATATTAGGCATCTGGGAGCCATTTTGGGTCGATGTCCCCTAACTACTCTTAAAGGGAAAAAATACAGTGATCTGAGAAAAGATATAAATGCACGTTTTAAGGACCCCCCGAGTAGGTATTATCAGGCAGAATAAATAATTATCACTGGGTTTTTATGGATATTCAGGACGTTTTTAACATTTAAAAAAGCTCATTTCATTGTGTGTCGCCATTAACGAAAACAAAATGTAACGAACCTAATTTTCATTGTTCTGTTCTGTTCGTTCCAATTTCATCATAACTTTTGTTATTCATTTCATTATGTAATGAAACAAATAACGAATAACGGAGCAATTTTTTTTTTCATTTTGTGCCCATCTCTACTCATGTCACAGGATCCACATTTGAAACTCGCAGCATTTTAATTTTGTCAATTTTTTTTTTGTAACTGCATATTTTTAGAGCCAGATGTTTCAAGCCAATGGGATATACAGGGTTGTTTCCAGAAATCCCTTTCCCCAAATCATAACAATCATCTGGCCTTTTGTAAATGTATCCAACTTCCGG
Source organism: Phrynocephalus forsythii (assembly GCA_029282475.1). Classification (NCBI taxonomy): domain Eukaryota; kingdom Metazoa; phylum Chordata; class Lepidosauria; order Squamata; family Agamidae; genus Phrynocephalus; species Phrynocephalus forsythii. The sequence continues at coordinate 96,328,769 of JAPFRF010000004.1, read as the reverse complement.
AAATAATGAACAAACTTCAGCCCTTTTGATGCTGTCACAGAATCATAGAATCATAGCGTTGGAAGAGACCTGAAGGACCATCCAGTCAAGCCCCATCACTGTGCTCCCGCCAGATGGCCATCCAGCCTCCAAAGAAGGAGACTCCACCACCCTCTGGGGCAGCATATTCCACTGCCAAGCAGCTCTAACTGTCATGAAGTTCTTCCTAATGTTTAAATTGAATCTCTTTTCCTGTACTTAATTGAGACCACTGCCCCGCATCCTGGTCTCTGAAGCCATGGAAAATAAACCAGTCCCTTCTTCAATGTGACATCCTTTCAAATGTTTAAACATAGCTATCATATCCCCCCTCAGCCTTCTTTTTGTAAAGCTAAACATTCTCAGTTCCCTAAGTGGCTCCTCATAAGACATTTCTTCCAGACCCTCAACCATCCTGGTCACCCTCCTCTGGACCCGCTCAAGACTGTCAACATCCTTTTTAAATTGAGGTGCACAGAACTGGACTCAGTGCTCCAGATGGGGTCTGACCAGAGCAGAATGGAGTGGTACTATCACTTCCCTTGATCTAGACACTATGGTTCTGTTGATGCAACCAAGAATCGCATTGGCTTTCCTGTGCGCTGCATCACACTGCTGACTCATGTTCAATTTGTGTTCTGCCAAGACTCCCAGATCCCTTTCACACATACTATTTTCCAGCCAGGTGTCTCCCATCCTTTATCTGTGCAATTCATTCTTTTTATCTAGTTGCAGCACCCTACATTTCCTTCTGTTGAACCCCATTCCATTAGTTTTGGCCGAGCACTCTAATCTGTCGAAGTCCTTTTAGATTTTCATCCTATCCTCTAGGGAATTAGCAACCCCACCCAATTTGGTATCATCTGCAAATTTGATCAGTCTACTCTTTACTCCTTCCTCCAAGTCATTAAAAGATATTAAAAAGCACTGGACCCAGAACAGAACCCTGGGGCACCCCACTGGTCATATATCTCCAAGCTGAAAAGAAGCCATTAATGATGACCCTTTCGGTTCGATCAGTCAACCAATTATAAATCCATCTAACAGTCACACTATCTATCCTACATTCTACTAACTTCTTTGCAAGTATACCATGGAGCACCTTATTGGCCTTACTGAAATCCAGATAAGCAATCAAGTCAAGCTGCCTGGGTGGTAATTATTTGGGTCCTCTCCCCCCCCTTTTGAAGATAGGGACAACATTTAACCTCTTCCAGTCGATGGGGACTTCCCCTGTTCTCCAGGACTTCTCAATGATTATTGCCAATGGTTCTGAAATTACTTCCACCAGTTCTTTTAATATTCTTGGGTGTAATTCATCTGGGCCAGGAGACTTAAATTCATTTAACGTTTCCAGGTGTTTCTACAATACCTTTCTATCTATTCTATTTTGCAATTCCCATCCTACCTCATCTACTCTTTGTCCCAGCAGATCTCTTTTTTCCCCTTTTTGGACAAAACTGAGGCAAAGAAGGTATTGAGTAGTTCTGCATTTTTCTTGTCTTCTGTTAGTAACTGATTATCATCAGCACACGGAGAGCCTATCATTTCCTTATTTTTCCTTTTGCTACGGACGTAACTAAAGAAACTCTTTTTACTATCTTTAATCTCTCTGGAAAGTCTAAATTCATTTTGCACTTTAGCTTTTCTTATAATCCCCCTGCGTATATTAGCTGTTTGCTTATATTGGCAGCTCCGCGCCGCTGCATGCGGGGCGGGGCATCTTTGCCAGCCGGCGGAAGCAGTCGCCGGTTGGCTACTCTGCCTGCGCAGGTTACGCCGGGGGAGCGCACCTATTTAAGGTTTGGACGCGCTTCCCCCGACCTGCCTGCGCAGACTGGTCTTTCCCCGCCCACCCGCCACTTATTTTGGTCTGGATGATGAAGCTTTGCTGGTCGCTTCGGGGCCGGATGGGAATTTTTGACTGTCACTCTAATTGGCCTCGGGTGACAGTGAGTTTTCGCCCATCCCATCATTCACACGCTGGCGCTGGGCTTTGGTTAAAATCCCTTGGTCACAATTTGCGGGTAGCGCTAAACCAAACAGTGATTATCTAGGTCCCTACCTTATACGACATCTCCAGTGTGCTTGGCAGCCCATAAACAAGTAGCTAGGGCCAGTATTAGGCAGGCATTAATTAAAGCATAAATCCAACCACAAAAGGGCTGCCAAGGCTTGATTAACGTGTGAGGATGCCAACATAGTCCGGCACCCGCTCTGCGGCAGTAAACAGGCCGCAGGAAATTTACCTGTTGAAAGGGACCTAGATAAATTAACAACCACCTGATAAAGTTGCGCTACGCTTCAGGCCCTCATAAAGTTACGTTAAAGTTAATATTGTTAATAAATTGTGGCCCTTGTTAACCCAAGCAAACGTGTGTTGACTGTTTATTTCCGCCTGGTCTGGCAATTCTCTTTGGTGCATTCCACATAGTTAGCTGAGCTGAAAGTTCTTTAGTAAACCACTGTGGTTTCTTTAGACATCTCCCATTTTTTTCTTGTTGGAACAGTTTTAGATTGTGCCTTTAATATCTCACTTTTAAGGAACTCCCATCCATCTTGGACTCCCTTCTCATTCAGTGTTTTGCTCCATGGAATCACAGCCAATAATTCCCTAAGTTTACAAAAAAAAGGGGGGCTTCCTTAAAGTCTAGGATTCTTGTCTGACTGTGCTTAGCTTCAACTTCCAACTGTATAACAAATTCCAAGAGGGCATGGTCACTTTTACCTAAATAACTCAGTACTTTGACCCCATTTATAAGGTCCTCATTGGTTAAGACCAGATCTAAAATGTTTGTGCCTCTTGTTTCCTGCTCTATCTTCTGGACCATGAAATAGTCTGCAAGGGCAGTACAGAATTTGTTAGACCTTTCATTCTTAGCAGAGTTGGACTGCCAACATATATCAGAATAAAATTTCCCATTAGTACATATCTCCCTTTTGACTGTGTGGCCATTTGCTCATGGAAGGCATCATCCCACTCCTCTGGCTGACTTGGGGATCTATAATATGCCTCCATCTCTCTCTGGTCATAGTGGAAAGGATACTTTTTGCTAAAAATACGAAATCCAACAACCAAATAACTTTGGAGGAATAGTATAGGGAATTATGCAATATGGCTATTAATGATAAACTAACTTGTGAAATCAAAACTAGAGAAGGACTGGGAAAAAAGATGATTTTAATTTGATATGGAAAAAGTATGTATTTCAAGTACATAATGTATGAAATACATGTATATATATTTCAAAAAGGAAAAGGATACACACTGGGAGAAAATTGAAGGTGTGTGTGTATATCTATCTATCTATCTATCTATCTATCTATCTATCTATCTATCTATCTATCTATCTATCTATCTATCTATCTATCTATCTATCTATCTATAAAAGGCACACAGTAGGTTGAGCCCCAATCTATACACCCTGATTGAGACACAGACAAATTTGTTTGTGTGTGTGTGTCATATACAACACTACTTCCTACATTTCAGCAGTAATTCTGTTCCTGGAAAAATAAGTAGACACTGTATCACAACCATTCTTTTCTTTACACAGATACATCACAACTAGAGATGGGCACAATATGAACTTTTAGTTTGTTTCATTATTTGTTATTCATTTTGTTACGGAATAAAATGAATAACGAACCTCAGAGTGGATTTAGAACGAACTGAACTGAACTGAACTTAAAAAAAAGGGTTGCTTCATTTCATTTTGTTAATGGCAGCGGAGATTCTCCTACCTGGTGCTCATCCTTCCTGGATGGTCCAGTCTTCCTGGCTGCAAGGAGGGGGCAACCAGAAAAAAAAAAAAGCCGTCTGGCCACACTACAGCTGGTAGGCGGCCTTGGTCGGCAGTTAAAATAAATAAAATAAAATAAAATAAAAGATCCAGCACATGGGCCCCAGTACCAGCCTGTGAGCACCATAGCTGGCCTGCAGGCTGGCAAATAAATAAATAAATAAATAAATAAATAAATAAATAAATAAATAAATAAATAAATCCCTCAAGTCCCGGAACCAGCCCACAGGCTGGCCAAAAAAGAAAGATTTGGCATGTGGGTCCGGTACTGGCCCGTGAGCACTGGGCCCAGCCCGCGGCCAGCAAAAGTTTTTTTAAAAGCTGACCAGCCCATGCTACAGCTGTAGCATGTGCCACGTGGTTGGCAGTAAAAAAATACAATAAAAATAAAATCTAAATACATCTAAATAAATAAATAAAAAGGAGCACTGACACGGCCCCAGTGGTGGCTGGGTTGGCACCCTAAAATAAAGAAAAAACATTTTTTAAAAAGCAGCCAAGCCAATGCCTAAAAAAAAAACCCTGCCACAGGGGCAGGATCACCCCGCCCCCCCGCCCCCCGGTAAGGATGATGTGATGAATGATGATTGAAGATGATGAGGATGAGGCTGCTGCCAGTCCAATTTGTGCTGTTGTTGTCAACATCTGTTTTTTTATTTTAGTTTTTGAATGTTTTTTCCCACCTGTGCACTGTCAAATGGATTAAATTGCGCAAAGTGGGACAAAATGAATAACAAACAAAATGAACCAATGAAACAAATATTTGGAAAAAAATGTTAAAAATGAAACAAACCGAACCAAACCCTAAAATGAATTGAAAGAAAATGAATTGCCATTTTTTTCGGTTCGTGCCCATCTCTAATCACAACACACAGTCCACGCCACCCCACTTCCCAACAGATTATTTTTGCTAGTCCACACATGAGCGAACAGAGAGCATCAAAAGGAAAATGCATGTTACAGAAGCCTGAAGGAAAGATTCCGGCACAAAAGCAAGGCCAGTGTGTCTGTTTGCATGCTTGCCTGCCAAAGAGCAATACAAGAAGTTCACATGTGAAAACACACTGTAAGACAAGGGGAAATCCCATCTCAGTTGCACTTCCAAGTGACCAGCTATGGGGGTGCAAGAATAATATGGCATTCATGCTTTCTGTGAACATATGGAAGGAGGGGGAGAGACAGGGAGGGGTTAAAAGGGCTAGCATATGGAGCATCAAGTAGTTCAGAGTGCAGTTTCAGTGCCTGATGTTTTGAAGGGTGCATAGCCTAAGCTCTCATGTCAGGAAGAAGCCACCAGCTGGATTAAGATTTGTAACCCCCTTATTAGAAGCCAGTTTTCCAGGTCTCTGTGCTCCAGGCAAGAGTTGGTGAGCAGCTGGCTCTCTTGAGAACGGAAATCTGCTACATGAATCCCTGGAGTTTGGCTTATGACCTGCCTGAGACAGAACATGCCGACTTAGCTCTCCCTCCCTCCCTCCCTCCCACTGTGGGTGTGAGAGTAATGCATAGATGATTTGTGGCAATGTTATACATGTATGGCAGTGTTGTATATAAACTGTGAACGTATTATCCACGTGCAGACTTGGCCATGAATCTTGGAATTCAGCATCCAAACAAACCTACGTTAAAAAAAGCTCATGTTGCAAAAGCGAACCATCAGCCAGATTCTAGCCTTCAGTGTTCACAGAATTGCAGAATAATGGACTTGAATGGGCCTCTAAACATATCAAGAGTCCAACCCCCTAACGATGCAGGGATCCAAACCAAAGTATATCTGACAGATGGTGTCTGACTTTCTCCTGAATGCTTCCAGTGCTGGAGCAATCACCACCTCCAGAGGTGATTGGTTCTACTGTTGTACAGCTATAACACTTGGAAAGTTCTTCTATAAATTGTAACCAACTGTTTATTCACCTGAAATGTGTTCTAGCCATGCCACACTTAGTTTGCTTGCTTGGCTGAAGTCAAGAAATGTTACATCTACAGTACTCCCACCATCTACCAGGGAGGCTACATGATTTTAAAAATGAGATAAGATTAATCTTTTATTGACAGGTCTAATTGTCAAGGTGCTTATAGATTTATGGCTTTATAATCTGATCATAATTTTATTTGGGATTGATATAAATCTGACTGGTCTGTAATTCTCAGGTTCTTCCTTTTTGAAGACAGGGACAATGCCACCCTCAAATCATTGGGCATCCTTTCTGATTTCAAGAAAATAGTAGACTGTGGTTCTAAGAGTTCTTTTTCAAGGTGGTTCAATACACTTGTAACAAGTTCAACCCCTGGATATACAAACAAAATAATAAAGTATTCCTTCCTTGCTATTTATTTATCAACCTTAAACTGCTATGCTGTACCATCTACTTGAGCTTTACATTGGCCATGAGAGCCATAGACTCTCTTTTGAGACATGACCAAGTTAAAGTAAGAATTTAACACGTATGCCTTTTCTTTGCCATCCATTGTGATTTTTCCATCCCTATTTCTTCTCTCTCTGTCTCTCTCTCTCTCACTCTCTCTCTCTCTCTTGCTACTCACGTATCTGAAGAATGCTTTTTTGTTGCTTTTAACTGAGTTTACGGCCTTCAGCTCATTCTCAGTTTTTGTCTTCTTAATACTATCTCTGCAATTCTTTGTGTGTGTGTGTTGTGTCGTTACAGTCGTGACCGACTCTATGTGACTCCATGTCCATGGAGTTTTTTTGGCAGGAGTACTGGAGTCACTTGCCAGTTCCTACTCCAGGCGCCTACAGCACCTGGTATTCCCTGGTGGTCGCCCATCCAAGTACTAACCAGGGCCGACCCTGCTTAGCTTCTGAAATCAAGCGAGATCGGATGTGCTTAGGGCACCTGTCTATATCCTTCCTTCCTTCCTTCCTTTATACATACAACTTATATGCTGCCCATGACCCAAAGATCTCTGGGTGACTTACAATTAAAATGAAAAATAAAAAAATAAAATATCAATCAACAATTAAAACAATAAAAACACCTAAATGCAAAACACTAATCTATGTTATCTCAGTTAAAAAAAACTACTGGAACATGTAGGTCTTTACCTGGCGCTGAAACGTGATCCACGTTGTTGCTAGGTGGCTCTCACTTTAGAGGGCCTGGCTCGGTCTTTCTTCTGTTCCTATGTGTCCTTTTTCGTCTTCAGGTTCTCTCTTAACTTATGAAGCCACCTTAGTCTTTTTTGCTGTCTTTGAGCTTTTTTTCCTTCATTCAAATGGTTACAATTGTACTTTAAGGGGTCAGCATCACATGTTAGGTTAAAGCTAAGTGTGTTGGCTTTAATACATTGACCTTGGTATGTGGTGAAGTAGAGTGTGCTGCTGGGGCAGGGAGCTGCTTGTGTTATCTCAAATGCAGCAATGCTAGAAACACTGAAGCCTGTTTCTTTGCATGAGAAAAAAAGGGATGTCATAACATTCCCCAATAATCTTAGGAGCATGGGATGTGGCTGTAAATTAAGTCATGCCATTGGCTCACGTACCTCTGCATTATCCACAGCATGAAACCGCAGCCATTCAGATGACAAAGGACTGCCATTAGCCCCGGCTATCAAGCCAATGATGAGGAAATCATAGGATCTGTGTAGGAAATACTAAACGTGCAGGTTCTTTTCATGGTTGAATAATGTAGGTAAGGAAGGGGATTAATTGGCTGCTTTCTAAGGTACCTTTAAAGTGCTCAGCCACTGAGGATATAAACAAAAGGGAAATTAAATAGATATTAAGGGTGTGCATTGCTTCACTACCCAATCTGTATCCAACAGGAGTTCACAGAGTGGCATCCAACCCACCCTCTGCCTTTCTGAAGGCAAGCTTATCAAGTCCATATTCCTGCATTGCTGGTGCTCTAGGAGAAACTTTCCCTGCAAATTGTAGAAATACAAGCGGCAAAGCCAGTTTTGCCAAATAAGGAAAGTGCATTGGGCCTGTGACTTTCTAGAGGTGTGTTGAGATACAGGCAGGACAAGGGCTTCTGACCAGATTAAACAGCAGTCTGCAGAGCTGTGTGCTGTTTTATTTACTCCTTTTATTTCTAGCCTTCACAGGAAAGCACCTGTCTCAGAGCACCTTCCCAAGGCGACAGCAGGGAAGGGAGCAAGTGAGGAACTTAAAAGGGCAATTATTCTGTCTTAAATAGTCCATGCAGGAAACATATTCTGTAGGAATGGGCACAAAATGAAAAGCGAAATGCTGTTTCATCGTGTCGTTATGTAATGAAATGAAATGAAATGAAATGAAACGACATGAGGAGGCAGCATTTTGTTACAGATGAAACAAAATGGTGGTGTTTTTTTGTTGAAGTGAACCATTTCGTTCCGTCTACAGTGGAACCTTGACTTACGTCATTAATCCGTTCCAGAGGTCTAGACTTAAGTCAAACATGACTTAAGTCAAACAAACTTTTCCCATAGAAAGTAATGGGAAAGTGGATTAATCCGTTCCAGATGATGAAAAAGACCCCCGAAAACAGCAATTTAACACAAATTTGACTGGGATAGGAGATTCCTTCCGGGAATGTAAATGAAATGTCTCTTCATAGAGAGGAGGAGGCAGTGGAATTATAGTCCACAAGTTATATGCCTCCACTTTTTAATGTTCATAGCAACAATGTCTAACAATTAAGTTTTACTGATTTTTCACCTGACGTTCCAAGTTCTGAACAACTCTATGCTTACCATTAGAGTCCCACAACTGTACAGCTCCCCAACTAAAATGCTTCCATTGTGGACCAGACTTCTGCAGCCAGATTTTTTACAAGACTGAGCCGACTGTCTAACCAGCGAGGCCAGCCCCGAGATCCCGGCCCTTCTTCTCCTCTGGTGGCAATGGCGGCTTCAGCGAGGCCAAGGACCAGCTCCAGGTGCTTGGAGCTGGCCTCGCCGAAGCCACCGCTGCCGGAGGAGGGGAAGAAGGCAGGAGCAGTTTGGAGACAGCAGCCGCGATGCTGGGCCGTGGCTTCCGCCCGATTCCAGTGCCTTGCGCCGGGGCTCTGAGCTGTAAGTCAAAGCCTGCGACTCAAGTCAAACAGGCCCCTTCTTGCTGCAAGTCAAATATGATGCAAGTCAAGCCGCATGTAAGTCAAGGTTCCACTGTATAAGCCACTTAAGGGGAGAGGATTTTTTTTAAAAGCTCCAGGCTTTTTAAAACAGTTTCCCCCTCCCCCCAAGCCCCACCTGCCAGCTGATCAGTGCTTGGGTGGGGGAAAAAACCTTTTTTTCCCACCCAGCACTGATCAGCTGGCAGGCAGGGCTTGGGGAAGGGGAAAAAAGGTTTTTCAGAAACCCAGGGCTTTTTTATGCCCTGGGCTTCCCCCTCAGCCACTTTCCAGCCCCCACCCCAACAAACCACTTTGTTAGTGGTTCATTTTGTACATTTTTTTTGAAAAAAAATCTTATGAAACGAAACAAAAACTGTGGGGAATCAAAATGAAATGAAATGAAACATAATTTTTTTTCAATTCGTGCCCATCCCTAATATTCCGTCTTCACTCAGTTTAGACAGAACCTCAGTACTTGACAGAACAGCTTCTCCCAAGAAGAACTGCCTGGATCATCTATGTTAGCTAGACAGGGCATTTGGGAGTTCCAACCCTGAGGGAAGCCCGGGAAACTATAACAAGGAATAGGGCCTTCTCGGTGGTCACTTCCCAATTGTGGAATCACCTACCATCAGAAATTCACCTGGCACCCTCGCTTCAAACTTTTAAAAACTATTGAAATCTTGGTTTTACAGAATGGCCTTTCCTGACTTCACAAACATCTAGCAAGAAGCTTTTCTTCTTTTTACCACTTATCTCCTTTTTTGTTTCTTATTTGATAAATCTCCTGGCTATATTTACTTTTATCTTAGCTTTATTTTAGTTTATTGTTGTTGATTTATGTAGTTATATTTTGTTTATATTGTATTGTTTGTATTTTGGTTATTTAAATGTGTTATTGTTTCTATACTGCAATTTTATATTGTAAATCATCCAGAATAACCCTAGGGCTAGATGGGCAGTATAAAAGTCAAACAAACCAAATAAATAAATAAATAAATAAATAAATAAATAAATAAATAAATAAATAAATAGTGTCCCATCAGCCAGTTCATTTTCTTGGGCCTTTCTTCTCCAATAGCAAGCAGGCTTATTCAAGAAAACTAAACTATTTATTTATTAATTTTGAAAAAGAAAGTGAAGAAAACTCACTGCCCACTAACTCATCTGCAGTTAGTAGCGCCATGGCCCTCCCTTTTTACAGCTGTGTCACAAGGGCACATGCAGGTTATTGGAGGATTTGAAAACCATTGGTCTGAAGTTTGAGGATTATTTCAAAGCTAAAAAGCAACATTTTTTTCTTTTCTACACCAAAGACAATCATTCTAGACAAAGGCAATATATTGAGCTTATCTTTCTCTACTGCCATGTCTTCATCATTTTATAATTTTGGTTGACATTTTTGTTACCATGGATGCCAGATTTCATACACAGGGTTCTCTATGGAGATTACAGCTCTGCCCGTGACCTGTACCACCCGCAGACTCCTAAATACCTTGCCTCATCCCATAATCTCCCCCAAGACACAAATATATACTTGATTGGGTCTGTTTTTATTGGCATGGTGTGGACATTACTGGCTCAAAACCTCTAGCTATACATTGAAGAAAATGATTCCAGACACGGGCCTACAGAGCAGATTGTTACAATCACAGGTCTCCCTCAAATATATATCCACTTATTATTAGACAGATTTAGCTCTACTAGTAATATGGTCTCAACAGATTTCATCAGAGACTCTGGTGTTGAAAGAATTTTAAACATTTCTCCTTTACTCACAAATCTTCATATATATCAGAATAAAAAACAAACGCCAATGCCAATGCTCGAAGCCTCCGAGCAAAGATGGGAGAACTTGAACATTTGGCAGCTAGGGATAACATTGATATAATAGCCATAAAAGAAACCTGGTGGAATGCGGAGAACCAGTGGGATACAGCAATCCCAGGCTATAAACTCTATAGAAGGCATAGAGAGGGTTGGGTTGGAGGGGGAGTGGCCATCTATGTCAAAGAAGGCGTAAAATCCAGCAGAATGGAGATTGACAGAGGGTCTGACTCCATCATAGAATCACTGTGGGTTAAACTACCAGGTCCAAGGAGTGATGTGATCGTTGGAGTATTCTATCGTCCACCAGATCAGAAACTTGAGGAGGACCTTGAAATGAGGAGAGAAATCATGGAAGTGGCTAAAAGGGATAGGATAGTAATCATGGGGGACTTCAATTATCCCCACATTGACTGGGCCAATGCGAGCTCCGGGCAAGAAAGAGAAACTGGGTTTCTCGACTTGCTGAATGACTGTGCCTTAGAGCAACTTGTCACAGAGCCCACCCGAGAACAGGCAACTCTGGATCTAATATTGTGTGATACTCAGGACCTGGTCAGAGGTGTGAATGTCACTGAGCCTCTGGGGAACAGTGACCATGCTGCTATTACCTTTGCCATGCATGTCGGAGGAAGAGTGTCAACCAAATCAGACATAAAAACCCTTGATTTTCAAAGGGCAAACTTCCCTCAGATGAGGAAACTAGTTAGAGATAAACTGAAGGGGAAGGTTAGAAGAATCCAATCTCTTCAGAGTGCATGGAGCCTGTTTAAAACAACAATAATAGAGGCCCAGCACAAGTGCATACCACAAAGAAAGAAGAGCTCATTTAAGCCCAAGAGGACACCGGCATGGCTAACGAGTGGAGTTAGAGAGGCTCTAAAGCGCAAGAAGAGGTCCTTCTGTAAATAGAAATCCTCCCCAAATGAGGAAAATAAAAAGGATCACAAACTCTGGCAAAAGAAATGTAAGAAGATGATAAGGGGGGCAAAGAAAGACTTTGAGGAACGAATGGCTAGCAATATAAAGGGTAATAATAAAAGCTTCTTTAAATATGTTAGAAGTAGAAAACCTGCCAGAGAACCAGTTGGCCCTCTGGATGGTGAGGGAGGAAAAGGGGAGGTTAAGGAAGACTTGGACATTGCAGAGAAATTGAATGAGTTCTTTGCGTCTGTCTTCACGACAGAGGACCTTGAGCGGATTCCGCTGCCTGAGCCGCCCCTCTTGACTAAAGAATTAAATCAAATACAGGTTAAAAGAGAAGATGTTTTAGGACTAATTGATAAATTGAGGATTAACAAGTCACCTGGCCCAGATGGCATCCACCCAAGGGTTATTAGGGAACTGAGAAATGAAATTGCAGATCTCTTAACGGTTATATGCAACTTGTCTCTTAAAACGGCCACAGTGCCGGAGGACTGGAGGATGGCAGATGTCACACCAATTTTTAAAAAAGGAAGGAGGGGGGACCCAGGAAACTACAGGCTGGTTAGCCTTACATCTGTCCCAGGAAGATGGTGGAAAGCCTCATCCAAGAGAAAATCTTAAAACACATAAAAGAACAAACCTTGCTGAGAGAAAACCAGCATGGCTTCTGTAAGGGTAAATCTTGTCTGACAAACCTCTTAGAATTTTTTGAAAAGGTCAACAGGCACGTGGATTTGGGTGAACCGGTTGATATAGTCTATCTGGATTTTCAAAAGGCTTTTGACACAGTCCCTCACCAGAGGCTGCTGAGAAAATTGCACAGTCAGGGGATAAGAGGACAGGTCCTCTTATGGATTGAGAACTGGTTGAGATCCCGGAAACAAAGAGTAGGTGTCAATGGGAAATTTTCACAATGGAGAGAAGTGAAAAGCGGTGTGCCCCAGGGCTCTGTCCTGGGACTGGTGCTTTTCAATCTGTTCATAAATGACCTGGAGACAGGGATAAACAGTGAGGTGGCCAAGTTTGCCGATGATACAAAACTTTTCCGTGTGGTAAAAACCAGAGAAGATTGTGAAGAGCTCCAGAAGGATCTCTCCAAACTGGGGGAAAGGGCTGAGAAATGGCAAATGCGTTTTAATGTAACCAAATGTAATGTAATGCATATTGGGGCAAAAAATCCAAACTTCATCTATCAACTCATGGGCTCTGAGTTATCCGTGACGGATCAGGAAAGAGATCTTTGTGTGTTGGTGGACAGCTCCATGAAGGTGTCTCCCCAATGTGTGGCAGCGGTGAAGAAGGCCAATTCCATGCTAGGGATTATCAAAAAGGGGATTGAAAATAAAACAGCCAACATTATAATGCCATTATACAAAACAATAGTAAGGCCCCACCTGGAGTATTGTGTACAATTCTGGTCACCGCATCTCAAGAAAGACATAGTGGAACTGGAAAAGGTGCAGAAGAGAGCGACTAAAATGATTACTGGGCTGGGGCACCTCCCTTATGAAGAAAGGCTAAAATATTTGGGCCTCTTTAGTCTGGAAAAAAAGGCGATTGAGGGGGGATATGGTTGAGACATACAAAATAATGCAGGGTATGAGTAAAGTGGATAGAGGGAAACTCTTCTCCCTCTCCCAAAATACCAGAACTAGGGGACATACACTCAAATTGAGGGCTGGGAGAGTAAGAACTGACAAAAGAAAATATTTTTTTCACCCAGCACGTTGTAAGTCTATGGAACTCCCTGCCACACAATGTGGTGATGGCATCTGACCTGGATGCCTTCAAAAGGGGATTGGACAGATTCCTGGAGGAAAAGTCCATCACAGGTTACAAACCATGATGGAGATGTGTAACCTCCAGGGTTTAAACCAGGGTACTTCAAGGTCCAGATGCAGGAGAGTGGTATCAGGAGACAGATATCTAGTCTCATGCGCTCCCAAACACATCTGGTGGGGCCGCTGTGAGATACAGGAAGCTGGACTAGATGGGCCTTTGGCCTGATCCAGCATGACTCTTCTTATGTTCTTATGTTCTTATATTTACTTGCTACATAGCATAAGACATTAACTGTTTAACTCCATTATGTGACTAATTGATTACAGTAGTTACATAAACACTTCATTTAGATTCTAACTGCTGGATACACTGACAGAACACTAACTTTGGTAACTGACTCTGACCTTGACTGAGTAAAAGAGACAGAAAAAGTAATCTGTGGTAAAGAAGGAACCATTGTCTGCTTCCACATGTGATATTCAACCCAACTGTCCCTTCCTTCCAAGCCTCTAATAGGCCTCTAATAGGCCTCTAATAGCCCGCTAATAGCCTCCTGGCTCAGTGGTTAAATGCCTGTAAAACTGTGCTCATGACCTGTCATTCAATCCCCGGTAGCCGGCTCATGGTTGACTCAGCCTTCCATCCTTCCGAGGTCAGTAAATTGAGTACCCAGCTTGGTGGGGGTGGTGGAATGTGTAGCCTGCATAATTAAACTGTAAACCACCCAGAGACTACTTGAAGTGGAATGGGTCGGTATATAAGCATAACAGTTTGCTATTATGCAGATTTCTGCATTCCAACAAAGTTTACCCATTCATCAGAAGATAGTGCACATCCTTAATCAATAGCATAAAACTCTTGAGAGGAATACTAACATGGAGACAGGAGCTATGCAAGCAACACTGATAGCATCGAAGATAATAGACAGTCAGTGCTACAAGGCTTGTGCAACCACAATGCACATCACAATTGCAATAACGAATGAGATGCTGAGTCAATAATTGATTAACTTGTTCCTTCATTCCTTCATTCATTACTGTATACAGTAAAGTAACCCCCGCCTATCGTGGGGGTTAGGGACCCACCCGACCCGCGATGACTGAAAATCTGTGATATGCAGATGCGGGTCAGGTGGTGCCTGGGGGTGGGGGGTGAACTTTTCAGAGCAGCACAGGCAAGCGGTGTTGGGGAATCTGATCCCCCCGCTGGGAGACGTCTCGCAGGGGTGCGGTTGGGTGGCATTGGGGGATCACAGCCCCCGCTGCCACCCAAGTGCACCTCTGGAAGACTTCTTGCAGCGGTGTGGTTGGGCAGTGTTGGGGGATCTGAGCCCCCACCGCCGCCCAACCACGCCACCCCGAGACTTCTCACCCAGGCAGGTACTGCAATCCCGCGACATAATGGGACCGCAGTACCTGAACCGTGAAAAGGCTGGGTGTTACTGTATTAGTGCTTTCCCCTGCCAGGGATTTTAAAGGGATGTACAATTTAAAAGAGAAAATGTTTCTGAAAACAGATCAAAACCATTTTTAAAAGCAAATTTTAGAAAAAATAAATTAAATACTATCCAAAACGCCCATTGTAAACCAGAGCCTACAGTGAACAATAAAGAAGAATTGTGTTTCCCTAATGACATGACCTTTAGGGTTGTTCTTGTTTTTGTTTTGAAAACTGGAACTGCAGTTTTAAAAAGGGGGGACCATGATTCTTCTGGAAGGGAAAACGGCTAAGATAAAATAAAGTTGGATTTAGAGCACATTTGTGATACAGATGGAAAAGGGCTCTAACCATGGCTAACTGGACAGCCAAATTTACCGAGCTCAACCCGTCTCTTCTTCATCACTGTCTTGACTAGTTATGGGTAATGTGGATGCTAAAAATAATTTTCATTCCATATATCAAACCTTGTGAATGGCCAGCAAGACAGCTATATTTCCCTGATATTTAAAGGCTGGCTCCAGCTCCATGAGAAGTAAGCAGACAGCCTGAGGCACACTCCATCTTGTGCCAGGTGGCCACGCTATGGTCTCCAAGAGACCATTCACCAGCTGCGGATGACTAGAAGGCACTTTGTTTTGTTTTCTCACTCATGTAACATATATAACTCTAGAGGCCCTTTCTATTGTAGAATTTCAAAAGACTTTTCCATCAGTTCCTTTGCCTCAAACCATCTTCAGGAGAGCTCTTCTAACTGGTTGATTTTAGCCTTTCAGATGCAAAATGTAGAATGTCGCTTTTTGAAAGTAATTCATTCCTGTTACTTGTTACAATGTTTGGCAAAAGAGTCCATTATCACGAACGATGCTATGTTCAAGAACCTAACTCATGTGGCATTAGTTTGTACTGACCTATTACTTATTTGTTACTCTCAGTTACCTAAAAATGATAGGTTGGTAAGAGAATACTATAAAATGTGTGTGGGGGGACTATAAAATGTCTGAACAAGTGCCTTAGTACAGTACAAATGTTGTGCATTACACCAATGAAGTGATTTTGCTGCTGTTTCACATCACTTTTGAAAGGAAATTACATTATATCCTTCCTACTACAAAGTGTAATTAGTCACAGGTAACACCTTGTAGGACATGAAATGTAGTGTAATAGAGTGACAGACAAGGAATCAGAAATCCTGAGTTTTAATTAGGCATGGTCTTTTCATTTTGGAATGGGGTCAGTTCCAAAATGAATCATGGCAGCACAGCAAATGCTCCGAAATGAAATCACCCATTGACTTACCTTGCCTTACCTCGCGTGGGATGATAATCCAATCAGGAAGTATGACTCTAACATATCATTGTTCCTTCTTCTTGGTGCTGGCCAATCAGGAGCTGGCAAAGATATGCAATACCCTGTATCCCTGTCTGATTTGCCAGCACCAGGGAGAAGGAACAATGATGCATCAGAGGATATGGAGTATTGCCCCATGCAAGGTAAGGCAAAGTAAGTCAATGGGTGATTTCATTTCGGAGGATGGGTCCATGTTCCAAACAGCAGCTGTGCTGCCATGATTTGTTTTGGAAGCAGACCCATTCCAAAATGAACGACACATACCTAGTTTGACTCCCTGGTCAACCATGAAAAATCCCCTTAAATTAATCACTTTACCTTAAAAGGCTGCTACAAGTTGTTTCTGACCTGACAGCACAGAACAACAATTACTTGTAGCTCTTGAGTTCCAAGCTGTGTCCAGATAGTTATTTCCTTTTGGTCCTGTTTGTTGTAGAAAGAGGGAATGCTGTAGATGTAATAAAACTTAACTTCAGTAAAACTTTTGACAAAGTTCCCCATAATATGTTGATTAGAAAACTAACTAAGTGTGGGCTGGATAAATCAAGTGTAAGGTAGATACAAATTGGCTACAGAATCATATTCAGGGTGGTGATTAATGGAGCCTTCTCTAACTGGGAGGAAGTAATAAATGGTGTACCCCAAGTCTCAGTACAGTGCTTTTCAGCATTTTTATTAATGACTCGGTCAAAGGAGTGCAGCAATCACTCGTGAAATTTGCATGTGATACAAAGTTGGGTGGAACAGCTAATACAGTTGAAGACAGAAATAAAATTCAAAATGATCTTGATAGGCTGGAGCACTGGCCTGAAACTAACTGAATGAAATTTAATAGGGATAAGCACAAAATACTGCAGCTAGGAAGAAGAAACCAAATGTACATTTGCAAGATGGGGGACTTCTGGATCAGCAATCCTACAAGAAAGAAGGATCTTGGAATTGTTGTAGATCATAAGCTGAATATGAGCCAATAATGTGATGTGGTGGACACACAAAAAGGCAAATGCTATTTTATCCTGCATTAACAAAAGTATACCATAATTTCCATTTATAAGATGCACTTTCCCCCATTAAAAGTAGGGGAAATGTCTGTGCCCTCCCTTCTCCAGCCAAGATTCCCCAGTCAAAATTCACCTTGTTTGCAAAGAGGCCTCCTCCCTCCCTTTTGCAGCCTGGATTTCACAGTTCCAATCACCTCGTTTGCAACCCTTCCCTTTTGCAGCTTGGATTCCCCAATCCTAATGACCTCACTTGCAACCGTGCTCTTTTGCAGCATGGATTCCCCAGTTCCAGTCACCTCGCTTGCAACCCTTCCGTTTTGCAGCTTGGATTCCACAGTCCAAATCACCTCATTTGCAACTTCCCCTTTTGCAGACAGGATTCTTCTGCCATAAAACCTTAGTCTAAACATTTTCCCTTATTTTCCTCTAAAAACTCTAAAACACTCTAAAAACATCTTAGAGTGCAGGACATGCAACATTTTTTTCATCTTATAGAGTGAAAAATACAGTAATTTCCATATCCCATGATGTGTTTGTCTCCCTCTATTCAGCACCGGTTACCTTGAATATCGTGTCCAGTTCTGAACACTAAACTTCAGGAAATATGCTAACAAATTCAGAGGAGGGCAATGATGATCAGAGGCCTGGAAACCAAGCTCTGCAAGGAAAGACAGAAAGAACTGTGTATGTTTAGTCTTGAGAAAAGAAGACTGAGGTGGAATAGGATATCACTTTTCAAATAGTTGTACAAAAATTGTATTAAAACTTCACCTAGCTCTGATTCAGGTGGCTGTCCCTGATCAACATGTAGGGGTTTCTTAATGTTCTAAAAAAAAGACCACCCCATTAGATCATTGAAATAATACAAAACAATATAAATATTATACAAAAGATATTAAATATACAACCCCACCCACCCCAAAAGAACACACATTCTACTATAGAATGACCAATGCCCTAGAATTAGAATATATATGAAATTATGGTAGTAATACAGGATCTATGACAGTTTGGGGAAACAAAATAAAAATTAATATACCAGCAAAATATATTTGGGGAGGGGCACACATTTCCACCACAATTTGCCCATACCCCTCCTGACAAGCAGGCAGCAAAATATATGAGGTTTTTAACAAGTCACAACATACTGTGATTGGTCTGTTCTCAAACATCCCAGGCTGCAGGACTCATAATGGGCTTGAGTTATCATCCCAGAGTGCAGGACATGCAACAAAGTGCTCAAGTTACAAGAACCCAGATTTTGGCTGGGTATCAGGAAAAAAACTTCTTAACTGTTAGAGCAGTACAGCAACGGAACCAATTACGTCAAGAGGTGCTGAGGGCTCAAACACTGGAGGCATTCATGATAAATTTAGGCAGACCTGGCAGAAATCCTTTGATCTGTATTCCTGCAATGAGCAAGGGGTTGAAACTGATGGCCTTGTAGGCCCTTTCCAACTTCACTCCTCTGATTCTATGACCATCCCTATGTTGAGAGGGTCACCATGTTGTATTGGGATTTAGGGCGCAAAGCTTTAAATCTCTGGCTGAGCCATGAAACTCAGATTGCGTACAATCTTAAAACACCTAGTACTAAGAACTAGTTTTAATTATCCCTATCATGCTGTACTAGTTTCCTCTGCAGCACGTATGGTATCCTCTGCTCCCTGAATATCTCTGTGCTCTTTGCTGTGCAATACAACTGTTTTGCTCACCAAGCCTTGTTTGATATAGTTCTCCATGGAGGCACCTATTTGCTTTTCTTGGGGTTGCGGACAAAGCCTTCCGGGTTTATTGATGCAAGTTGTAAATGAAGTGTGAAATGAAACATTTCTCCTTGGTACTCTGAGAAAATACAATGCGATCAATGAACTGTACCGCACGGTTTGGCATGACAGCTTGTGAGTTGCCGCTTACAACCTGCAGGGTCACTTAATACAGTTGCAGCTTATCCTGGCGAGATGTTTAGGGGCTGCTTCCCCCCACAGGTCCAGATGCCTGGTCTTCATTTTATTGAGGCTATTAGCCTACAGGGAAAGGCAGGAGAAATGCCTGTTTTAGACTGTAAAATTTGGGGAGGTGTGACAAAGGGATCATTGATTGCCTTTAGTGGTGGACATCTTGCTGAGCTTGGACAGACAGTTGGAACTGAATGGTTCTCTCACAAACACAATTTCTATGTCTGCATTCAGAGGAAGCCAGGTCTACTTGATACCTATTAGATGGGGCAGATGAACAGAACAACTGCGTTTAGTGACATCTTTGGAAACTAGATGCCCAAACCAAATGACCATAAATTGGCAGATGTACTTTCTGGACTACAGCAGCCAGAATGCCCTGGCACTAGTCATGTTTTTGGAAACTTTAGAAAATGTAGTCCAGAGCAGTGTTCTTTTTCCCCCTAAATTCACCAAACACTCAGAGATAAATGATGCCCCTAACACCCCACCCTGGGGCTTTATGCAAGTTAACAGCCAGTTTCTCTGACAATATTTTGTAGTACCTATCTTGGTTCCTCTTTGTTCTAATCCTCGAGATTAGACTACTGTAATGCTCTTTACATGGGGCTGCCTTGGAGGTTAATGCAGAGGCTCTAGTTAGTACAGAAGTCTGCAGCTAGTTTAATAACAGGGTTGAGAAGACAACAACACATCTCCCCTATATTGGTCCCGCTGCACTGGCTGCCAATTTGTCACCACATTGAATAATATTGACATACAAAGCCCTGGCCTAAATGATCTAGGATCTTGTTATCTGTCTTCTTCCACAGTATTCCATCTGCATCACCTGTTCATCTCAGGCAGGTAACTATGCTGAAAGAAGCCCGTAAATCATCAACAAGGAACCAGGCCTTTCCGGTAGCAGGGCCTCAGTTGTGAAACCAACTCCCACCTGAGATTTGACTGGCTCCCATGCTATCTGACATTAAAAATCATCTGAAGACATGGCTTTATAGATCTGCTTTCCCTGATCATTAATTATTCTTTTCATTACCCAGTGTTTCATTCTTATACCATCTGCTGATGTGTTTACACTTTTAATATAGATTTAGTCATGTGCATTCAATTTTTAATTTGTTATGTTGTTTTACATTGTTATTATGATTTGATTATGATTATTTACCTCATGTTGGTCTGATTGATTAGTTTTTATTTACTATTTTAAGTTGTTTAATCTGTTTTTGTATTTTGCCTATGTATGTAAACCGCCCAGAGTAGATTTTTGCTAGATTGTTGCAGTATATAAATCAAATAAATAAATAAATAAATAAATAAATAAATAAATAAATAAATAAATAAAATTGTATATTGTTCCTTTTTATTGATGTATTTTGTAAACCAAAATACTACTACTACTACTACTACTACTACTACTACTACTACTAATAATAATAATAATAATAATAATAATAATAATAATAATAGAGTTAGAAAAGATAACCAAATATCAGGATTTAGAAATAGAAATCAAAAAGCCATGAATTAAGAAAGCAAGAACAATAACAATAATAATAGGTGTCTTGGGTGCAATCCCAAAATTCCTGGATCAACATCTGAAAACTCTCGGCATTGACAAGATCAACACTGGTCAACTACAAATGGTGACATTATTAGGAACAGCATATATTCTATGAAGATATCTCCAGTCATCCTAGGCTCTTGGAAAGAGCTCAATAATTGGAGAAGGCCAACTCCAGCTTAACACCTGGCAGCTGTGTTAAGAAGAAGAAGAAGAAGAAGAAGAAGAAGAAGAAGAAGAAGAAGAAGAAGAAGAAGATGATGATGATGATGATGATGATGATGATGATGAAGAAGAAGAAGAAGAAGAAGAAGAAGAAGAAGAAGAAGAAGAAGAAGAAGAAGAAGATGATGATGATGATGATGATGATGATAATAATAATAATATATTCCTGGTATCCACAACATTTATCTGCATGTAAGAGATGCCATGTCCAGGAGCTACTTTGTCCCTAGGTTGATGCCATGAAGGCTGCCTGCCTAAAGGCAAACATGCAGGATTAGGCCTCTTGCACTTTCCCACCCAGTTCCTTCAATTCTGCCCACCCCACCCCCTCCCCCAGGTAAAAAATAATGATTGGAGAAGTGCTGCAGCACAAAGTATTATCTCTTTTTGCTTGGGGAGAAAGGCAGGTAGAGTATCATGAGTAGAGATGGGCATGAAACGAAAAAAAAATTGTTCTGTTATTCGTTATTTGTTTCATTACATAATGAAATGAATAACAAAAATTGTGATGAAATTGGAACAAACCGAACAGAACCACGAAAATTAGGTTTGTTATGTTTTGTTTTCATTAATGGGAACACGCAATGAAATGAGCTGTTTTTAAATGTTTAAAAAATGTCCTGAATATCCATAAAAACCCAGCAATAATTATTTATTCTGCCTGATAATACCTACCAGGGGGGTTGGGGTCCTTAAAACATGTATATCTGTCTTTTCTCAGATTGCTGTATTTTTTTTTCTTTAAGGGGAGTTAGGAGACATCAACCCAAAATGGCTTCCAGATGCCTAATATTGATTTCTTGGGAATTCAAACTCCCTCAACATCCGTAAAAATGCAGTGATAATTATTTGAAATTATTACCTACCAGGGGATTGCAGTCCTGAAAATGTTTGTTTTTGTCTTTCTCCCATTGCCATGTATTTTTTCTTTTCCCTTTAAGGATGGCACAAAATGGATTCCAGCCACAAGATGGAGCAAGCCATGTAATGGGAACATGTAAATTCTTGGACAATTTCAACCAATAGCATGCCCAGGTTGCAGACTGAGTAGGTGTGGCAGCCACAGAGGGCATAAAAAGCTTTGGCAGCCCCCGTCCTCCTTGTAGTCTGTGGTGGGAGTTAGGGTGGGATTGCTGTCTCTGCGACTGATTACTTTAGGCCATGCAGGCAGGTGTGTGTCTCTGTTTTCCTGCTGGCTGCAGCCTGGCTCTTAGGGGAGAGAAAGAAGAGATTTCTCTTGCAGCCTCCCTGTGTGTGTGCATACCTCTCGGTGAGTACCCTCCCCTGTCTCGCAGTGCAGTCACTCTGCGGCTGCCTTAGGCCCTGGGCAATGCCCACCACTGCCTTTGCAGCCTCCCTGCATACCTAGTCTATACTGTGTCTCTGCCAGCATCATTTTTTTAGTGTTTTCCCTCTGGTCTGGGGCATTGGGGGACATCCATGCATGGAAATACTTTGAGTCGCGCAAAAGCGGGTAAACACAAAAATGAAAAATGAAAAAACGAAACAATTTTTTTCAAAAAATTCACGAAAAATGAAAATGAACCAAAATGGACCCACAACGAAAAATTAAAAACCAAAACATCATTTTTCGATTCGTGCCCACCTCTAATCATGAGCCTACAGCTGGAAGGGACATGGCTGCTTTGACCTGACGAAAGAAGAAATGAGCAAAAAGGGTAAAGGAGGCTGTTAGAGGAGGAGGAGAGAAAAAGATGCCATGTCACAGACACATATGGCAAAAAATATGACTGATCCTTTGTCCTCCTTTGTTTCTGAAGAGCATGTGATTTATCAATCCTCCACAAGGCAGGAAGAACAAAATCATAAGACGGCCAAGATTCTAGAAGTTCATTCATGCAACTTGACTTCTTTTTGTGTGAGATCGAAACATTTTTCTACTCATCCAAGTGGCTTCCTCAGTCTGACAAAGCTACTTGGATTAGGAGTGAAACATTTCAATCTCACAAGAAAAGAAGTCCAGTTGCCTTGTTTCAACTTCCGGATACACCTGGACAACGGAGAATCTTCACAGACATTATATGGCAGTCTTTTTCCCCCCACCATTCATCCCTGTTCTTACCATGAGAAACCATCTATCTTCTGAAAAGTGGGATGAAAAATAAGAACCTCAATTATTAGTCAGGTGCATTTTGAAGTAATGTGTATAAACTTGCTGAAATAAGGAAGGTTAATGGTCTCCTGTGCCCTGCATCTTTTTTCATTCAACACAATGGGTCAAATCTTGTTGTGTAACATTGTGCAAAGGGTCAGATGCTGGAAACATTTAATTTACATCTGTTAAAAGCTTCCTATTTCTCTATTTCAGCTTCTGAGTCTCCTTTTTGGCCTTGGGATAGCCCTTGGGAGCTTTGAGATAGTCGGGGGAGAGGCTTTAGAAGTGAAACACTGCCAGAGCACCACTACTGTTTATTTTATTTGTTATTTATTTTACAATATATCTATCCCACCTTTCTTCCTGAAAAGGACGCAAGGCCGCTTACAGTAATTAGGGATAATATACAGTCCAGTACAGTTAAGACATATTCAGGTATTGAGAAAAGCATCCTACAGCAGTGGTGGCAAACCTTCAGCACTCCAGATGTTTTGGACCATAACTACCACTGTCCTTTGTCATTGGCAATCTAGGCTCAGAATTCTGGGAGTTGTGGTACAAAACATCTGGAGTGCTGAAGGTTCGCCACCTGTTTTATTCTGCAGTGTCTTTCATGTTCTTTGATTCCAGTCTGGATGATGAGCTTTGTGGTCCCAATATATACCTGGCCACAACTGCAAGATATCCGGTATATTCCTGCAGCAGCAAATGGGTTCCTTTTGTCCTTTACTGACCATAGCATCCGTTTTATTTTTGGGGTGGGTCTAAATACCCCTTTTATGCATGGCAGAAATAGTTTTTGTTGGGGGCTGCTTTTCTTCTTCAGTTTGGTGTTGTTTTTTCAGTTTGATGGCTCTTTTGATTTCATTCTTGGAATAGCCATTTGCCTATAGGGCCCAGTTCAGGTGGCTGAGTTCAGTGTTGAGGAATTCAGCTTCACAGTGTTTGCATGGTCTACAAGTATTTTGATTATGCCTCTTTTTTATGGGTGATGGTTGGAACATATATGTAGATATCGATCTGTGTGGCTGGGTTTTCAGTAGACCTTGTGTTCTAATTGGAGTTCCAGTTTGCATATGACCATGACATCTAAGAATGGGAGTTTCCCCTCTATTTTTTTTTCCATGGTGAATTGTATATTTGGGTGGATATTGTTGAGGTAGTTTAGAAATTCCTCCAGTTTATCTTCACCGTGGCTTCAAATTATGAATGAGTCATTCACGTATCAGGACCAGACTATGCAAAGGGTGCCGCATCCAGAGCTTGTTTTTCAAAGTGTTCCATGTAAATGTTTGCTATTACCAGACTGAGGGGGCTCCCCATGGCAACTCATAGAAGTCATAGAAGTCATGCTCCCACTGGAGGTAGCTGGTCATTAGGCAGTGTTGGAATAGGGCTTTAATGTATTCTGGGAAGATCTGCTGGATGAACGCTAAAGTGTCCTTTAATGGTAGCTTGGTGAAAGGGGATACTACATCAAAGCTGATCAGTCTGTCCCGGGGGTTGAGTTTTAGGGTGCTAATCTTTTCTATGAAATGTCCTGAATCCTTGATGTGTGATGAAGTCTGTCCAATGTGGGTCTGTAGGAGGGTGGCTAGGTGTTTTGCTAATTCGTATGTTTGGGAGCCAATGGTGCTAACAATGGGCCTGAGTGGGGTTGGGAGTCCATATAATCTTGGTGAAAGAGTTTCCATCTTGCAGATTTGTAGAATGGCATTGGGGTGGACAGAGATCCTCCTGGTGAGCATGTTTGTTTGCTTTGTAATTTTGTTGGTGGGGTCCTGCTTTAGTTTTCTGTAGGTGGTAGGGTATAGATGTTGTCTGATCTTTTCTTGTATTCTTCTGTTTGCATGATTACTGTAGCATTGCCTTTGTCTGCCGGCAGGGTGATGATGTCAGGATCTACATTAAAGGACTTGATGGCTTTTCTCTCCGTTCTTGTTATGTTGCTATTTGGGGTTTTTGCTTTTTGTAGGATCCTTGTCATTTCACTTCTTATTTCTTCTGCTGCTTCTTCCGGAAGGAGTGGTTTGCCATTGCCACCCCTCTGGTGAATCTTCATGGCTGAGTGGGCATTTGAATCCAGGTCTCCAGTGTCGGACACCCTATCCACTACACCACCTTATCTCACTGGCCTTTTCATAATTTATCATATTCTTTTTGAAAAAGGTGCATTAGTAGGGGCTACTGCAATCATATCCAGATTCGCCTTGAGCAACTAACTGTGCTCAGAGCTTGGGAAATGCACCATTTTGGACTAGGGGAGACAGGTATTCCCTTTCATTTAATGGTATTGACAAAATTAGAATTTCCTCAATGTTGAGACTCATGGTAAGCAGAAATTCACTTTACCTGGGAAATCTGAGCATTTGTGAGCGGCACTGGGTGATCACCTGTGCACAAAATAAGAAGCACCTTTTAAAAATGGGTACAGTTGGAAAAGCCACAATGCGTGCAGGTATAAAAATGCAAACAACTATGTGTTAATCGATGGAGGAGATAAATAAATTAAGTCAAGTGCATAAATGAACATGATCATTAAGTTAAAGTCACAAATAAATCTGCACTTCAGGGAAAACATCTACAGATTTCAATATGTCAAGCAACAATTTGTATACTTTTCAATGTGTGTTTTAAAAACAAAGTCTTGCAACTGGGTATGAAAGGAAGGAGGATGGAAAGGAAGTATAGGCAGGATTGCATAAAGCAGAATAGAATCAATATTTGAGGCCAAACTCCTGTTTGTTTTTAACCATGCATTCAATGGCCCATTATCTATGCAGGTCTCTTTTGACTGGCAAGAGATGAGCCCAAGGGGGTAACTACAACACCCTTGCATAGATGGAGTCCCTGTTGCTTTTAGTGGAGTGATCAGAGGCTTGAGAAATGCCAGAGATCATAAGACAGTGGTGGCAAACCTTCGGCACTCCTGATGTTTTGGACCACAACTCCCAGAATTCCGAGCCTAGATAGCCAATGACAAAGGACTGTGGGAGTTGTGGTCCAAAACATCTGAAGTGCCAGAGGTTCTCTACCACTGTCATAAGAAATGTTGTGCCTATACAGACATTCTGCTCCATATTTCCTAATAGGATCCTGCAGTTTTGCATGTCTCCTTTAGACTAGAAACCCCAATTTCTTCAAATTTTGCATGCAACAATCTTTTTGTGAGCTGGGCTTTTTTTTTTTTTTTACTTCTGGAAACTAGGTTTTCCTAGGTAAGGCCTTTGTTCTCATCCAGCATGGAAGCCTCTGTTTCCCTGCATACATTCAACACATTCAGGTACTGCTGCATACCCTCCTGTATGCATATGCAGACAGTCTGCTATTCAACACATTACAAAATTATAAAATCACCGAACAAAATATGCCAGTCTCTTTCACAACTGCTAATGGTTCTCTCCCTCCCCCACCTCCATTTTTGTTCTGCATATTATGTTGTTGGGCCTGGATTTATCCCTTGTTTTACAAACAGATACAAGGTGAAATACAGCCTCAGCACTCTGAGCTCATATGACACTAATAATGCTTTCTGGAGGAGTGTGGGAGAGTTTATAAAGGCTCCCTTTGTACACTGCTGAGGCTTATTCACACTGGAAATGCAAATTACACGATCTGTCAGCGACAGGAGCAGTGATGATAAGCAGATAGATGAAGTGTGTTATCTTCAGCCTTGGGGACTACCTTAGCTTGTTGCTCACTCACTCTCCGCCCTCCCCCCTTAATCCAGTCAGGAAAGAAGTGGTGCTGGGTGGGTTAATTTTGAAAAATAACATCCATTATGTGGAAGGAAAGGCCAGTTCTGGGTGATTAATTGGTGAATATAATCTGTTTCCTATAGACAGGTTTGTATTATTAATACCGCGAACAATATCAGATCTTTAGAGGAATGTGTATCCCTAATTTGTACCCTCTTCACATGCAAGATATATACTTCAAGAACTAGGTCATATTATTATTATTATTATTATTATTATTATTATTATTATTATTATTATTATTATTATTATTATTATTATTATTATTATTAATAATAATAATAATAATAATAATAATAATAATAATAATAATAATAATAATAATAATAATAATAATAATAATAATAATAATAATAATAATAATAATAATCTGTACTTCTTCCTTTTTAAAAGATCTGTGGCATAGCTCAGTGGTTTAGGGTTCTGGCTGTGGCGCCAGAGGGTGAGTGTTTGATTCCTCACTGTGCCTCCTTGATGGTTACTTCACGTCCACTCTCATCCTGGGAGGAAGTTTGTTGCGTGTTGATGTCAGTTGCAGTCACGTGGTCTTCTTGCGGTTCTGTTCCTGTTCCCATGTATGCACGGGCTTGATTGATGATAGCAGCATGACTGTTTCCACACGTCCTTGTTCCGTGATGAGATGTGAAATTCCATGGCTTTGTTCTCCATTTTTTTTCGGCCTGACCTTCCATTTTTTGATGTTTCGATTCTCCAAAGCCTTGCCTTCAATGTGTTACAGAGCTAAGTTTGAGGCATTTGTCTTTTTTTAATCTCTCTGCACTGTGTTGCTGACTCCATAGGCAATGAACTGGCGAATGGCACTTCGCACTCCTGCCATTAGATGGAGAATGGCACGGGAGGAGACTGACCTCACAGGCTCTCGTATTGGAACGAGAAGTGAGATGAGGAGATTCCCAAGGCCAGGGAGGGGAATCTCTCATCCCGCTTAGATTGCAGTTCAGGGGGTGTGGTCAGGACGAACTCCGTTTGTCCCACAATGGACGTGCTGTTAGATTTCATTCCCCAGCGGGACCGTGAACAGCAATGAAATGGATGTGAAGTATCAGCCCTTGACAGGGACTAGTTTTGATGATTCATAAGATTCCTTTCAGCTCTGCAGTTTTTAACATGATGATGATGATGATGATGATGATGATGATGATGATGATGATGATGATGATGATGATGATGATGATGATGATGATGATGATGGATTTACAATTCTGAAAAGCTCATGACAGCATGCATGGCTCTCTTCTCCTCTGCGCTATTGTCTTAACCACCCTATGAGGTATGTGATAAGCCTAATATTACCCAACTAAGTTTCATGGTTGTATGGAGACCGCAACTTGGATTTTTCAACCCTCAGCCTGTTACCCTAACCACTACATCACACTTTCTGTTCTGCGCCTCATGGCACAGTGGTTAAATGCCTGTACTGCAGCTAAAACTGTGCTCAAAACCTGGGGTTCAATCCCAGGTAGCAGGCTCATGGTTGACTCAGCCTTCCATCCTTCCAGAGAACAGTAAAATGAGTACCCAGCTTGCTGGGGGGGGCAATGTGTACCCTGCATACTGTAATTAAAAAACTGTAAACCGCCCAGAGACTACTTGAAGTGGCATGGGGTGGTATACAAGCAGAACACTTTGCTTTATATAATTCCCTTTGAATTATATGAGAGATAATTTGTATATAATTATACAAATGTCTTATTATTGTCTTATTATTGCAGGGAGACAATTCACACTGAGAAGCTGTCTTGATTTTTTTCCAACCTTGAGTATTTTTGGAAACTCTTCATAAAAGTTTGAAACGTTTTTTCACAGAGAATCATTTTAAACTGGTTTGTCCTCTGGCACCAGCTTTCTCAAACCCAATATCTTGAACTAGGCATCCTGTCATCCCTACTCCATTTGCCATGTTGGGTGGGGGCTGATTGTAATCCAGAAGACTCAACAGACAGCATCAGCTAAAGCAAAGCTATCCTAGTATATTGACTACATTAATAGCAAAGCTTTCAGATGAATTCTTATGCAAGTCAGCTCGATGGCCAATAGCCCACATCTGCAGCAATGCATAACAACTTTTGTGAAACTGGGAAGATTGTCTATGTCATGCAAAGTCTTTGGCTTCACTAACTCAGTGCTTTCTAAACTTGGGTCCCCAGATGATCTTGGACTACTTCCAACTACCCAAATTCCTAGCCAACACATCTAGTGGGAGTTTTAGTCCAAGAACCTCTGGGGACCCAAGGTTTAGAAGCAAAGAACTAGCTATTCTGTTTATTGCCCATCCCTTTTTGCTACTGAAACCAAATAGCAAAGGAAAACCTATGGATTGCAGAAGGACTTTAGTGATGAGTTTGGCATAGTCCCCCATGATAAAAACATGATTGTCTGAAAAACTTGGGCTGACCAGCATTCCCAGCTTGCACTATAACAAACAAGGCTTGCCAGGTCTCCAGATGCTGAGCAGAGTTTCAAGGAATTGCTATGATTTTCTGGGTCTGCAAGAAGGGAGAGTGAGCAGCTCTGAAGGATATAAATGCTTGCTTTTCATATTTGAAGCAGTTCTAACACAGCAGCGGCAGCCGTAAATCCTTGGTCACCAACAGAATCTCCCCCTTTTAAAAGTCTCTGAGTTGTAATTTTAAAAGTAACTTGTTAAGCTGTAGGTAGCAGTGCAGCTTGTAACATTTGTTCTGCTGTTGTTTCTATGCACGTTTGCTAGTGTCATAAAATCATCATGTTAAATTAGATCAGGCATTTTCCAGAAATTAGCGCACACAGTTAGTCTGGAAGTCTGTTCTTGAGCACCCATCTGCCATCTTTCCCTTGTGGAATTTTACTCTTCACCCTAGACGTAAAAAGTTTTCCTGAATGATTCATAGTTTGGAAACATTCAGGAAAGAACCACCACCCTGATTTTTTTGTAAGAAAAAAAAATCCGTCTGCCATTTTCCCTTGTGGAATTTTACTCTTCACCCTAGACATAAAAGAGTTGTCCTGAATGATTCATAGTTTGTAAACATTCGGGAAAGAACCACCACCATTTTTTTAAATGAAAAGAATGGAGACATGCTCAAATTTATCCTGCTCTGCATTCAAAGTCTTCCACTATGGTGGTGAGAATATGAGGATGCTGGAAAAACCAAGTTGATGTTAAATTAATTTTCCATAGACTGTCACAGCTATCTTTCTGTGCCCTGTTCTCTTAATTTGCTCTGATGCTCATTGCAGAGGGTGACTCAGGAGGTAAGAAATGAATGACCCTCTCTAGCCCACTAGCAGGAAATGGAATGATACCTAATAGGATGTGGCATGGCTGCTGTTTCTCTTGCTAGATTTGTTCCACTTCTTTTGCCCGGTGTGCCATTTATAAAATACTGATGCAGTGTGCTGCATAGGCAGTGTTTTCAATCTCTCTCTCTCTCTCTCTCTCTCTCTCTCTCTCTCTCTCTCTCTCTCTCTCTCTCTCTCTCTCTCTCTCTCTCTCTCTCTCTCCTCCCTGCTCCTTCTTTCTCGCTCTCTTTTGTTTTCCCTTTCTCTCTTTTGAGTTGTGTTTCTTTATAACACTTTCTCCAGACTTCTTGGCTAGTAACATTTAGATAAGCACTGCCTGTCATCTCTTTCACAGATCATATAAATCACATTCTGAGTGTCTTGTGCCACCTTGATGACATCATACTGACCTGCCATATTATGCATGAAGGAACATTAAAACTCCCATGCGTTGAGAAATGGCATCTGCAGGTTTTCCAATGTGGAACAGTCTTGAGGGCATTTAATATATGTAATCAGCTTTCATAGCTGCATATCAAACACAATTGGACAAACAAGATATGTGACTTTATAAATAATATTATACAATGTTATGTAAATGAATATGCCTACTTATTGGGCAGCAAATCCCAGTAGAAATACATGAGGAATACATAATCTGAGAAGATTCTCAGTGATCCAGGTGAGGTTTTCTGGGATTTGAGTCGTGGCTACTGGACTTATTTATTTGAGAGATTGAAACATTTCGCTACTCATTCAAGCAGCTTCATCAGTCTAAGGAAAGTTTATTGGCAAGTCCTCCAATTTCTAGTTCACCTTGATTTCACATCACCCTGGTCTGAATAGGCTCATAAGTTGGACAATGGCCTGAATAGGTGAGCAATGGCTCATAGGTGGAAAATGGAAGTAATGGCCTTGCTGGTGGAGGTGCAAAGTGTCATTGTCATACTCCTCACTGGATTCCAGGACCTTCTACAGGTTCAATATTCCTCTTCCTTGCTAGTCATTATTATTGGCTGTTGACAATACTCATTGGTCATGCCATGATTACGTTGCAATTTTTCAGATGGTTTATCATACAAAGGGTGAAAGAAAGTTTGACATATGATGTGTGAAAGGTTAAATAAAAAAGAGAATCAGAAAAGAACATGATTTTTGTGTACTTTCTCAATAATATGAATCATTTGAGTTCTGGATGTTATATTTTGGGAATCAATGAAAAAACATGTAAATAAAGAGAGATAACAAAGAGTGTGTGCTATGTATGTGTTTTCTTTTGTGCAAACCTGAAAGACCCATCTCTAATTAGTTCATTTCAGCAAAAAAAAAAAAAAATAACCCAATGTTCTGTGGTGCCTTAGAGATTAACATATTCTCTTTAATGATACAGTAGAGCAGGCCTGCACAACACATTGACTGTGGGCGACCAGTCACCCACGGTGCTGTAAGAAGTCCCCTGCCAGGTCCCTGCCAGCCTCCCGACCCGCTGCTTGTGGCGGCATGTTGGAGGCATACCTGACAAGTTTTACTTCCCACCTGGGATGGGAAGGAGGAGGTATAATGTGTGCGTATGCACACACACATACATGCACACACCCCTCCTCATCACTTCCTCTTTCATTAAAGGGACAGTGGGAGCACCAGGCTCACAAGCTCGCCAACCAACCTGGTATTGTGGGATTCTGTCCACACCTTGCTTTCGCCCAAGAGGGACTCTCTCTCTCTCTCTCTCTCTCTCTCTCTCTCTCTCTCTCTCTCTCTCTCTCTCTCTCTGTGTGTGTGTGTGTGTGTGTGTGTGTGTGTGTGTGTGTGTGTGTGTGTGTGAGAGAGAGAGAGAGAGAGAGAGAGAGAGAGAGAGAGGCTTCTCTTTCTCCACCCACTCTCGCCCTGTCCCCTTCCCTGCCTTGCTAATGCTCTTTTCCCCCTTCTCATCTGCTGTCCAGCTCCTCCACATGAAAAGACGACAGAATGGCATGATGGGAGGTGTAGTCATGTCACCTCCCTTTGCCTTCTTCTTTTAACATATAATCATCTTCCCCAAAATTCTGAGTTGAGGCATGGCCCAGTCTTCTATGAACTGGGTCTCAAGCGCATGCGCGCGCACACACACAAACAAAAAAAGCAAATAAAAATTTGCCTAGGAGAATTTTAGCATGAATAGAAGCATTTGCTGTATTTACCAGCCTTGTGGCTGGCAAAATAGCGAGTTTCCAATCCAGCCCCAGAATGTAGTTGCCAGCAGTAGACGAAGTAAGAAAGACTGTGTTACACCACTGTCATGCGTGCTCCACTTTTATAATTACAGACACGGCACATTCTGAGGTATTTAGGGCTGTCATTTTTGAAGCACGGTTCAGACGCTATGTTTTCAAACTCATGTCAAAAAACCACACACACACACAGACAGACACACACACACACACACAAACGCCTGCACAAACCCCCACCACACTTTGCCCCAGACATTTGTTCCTTCCACCACTGCCACACCACAACCCCTTGCTGGGCTCCTCCATTGCTTCTGGAAGTAGCCCACAAGGATGTGCAGAGCTTCAGGAAGTGGACCACAGGAATGTCTGGCGGGTGGAAGTAGCCTGGGGGGGGAGTTCAAAGTTGGACAGACCTGCAGTAGAGTTTCATCCATGAAAGTTTGTTCCAGATGAATTTTTCAACCCTTCAAGGGGCCACAAAACAGTTGCTTTGAATTCATGCAATTAGTACCCAGCAAAGCAAAATTTGATCCATTTTTCCTGAATACACCCTCTGGTGGACAATATTGCTGATTTTCAGCATTTGACAATTGAACAGCAAAGATGTGAAAATCAAGGCAAGCTTCAGAGACAGTCCTTTGATATTTTCTTGTGAGATAATTCTTTAACACCTGCCTGTAACTCAGCTTAGAAGCATGTGATATAATGGTGTTTTTGGAGAAACAATACAATTCCCCTTTTGAGTTTTGTGAGGTGTCTTAATTGTTCTGGGACAGCCAAGAGGAACCATGTGAGAGAAAAAATTACATAAGCCCAGGGTTGTCAACTCTCAAATATATGTGGATATTTCTCTCACACAACTGTGCTGTTCAAGTAGAAAACTTTAAGATTCTTTAAAAAGTACGTTGAGAATTAGGTAGAGGGTAAAATTATGAATTTCCCACTTGGAAGAAAGTGGCTTAAATTCTATCCAATTATTTGCCATGGCAACCAGCTAAACACAAAAGGGCTAGAATGGATGTAGAGTACTGCCTCTATAATCATCCCTGTATGTCCTTCAAATCATGGATATGCAGTACCACTATCCTCGTCTACTTCAGGGCCATAAGCCTACATGGTAATTACATGCTTTGGAACACTCCACTTAAGTGCATCAATAATATAGTGAGCGAACGCATTCTTTAATTCTGCACCTGTAAGTGGAGGGGGGGAGAGAAAGAGAGAGAGAGAGAGAGAGAGAGAGAAAGGAAAGGGAGAGAAGATAAAATAAGAAAATATCTGTAGGAATAGTGCAAATAAATTTGCCAACTACATTATTTTTTAACCTGATCTCTGATATGAATTGAAGTCCAGTCTATTGGTCATCTGAAAGTCTGTGAACAGGAAAGGATGGGGAAAGAAGAGCCAGGAGCTTTGGGACAAATGAAAAAGAAAAGTTGATAGCAATGGGATAAAGAGGTAGAGGGATGTTTCCTCATCATACAAGATCCTTTTCCTAGGCTGATAGACTTTTGGAATCCCATGTATCACAGTATGGCTGTCTATGGTGGTTACTTCATGACTGTTTTGTCTCTGTAAGTGTTGCACTTTGGACTGGTACAAAAAATTCTTACTTCATGCCCGTTGCTCAACAGCTGAAATTTGTCTCAACCACATCCCCAGAGAGGGATCAGTGCATGGCAATACTGTATCTGGCACTGGGTTGGGGTATTCTCTTGTCATGGTTTGTTCCCAGTTCCTGTTCCAAGACAAGAGACCATGTGGTAACAACTGTCACGCAACAACCAGTGTCCACCTAGTAGTCAGTAGTTGAAGCAGCATTCAGCATTAGTTTCCCTATGGGAAACACCATGCAGCACAAATGTTTATTAAAGAAAGTACTGAAAATTCTGTAGGATTGACGTGTAAATTTCGGAAGACCAGTAAATCAAAATATCGAAAAAGTTTTATTTATGATATTTTTAAAAAGGGTTAAGAAAGCAAAACAAAATCAGAATTTGTCACAGAACAAGACCGTGAAGTAACAGTGGTCACAAGACAAGTTATCACGACCGTGAGAAAACGGAAACAGGGACTAAGCAGGGACAAAACCACGTGAACGTGACCAACGCTGTCACGGTACAAAACTAGTCACGGAATAAGGAAGGACGTGAAGTAACCGTCTATGTGACACCTAGAAGGAACCATGAACAAGAGGCACTGGCCACCTTGCAGGACACAAAAGGGGAGGGGGCAGTTTTAGAAACCCAAGGTTTTTAAGTCAAAGCCTTGTCAGTGTCAGCTGTGCTATCAACCTTGGACATGTTTGGCACAGATCTCTGAAGTCCAAGGCTACCCTTTCCCAAACCCACCATCTCCCCAACCTTAAACTTCTCAAAGAATAGAGGTTCAGACATACTGTGAAGAAAATGAGAGCATGGAAATAGTTGCTCCACTTTCCTTTCCTTTTTTAAAAAACACCACCTCTTGGGCCAAAGACTTTTGTGTCGTTGCCATAATAATGAATTAAAAGGTACCTGCCAGCAAGCAGTGGAAAGTAATGTTTGAAATCGGCTGTCCAAAGGCTTGTAAATTCCAACCACTTTTGCTCTCTAGGACAGTAATTGGTAATACCCAAGTAAGGTACCTATTAATACTTGCCACATTACTTAATTTGCATACCTCTGTAATCTTAATTATAGTCTCAGCAAGATGTTCACCTTTTAGACCAGACAGCTGAATAAAGAATAAGAGAGATCAGGCCTAGACCAACTATCTCCTGGTGTCATCTAGTGGCTATATTCTCCTACTGCATAAAATAAATGCTGTGCTAAAAAGGTGGTGATGGTGGTGTGTGTGTGTGACTTTTTTTAAAAAAACATATAAAGATGTTTTTAAATGGCTTCTCATGGACTAAACTAAAGAAGGCAAGAAGACAAGGGAAGGTGAGTGCCAGGCTGTCCGTTTCATCTTGCCCCTTCCATGGTGCATTCTTATTAGGTCAAGACATGTCAATGGAGAGTTCAGTGAACATACACTGGTGTGAAGGTGATGGATGCTGCCCCATTTTGGCTGCATGACTGAGTGGCTGGGTGCTGTTAAGGGACAGCCGCGGCCAATACACCAGATATTTCCTCATGACTGACTGAGAAGCACTCAAGGGATCCTGGGAGATTGAACTGACATGCTAACAATCTGACTGCAGATGGCACTGAAGAAAGACTCTGAGTGAAAGAGAAGTGTCCCTTGACCCGCCTGTCATCTCTCTCCTGCTCTCCCTATTTTTCGTCTGTCCCAAGCAAGGAAGGTTGCTACGGAAAGAGGCAACGATGACACCAGAACAGGACTAAGTCACTGATGTGCTTGCATTTTGAGGTAAATATTGCAAAATAATGCCTTCAGAGGGAGGGAAGGGAGACGGATGCTTATGAAGGAGGTGGTTGAAACCTCACATTCTTGCTGCAGCCATGAAGAAATTTGTTAAATTCTTACAAGAAAAACAAGAAGAGGAAGATGAAGAGGAGACAGAAAGCAGTTCCACCCTCAATGCACTAGCTATTGCCAGCATGGAGAGGAC
The DNA here is from genome assembly GCA_029282475.1 of Phrynocephalus forsythii. Taxonomy (NCBI): domain Eukaryota; kingdom Metazoa; phylum Chordata; class Lepidosauria; order Squamata; family Agamidae; genus Phrynocephalus; species Phrynocephalus forsythii. The sequence goes on along the minus strand of JAPFRF010000004.1, from coordinate 96,292,901 downwards.
CATGATGCCCACACCTGTCACATGCATGATGGATAAGGATGGGCAATTTGTTTCAAAACAACCCGTGCGAGCCCAGGTGGAGTTCTGAAGCCTCAGACACACACACAGCCAATCACTTACCTTGTTTGGCACCCGCACCAGAGCTGAGCTCCAACAAGGAAGCAGGCTCTGACATTATCTTTGTTTCTCCATGGTGCCGTCCAGTCAGGAGCTGTGTAGGGACAGGCACCATCCCACCTCCCTGTCTGATTGGCCAGCACCATGGAGAAGCAAAGATGACATCAGAACCTGCTTCCTTGTTGGAGCTCAGCTCCATGCAGGTGCAGAACGAGGTAAGTGACTGGCTGCTTGTGTGTCGGAGGCTTCCGAACACCACCTGGGCTCGCGCGGGTCATTTTGGAATTGGTAGGTTCTGAAACGAATTGCCCATCCCTAGTGATGGGCCTGACAAAGAAAAACAATGGAGGGGGGAGATGGCCCACAAGATTATACAGGAGTCCCTTGCTTCAGCTTAGGACTTAATGTGGGTCTGCACAGTGTGAACAGATTCAGGCCCAATCAAACCTGATTCAAAATTTTAAACATGCATTCAGAAACTGGAAGGAAAAAAAACCAAACCTGGTCTTTTCATGTTTTGGTGGATATATACACCCTTCTGTCACATCAGCGAGAATGATTCCTATCAAATTCCAATCATATGCATGTGTGCATGCAAAGCACTTCTAAAATTTGATTGAACACAACCATGATTTCCCTCCGGCATAAAATACCATGGCCCTTTCTGATGATTTCTGAAAAAGTACATACAGGGGATATGTTGGGGGTTGTTGTCACTTGTTTTCATAACTCACCTTTACACTTTCCTTTAATATGTATACATTTTATTAATACAGTGCTGCCTCTACTTACGAGCACCTCTACTTACAAGCAATTTGACTTAAGAGCGGAAAACCATTAACACTTTAACTTCTACCTTACAAATTTTAGATGTGATCTGCACGACTTACAATGTTTTTAATTTTATTTTTAAATATTTTTTCTGATTTTTTAGATAGGACTGCTCTACTTAGGAGTTGTTCTACTTATGAGCATGCATTTGGAACAGATTAAACTCCTAAGTAGAGGTACCACTGCAAGTCTGCTTTTATGCACTATGTTAGCCCCTGTGGTTTTTGAGGGATGCATCCACCCTAAGAAATATACTGTCAGCCAGAACAAATATGCTACTAAACATGGATTGAAATAATAAACATATTTTGTAATTTAAAATACTGGAGCCAAAATTGGGGGAGGGGGAGGCATGTAAAAAGTTAAATGAAATGTGGCTGCATAAAAACCTTCTTCTTCTTCTTCTTCTTCTTCTTCTTCTTCTTCTTCTTCTTCTTCTTCTTCTTCTTCTTCTTCTTCTTCTTCTTCTTCTTCTTCTTCTTCTTCCTCCTCCTCCTCCACCTCCTCTTCTTAGCATTTGTCCCAGTTGGTGGTGATGTCCACTATTCTTGTTTTGGCCCTCCACTTGCGCAGTCATAGGCTAGGTCCAGGTGAACCCAGGACAACTTCATGCCATTCTCAAGGGTGTTCATCCAGCACTGCCTAATAAGGCATGAGTAAAATAATACTGAGACCAATATATAGAATCATTCAAATAACCAACAAACACACTAAGGAAAGCTGAAACTGGATTAAGGAAAGAATTATGAAAAGTCGATTGACGATGGGAGGAATGGATGAAGGAGAAACATGAATGGCAGCAAACACAATACAAAGTTATTACAAAAATGGTGATGAGACGGTACTCCCAAGATTCTTGTCTAATCTAGACTGACGTTGAAGGTCAGGGCAGCAAAAATTAAGTGCTGCTATCTAACATGTTAAGATTCACACACAATAAACAGAGTGACACTCAGATAAATAAATTAACAAGAAAGGCTTCAGTAATGGATGGGACTTGGGCCAATAAATTGCCGCTGAAGTATCACACGGGAGTAAATACTGTGCTTTTATCCCTGGGAATTAGGTATCCAGGCTGTTCTAAAAGGGTTGCTCTCTTCCTGAAAAAAGGCAGATGTGTGTTTTAGGGATATTCCTTAATCCAGGTTTGTCAACTGGTCTCACTGGCTAGCCATGTATTTTACCAGCTCTGGCTGGCCAGCCAACTGCAACTGTTCTTAGTGAGAGGTAGGCTGGAAACAATGGTTTAATGCTCTGTTAGCTGCCTGATTGGGTTACTGTAATGGATGGGTTGGGGATATCTTTTTGAAAAAGACCAGAAGGGTTCAACTAGTCCAGATTGAGGAGACTAAAATCATGACAGAGACGACAAGAGGGAATGTCATAACACAAATGTTCAAGATCCTCTTCACACCTTAAAAAAACTTAAAATGGCTTGGGAGGACCCCAAATTCTGCTTGAATGCATTGCCCTTGATCAGCTTTGTTTAAGAATGATTGTTGGGGAATGAAGGACATATTTTTTTAGGATGAAGGGCAAGTTTCAATCATCTTAAGAATGCAAAGAAATGATGATTCAGAGAAAACTATATTTGGACAAGAATTAACAAATGGGATTAAATTGTGCAATACAATTTCATGCGTGTTTAATTTACTTCAGATGATTTTCCTTGCTTTTGTAAAACTGCCAAGCCAGCAACACTTACTTGTTTTCTCCCAATATGCCTATATCTGGTACTGTTATAATAAATAAACAGTGGGGAATATAATGTGTGCTATGGGTATATCCAAATATTACAGTATTGCATATCATACACAGCATCAGTGCATATTGCTTTCTGCCTCGTTGCTCAACTTTTTATTTTTCTGACTCACAATGGAAGGCCAGATCTTTTTTATCATTCTGTTGTAGTTGAGTAGAAACGCAGGCATGATGTGATTATTAAAAGTGACCATCTTCCTAACTGTCTTGCACTAACACCATAATCATTTGCATCCATTTATATTTTAATCGAATCACTAAAATAAAATTTCAGTTACCGTTGTTGTTTTGTTGACTCTACTTATTACAGTAATTGCTATGTATATGTAAACGAAATTTGTAATTAACTGGATTCTATGAGTCTTTAAAAGCAACAGCTATAGACACACCTGGTTCTTTATTCACTTTAGTCACAAAATAAGGACTTCTAAACCAAGAGATGTGATGAAAGAAAAATAATAATCCACTGGATGCCATTTTCCAAAAGGATAATATTTGAGCAATGGAGCAATGAGCTCTCAACATTCTGTCCTCTGGAGGCATGAAAAAATGGGGGCAGAAAATATAATTGAATTTAGAAATGAGAGGTCTGCCAACAGTTTCTCATTCAGGATAAGGCAGCAGCACAGTTTCTGTTGGAGTCCTAGCAACCTTCATATACTGCCTTCAAGGTTGCTAGAACTCCAACAAATACTGCCTTTAAGAGGTTTGGCTGGGAGGGAACTTTCCAGGCTGGGTGACTTTCGATCAACCCAGTGGTAACCAATTATTCCTTCCCTGCGAGTAAATGAAACTTTTTATTCCTTCTCTTACCAAATGTCTCAAAATGAGTTATTGAGACTGTAAATTCCTATTGATGAGAAGCTGAAGGGGTGGTCTACTGTGGAGAGACTTGAAGCTAATACAGTGGTGTCTCTGATAATGAATTTATTTCATCCTCAGAGGCAATTTGTTATCTGAAAAAATTGTTATCCAAAATGTGGTTCCCCATTGAAATGAATGGGAAACCAATTAATCCGTTCCAGAGGTCTGAGAAAAGGCAAAAAAGCTGGGGTGGTGGTGGTGGTGGTTTCCAGACATCTTTATAAACTGCACTATAAAGGCCTGCACTGCTGGAACACCCCCTCCGGAACATCTCCCATGCAGTGCAATGCAAACATGGACAAGATAAACTAGCAAGACTACCCCAGCCTATTCCTATCCAAGGTGCAATGGGTAAATGCAAACAGACAAACATAAGCAGCAAGAGAAATCCAGCCTGTTCTTGCCTGCAGAACAATGAAAAAGATTGTAAACATGGACAGAAGAGAGCAGCATGATTACCACAGCTTTCTCCTGCCAAAAATTCAAAGAAAAGCTGTGTGAGGATTACTAAAAGCTATCTCCCCACCTTTCCAAGTTCTAAAGGTCCAAATCCCTCAGCAAAACAGAATGGCTCAAAAAACAGGGGGTACTGCTCTTACTCTTCCCACCCCTCCACAAACTACAGGCAGTGCAATACATCCTGGGTACACTTTTTTTGCAATGCATTTGGCCACCTCATGAGGAGAGAGGACTCCTTGGAAAACTCCCTGATGTTGGGAAAGTTTGAAGGCAAAAGGAAAAGAGGACGGCAGAGAATGAGATGCTTGGAAAGTGTCATCGATGCAGCCAATATGGATTTGACCAAACTCCGGGAGGCAGTGGAAGATACGAAAGCGTGGTGAGCTCTGGTCCATGGGGTCACGAAGAGTCGGACACGACTGAACGACTGAACAACAAATGAAACATTTGTTATCTTTGGCAGCCCATCGGGAGCATTTGTTATCCGAGGCAGCCCTATACCCAGAAATTTCCATTTGTTATCTGAAAAATTTGTTATCTGAGGCATTCTTTATCTGAGGTATTACTGCACTGCTCTTCAGGTCCCTTCACTATTGGCTGTTGGAGGTTTTTAATCCAAGTTATCACTCTGCCAAGAGTTTCTTTTCTTGCATTGCTGCCACTGCAAGTGTCCACAGCAGCAGCAGCAGGGATTGACCACAGAATTGTATTCTCCAGAGCACCTTCAATGGAGAATCATATCAGGTTATTGTGTCATAAAAGGCCTGCCATTGTAGAAAGATTGCTGGTAAACAAGGCAAAATGTTATAATGTGGCGTTTCTTTTTGGGGATTTAAGCTCAGATTTTTCAGACCAGAACAACACCTTCAGAGAAACAGTTATTGTTTAGCTGCTATTCGATTTCCTGCACATTTTCTTCCACCTTCCCTTTTCTGCCTCATTCTCAAGCCACTTGAGGATTTCATTTGAAATTATACAGTATATTTGAAGTTATCTTATTCTTCAGCACAGTTTTCAAAGAGGTAGCTTGTCAGATTGTCTCAGCATGTTGGAACAAGGAAAAAAAAGGCAAAGCAACACAGTATTTTAAAGATAAATAGTTTTAACATAAGAACATAAGAAGAGCCTTGCTGGATCAGGCCAAAGGCCCATCTATTCTAGCTTCCTATATCTCATAGTGGCCCTGCCAAATGTGTCTGGGAGCGCACGAGACTAGATACCTGTCTCCTGATACCATTCCCCTGCATCTGGCCCTTGAAGTACCCCAGTTTTAAGCCTGAAGATTACACATCTCCCTCATGGTTTGTAACCTGTGATGGACTTTTCCTTCAGAAATCTGTCCAATCCCCTTTTGAAGGCATCCAGGCCAGATGCCATCACCACATCCTGTGGCAGGGAAAAACCAGAGAAGATTGTGAAGTTATTTATTGTGGAGTGAGCTATTGTAGATCAGGATCCACTTCCTCCGACAGTGGTTTTGATTCATGGAAGCACAGGCTGAAATAAAATGTTTAGTCTTTACAAGTGCTACATTAATATGCCCTTTCTTCTTTTGAGGACAAATGCTCTTTCTTTTGTTTTCTTCTGTTCTATTTTCTTTTCTTTTCTTTCTTTCTTTTGTGACAGTTTTTGAGTATACCGATTTCCTGGATCTCTCCACTTCCTGATATGCAAAAGGTAAGAACACAAGAAGAGCCATGATGGATCAGGACAAAGGCCCATCTAGTCAAGTTTCCTGTATCTCACAGTGGCCCCACCAGATGTGTCTGGGAGCAAACAAGACTAGATATCTGTCTCCTGATACCACTCCCCTTCATCTGGCCCTTGGAGTACCCTGGTTTTAAGCCTGAAGATTACACATCTCCATCATGGTTTGTAACCTGTGGTGGACTTTTCCTCCAGTAATCTGTCCAATCCCCTTTTGAAGGCATCCAGTGATTTAACTGAACCATGGTAACTGGTGGTGAGCCATGGCAACTGGTTCTGTTACATGCCACCAGACTGATGTCTCTGCAGTACAATACATACAAAAATCTTAAGGTCCCTCATAAGTGAGGTAACCCTATCCCCATTAGCAGAAAAGAATTTCACTGAAGCTTTACTACTCTTGGGGGGCGATAATATTCTATCAGACTGAATAAATATTATGAAAAATGCAGTAAAACTGTTAAACACAGAACTAGGAAATATAACATTGGACTGGCAGCATCATTACAATATTCTCACAATCTGCTCCCTTCAACTATTGACCAAAATGATATGTTTGTCAGTAGCAAATTGGAGGATGGAAATTGTGGTGACTTTTAGAAATTAAAGGTATACTCCCCAATCCCATGGGATCCAGTGGCCTTCCCATAATTAAAAGGATCCAGTAGAAACCTCAGAAACTTTAAGGAGTGGAAACAGAAATGCTCCATTTTTTTTAAAAAAAGTGTTGCAACTGATGACATCAATAGCTTTATGTGGCATAATATCTGGTAACAGGATTTCAGCTGTTATATGCCACTGTAGCTGTAGCCCAGCATGGAATCTGGTACATAACTGCATTGAAATAAATGGATGAGTAACTAACGTGCTATGAGGATTATGACGACATCTAATAAAATAGGACTTCCACCTCTTACAAATGCTGACTGTTTTTATAATGCATGGGATATGCATATGTTTTATCTTTAGCTTATTTACATACTACACTGTTATAGAGCATTCTTCTTGGTAAATTTTACAAGGGAGGGTTGGAACAGTCAAAAATGGCTACTGGGTTTTGTTCAAAATAAGTAGGGTATGTTTCATTAGTGTAAGCCTAGCCTTTTTTACAGGGTGACAACAAATAAACCATGTGGTAATGCTGAGTAATTGACTTTCCAGGCCCATCCCAACCTTAGAGACATCATGGAGTACACTGACATATATATAATATGGCCAAGACTTTGAGAAACTAATTTTTATCTGTGCTACACTGAATCCAATAATACCCTGTGAGATCTAATAAAAATCAACATCTGAGCTCCATTAGCAATGAAATGAGTTCTTTCTCTTCCTTTTCCTCACAGGGAAAGAAAGAAAGAAAGAAAGAAAGAAAGAAAGAAAGAAAGAAAGAAAGAAAGAAAGAAAGAAAGAAAGAAAGAAAGAAAGAAAGAAAGAAAGAAAGAATGTTTTAAGCTTCAACAACTCTGAAATCCAAAGTACCTTTTAACTCAACACCTCAGCTGTACATCTGGATCATGACATTCCCTTTAATTTACAGAAAAACATAGCAAGTGGAATTTGCATTGTGGCCAAAACCAGGATGTTTCTCCCTAGACTCTGTTGCAGAATCCTTCATAAATTTATCTGATTTGGGTTGAATTGTTTCCCATTTACAAATACTATAATCTCATTTTGGTCACTTCTAATAATCCCTGGTTGGTTGAAGGTTGGTTTCAAATACAATTACTGTTCCAGATGTTCCACAAATTCTAAAAGAAGAGATCAGAAAATATGAGCATCCAAACATTTTGGGCTATCACAACTCCTAGTCAGCATGGCCAATTCCAGTCATATTACACAAAGTAGGCCATATGAGTTGTCCATTGCAGTATCACAAGGTGTAAAACTGATGAGTGAGATATTCACAGGGTTTGTAGTTTAATATGTATATTATTACCCAGTTCACACCTCCTATGTCCAAATATAGAGCTGCACACAATTTTAACAGAAATCTATACATTTTGAAGCCTGTAATTCAATTCCTCTCCTTACTACTACTGCTGCAACTACTGTTCAAAATACCAGGGACAATCAATCTAAATTATAAAAATATTGACTAAGATATGCAAAGATCTGCTAAATTTTAATACAGTATATAAACTGTTCCAAATATTGCCATTTTTGTAACTTGGTGTGATGGTGTAATTTCTGTGATCTGCAGTGCCATATAATACTGTGTGTAATCCCTTGATGTTGTTTCCAAAGGCCGGTTGAAGATGGCGACCACTAAAGTGTGTTTCATCCACAAGCAAGATACTTCAATTGCCAATATTTTGTTAGGATTTTTTTTTAGTTCTTAGGTTCAGCTCTGGCATCCTTTGGAATTACAGTGTTAATTATCAGTGTAGCGGTAAGTCAAATTATTTTAAAATCTATTCAGGCCATGCTAAGTTTTGTTTTTAATCTTTTAGCATATCATTTTATTAGTAAGAGCTGATCTTTTCTGCCTCTTGATTTAAAAAAAAAATCCCTTTCTGTTCAGTTGGGTATAGGGCAGTGGTGGTGAACTTTTGGCACTCCAGATGTTTTGGACCACAACTCCCATAGTCCTTTGTCAATGGCAGTCTAGGGTCAGAATTCTGGGAGTTGTGGTCCAAAACATCTGGAGTGCCAAAGTTTCACCACCACTGATACAGGGAGTTTTCAGTTAAATAATTATATATTGATCTTGCAAATACTCCTATGAAGAGTTTGAACCTTGTTGAAAGCCATGTAATTGGTCGATAGTTACTAGGTTCATTGCCCTTTTAGTGATGTGTCATTATTAAAAATGTGCAGCCTGTTGTAGAATTTTGAACTAACTAATGAAATTGCACTGCTATACATTGATGCAGACTTGGTAAATGCCTTAACCAAAACCCATGCAGTTTATCTGGACTAGGTTCCCTCCCGTGTTTCACAGCCTTTACTTGCTGTTTAATAATTTCAGTTTTTATTACAGAACAATATTATCCATATGTTTTCCTTGAGTTTCTTTACAAACATTTTTCATCCATGAGGCTTTTTTGTTATGTCTGGTTCGGCTTTCCCAAATTTTTTTCCAAAAATTTAGAGCATAATCTTTTCATGCACCTTGTTTCTTCTACTCTGCATTTTTAAATGATTTATAGAATAATCATTGGTCATTTTGAAATTGTGTGTTTTTCTCTTTATTGTTTCATGTGTCCATCATATCTTTCAATTTTCTTTGTAGTAGCTGTTGCTCATTGTTCTAATTCTTCCATAATTTCATCAATAGTTTTCCTTTCTAAGTTATATATTTTAAATACTCGTGCTTTGTCTAAAAAAAGTTGTAAATATTTCAAGTGTTTTAGGTTGGCATTTGCTTTGCACAATTTGTTTAATTTCCCCCCTCCCCCAAGCAAAATTTCCATTTTTGAGTGCTGGGAGTTCTCTGGGCATTTTTGCAGCTTATAACCGACTTCTGTGACGATTATGGTAGCTATGCTCTTTATGAGCCGATTTATTTTCTTCAGCATGTTGGCTGGGACTGTTTGTTTTGATTTTCCTTTTGACACCTTTTCTATTTGTTGCAATTCTAGTTCAGAAAACATTTTACTCCAGATGATAAACCTTCTCTGGTCCATTCGTTTTTGTTCAATTATGTCACCATGTGACTGATTCCATTTCCAAATTTCCATGATTCTTTTTTGAAAACCACTGGCTGTTGGGCCTGCTTCGCAATAGTATTTCATCATTTCTCAGTTTTCGACAGCCTGCCCTGGTTCCTCAACAGGGTCTGCTGAGCCCTGTAGCCCATTTGTCAGTAATGCAATATGGATTTCACTTTCTTCATAGTGGACAGTAGAGATGGGCACGACCAGGAAAAATTACGTTTCGAGTTGTCGTGTGTCAGAGCCGGCCCGTTTTGGCTCGTTTCCGTTTTTCGTGAAATTTTCCAAAAATTTGTCGTTTCGTTTGTCGGTTTTTCATCTGTCGTTAGTACTGGTTTTGGGGGGCGGGCTCCTGGAGGAACCTCTTTGGGGTGGGTGCTTCCTCTGGCCCGCCATGAAGGGAAAGCGGGCTCCTGGAGGCACCTCTCTGGGGTGGGTGCCTCCTCTGGCCCGCTACAAAATGGCATGCATAGCCAATTGGATATGCATACCATTAAGTTGCAGCAGTAGCAGGCAGAGGCACCTCTCTTTCGGGTGCCTCTGTGACTCACTGCCTGCCTGCATACAGTGCACTTGGGCTGGGGAACGAAGTGAGAGAGGACCCCTACGGGTGCCCTGTGACTCACTAAGAAGGGAAGTGTACTTGCTGTAGTGCAATGCGAGTACACATCTGGCTTACTGGTTAGGGGTTAGCGCAAGGGCTAGGCTTAGGGTTACGGGTAAGGTTAGGGTGAGTTAGTGGGGTGCACCTCTGGGTGCCTCTCTGACCCATGAAGAAGGACAGTGTACTGGCGTATGGGTTAGGGTTAGGGTTTGGGTTCGGGCTAGGGTTAGTGGCTTTTATGCCCAACTGGCACATCCCAGAAGTTTCGGTCAAAACCTGGCCAAGTGGCCATGCAATTGGTGGAATGGCTCCAAAAATTTGCATGGTCCACTCTCATGGCCAGCCCATCATTGCGCAGGTGTAAAAAAATAAAAATAAAAATAAAATAAAATAAAATCAATGGAGACGTTTTGTTGCAAGAAAAACCCACTGCTGCTACTGAAAAAATTCAGGCAGTTTTAAAATAGCTATTTTCGCATGTTTCTGTGGTGCTTTGGTGTGTTTTTGGACCACGCGATTTCAAAATAAATATTGCGGTTGCCCCATTTTGGATCCCCCGCCCGCACCGCATGGCATGGCGACTCGGTGAGACGACAAGGATGCCACCCACCAGAGCAGCCCAGGAGAGGAGAGGGGGAGAGGCCGGGGACCCCCCCCCCAGAAACCACCCCTCTGGTAGGTGCCCTCACTCAGGCAGGCATATTTTTGCCTGCTTTTTTGGCCGGGAATCAGGGTTTTGTATTATTTTTAAAACTTTTTTTCTGTGCCGCGCCGCTTGACGAGTTGGCGTGGCGACTCGACGACGATGCACACTTTGCGCAGCCCAGGAGAGGAGGGGGGAGGCCGGGGACCCCCCCCCCAGAAACCACCCCTCTGGTAGGTGCCCTCACTGAGGCAGGCATATTTTTGCCTGCTTTTTTGGCCGGGAATCGGTTTTTTTTATTTTTAAAACTTTTTTCCTGTGCCACTTGGCATCGCGCGATCGCTGCGATGCCAGGAACGACAACGACAAATCAGACCCAATTTTTCTTTAGTCGGTTCGAGTTCGAGCTCTGGCAGAGTAATTGTCGTTCTTCATTCCGTTACATAACGGAAATGATAAACGGAAACGGAAACGAGAATTTCGCCAAGTCGTGCCCATGTCTAGTGGACAGCTTTTAAAACAGTTTCTAAGACTGCAAAGCAAAGTGTGGCTCTCTGGAAGTTTTTGTTATGATCACTCTTAACCAGCATCTTCTTGTTCTTTTTGTTTGTTTGTTTGTTTGTTTGTTTGTTTGTTTGTTTGTTTTTGTTTGTTTGTTTGTTTCATTACAGTCAGACTCGTGAACAACTCTTCGTGACCCCATATCCACGGAGTTTTCTTGGCAGGAATACTAGAGTGGCTTGCCAGTTCCTACTCCAAGTGCCTACTTTGGCCCTCCAGATGTTTTGGACCACAACTTCCACAGTCCTTTGCCATTGACAATCTAAGCTTAGAATTCTAGGAGTTGAGGTCCAAAACATCAGGAGGGCCGAAGTTTGGACATGTGTGGCCTACAGCTCTTGGTATTCACTGGTGGTCACCCATCCAATTACAAGCTAGACCTGACCCTGCTTAGCTTCCAAGATCAGGTGAGATTGGATGTGCTCAGGGCATCTAACCAGCTCTTAACCAGCGCAGGTAGCAAGAAATACTGTCCAGAAGCAGTTTGAGCAGTGGCTCCCAACTTTGGGTCCCCATTTGTTCTTGGACTCCCAGAAGCTCTTGCCAGCACTTCTGGAGCTGCAGTCCAAAAATGTCTGTGGATTCAAGATTGAGAACTGCTAGAGAGGATTACAAACTGCAGTTCAGTAGTTTGGTTACGGTTCAGCCACACAGATGTTCCACTGGTGCCCCAGCTTCCATTGCCCTGCACCGTTTGGTGGGTGCCCACTCAGAGGGGGCAGATCAGCTGACCAACCCGACCTTGTCTGGTTGTTGCCCACTCAGGGGGTCCTGTTCGTTGCTCTATCTGCTGACTTTTAACTCAGAATTCAATCTGCACCAAGAACCAAGGAGCAAGTTAGATGAGGGGTCCACTCCTTCTGCTTGCTCTTATTGGTGCTGGCCTCAACTCTTGTGAGAACAAGGGGAACAAGAAGTAATAAGAAGGAGCATGGACAAGTTCAGAATGATCTCCAGGATCAGCTTGGAATTCCAGTTGGCATCTGGACCATTGGCAGGTGCCCAAGAATGCCAGCCACCCTCTCTACACCATTTATGTGCTGGGACGAAGACCTGAGTTTTCCTTTGAGCCAGTATCAAAGGTTGTGTGTGTGCAGTTTCTGTGGAGGCAGGGGCAGTACATTTTTGAGGCTCAATTTCAAATTAATCAGTGCATGTGGGTGTCTCTCGCTCACTCACTATCTGCAGTTTTCAAACATTTGCTGAAGCAGCAGTTGCAAAGGGAAAAGCTGCATTTATTTTTGCAGACAGAGATTTGCTTACCAGCAGGAGTTCTTTCAAAGCAATTGCTTGGAAACATGCCCAGGATCTGAAGATAACTCCTCATCACCACAGTACCCCAACCCATATGTTGTCTTCCTGCCAAATATTATTAGTGGTGTGCTAAAAGTTTGCCTGCTGTCACTGTGACCTTAAGTGACCTCTTAATTTCTTGAGTTCAAGTCCAATTAACCTTTGGGAAGAAGCACAACTGTTCTCACCAGGACAGTCAATAGAATCCAATAGGCACCATTTCATTTTCTGGTTCATCAGAGGGAGCCCTGGTCCCACCTCAACCATTTGACACAAAGGTGTCCATTTATCATTGTTTAGGGGAACTGGCGGCACTTGCCAGCCCGATCTGAAATGTGCTAATCAATTAACACAACAGCATCTCAGTGGTATCACACCATGGGCTGCCACAAAAGAAGGTGCCACTGCCTTTAATTATTTGCCTCTCTGCAATATTTGCAAACTCACTTTCTGTAATGAAAATATTGATATACATATAAAATATTTGATGCCACTAAACAGAGCTATTAAAATACGGCCAGAGGGGAGGCATGAGGTGTTGGACTGCCAAGCAGAAAATCTTTGTCAAGCTCCAGATTCATAGTGTTTCCAAGGACTATATGACACCCAGCAAAGGTAGGGAAAGCGTGAAGTTGTTATTTGTTCTGGAGAAGAATGTCTGAAAGCTTCGAAAAGCTGCCAGGGAAACTAGAAAGTGCAAAAAGAATGTGGTGTGGCAGACCACAGGATCCTGGATCTGATTTACAGACAGATAAGGTCACCAAGTTAAATGTACCCCAGGACCCGATCTCTGTTCCCCTGTCTAGTCCATTCCCAGAATAAAATTACTTGAACAGAAATGATCTCATCAGATTTTGCAACCTAAGCAGAGTCAGCTCTAGCTAGTATCTAGTTGGGAGTCGACATGGGCACGACTTGGCGAAATTGTCATTTCCATTTTCGGATATCGTTTCCGTTACGTAACGGAAACGGTAACGACAATTAAGCTGTCAGAACTCGAACTCGAACCGAAAAAAGAAAAATTGGGTCTGATTTGTCGTTGTCGTTCCTGGAATCGCGCGGCGATCGCGCGATGCCAAGTGACACAGGAAAAAAGTTTTAAAAATAAAAAAAACCCGATTCCCGGCCAAAAAAGCAGGCGAAAATATGCCTGCCTGAGGGCACCTACCAGAGGGGTGGTATCTGGGGGGGGTCCCCAGCATTCCCCCCCTCCTGTCCTGGGCTGCTGGTACCGGGCTGGGAGGGGGCATCCTCGGCGTCTCCATTTGCCATGCGGTGCAGGGGGATCCAAAATGGCGTCCACAATATTTTTTTTGAAATCGTGGTCCAAAAAACCACCAAAGCACCACAGAAACATGTGAAAATTAGCTATTTTAAATGCTTGAATTTTTACAGTAGCAGCAGTGGGTTTTTTATACCAGTAAAAGGTCACACTGATTTTATTTTATTTTATTTTTATTGTTATTTTTTTACACCTGCGCAATGATGGGCTGGCCATGGGATGGGACCATGCAAATTTTTGGACCCATTCTACCAATCGCATGGCCAGGTTTTGACTGACACTTCTGGATGTGCAAGAGGGCATAAAAAGCTGAGGCACTCCCAGAAGGGTCGCAGTCCGGGCTTGGATGTGGGTGGGAGAGGGCTGTGTGTAGCTGGCTGCTGTGCTAGACTAGTTTTGATTTCGCGGAGCCTTTAGATTTCAATTAGGCAGGCAGGGAGGGAATTGATTCAATTGAATTTTTAGGAAATAATAATACCGTAATTCCTTTCATTCTCTGTCTGCTGTGGGGAATAGCAACGCAATTTATTCTTTTTTATTCTCCTGCAGCTTGTTAGGATTTCTTTTCTGATAGTGCTTCAAAGGGGGGGGGAGGTTTGAGTGGGAGGGGAGGTGTGGATTTATTTTAAAAATTTCATTTGCTTGGTGGCAAGCCAAGGTCCTTTCATACCCTGCCTGCAGCTCTGCTGTGGGTGCACTGCCCACTTTGTTTGCAATAAAAATTGCAATTGCTTTATTCGATGCAGTCTTGTGCAGCAAGTCAGTTTAAAGTGTTTTCCGCCTGCTCTGGGTCATTGTGGGACCCGCGCCCGCCACCCGCGTGCCCGCCCGCCCGCCCCTCCCCCCGCCGCTGCTGCCGCCCGCCCATGCCCCACCACCACTACCCCGCCCGCCGCCTAGGGCGCAAAAACACCTAGTGCTGGCGGGACGCCACTCGCTGGGACGTCGAATCGCGCAAAATCGCGGCGGCGGTAATGACAAACGACACGACGAAACGACAATTTTTTTAAAAATTTCGTGAAAAAAGGAAACGACCCGAAACGGACCTGTCCCGAAAAACGACAACTCGGGGAAAAAAAATTTCTGGTCGTGCCCATCTCTAGTTGGGAGACTAATAGGGAATTCCAGGAATCTCCAGGTAGGACTAGAAAATAATTCTTCTTGAAACCCTGGAGGGTCACTGCCTGTCAGTGCTGGCAATTCTGGGTCATATAGATGAATCAATATGTTGCTCTAATGTGGTATAGGGATTCCAATACTTCCCTGGTCTAGGAATGTAGGATCCTGATTGACTAGCTCCAGGTAGTTGTGGTGGCAGTGGCTGCCTTTTCACCACAAGCCTGAGATATTCCATAGGATTTACAGCAGAGGTCAGATTCAGCCTTGAGGAGGGGGGGAAACACCTACCAAATTTCTGTTGTAGATATTACACCTGCAGATTCGTGGCAACCAGGGCCGGCACTTCTGTTAAGGCAAACTAGGCAGTTGCCTAGGGTGCCAAAATGGAGAGAGGGTGCTGGCCAGCCTGCCGCCCCCCGCCACTCCACCAGCGCTGGCCACTGTTGTCCGTCCCCCCACCACCTACCAGCCGCCCATCGCCATCCGCCCATTGCTGCCCACCTCCACCCACCCTCCGCCCCCATGTCCATCGGCGTCCCTCACCATCCACCGCCGCCCCGCCCCCTCTGCCCCCCACCCCCACCCACCCTGCCCCTGCCCACCCCTGCCCCCTGCCCCCTGCCCACCACCCCACCCCTTGCCCTGTCCATCCGTGGCCCACCCCACCCCCACCCCTCACCTAGGGCACAAAAAAACCTAGCACCGGCCCTGGTGGCAACATCGCTGGCAGAAGATTTTTAGTAATTAAGTATTCTTCCTTCTTTTCTGTGGCATGTCTGACTCATGACTAATCCATGTTAGTGTCTTGGCACAGTGGAAGCTGTAGGATGCAAGCAGGGAAGTCTTTAATTCTTTTTTTTTTTTGTAAATAATATCCATTGCAGATGACATTGTTGGCATGGAGAGATTTTTTGGCAAAGTCCTTCTTCTCCATCCCATATTTGACACAATTTTGACTGCTTTTTAGAAGACAGCTATGTTGTCTTCTTTCTTAATTAGTATCTTCTTTTGTTGTGTGAATTATTAGTGGCATTTGCCTGTGGAGTATTTAGCCTGCTGAATATGGAAATTTAAATACTGAGGTATGACTCCCATGGCTTCCACACAATGGAATTGATTACTTGTGAGGAAGACAAGAAGAATGTGGTGATCTGATTTACAGAAATATAAGGTCACCAAGTTAAATCTACCCCAGGACCTGATCTCTGTTCCTCGGACTGGTCCATTCCCAGAATAACATTACTTGAACAGACCTCATCTCTTGAACAGACCTCAATATTTAATTACAAAAACTCCTCCCCATTGGTGACATCATCACTTTTTCTGCAGGCCTAATTTATGGACTAGGATTTACATTTCTTTTTTTAAAAAAACTGCTATATCTATGCCAGGACCCTGCCAATCTATTTCATTTGCAGTTTGCCTTTCTATTTTATTATTTATGTGAATTATAAATGGCACATTGTTACAGAACATTTGGCTTTTTGAATAAGAATATTTAAATCTTGAGATGAAGTTGTTGATTATGTATTTATATTAAATTAGACTATATAATTCATTGTTTTTATGCAATAGTTTATCATGATTTTAGTTAGTTTGTGTTTTAATAAACTGTAATCCACTTTGAGAGAAATGCAGCATAAATAAATAAATAAATAAATAAATAAATAAATAAATAAATAAATAAATAAATAAGATCATCTGGAAATATTGCTGCTTTGTATTGTGCAATTTTTCATGGTCCTGTAATATGTTTTAAACATATGTGTGTGTGTGTGTGTTTTTAAGAAAAATACTATTCACTATGTTGTTATCACATGCTGTCAAGTCATTTCCAATTCATAGAGATGCTAACAGGGTTTTCAGTGTATGTGAAAAGTTGAAGGAATGGTCTATCTCCCCTGTAAACTACCATGGGGATCTGAACAATCACAGAATCTAACACTCTACCCAGTACATTGTACTGATTCTCACTCTGCCATGCAAACATTAATTTACTATACCACAAAAATTAAGGCAGATCTTTAACAAGCATGCTAAAATGGGCCTTGAAATTGACATTTCAATGTTTGGAATACAGAATTTCCACCTGCTGAAATGCAGTCTGGTAGCAACTTCAAGTCTAGTAGTAACACATGTGGCATAAGCTTTTAGGGCAGTAGGTTAAGTCATCAAACACAGACAGCATTTTCCACATTGTGAAAAGTTTGTCAAATAAAATTAGCTAATTTTAAGGCACTTTGCTTTTGTTTTGCAGTAACAGATTAACATGGTTATATTTTGGCATGTACTCTGAACAGTATCCTGTAAGTCAGTGTTTTTCAACCACTGTTCCGCGGCACAGTAGTGTGCCGCGAGATGTTGCCTGGTGTGCCGTGGGAAAAATTCTCCCTACACCAGCAATGCCCCCACGCATCCCGCTCATGACCAAGGCAGCGGTGCAGCGCCGGCAAGCCGGAGGAAGGCGGGGCGTCCAGAAAGAAGCCGGCTGCCACAAGACTTCCTTGAGAGATGTAGTTCCTCCCGCAGGTCTGAGACGTGGTCCTGGGGAGGAGAGCGGACTACTTTTCCTGGCGTGCTTTGCGTGCCAGCGAGGAAAGGCTGGCTGTGGGCGGGGAAGAAGAAGAAATAAGGGAGGAGGAGGAGGAGGAGGAGGAGACTGGAGAGCGAGAGAGTGTTTGTATGTGTCTGATAGGCACAGAGTTAAATTTTTTAACATTTTCTAATGGTGGTGTGCCTCGTGATTTTTTTCATGAAACAAGTGTGCCTTTGCCCAAAAAAGGTTGAAAAACACTGCTGTAAGTGAGACAGTGAGAAATAAGACCTCATGCAGTCAGAAAACCTACTGTTCCACATGCAAAATTCAGTCTGATTTTTAGGTGATGAGGATATTCAGGACAGACCTTACCCATTCACTCCTGTTCCTGTTCCCTCAATTTCTTACTATATTGCTCCTCACACCAAAGCAAGAGTGTGCAGAAGCTGTGGAAATGGCGGTTAAGTCAGTTGGCCATACTGTTAAGTAGAGAGACGAAGGTGACTCAGGTAGCCGGAATTAGGTTAAGGGAACAAACCCAGGCCATTTCTCGCAAGAGTACGGGAAGAAGCTTCCCCATCAACTGTGCTAAAATAAGATGGACCTGTCACTTCAGTTGGATTATATATGCAAAATAAGTTGGTGTTGTAGAAACGGGACTTTATCTTGTCTTTCGCCTTAGTGAGTGAAGTATCTTAAGAAGGTCTTGTTAACTCTGATTACCAGTTTTACTTTTACAATGAACACTGTAAAGACCCTGAGATAAAAAAAACTGTGAGAAAATGTAAGAAATCTGATTATAAAGAGAACCCTGGCTTAACATGTTTATAACCTGTCTTCCCAGAGTAACAAAGTAACAATGGATATAATATTGCAAGAGAGTGAAATCAGTTTAAATGGACATTATGTATTTTACAACTTGATAACTAGAGATGGGCATTCATTATTCCTTATTCGTTATTTGCTCATTACATAATGAAACGAATAACAAACCTAGGGGTAACTTTAAAACGAAACAAAATGAAATGAAAAAAATTGGTTTGGTTTGGTTCAGTTTGTTAATGGGGGACAGAGATGTCTCCTACCTGGTGCTGGTCCAGAGGTCTTGTCTTCCTGGCTTCAGGGATGGTGACCAGGGGGGGGGGGGAAAGTCAATGGCCTTGCTAAAGCTGTAGCACGGCCATGTGGTTGGCAGCAAAAATAAAATCAAAATAAAATCTTTTTTTTAAAAAAAGGAGCGCCAACCTGGCCCCATGGGTGGCCGGATTGGCACCCTAAAATCAAGAAAAAAATAAAAAATAAAACCAGCTCTCACCCGGCCCCAGGGGCCGCGCAGTTGGCCAAGAACCCAATCTGCCGCATGGGGCCACGGGCTACAAAACCGGCCTACAGATGGCAAAAAAAATAAACAAAATCTGACCACGTGGTCAGAGTAAAAAAAAATTTCAAATCAAATAAAAATAAAGAAACATTTTAAAAACCAGCGCCGACTGGGCCCCAGGGGCCATGCGGTCGGTGCTTGAAAAAACAAAGCCAGCCCATGCTACAGCTATAGTGTGGCCGGAACCCAGAATTAAAAAATAAAATAAAATACAAAATATAAAATAAAATAAAATGAAGGAGTGCTGACCCAGCCCCAGGGGTGGCTGGGTTGGTGCTCTAAAATCAAGAAAAAATAATAAAAAAGAAGCACACACCTGGCCCCAGGGGCCACGTGGTGGGCACTTAAAAAAAAAGAGGTGTTGGCCCCATGACAGTGCCTCAAAAAGCCCCTGCCATGGGCCAGGATCCACCACCACCACCACCACCGCCGCCACCACCATTGAGTTGCCGCCGCCGGTGGCGGCACCATTAAGAACCCAAACCGGTTCAGGTTCATAATTTTTTTAAAAAATTCAGATGAACCCAAACCTGAACCAAACCAAGGGTGGGTCCAAACCAGACGAACCCAAACCATGGGTTTTCTCTCTACTGATAACTAGCTAGGCCAAATGAATGCCAAGGAATGCAACAAAGGTAGCCCAATACACATATCTCTGATACTCTGGCTTAATTTGTATGAGTTTAAGATAGGTGATCCTAAGCAGGTGGCAAAATGGCAGCATCAGCACAACATATTTTGCGGTGATATTAATTATGTACAGTATGGAGAAATGTCTTGAATTGGATGCTCAGTGCTGTGGCCATGGGTAGGTGGAGATAGTTTCTGGTATAGGTTAGGCACATGCCCAATGAATATGTTCATTTGTGTCTCTGTGTGGCGCTATTTAGGATGATGGCTAATTTTTAATTTTTAATTTTGGGATTTTTGTGCATATGTTCTTTCATTCACCATGAAAAAGATGGCCTCTTTGAGGTCATTTCTCTCCCCCCCCCCAATTCATGCTTTCTGGCACTGGTAGTCCAAAAACTTTAAAGGCCCCATAAAATCAACTCCAAGAAAGCAGAGGCAAGGCAACAGAGAATCAATCTGCTCCAAAAAAGCAGGCAAAAGTACAAGCCACTACAACCACCAGATAAGTCACCCACATATTCCTTTAGCAGAATAAACACCCATTAAATTAGCCAAAAAGCATTTTTTTAAAAAAAAATCAATCACATAGGGAAAATATCCCTTAGATTATTAACTGCTATCTGCCCAGTTCCTGCAGAGAGAGTTGCATTATGATTAGAGATGGGCACAAACTGAAAAAATGGCAATTTGTTTTGGTTCACTTCATTTTAAGGGTTGATTAGCTTCGTTTCATTTTTAACAATTTTTTTGAAAATTTTGTTTCATTGATTCATTGATTCGTTATTGATTTCCCCCCGCTTCGCGTGATTTAATCCATTGGACAGCGTGCAGATGGGGAAAAAACATTTTAAAAAAAGACTTTGACAACAACTGTACAAACTGGACTGGCAGCATCCTCATCCTCATCATGCACATCCTCATCCTCATCTTCAATCATCAACACATCATCCTTACTGGGTGCCGGTGGCAGCAACAGCGGCGGCAGGGGCGATCCTGGCCTCGTGGCAGGGGCTTTTTAAGGTGCTGGCTTGGGGCCAGTGCCTCTTTTTTTTTTTTTAATGAATAACGAATAACAAAACGAATGAAAAGTTCATTTTGTGCCCATCTCTAATTATGATATTGCTCTTGCTCAGCTAGTTGTGTAATATACAACCACTTATACAGCAAAAATAATTTTGGCCATGGAATTTAAGGTTAGAGTGAAACCGGGCTATTGCCAACACAGAGGACTTTGCGCTTGAGCAAAAACACCATTGCACAGATGTTAAAAATGTAATCCTTTTTCATGCGAGCTTTTCCCAGTGTATGCCTGCAATGATCACTGAGGGCCATAAATATAGTTTAAAAGGAAAAGGAAATTATTTTATTTATTTATTTTTTAAAAATATTTCTTTGCCACTATGCCTGGATTGCAAGATATCTATATATTCACAAACTTTGTTAGTAACAGGGGCTATGTTATCACTGAACCCTGTAATGGCACACATAAAATCCATTACTGTGTTGTTAATCTACAATAGTCAACCTCTAAATAGTAGAGAAATTGGCCGTTTATACACATGGCAATAAATTAGGGTCACCCAAAGAAAAGCAAATGGAGAATTAGTATCTGTGAACTGTTTTTCTAATCAATACTCAGCCAGATACAGCTTGCTGGAAGCTGCTGTTTGTATTGCTGTGTTGTTTGTATCATGCTGCAATTCTCTTTCAGTTTTGAATTATGTCGTCTTAAAGATGTACAATTAAAGCAGTGGACAATTTCTTAATTGTTCAGTCCCCAGAACCCAATTAGGACTACCTCTCTATGTTCCTTTCTCCTGGAGCATTGCGTAATACTGTACTAATGAAAAACAGGGTCTCTTTTATTTGCTATGGCCTTGGGGTCAATTATCAATTTATCATTGTGTCCTGCAGGTTTAAAATAAAATACTCTGTGCAGTGTAACCATCGTGCAAAATTGACATTAAGTAGATTCTGCAAGTATGGACTTAATAAAAAAATACAAAGACGACTGCCTAAAAGGATTGGACTTCTATAAATTCTATTTGACTGCCTTTAATACAAGATAGGGGAAAACTGCAGTACCAAATTGAAGGCATTATTTCTGCTACTGTCTTCTGTCTAGATCCTATAGGCACTCTGCACACCAAAAAGGAAGAAAACATTTATTTTATTTTATTAAAATCATTTATACATTACTTTTGCACAGGACTATCACTCCCCAGCAATGTACAATTAAGTCATAGTGGGAAGAGAGGAAGAGAGAAAAATGAGTGAACCCCCCCCCCCAGCCCTGCCAGCTGTGGGGCTTGGGGTTCAAAGTTTCCTCAATAACCAATTCCATGGGCTTCTGATTGCTGGTTTGATCTGGCACATAGCTTATTGCTTGCTGACTTGGGGAAACATAGGTAGAGGTTGTATCACCTTCTTGTAGGTTAAGTAGTCCACTGAGAGGTTCATCTTCCAGCAAGAGCCCTTTGGTGTCTCCCTTGAGTTAAGACCACTGGAGAATGGTGAGAGTCTCGGCTCATAAGTCCATGTGACTTTGGTGCTCCAACCTTCCACCTGGCTCATGTCAGGGATGGTCAGTAAAGATGGTTGGGTGATATCTGCTGGCACCTTCCAAGTCCTCTGGAATTCACCATTGCTCCCTTTCTGGTGCTTGCCAGCACTGGGATGTTGTCAAAACTGGTCCCTGCATCACCACATGGATGCTCAATGAGATGGAGATTCAGACATGGCAAATATGGGAGTGTCACCACTTCATAATCACCCTTTAGCTCAAAGGTGGGGAATCTTTGGCTCTCCAGATGTTTTGGACAACAATTCCAAGAATTCCAACCCTTTATTGCCAGTGATAAAGGACTATGGAAGTCATAGTCCAAAACATCTGGAGGACCAAAGGTGCCCAACTCCTACTTTACCTCCTGCTACTAAGATACATTGCCTTAGTTCCTTCAGTTGGCACTTAAAGTCCCCCTCAACATAGTATGACAGCTCTGGTACACCATCTCCACAGGCTTCTTCACTGCCTTGCTTTCTTCTGCCACCCCCAAGGAATTTGTTCCTTCCTGTTCCTTTCCCTCCACCTCCCATGCCTGTTCTCTCAGACGAAACTTGTGATGATGCTTCTCAGCAGCCATCATTTCTCCTTCTACCATACCTTCCTGGGGGCCAATGGTTGTCTCCCTTTCAGAGCCAAAGGGGCTTGGACAAGGGCTGATGGCCCACTTGGGATGCCAGCAGTGCCCTCTTTACAATACGAAACATTATTTGGAAACTGGCTTTAAAAAATCACATAGTGGGGTGTAATGAATACAGTGATGCACTTGGACATAGGAAAACTGGGTTTAAATCCCTGCTTGGTCAATGAGGCACATTGTGTGTGGTGGTGGTGGTAGTGGAAATCACTTCTTCAATATCTGGCCTATATTGAAAGACCATTAAGGACCACATAAATCAATTCTGACTTGATGAGACATAACAAAACATTTTTTTTTTGCTCCCAGATTTTGATCTTTCACTTCCTATGATTTTTTTTTAAAAAATGTACAATTTAACACACAGTTAGACATGATTAGACATCTGAAATTTGTGAGCTCTGGTATAACTCTGCATGGGATGGCGGCTTCATGCACAAGGATATTGGGTGTGGTTTTTTTTAACTATTAATATGTTACAGGAATGGCCATATACACATACAATCTCTATGGCTGAACCATGGCATTTTCAAGCTAGATGAGGGAAAAGATTTTTAAATCCCATGGAATCCCTAGGAAAACTGATAAGACTAGGAACATGGACCATGGGTCCATTTCTAAGGCAGCTATGTCCCTGAATGAATGATTCATCATTGCCACTAGCAGGTAGGCAAGCAGCATGGTGCATTGGTTGAAATGCTGGGCTCAGAACTGGTTACATCTCTTTAGGTATTTAGTTATAACAGGGCTGTTCAACTTTGAACAGCCTGTGGTCTACCTGAACCTCCTGAACGTCGTGACGATTGACTCAGTCTACTTTCACAAGCACGTGCATGCATGCACACACACACTTTGCCGGTGCTCTGAATTAGGAGGGTGGAGAACCCTACAGAGGAGCTGGGTGAGGGGGTGGGGCTTGGGGGCAGCAGGTAAGGCAACAAATCCAGACTAAAATTCTGGGTGGTCAGGTGGGCCAATTTTTTTCTGACCATGCAATCATTGCCAGTGGATCAGGAGGCTGGCGGAGACCCGACAGGCTACTTCAAACAGCCCACACGGGCTACCAGTTGGCTGCGGTCAACGGATTGTGCAGGTTTGAGTTATAACATCAATCCCTACTCTGCCATAAAGTTCCCTGGGTTATTTTGGGTCATCCACACTTTTTATCCTAACCTACCCTATCTCACAGGTTTGTTGAGAGGATAAAATAGGAAGAGAGTTGTGCTTGTCATCTTGGGGAGGAAGGCCTGAAAATTTAGTAAATGAATGAATGAATGGGCAAATCAACAAATAAGAGGACATCCACAAGAACTGGAGCTGTCAATATTCATCAAACATAGAATGTACAATAAATTTAGGAATTCCAAATTATCTGGTTTCATTGCTAAGATGAAGTAAGAGCATTGTTTCTGCTTGTGTTTTTGTTTTTTTTTTTGTTATATTAATTTCCAGTTTAATACAGAATATATTTTAGGATACCCAGTCTGGCAAAGGTGTCATTTCTCATTTATTTGTAATTTTGTTCTTGTTTTGGCACTAGGTAAGTGTCGCTGATAAAACATCAGTGGATATGTGCCATTGATAAAATACTGGGAGTAATTATAAAGAAGCAATACTAGTCCTGCTATACAATCAGTTTTATTCTGATCATTCTTGTGCTGTGTTGTCCCTATATGTAACAGTGCACAGAAGCATCATTAAAAACAACAAACATGAATAATATTGATATATTCTTGCATATAGGCATAATTTACATTCTACCACATATAAAAAAGAATCTTGATACAAGCATACATATGCTTGTATCTCTAGTTTGGCTGTTTGTGCCAGTTCGGAGTACAGGAGTACACAAACTGGAACCTTGAGTCTTCAAGGAGTTGGTTGGACATATCCAACTTAGCCAGAATCCTTACTTTCTAATTCCACAAAACAAGGGTTTGGGTCTTATCAGAATTGGTACTTCACAAAACATATAGGCCTAAAACAGGCAAAAGTAGCTCACTTGGGCTGTTTCATGTGAAATAAGATACAGATTTTATTGAATCATGTATTTCAGGGTGATGAGGAAATGTTACATGAGATTATCTGGAATTTTATGCTTGGAAATCTTTCAGATGTGTTATAATGTGTAAATAAATCCTTCCATTAATGAATCTGTATGAGATGAGAAGGAAGGAGCTCCTGAGAGTTATCTTAAAGTAGCTCTCTTTGTCCTCTATGCCTCAAAGAGAAAAGATCCACAAAAAGAAGAACAAAGCACTAAAAATCTTAGGGCATTGTGAATATGATAGACAAAGGGAAGACCACATGTGCATCCAAGCATTGTTTTCTGCAGTCAAAGTTCATGCTATTTGATCCCCTAGAAACGTGACAGACAGCAGTAATGAAATTGTGCCCACTGATTTGATCAGGGAGTTTTCTTCAACGGTTCTACATCGTTGCTTAACAGGGAAGAAAATGTAGCTTTCTCTCCTTGCCTTGCTTTGACTAATCTCTTGTCACTGTAATATGTGTGAAATCGGCCAATATACGTACATTTACTACAAGCAAACAAGCTGTCTGGAATCTAATTAGGCACAAAACTGCCCATCTGTTGTACATTATCTTGGGGTTTTGCTCACACAGAGGTGGCTTCATTACGAAAAAGGCAGCGAGGCAAATTGAATTGTGTCTGCCCTCCCTTGTAGAGAAGGATCAAGGGCATAAAGTCAGCTCCTTGCTGTGAACTAACAAAGGGCCACTGGGAGAAAGTGGGATGAGAGGAGGGCTTTTCTCTTTTGAAGGCCACATGTCCATCGTTTAGTACAGGACATAAGGGAGGGGAAGTGCCATTGTTTTGCACAATGGGACACGAGTCCCAACCGTATAAGCCTTGTTGCCATTCCTCCTTGTTGATTTTTCTTCTTACTCCCCCATGGCAACTGCCCTTTTGTCATGAGTTAACTGCTGGCATTGGTGGAGTTTGAAGCATCACTTGCTCTGAAGGGCAACACAATGTAAGAAAATGTAAGAAATGTATGAAAAAATGACATTCAACACAATGTTGTTTTTCTTGCACATTTTGAAAGAGGCAGTCTATGTTTACTATAAAGATAAGACTCCTCCCTTGTTCTGGCCTTTTCTGCAAGAATGAGAACATCATGTAAACTTCCTGCTTGCCCATAAGAGGGCAAGGAATTTTTCCTAAATAAACCAGCGAGAATTGGCAAAAAAAATTTTTTTTTGTGTGCAGAAAGAGGACAATAATTATTAATTTATATACTTACATGACATTGCATTTCTGCCACTTCTTTCCACTAAAAAGGGGGGTGACCAAGGCAGCTTGCACCACTGACAAGGGAATAAATAAAGTCAAACCAAATTGGAAGCAAAATGTAATAAAACAAAGTTTTAAAAAACCTACTGCAAAAACCATTATAATGCTATGCCAAATCCACAGCTTATGGCTTTCTTCCCCTGTATCTTTAAATTTTAGAAGCACTCAGTGAATTAGTTTGCCTTTTTGAACAATTGACATTTTTCCTGTGTTTGCTAGGTACACCTTTCTTCTCAGGATCCAAGTGTTGTTGTTGGACAGCTATGAAGATTTTGCAAAGAAAGAAAATTGCTTCACACTTCTGCTGGAAGCATGAGATCTCATGAGGCTTCTGAATAATGAGTCCTTGGAATTGTCAAAAGTCAGAATCCACTTACTGGCACATTGTTATTATTTATTACTCTATTTTATTCCTTTATTTTAGCTATTTGCTTCTACTTAATACATGTTTGCCATTCTTTTAAGGCATACGGTTCTTTGGGAGTGTGTGTTCAGTGGTGTGATTTATTGTCTTCATGACTCGGAATCAACTTGATGGCACATTATTATGTTTATTGTCTTGTGTCTTCACTCGGGGCCAGAATCAAAAGGCAATTATACTATAAAAATAAAAAGTATAAAATACTTAGGTACAGTAGGACCCCCGTATACATGAAAGATTGACTGCAGTCCAACAGTGGATGCTGAAAGACATGGATTATAGCAAATGCTGTGTCTTGTGTGCTATACATAGGATGGTCTCTGGCTTCCTTTAGTGAACATTTCTGGCAGCTTCATCTTTAGAAATATATATTTCTAGGAATTTTCTTTTAATAGTATTTTCAGACTGTGGATAAGTGAATCAGTAGATAATGGTCCTGAAGATACAAAGTTCCTACTGTATAGATTTCTGTGTTCATTGCATGTGTGTAAGAGTAGCCACACCATTGGTGGGGTCCAGAAGTCATAGCTATTGTCTGGTTGTCCTCCATGTCTTTGTCTGCACATGATAAACTTTCCTGATGAAGAAACATACATTTTGTTTCATCGTTCTGATTCTGCCGACATGCTTTTTCAGCTCTGCAGAATGTTTCAAAGACGTAGGTTGTAAGATTTGGGGGACTCGTCCAAGTGGATTGTAATTTGCCCATTGTTGACATATGAGCAACTTGATTGCATTTCTTTCTGCTGCAGTGACTGCATAAGTATTCCACCTAAAGTGAACACTAATTTTCTGACATACTGTGCATCCTGTTCTGCATCTTTGCCAAAGAATGCTTCACATCTGCATGCAGTTCCAAGCAGCAAATTGCTCTTCCACTAGAAAGGCATCCAATTACATTTTCCATCCCGGGCCCTTTTGTTATGCTTTCATTTCGTGATGATCAATGATAAATAATGCACTGAATTTCAAATAACGATCATCCTGCAATTAAAATGCCAAAAGACTGCCATTAGCCAAAGAGGCCAAAGTTTATAATTTAATTATTCAGTTGAGAACACTTTGAGAGAGGAATTAAAAACAAAAACAAAAGAAACGTGGGTTTGCCACACTTTCCATAATTTTAAATCAAGGGAAAATGGCAGGTGTTCATTTCTGATTATATGTTCTGTTGTACAACAATCCATTCAAAATCAAAGCAAGGCAAAATATTTGGAATGGTCATGAAAACAAGCATATGCAAACCCATCCCTATTATAGACCTGTGGGTAAATTTCCTGTGTTGTGACACCCTCTAGTGAAAGTTAGTCCCTCCTAACTTATAAAAACCTGAAACAGTTTGGGTCCAAGCTATCTCAAGGACTGTGTCTCCCTTGAGTCTGCTCGGGTGTTGGGATCATCAGGAGGGCCATTCTCTTGGTTCCAACATTTTTACAGGTCTCCCTCTTATAGGAGGCCAAAGTGGCTCCACCTTTGCTGTGTTTTCCCAAGAAGCTGAAGACTCTTGTCTTCAGGCAAACTTTCCCTTAATCATAATGGCTGCCTGGGTGGAGTTTTTAAATGGATAGTTGCACCTTACTGCTTTGAATGTGTTTTGGGGTTGTATTTGTTTACCATTTTCAATGTAGCATTCAGTTGCACCTTTTTAGTAATGGTATAGTTGCAGTTGCTAGCTTTAATGCTTTTTTTAAATGATGCCTTCCTTTTTAAGAAGAATGGAGTAGGGCAAAAATATTTTACACAAACAAAACATCTCAGCTCCCTCGACCATTCCCTCATAGGGCTTGACTTACAGATTCTGAAATCTGTAGATGGAGGTTACAGTAGAAAATGTCTGATCCTGGAATTTGGCTTCCCAGGGAAACTTTGAGGGGCATGGGGCCTGTTCATAAGGGAGAAGAATTCATGATCCTCAGTTTTATAAACTATGGATTAAATCACAACTTTTTCCTTTTCCTGAGATGGCATGAATTCCTTTCCATCCAGGTATTTTGGGGAGAGAGATGTTGAGGAATCCCGATTCCCAAGTGATTTTTGCTGTTGACTGCTTTATTTATTGATAGGGTGGCTGGGCAATTGTCATCATCATCATCATCATCATCATCATCATCATCATCATCATCATCATCATCATCATCATCATCAGCAGCAGCAGCAGCAGCAGCAGCAGCAGCAGCAGCCCTTGTCTTAGATTGTCTTTCCTAACCTTGATGTTTATGGTGGTGTAAACCATCCAACCAATTGGTATCCCAATATTGGCCATGAAATTTGGATTGCCCCGTACTGAGCTGAGGTGGAGGTGATATGAACCAGTTTGTTCCTGGATTAATACAGGTTAGAGATGGGCACAAAGCCCTTCATCATTCCTTCATATGAAAGGCCCCATGCAGCTCCACAGGTGCCACATGGGGCCATTGTCCACCCCAAACCCCAAGCCACTCACCAGTCTTTGTGAGATGCCATTGTTCTTCTACTTCTGTGGTGCACTGATCCAGGCAGGAGATTGGCCAACATGTCTCTGCTTCCTCCGACAGCTGACCACTCTGATGGGCAAGTGGGATGGAGATTCTCACTGTGGAGCTGATGAGCAGTTGGCTGAACTTTTGCCCAGACTGGCAGCCAAGAGCTCAGAGAAAGGACTTCTGTTCTGCGCAGTTGGTTAGTGGTGAATAGGAGATGCATGGGAGATGGCCCCGCACAGCACCTGTTGAGCCTCACAGGGCCATTCATAAGAAAGATGATGAAGGGCATTGTGCCCGTCTCTAACACTGATATTTGTGCATATTGGGGACTGGGAGAAATAAAAAAACTTAAACTGAGGAAAATTGAAAGCAGTGTCCCATGATGGGGGGAGCATTCTACAGTGTCATCTTCACAAAGTTCAGGGAGAGTTTTCAGTAGGTAGGCAATGTTCTTGTCCCTTTCCTTCCCCGCTTCATTTTTATCCTAGGTAGCTTTACAGCATTGTACCAGTAAGCAAAGCAACAGCCAGATACGTTCAGGTATGCATGTCGTCTATGACACTCTTGCAGTAAATATAACAAGAAGAAAAGGAGAAAGCATGTTTTGGGACTGGATGAGATGTCCCCTACTGCCCCCCCATCAGTTCCCTAGTGTTTCTCCTTTGTAGACAAAGTTATTGCCAGCTTCCTTCCTTCATTTTCTACTTTATACTCCTTTTCATTGTTTACCATTGCAATCCCCAATGAAGTGATTCTTTTAAAGGATAAATGAACTTCTGTATTTGTTTCATTCTGAAAGTGCACAACAGAAGTTCACATGGACAGGCCAATGAAAACCAACATGTCCTCATTCCTTGAATCAAGGGGCAAGGGGGGATAAAGAGAAATCTCTGTGCATGGATAATGAGTTATCATATGGTATCCTCCATGTGTTGGAAAATATAGATACAGGTTCTTATTGCTCGGATGAAGACCTGATCTTTCTCTGAAAGTTGCATAATATTTTCCAAATATAGATTCTGTGACAGAAAGACATGATGTGCTGATTTGTTTTCTTTTACACTTGCACATTGTGCGCCTGGCTCAAGAAAATTAGAAAATGTTGACCACGACAATTTAGATGTGCCATGAGAGCTGGTGGGAGTTGGGAGCAGGAAATGTGTTTTTAAATAAAGATCAAGGTTGATTAAAACCACCACTTGTTCCTTTGACTCTTATCTGCATCTTCCGCGCTACTCCTTTGTTTCTGGAAAGATGGCACCAGCATTTTGCCCCTTCCCCTTTGCCCTTGATTAGGACTATGGGAGACCTGATTCCTTTTTTTTTCATTTGGTTGAGAAATGCTTGAAGTTCCTAATTATTTATCAGCTTCCTGATCCCCCTTTATGCACCTGAGAAGGACGGCAGTCCTGCCTATGGAAAGACACCCTGGCAAAAAATGAAAGCCAACCGCCTTTTCTTCCCTCTTGTCTGCAGTGATATATTGAAATAGCAGGGGAAAGGCGGGGAACCCATAATGCTTCATTAGTTAATTGTGCAAAGCGAAGCTCTTTAGAGGTAAACATGTGAAGGACATTTGCTGAATGGTCTTTGCCCATCATGCATATTATGGCCTAATGATGTTGGTAATGGTTGGGGGGGGGCTCCTGGAGAGTCATCTGTCAAATTAGCACATTGAATTATTTATTGGCTCAGAGTAAAATGATGGAAAGCTAGCAGCTGAGAAAAAGATTTTAAAGAAAACATACATTTTTTCCAGAAACAGAGTAACTGGAAAAGAGGATTTTCAAATGGATACATAGGCAAGAATGGAGAAAGACAGGTATCCATCAGTGTATGTCTCCATCTGCACTCATATTTCTAAATATACATTTTGCAAATAATGTTGGCAGGTAACATAAATGAGTTAGGGACACATGCACATGTATCTACATTGCAACTTTCAAATGCACAGGCCAGAATCCCGTTGATAATTTGCACCAGTGCAATGGCAGAAATGCAAGTGACAAATGGCTGCTGGTGGAATCATTTGTCATATGTCAGTCACATGACTTGACAGGGGACAAGACATGCAAGCAGCAAATAGTTAACTAGGGGCAACTGGTTTTTGAAAAGAAGGACACTGCCCTTATGGCATCAGCAATACCTGATAGGGTTCTGGCCCCTGTAAGCCACTCCTGTTTCTTGGGATGCTGCTAGGCAGATGAAACTGGAGGAACAGAAAAATCAGAAGTGGCTGTCTTATTGACTTCATTCACATGGATTAATTGCTTCATGTGAATTTTGAAAGTATAAGTTAGTACTTAAACTGGAATGGAGCCAAAGGGAGGGAGGGAGGGAGGGAGGAAGAATACACTTACACATACACATGAAGAGTAAGAGGATTCTTGTTACTGGAATTATAGCAACCTGAATATTATGCCTTTAAGATGTCAGTTTCCAGAACTTCAAGAGTGCATTTTTGGAGAACAAGAGAACATAATAAGAACATAAGAACATAAGAAGAGCCACGCTGGATCAGGCCAAAGTGGCCCCTCCAAAAGTGTCTGGGAGCACACAAGAGTAGATATCTGTTTCCTGATGCCACTCCACTGCATCTGGCCCTTGAAGTATCCTGGGTTTAAGCCTGGAGGTTACACATCTCCATCATGGTTGGTAACCTGTGATGGACTTCTCCAGGAATCTGTCCAATCCCCTTTTGAAGGCATCCAGGCCAGAGGCCATCACCACATCCTGTGGCAGGGAGTTCCAAAGACTAACAACACACTGGGTTAAAAAAAATCTTTTGTCTGTTCTCACTCTCCCAACCCTCAATTTGAGTGTCTGTCCCCTAGTTGTAGTATTTTGTGAGAGGGAGAAGAGCGTCCCTCTATTCACTTGACTCTTGTCCTGCATTAGTTTGTATGTCTCAATCACATCACCCCTCATGCACTTTTTTTCCAGACTAAAGAGCCCCAAATGTTTTAGCCTTTCCTGATAACTGGGTCCCCAGCCCAGTAATCATTTTACTCAATCTCTTCTGTACCTTTTCCATTTCTGCTATGTCTTTTTTGAGATGTGGTGACCAGAATTGTGCACAATACACCAGGTGCAGCCTTAATATCATTTTTACAATGGTATTATAATGTCGGCTGTTTTCATTTTAATCCTCTTCTTGGTAATACCTAGCATGGAATTGGCTTTCTTCATCGCTGCCACACACTGGGTGGACACTTTCATTGAGCTGTGCACCAGCTCACCAAGATCTCTTTCCTGAACTGTCATGGATAGCTCAGAGCCCATGAGTTGATAGATAAAGTTTTGATTTCTTTTTGCCCCAGTATGCATTACTTTACATTTTCCTACATTTAAACACATTTGCCATTGGGCAGCCCATTCCCCCAGTTTGGAGAGATCCTTCTGGAGCTCTTCAAAATCTTCTCTGTTTTTTTTTTACCACACAGAAAAGTTTTGTGTCATCCGCAAACTTGACCACCTCACTACTTATCTCTATCTCCAGGTCATTTATGAACAGATTGAAAAGCACTGGAACCAGAGAAGCAGAGAAGCAGAGTGGTGTGGTAGTTACAATGTTGAATAATAACTCAGTTGGCCATGAAATTCATTGGCCCAAATTTTTTTGAATAAGCTTGGGCCAGGCACAATCTCTCAGCCTGACCTACCTCACAAAGTTGTTGTAAGAGAAGGGAAAGGGAGCCATGTATGCTGCCTTGAGCATACAAAAAGTATTGACAGGGAGTAAATGAAATTAATACAGGATGGATGGATGGATGGATGGATGGATGGATGGATGGATGGATGGATGGATGGATGGATGGATGGATGGATGAGAAAAGTTTGGAAAGCCTTGTTATGCAAACATGACTGGCTGGTAGCACAATCATAGGAGTGAGAAATTTTGGTCTGTACTATTATAGTAAAAGGTTATGTCTACTAAAAGATTGTATTGTCAGCAGTCACATTTTCTCTTTTCTATTCAGAAATATTTTCTCAAGCCACATATTAAATTATTAATGATGTGCTGAGAAATACCTTCATAGCTTTACAGATGACTGAACACAGCAGGGAGCTTCAATCATTGTTCGTTTCTTTAATATTTTAATTTATATTATATGTTATATACAAAGACCAGAAAACTCTATGAGCAAAACATTTGGAATTCATTCAGGCAGGGGCAGGTCTCATTTGTTTTGGGGTTATTATGTTACATTTATTTTCATTAAATCAGAAAGTACCCAATGGTACCTGGTGGGACAAGGAGAGGGAGGAGACAGACCAAGGCTGAGATAACAGTAGCAGTGGGACAACAACATGAGAGTGAAGGAAAGATCAAGGCAAGCAGAATGGCAGTGGTGGGGCAATGATGAAGGAGGGGAGAACAGGCCTGGCAGAACTGCAGTGGAAACCAATCATTGATATAAGATGAAGGGAAGACCAGGGTTGACAGAACAGTACTGAGGGGACTGCCAAAGAAGGACCAAATGGAGGCAACCCAATTAAAGGACACACAGTGGTTTCCAATACCATGTATTTTTGGAAATCAGAATCATCAGTAATTTTAGAAGGGGAAGCTGTGTTAGTCTGAGCAAGCACATCAGACAAAAACCAAAATAAAAAATAAATAAAAATAAAGAAGACAAAAACAGTGTGACACCTTAAACATTATCTGGTAGTCTTTAATGTGAGCGTCTATGAACAAAACTCCTTCTTCAGACATGCGAGTCGGACTACATGGTAGAGATGGGCACGAAATGAATTTTTTTTTTTTCTGTTATTCGTTATTTGTTTTGTTACATAATGAAACAAATAATGAACATTGTGATAAAATTGGAACAAACAGAACAGAACCACGAAAATTAGGTTTGTTACATTTCGTTTTTCCTTAATGGCAAAGTGCAATGAAATGAGCTGTTTTAAATGTTAAAAAACACCCTGGACATCCATAAAAACACAGTGATAATTATTTATACTGTCTGATAATACCTAACAGGTGGAGTTGGGGTCCTTAAAACATTTGTTTTTGTCTTCTCCCATCGTGATGTATTTTTATTTTCCCTTTAAGGATGACAAAATTGATGTCGCCAGCTACAAAATGGAGGCAAGCCATGTGATGGGATCATGTAAATTCATGGACAACTTCAACCAATAGCATGCCCAGGTTGCAGACTGGGCAGATCTTGCAGCCACAGAGAGCATAAAAAGCTCTGGCAGCCTCCATCCTCCTTGCAGTCTGTGGTGGGAGCTAGGGTGGGATTGCTGTCTCTGCAACTCATTACTTTAGGCCAGCCAGGCAGGTGTGTGTCTCTGTGTTCCTGCTGGCTGCAGCCTGGCTCTTAGGGGACAGAAAGAAGAGATTTCTCTCTAGTTTCAGTCCTGCAGCCTCTCTGTGTGCGTGTGTGCATACCTCTCGGTGAGTACCCTCCTCTGCCCCACAGTGCAGTCTCTCTGCCTGCCTTGCACCCTGGGCAACACCCTTTGCAGCCTCCCTGCGTACCTAGTCTATACTGTGTCTCTGCCAGCATCATTTTTTTTAGTGTTTTCCCTCTGGTCTGGGGCGTTGGGGGAAGCCTGTGCACGGAAATGCTTTAAAAATCACGCAAAAGGCAGGTAAAAATGAGGAACGAAAAATGAATAAACGAAAATGAATTTTTTCAAAAATTTGCATAAAACAAAAATGAAGCAAAACGGACCCCTCAATGAAAAATGAAAAACCAAAATGTCATTTTTTTCTATTCCTG
This sequence comes from Phrynocephalus forsythii, assembly GCA_029282475.1. NCBI lineage: Eukaryota > Metazoa > Chordata > Lepidosauria > Squamata > Agamidae > Phrynocephalus > Phrynocephalus forsythii. The sequence continues at coordinate 96,258,317 of JAPFRF010000004.1, read as the reverse complement.
CCCACCTCTACTACATGGCAAATATTTATACATTTATACATGGAACCATTACAAGAGGAGACAAGACAAAGAGACTGTTTGTTTCCTAGTGTGATAGTAAAGAGACCTTTGGGTAGTTGTAAAAATAAAATAAAAATAAAAATAGTGTGGCAACTCACTCCTGGAAATGACCTTTAAATCCCCTGATGATATTCAGTTCCCCTAGCAGGAGGCATTGTTCAGTAAAAGAATTGACTAATGGTGGCTATATTAATCCAAGTCTATGGATAATAAGCAGGAAAGACATGGTAATGATTAATCATCAATGGGTCTTGGAAGATGCCACTGATAAATAGTAAGAAAATATAACTGGGAATGTCAGCAGATGCACCACAATATTTTACCTGGAAGTTGAATCATGGCAACTGGACTTCTTTTCTTGAGAGATTGAAACATTTCACTATTTATTTATTTATTTATTTATTTATTTATTTATTTATTTATTGGGCTTATATACTGCCCGTCTTCCTGGAGGAACTCCGGGCAGTTTACAACAAAGACAGTATAAACAATAACAGACCATTAAATAAAACATTTAAAGCAAATAACAAAACTAAACAATTAAAAATAGCAGTTAAAAATAGTAGATGGCAGGAAAGAGGGAAAAAAAACACTTTTAGTCACCAAACGCCTCCCGAAAAGGAGAGTTTTTAATGCCTTCCGGAAGGCTGGCAGGGACTCTGCTAGGCACACTTCGGTGGGGAGATGGTTCCACATAGTGGGGCCAGCCACAGAGAAGGCTCGGTTACGGGTGGATGTTCTCCAAGCCTCCCTGGGTGTGGCCACCTGCAACATGTGCATCCGTGACAACCTAGTCAGTCGGGCTGATGTTGACCGCTGGTCGATCCGCTCTGCCAGGTAGTCAGGTCCTAGGCCATGGAGGGTTTTATAAATTAAAACCAAGACCTTGAATCTGATTCGGGACGCAATGGGCAACCAATGCAGGCGAGCCAGGACTGGGGTGATGTGTTCGAATCGACGCCCACCCGCCATCAGTCGGGCCACAGTATTTTGCACCCGCTGCAGTCGCCAAAGGAGAGTCAAGGGCAACCCCATGTAGAGCGCATTGCAATAGTCCAGTCTCGAGGTCACCAGTGCTTGCACCACAGTCATGAGGGAGTCCCCATCTAGGTAAGGACGAATCTGGGCTATTCGATGAAGATGAAAAAAAGGCAGTCCTGGACACAGCGGCCACCTGGGCTTCCATGGTGAGCGCCGGGCCCAGGACTACGCCCAGATTCCGGACAGTGTCCAAAGGCCGGAGGGAAACATCCTCCAAGGTTCGATAAGGGCCTCCATAACCAGATGGAGTAGTCCCAAAGAACATAACCTCAGTCTTTTCGGGGTTGAGTTTGAGTCTGTTGGCCCTGGTCCACTCCATGACTGCGCCCAGGCACTGATTGAGGGTCTGGACAGCCTCATCTGCAGTGGTGGAAAAAGAGAGATAGAGCTGGGTGTCATCAGCGTACTGATGACAGCAGACTCCAAGTCTCCTTATGACCTCTGCCAGCGGCCTTACATAGATGTTGAACAGCATGGGAGCAAGGGTAGAACCATCCATACTAGAGAGAGGGCCACTATACCTGGCAGAGAGCCACCCCAAAGAACAGAACTTGGGTCTTCTCTGGGATGAGCCTGAGCCTTTTAGTCCTAGTCTATTCCATCACTGCATCCAGACAGCAACCAAGTTTCTGAACTGCCTCCACTGCAGAGGTAGAGGAGATATAGAGCTGTGTGTCATCAGTGTACTGATGACAGCAGGCCCCAAATCCCCTAATGACTTCAGGCAGCAGCCTCATATAGATGATACATAGCATGGGGGAGATAGCTGACCCCTGAGGCACCCCACAAGAGAGTGTCCAAGGGGCCAGCAACTCATCCCCTATCTTAACATGCTGGGATGGCCCACAAGGAAGGACCAAAGGCAGCTTAAGGCTAGACCTCCAATTTCCACCTTGACAAGCCTACCCAGCATGATACCATGGTCGACAGTATCAAAGGCAGAAGACAGATCAAGGAAGACCAACAAGAATCCAATCTCTTCAGAGTACGTGGAGCCTGTTTAAAACAACGGTAATAGAGGCCCAGCACAAGTGCATACCACAAAGAAAGAAGAGCTCATTTAAGTCCAAGTGGACACCGGCATGGTTAAGGAGTGAAGTTAGAGAGGCTTTAAAGTGCAAGGAGAGGTCTTTCTGTAAATGGAAATCCTCCCCAAATGAGGAAAATAAAAAGGAACACAAACTCTGGCAAAAGAAATGTAAGAAGATGATAAGGGAGGCAAAGAAAGATTTTGAGGAACGCATGGCTAGCAATATAAAGGGTAATATTTATTTATTTTATTTATTTATTTATTTATTCAACTTATATGCCGCCCACTACCCAAAGGTCTCTGGGCGGCTTACAATCAAAGAATTAAAACAATTTAAAATAGTTATACATAAAATATCAATAAATCATCAAACAGTAATAAAAACCTTCTTTAAAATCATCATCCTAAAATTTTCATCAGTGGACCCACAATCTATATTGTATCAATTAAAAACCTTCTGGAACAGGAAGGTTTTTACCTGGCGCCGAAATGTAATCAGTGTTGGCGCCAGGCGGATCTCAATAGGGAGGGCATTCCATAACTTGGGAGCAGCTGCCGAGAAGGCCCTTTGTCTACAAGCCATCCCCCTCACCTCCTTGAGGGATGGCTCTTTCAAAAGGGCCCCCTGGCTCGATCTTAATTGCCGGGTAGGTTTGTATGGAAGGAGGCGGTCCTTCAGGTATCTAGGTCCTAAGTCGTTTAGGGCTTTATATGTCAAAACAAGCACTTTGAATTGGGCTCGGACAGCAACTGGTAACCAATGCAGGTTACGCAGAATCGGCGTGATGTGATCCCTGGCGGCTCCACAACTCACCAGCCGCGCCGCACGATTCTGAACCAGTTGCAATCTCCGGACCGTCTTCAAAGGCAGCCCCACGTAGAGCGCATTGCAGTAATCAATACGGGATGTTACCAGTGCATGCGTAACTGTCATGAGGCTCTGCTCGTCTAGGTAAGGGCGAAGCTGGTATATTTTCCGCAGCTGAAGGAAGGCACCCCTGGCCACCGAGTCCACCTGGGCTTCCAGAGTTAGACCGGGGTCCAGGAGCACCCCCAAGCTGCGGACCCTGTCCCTTGGGGGAGTGCAACCCCCTCCAGGACAGGAAGATGGCCCTCTAACCTTTCCGGCAAAGCACCCATTAACAGCACTTCCGTCTTGTCTGGATTGAGTTTCAATTTGTTAACCCTCATCCAGTCCATTATCTGGCCCAGACACGAGTTCAGCACAGAAACCGCCTCACCTGGATTGGTGGAGAACGAGAGGTAGAGCTGAGTATCATCAGCATATTGCTGACTCCTCAGCCCAAACCTCCTGATGACCTCTCCCAGCGGTTCCATGTAAATGTTGAACAGCATGGGAGACAGTATAGAGCCCTGAGGAACCCCATGACATAAATGCCACGGGGCAGAGCAACTGTCCCCCAGCACCACCTTCTGGACACGGTCAGCCAGGAAGGATTGGAACCACCGCAAGGCAGTGCCTCCAACCCCCAACCTGGCCAGCCTATCCAGAAGGACACCATGGTTGATGGTGTCGAAAGCCGCTGAGAGGTCCAGGAGTATCAACAGGGTTGCACTCCCCCTGTCTCTCTCCCGGCAGAGGTCATCATACAGGGCGACCAAGGCAGTCTCTGTACCAAAACCCGGCCTGAAACCAGATTGAAATGGATCCAGAAAATCCGTTTCATCCAGCAGTGCCTGGAGTTGCCCGGCCACCACCCGCTCCAACACCTTGCCCAAATAAGGGAGGTTCGCTACTGGACGGTAGTTAACCACCAGCCCTGGGTCCAGGTTTGGTTTTTTTAGGAGTGGTCTAATCACCACCTCTTTCAAGGTGGTGGGGACCACTCCCTCTCTTAAGGATGCATTAACAACCTCCTGGACCCAGGTGCGAACCCCCCTGGCAGATCTTTCAATTAGCCAGGAAGGGCAAGGGTCGAGTGGTGTGGTGGTAGCACGGACAGATCCAAGCACCCTGTCCACATCCTCAGGTCTCAATAATTGAAACTCATCCAATAAAACTGGACCTAAGCACGGCACACTGGATATATCCCTTGAATCTGCATCAATAGTGGAGTCCAATTCCCTGCGAATCTGAGCGATTTTTCCCTCAAAGTGAGCAGCAAACTGGTCACAACAGGCTGATGAGTTGTCCAGAACCTCCACTGTATTTCTCGGTTGAAGAAGGTCCTGGACCACCCGAAACAGCTCTGCTGGACGGCACTCTGAGGAAGCAATACGGTTTGCGAAATAATGCCTTTTCGCCAACCGTATCGCCACGGAATAGGCCCGATAATGGGCTCTAAGCCGTGTTCGGTCGGACTCACAGTGATATTTTCTCCACTTGCGCTCCAGCCGTCTACCCTCCTGCTTCATTTCCCGCAGCTCAGATGTATACCAAGGAGCTGTCTGGGCTCTGCGCAAGGGGAGAGGGCACTTAGGTGCAATCGTGTCAACCGCCCGGGACATTTCCCTGTTCCATAGGGTGACCTGAGCTTCGACAGGAGCGCCGACCATATCAGATGGATAATCCCCCAGAGCTTTCAGGAAACCATCTGGATCCATTAGTCTCCGAGGGCGGATCATCTTAATGGATCCCCCACCCTTGCAGAGGGTTGGAGTAGCCAATAGCCTAAACTTGACCAGAAAGTGGTCTGACCATGACAATGGAGTCAAAACCAACCCCTCCACATCCAAACCACCATCTCCCAGTCCCGTTGAGAATACTAGGTCCAGAGTATGACCCTTCTCATGTGTTGGGCTGATGACATGTTGAGACAGCCCCATGGTTGTCATGGCGGCCATGAAGTCCTGAGCTGCTCCAATTAAGGTAGCCTCAGCATGGATGTTGAGGTCTCCCAGTACCAACAGTCTGGGGGTCCTCAACACCAGGTCCGAGACCACCTCCGTCAGCTCAGGCAGGGAGACTGTTGGTACGCAGCAGGGTGGGCGGTACACCAACAGAATCCCCAATCTGTCTCGTGAGCCCAACACACAGTACAAGCCCTCTAGACCTTTTCCCAAGGAGACAGGAAGCCTGGTCAAGGAGATAGAACTCCTGTAGACTATGGCAACTCCCCCCCCGGCCCTCCGGGCGACACTGGTGCTGAACCGAGTACCCAGGTGGGCATATCTGGGAGAGGGGAACTCCACCCTCCTCTCCCACCCAGGTCTTGGTAATACATGCCAGGTCAGCACCCTCATCCAGGATAACATCATGAATGAGGGCGGTCTTATTCTTTACTGACCTGGCATTCAACAACAGCACCGTGTGGCTCGTGGGCTCGCTGATATGGTCACCTGATTCCTTCTGGCTAGGGGTGGAACCAGAAGAGGGGATAGGTGTAAGATATCTAACCCCTCTTCTCCTATGCGGGCACGATCCACTCCTACCGCCATACCTTCCCCTACCCAGCACAGTTTCAATGGCTGCCCCCTCCATTGCCCTCCCCCCTTCCTGTTCCCTTAGATCTATTTTGGGTTCCTACCGCCTATCACTGATGACAAGGAAAAGAAAAACAAAGCAAAAGACAAAACAACCATCCACTGATTCTGCTCCATAATCAAACCACCACCTCTACGGGGGGGGGGGGGGAGTAGTGGTACAGTATCCAAGCTTAACATTGATCAAGTGTCACTTGATAATAAAAGCTTCTTTAAATATGTTAGAAGTAGAAAACCTGCCAGAGAACCAGTTGGCCCTCTGGATGGTGAGGGAGGAAAAGGGGAGGTTAAGGAGGACTTGGAAATTGCAGAGAAATTAAATGAGTTCTTTGCATCTGTCTTCATGACAGAAGACCTCGAGCAGATTCCGCTGCCTGAACTACCCCTCTTGACTAAACAATTAAATCAAATACAGGTTAAAAGAGAGGATGTTTTAGGACTAATTGATAAATTGAAGATTAACAAGTCACCGGGCCCAGATGGCATCCACCCAAGGGTTATTAGGGAACTGAGAAATGAAATTGCAGATCTCTTAACGGTTATATGCAACTTGTCTCTTAAAACGGCCACAGTGCTGGAGTACTGGAGGATAGCAGATGTCACACCAATTTTTAAGAAAGGAAGGAGGGGGGACCCAGGAAACTACAGGCCAGTTAGCCTTACATCTGTCCCAGGGAAGATGGTGGAAAGCCTCATCCAAGAGAAAATCTTAAAACACATAGAAGAACAAACCTTGCTGAGAGAAAATCAGCATGGCTTCTGTAAGGGTAAATCTTGTCTGACAAATCTTTTAGAATTTTTTGAAAAAGTCAACAGGCATGTGGATTTGGGTGAACCAGTGGATATAGTCTATCTGGATTTTCAAAAGGCTTTTGACACAGTCCCTCACCAAAGGCTGCTGAGAAAATTGCACAGTCAGGGGATAAGAGGGCAGGTCCTCTTATGGACTGAGAACTGGTTGAGATCCAGGAAACAAAGAGTCGATGTCAATGGGAAATTTTCACAATGGAGAGAAGTGAAAAGTGGTGTGCCCCAGGGATCTGACTTGGGACCAGTGCTTTTCAATCTGTTCATAAATGACCTGGAGACGGGGATAAGCAGTGAGGTGGCCAAGTTTGCAGATGACACAAAACCTTTCCGTGTTGTAAAAACCAGAGAAGATTGTGAAGAGCTCCAGAAGGATCTCTCCAAACTGGGGGAATGGGCTGAGAAATGGCAAATGCGTTTTAATGTAGCCAAATGTAAAGTAATGCATGTGTGTGTGTGTTGTGTTGTTACAGTCGTGACTGACTCTTCGTGACTCCATGTCCATGGAGTTTTCTTGGCAGGAATACTGGAGTGGTTTTCCAGTTCCTACTCCAGGCGCCTACAGCACCTGGTATCCCCTAGTATCCCCTGGTATCCCCTGGTATTCCCTGGTGGTCTCCCATCCAAGTACTAACCAGGGCCGACCCTGCTTAGCTTCCGAAATCAGGCGAGATCGGATGTGCTTAGGGCATCTAGGCAGCTTTATGCATCCCACTCTCCTCTTAAAGCAAACACAAAACAAACTGTGTTGCTTATATATACAGTATAATGTAAAGTAATGCATATTGGGGCAAAAAATCCAAACTTTATCTATCAACTCATGGGCTCTGAGTTATCCATGACGGATCAGGAAAGAGATCTTGGTGTGTTGGTGGACAGCTCCATGAAGGTGTCTCCGCAATGTGTGGCAGCAGTGAAGAAGGCCAATTCCATGATAGGGATTATCAAAAAGGGGATTGAAAATAAAACAGCCAACATTATAATGCCATTATACAAAACAATAGTAAGGCCGCACCTGCAGTATTGTGTACAATTCTGGTCACCGCAGAACTGGAAAAGTTGCAGAAGAGAGCAACTAAAATGATTACTGGGCTGGGGCACCTCCCTTATGAGGAAAGGCTAAAACATTTGGGCCTCTTTAGTCTGGAAAAAAGGCACCTGAGGGGGGATATGATGAGATAACAACTTAACAACAGGTGATGACCCCCTTGAACAGGGTTGTTCAATTGATTAATGGAATAAAATGGTGGAGATGGTGAAAAACTGCCTCTGCCTCTGCTGCCTTCTACCAACGCAAAGGATTTGGCCCTGCCGCGGTGTTGTCTAAGGATGGGCACAAAATGGAAAAAAATAGTGTTTTGTTTTGTTTTGTTTTGTTTTGTTTTGTTTCCTTCCCCCTGCATTTCATTTCATTTTTAAATGAATGTTTGTAAAAAAAAAAAGAGTAATGAAACAAAACAGTAATGAAAGTCTTCTGTCATAGCACTTAAAGCATTCTTTGGGCAGTTTACAATTTAATTATGCAGGCTACACATTGCCCCCCCCCCAGTAAACTGGGTACTCATTTTACTGACCTAGGGAGGATGGAAGGCTGAGTCAACCATGAGCCAGCTACCTGGAACTGAACCCCAGGTCGTGAGCACAGTTTGAGCTGCAGTACATGCATTTAACCACTGTGCCACAAGGCTCAGTGGCTCAATCAAACATTCACTACTGTATAAAATGGCTCCTCGGGTCCTTGAGTCACCAAATTTGGTACCTCTAGGACCCAGGGGAGCTGTTTTAGAGAGTAAGAAGGTTCATTTTAAAATTGAAAAAATAGTATTCATTTCATAACGAAAAACTGCCTTTCATTTTGTTTCCTTACGAAACAATTCATAAGCTTACAAGATGACAAAACAGCATTTTATTTTTCATAAGGTGCCCATCCCTAGTGTTGAATAATGCCCAGATCCCATGGGGTCCCATGGGCCAGTGCAAATTGCTGGGGTGGCAAAAATAATCACCTGCCCCAGATTTTAACCAGCTTCTATCCGCACCTTTGCTGTAAGGATCTCGGTTGTGCTAGCCAGAGAATTCTACCAGTTACAGTTCAACAAAGTAGATTTTCAAAGTTCTGTACAAATACAAAGTCCATCTCATTTAAAACAGCATTTAAAGGCTCTCTCGCATGATTCCTATAGTCTTATTCAAATGCTGCAGTGAACTTTTCTTTCCATGACCTTTAACTTCCTCTCTTACAGGCATTGTAGCTTCAAGCATCAAGCTACTTACTTCTGTCAATTCGCTATTTGATTGTAGGGTGACGGGGGGAAGCTTACCCTCTCCATCCAGAGTGCTTTGAATAAATACCCATGTTTACAGCACAATATCCTATACACGTCCACTCAGACATTAAATCCCATTGAACATTCACTCTTAAGGAACCGTATCCATTTAAATAACTTATTAAAGCAAATATAAAAAGAAAAATGTTTGTCAAAAACATACCAAATCCAATCAGCTGAATCACTACTATTGCTATTAGTAGCATGAACAACAAGACTTCTGAAATGATAAACCTGGAATGAGGAATCCAAATAATGTACTATTATACTACAATGATAATGTTCATTGTGGACTTATACCACAAATAAAGTGCATTATGTAGAAAGATCAGCATGCTTTCTAAAACAGAAGAAGAAATGGTGGCCACAAATAGTATTATAAACATTCTCAATGGTAGCTTTTCTTGGTTACTAAGGGCCAGCCTTAGCAAGAAATGGGCAGGCTAGCCAGATCAAGGGGGTTCCAGCATGGTTTAATGGGCCTAAGGAACATTCTTTTCCTCTGAATAAATATATAAACCCAGAAGGTACCCTTCAGTGAAATCAAAGAGGAAGGGAAAGTGAAGATGGGTATGCACCTTGAAGGTCAAAATCAGCCCACTGTAGAGATGGGCACGAATCAAAAAATGGTGTTTCAGTTTTTCATTTGTTGTTGAGAGGTCTGTTTCGGTTTGTTTCTGTTTGTCGCAAATTTTTGGAAAAATTTTGTTACCGTTTTTTGTTTTTCGTTTGCCGTTTCTACCCACTTTTTGTGCAATTTTTAAAGCATTTCCATGCGCAGGCATCCCCAATGTGCCAGACCAGAGGGAAAACACTAAAAAAATGGATGCTGGCAGAGACACAGTATAGACTAGGTACGCAGGGAGGCTGCAAAGGCAGCGGCGGGTGTTGCCCAGGGTGCAAGGCAGCCACAGAGTGACTGCACTGTGGGGCAAGAGAGGGCACTCACCGAGAGGTACACAGTACGCACACACACAGGGAGGCTGCAGGACTGAAGCTAGAGCCGCAGAGACAGCAATCCCACCCTAACTCCCACCAGAGACTGCAAGGAGGACGGGGGCTGCCAGAGCTTTTTATGCCCTCTGTGGCTGCCAGACCTGCCTGCCCAGTCTGCAACCTGGGCATGCTATTGGTTGAACATGATCCCATCACATGGCTTGCCTCCATTTTGTGGCTGGTGGCAACATCCATTTTGAAGGGGAAAGAAAAATACATTGCGATGGGAGAAGACAAAAACAAATGTTTTAAGGACCCCAACCCCCCCTGGTAGGTATTATCAGACAATATAAATGATTATCGCTGTGTTTTTCTGGATGTCCAGGGCGTTTTCTAACATTTAAAACAGCTCATTTCATTGTGCATCGCCATTAACGGAAACGAAACCTAACGACCACAATTTTCGTGGTTCTGTTCGTTTTGTTTCATTTTCATCACAATTTTCATTTGTCGTTTCGTTACATAACGGAAACGACAAACGGTAACAGAAATGAAAAAATGTTCGTTCCTTGCCCATCTCTAGCCCACTGAATATTTTGTAGAATGGAAGAGAGTCTTTAAACAGAGATCAAGGAATTATGCCCTTACAATCCAACAACTGTTTAGGTAAGCATAATCTCACTCCTTCTAACTTTAATGCCCTTTGAGACTATGCCAAGAAGTAGTGAGAAATTGTGGAGGGGGGGGTATATTTGGAGTTATCCACTTTGCTTCAGAAGACATGAGAAAGATCCCTCATCAGCATGATGCTGTCCACTATTACTATTCAATGGTCCATCTGGAGAATGTGTAGCATATAATCAAGCAACAAATATGGAAAAGCTATCCCTATGCTGGAAAAAAATCTCTTTTCAAAACATATTCCCCCATTATGTAATTGATTCATCTATTTAACTGGCATATCTGGATAAACATCAAGACTTTCTGTGTTGTTTTCCCTTCTCCCCAAATGAACCATTGATTTTTATACATTTTAGTTTGTTTTTCCCAAAAAATAAACAACTGTGAAGAAGACTATTTAGAAAACAAAAAACAGCAGACATTTGCTACACATCCCCCACTAGACATATGTTCCGGACCTTGCCACTTACCTACCGACTTACAGTTCATTGAAAATATTTCTGTTTAATTGAATATCTTTTGTTTAAAGTAGTCACATTAGCTTTGATGACCAGACAAAAGGGATGAAAAAGCCATTCAGCTGTGTAACTGTGGGTAATTGAATTCCACTCCCCCCCCATATTCCACAATCAGATTGCTTGTCTGTAGATTTATCCCGCTTCCTCTCCATTCATTTGAATAAACTTTATCTAGAATGTGTCTCCATGTAGAGATGGAAGATTACATTCGATTTGAAAAAGTGAAGGTCAATGTTTTCTTTTGTTTTGCTTCAAAAGCTTGCATTATTCACATGTTTATTTGTGAAGACCTCTCTCTTTCTTCCTCCCTTATTCTTTTCCTTCTCCAGAAGAGAGAGAGAGAGAGAAAAGAGAGGGGAAAATGCTGGTAGCTTATACATTGTTTTTATTGCCTTCTTGGAAAAAAAGAAAATAGGCAGGTGATTGAGCATAGAATTGCCTGCTGGTCTATATGACAAGCAGGCCACCATGCTTGTGGCCATGAGGGCACCTAATGTTTATCTGTTCCAGTCCACCCAAATCTGAGAGAAACAGGCTGAGTCCCTGAAACAAAGCCAGGCTGCAAGATGTCATTACTGTTAATTACCCAGCAAACAAAGCACAAGAAAAAGGAGTATGAGGGAGAAGAGAGGGGAGGGCTTGGTTTCAGTAGCAAAATATCAGCCTTTGAGAAGCAGCTGATGCTGCACAGGGACAGTTGGTCTTACTTTCATTAGCATTGTACTGTGAGCTGATCGACCTCCATCAAGAGCTATAGTCCTTGTATTCTGAAGGGTTGCTCCTCCGGGTTACCCCGGGTGCCAAAAACAACCTGTGCATTGTATAACGGCTGACATCTGCTAAGGATTATAAAGACACAGAGGCTGCACTCACCGGCTTGCTGACTCTTGTTGAGCACAGAAAACAGTGAAAGGAGAAACTCAACAGCATCAAAATGGAAGGCACTGACAATATACAAAAGAACCCTCTCACCATCTCCCCATGCTTCCACCTTTTCAAAAGACGGACTATATGATGCCACCATTCGTATTGGTAGTAGTATTGTTCAAAATAGCAGTTGGAGAAGAAGCTGAATTTTCAAAAGGGGTAGCTGTATCAGTCAACTGCAGGAAAAACAGAATTCTGTTTCCAGAGAGGTTGTCATGTTCAGTTTGTTTAGGTGTAAACAAAAACTTCAGACAGGAGTGTTTGTGCCATCATTCTCATAACACATTTGTTTCACTGTAGGCATGTCCAAACTTTGGCCCTCCAGATGTTTTGGACTGCAACTTCCACAGTTCTTTGTCATTGGCAAAGTATGCTTAGAATTCTGGGAGTTGTGGTCCAAAACATGCCTGTCTTCACTGTGAGCTTTCATGTATTGCCACCCTTTTCTTCAGTTTGAGGATGTAATGACTATGTGGCAGGGTTTTTTTTCTCAGTTCTGTCAACTTTTGACATTTTGACCTGGGCTGCTATCCCACAGCTGGAAAATCCGGTTCAAAGTAAAATGCGGTTCTGGTGTCCCCACAGGTGCAGTTTAAAGAACCACATCTTTTGTGTCCCCATGAGTGGGAACCTCAACATAGCAAAATGAAAAGGCTTTGATGTGGATTTTCCAAGTCCGCATGGACTCAAGTACTGGTTTAAAATCTTCATTGGAATTGAGACAAGCTTTGTACTGCCTTGATACCAGGTATTTGTAAAACTTGCTGGGTCTTGCTTAAGTGGGTATGGTCACAATTTTCCCCCTTTAAAGTCCATTGGTCATGGGTACACAGTTTTATTAACTGCATCTTCAAGCAGTTTGAAGCATTTTTAGTGGTCATGGGATAGCATCCCTGGCTGCTAATCCCTTTGGAGTACCAATGGAAACCAGGGGATTTCCAACAGTACCAGGAAGGAGAAATTGTGCACAGTGGTTCTGTGTTTGTATCTTTAGCCTTTCTTGAGAATTTTCTCTGGAAAATTAAGTTGAACAGGCTTCTTCTGCTAGGTTCTCTTTTTAACTTTTCTCATTTTCAGACTTTTAATGGTCAGTTTCAAACACTTCAAATCAATACTCATGTGTTTGAAACTGACAGGTGTAAAGGCCTGAAATTGACAAGAATAAATAGGATGGTTTATATAGATACAGATAAGTAATTTTGGAAAAGACAGCACCAACTCCCATTCAATATCTCAGGAAGTGTGCTCAGGATTTCATGGGAAGAAATTAAGGACATTTTGCTGCCCAAGAAATGGGGGTGGCTGATTGGAAAAGGATGTGGGACTTAAGAAAGCTATTATGAATTTAGAATCACAAATGAAGAATCCTTCATAGTCTAACTACCAGCAGATGGATTAGAGTAGCAGCCCAACTGCTATCAGTGAAGGCTTCTGGGCAGTACTGTGTTAGCCCCAAGATTGAAACCACTGGAGTAGAGGTTGAGGTTTGGCATAGCAGGACCAATTTTCATCCTGAAGATATATACAGAACTTAAAATATTTCTTTGAGTTGTGTGCATGTGTACATACAAGCATAGATTTTGGACAATTTTACAAAATCTTTTCCAGAAGCTTTGAAATGCTTATAATATTTCTGGAAAATAATGACCTCCTTTCATACTGCAGAAATTAGCAATCATTTGTGTTAGTACTTTTGTTTTACACAAAATACTTTCTTGATGGTGCCAACAAGCTAAATTAAAAGAAAAGATCAATTAATAATAATAATAATAATAATAATAATAATAATAATAATAATAATAATAATAATAATAATAATAATAATAATAATAATAATAATAATAATAATAATAATAATGTGCTCTACAGCAGAGTGCATTCCAATAAAATCAATAACATAAAAATATGCAACACAACATTTAACAACATCCTTAATATTATGCAGAGATGCCTAGATGCCCTAAGCACATCTGATCTTGCCTGCTTTCAGAAGCTAAGCAGGGTCGGGCCTGGTTAGTACTTGGATGGGAGACCACCAGGGAATACCAGGTGCTGTAGGCGCCTGGAGTAGGAACTGACAAACCACTCCAGTATTCCTGCTAAAAAAAACTCCATGGACATGGAGTCATGAAGAGTCTGTCATGACTGTAATGACACAACACACAATATTATGTATGCTTGAATATAAACCTAGTTTTTCAGCCCTAATTTTGGGCTGGAAAAAGGGGCCCTCGACTTATATGCAGGTCAATACTTTTAGCCACTGAGGCAAGTGCTTGGGTCGGTGGCTAAAAGTCATTTTAAACATTGTGTGCCGCTTCTCATGACCCCCCCCCACTTCATTACAGGGGAGTCTAGGGTGGGAAATACAGCAGGGCCTGGCAAGTGCTTGGGTCAGTGGTTAAAAGTCATTTTAAACATCACACACCACTTCCCCAGCTTACAAAGGAGGAGCTGTCAGGGCCTGCTGCATTTCCCACCCTAGACTTATACTCGAGTCAATACATTTCCCCAGTTTTGGGGGGTTAAATTAGGGGCCTCGACTTATACTCAGGTCGACTTATACTCAAGTATATATGGTATATATACCTGTATCTTAAAACCTCTCAGAACAGGTAATGATTAAGAAGAATTATTCAACTGCTGAATAAAACAGTCTAATAATTCAAATAAAATACACTAATTGCCAGCCTTTTCCTACACCTATGAACCCAAGCTGAACAGAGAGGTTTTCAAATCTCACCTACATTTATCAATTGTTCTTAAAAATATATACTTTTTAAAAATTATGGTAGTTTATCTGTAGATTAACAAATTTACAATATATATTAGAGATGGACACGAAACGAGCAATTTTTCGTTTTTGTTTTCATTTTTTGTTTCATTACGTAACGAAATGAAAAACAAATTTTGTCTCCAAAATGAAATGAAATGAACCGAAACAACAGAAATTTTGTCTTGCGTTTCGTTTTCGTTGCAGCAAATACATTGAACTGTAATGAATGCTAACGAAACAGCAATTTTTCATTTTTGTTTTTGTTTTTTCATTTCATTACATAACGAAATGAAAACGAATTTTTTTGCAAAAAATTCACAAAAACAAAAACGAACCGAAACGGACCCCTTAAACGACAAACGACAAACGAAACACCATTTTTTTGAGTCGTGCCAATCTCTAATATATATCCATTGCTTTAACAGGTCACTTAAGACAAATTCTGAACTGATAAAAAAAGGACTACATCATCTGCAATACAAATAAATGCTATGCTCCATTGGGCCAATTTTGATGGCTGACAAGATTTATCAAAAGAGAGAGCAAGATCATTTAGAGAAACCATCTCATCATGAGTTCAACACTTTATTCACTACATCACATTGGGTCTCATGTGGGTTCAGATTACCATAGTACCACACGGAAATCTTACAGAACATAAAAGGAGAATATTTTGGTAGATCCGCCTGATGTCGGCTGTGGATAAATTCAAATGCAACATTCAAGTTCTGAATGTCCTTGTTCACCTTTAACTTTCAACTGTCTGCCTCATGTTACAACAATAGGATTGATTTTATGATTCTTTCTCAGGTCTGCAACCTAACAGGTCAATGATTTGCAGAGAAACCGTATTCCTACATAAGCTGCAATGAGTTCAATGAGACTTTTTTCTGTGTAGACATTTCTCAACCTGATAGCCATTTTAGTCAGTTTCACCATGCATAACAGTGCAAACTGAGCTGTGTTACCTTAAAAGATTATATCATTATTTCAATAGGAATATTCATGGCTTATAATGCTCTCTTGCTTCAGGTGTGTCCTCAGATGTGCCTCATACCACTTTCCCTCACTAGTATTATCTCAAGAAAACTTAACTGTTTGATTAAAGATTTCTAAAGAAAAGCTGTAAAGTTTTTTTCCCTAAAGGTTCTCTAAGTTACTGGTGCTAAGGTTTCATTCACACCCTTCTGCTTTTACCATAGGCCTGTCTCTCTGTTTATGTTGAGTAACCTTCAGAACCTCTTGCCTAAAGCAATAAAATGAATGCTTCCTGTTCTATTGATTCGGCCAGACCGATTTTTTTTTTGCACTAATAAAATGAAGTTCAGTTTGATCAAATAATCTTTCCCAAGCAGTGGTTTAGGGTGAGCTCCTGTTTTGACAGTTTTGGAGGAGGTCACCTGAGAGTAAGTGGGTCATATCTGCAGTAAATCAGCCTCCAAGTACAAATCACTGGACACCATAAAAACCAAGAGTGGTTCTTTAAGAGACCAGCTTGACCTCTCCTTAACCAGAAAATAGCATCTGACCTTGCAGTGAAATTTATCACAATGTTTCAATTAAAACTTGGCAGCCATACAAAGTGACACATTGCTCAGCTAAGAGTTGACCTTGTTTCAGGAAACTCAAATGCATGCAAGAGACAGAGAATGGGTTCTTCTCTTTGGGGCCACTGAATGTGAATGACCAAGTGCAATAGGAATCTTACTCAAGTCATATCAGGTCAATCGCTTTGCCCAGGACATTATTAACGAATGTTCAGGTTTCTCTTTCCATTGGTATTAAAAGAGTATACAGCTGAACATCAGCCACACTCCATCTTGAGCTATTTGCAAAAAAAGACAAGGTTGTTGTTGTTCAGTCATTCAGTTGTGTCCGACTCTTTGTGACCCCATGGACCAAAGCACGCCAGGCCTTCCTGTCTTCCACTGCCTCCCGGAGTTTGATCAAATTCATGTTGGTTGCATCAATGACACTGTCCAACCATCTCATTCTTTGCTGTCTCCTTTTTCTTTTGCCTTCTATCTTTCTCAACATCAGGGACTTTTCCAAGGAGTCCTCTTCTCCTCATTAGGTGGCCAAAGTATTGGAGCCTCAGCTTCAAAATCTATCCTTCCAGTGAACATTCGGTGTTGATTTCTTTCAGGATGGATAGGTTTGATCTCCTTGCAGTCCAGGGGACTCTTAAGACTCTCCTCCAGCACCATAGCTCAAAAGCTTTGACAAGGAGAGATGCAATATTCTATTTATTGAACCTACTGGCCTGTTTTGTGATGAGTCCAGTGCTCATAGATTCAAAACACCAGGGCACTTAAGCAAGGATGACTACATTCTCTATGATGTGTTCAGTGCCATCATGTTGGAGCCAACTTATAGCAACCATGGCAGGGCTATTAAGTGAGATATGTTAAGAAGTTCTACTCCCCAAGTGAGTTTCCATGGCCAAGTGGGGATTCCAACCCTGGTCACCTGATTTCCTAGTCTGACACTCTGTCCACTACAGCATTCTCTACTACGCCCCATGTTTCTCTGTTCTCTCTGAATTTAACTGCAATATTTCACTATCACCAACATCCTGTACTAAACTTGGTGATGGTGAATTTTCCCAGCAGCAATCTATTGTATTATAAGGCAAACACCAGTGGGTGTTTGGAAGCCTCTTAAACACAATAAGCCAATTCCTTACCTTGCTCTGCACCCACGTGCAGCTGAGCGCCAATGAGGAAGAAGCCTCCAACATCATCGTTCCTTCTCCCTGGAGCTGGCCAATCAGGAGCTATGAAAGGAAATGCATTGTCCCACCTCCCTGTCTGATTAGCCAGTGCCAGGAAGAAGGAACAATGACATCAGAGGCTTCTTTCTTATCAGAGATCAGCCCCGCGTAGGTGCAGAGCAAGGTAAGGGATGGGCTGATTGTGTTTCAGAGACTTCCAAACACCAGCTGGGCTACCGCTTGTCATTTCAGAACCAGTAGCTTCCAAAATGAATAGCCCATCCCTACTGCTGGCATGATTTGTGCTACCATTATGTTTTGTAAATTAGGAACATTTCACTTGTTGTTATTATTCCCATACTATACCTCTTTTATTTTCCTCTTTTTTTCTTTCTTTATAAATTTGAGCTGGTGTAGAATTAACTGTCTTTTGGTTTTGTATTTCCATGACCAAGAGTCAGTCATAGCATCTGCTGAAGAAAGAAAAAACACCCTTGGAAAACAGACCTATTTTAATACACATGAAAAAACAAGGGGATTCTGCAAGGTAGCAGCCAAAGGTTGGAGGTGGAGTGGCTTCTTTCCCTCTGGTACTATTGTGTTCTTGCCATGAGAGAGCTGCAAATTAGCAGGTACTTAAACCAATATTCTCTTCAGAAGAAAATAACTGGTTGGACCAATCCTTTGCCTATTACATCTGCAACCTGATTATACTTTCTTCCTTCCTTTTTACATTTTCATTTTTTTCCTGCAGCATGCTTGAGAAATACAATGATCAAGATTAAATGTATCATTCTCTTTGACTTGTGTGATATTTACTATATAATTTAAATGGGGAGCAAAATCAGTGAAAAAGAAGTGCTATTATAAACTCCCTCCCCCCCCTTTAAATTATATGGTGCATATCATCAATACGTTTCAATTATTCAGTGTTTGTGTTCTCACTTTTTGGGACTTACTGCTTTATCACTGGTAGCAAATTGGATACTTGAAGGGATTTACTGATAAATATGCCCCAAGGCAAATATGATCCAAAGAAGCACTATTCAATTTCAAAGGAAATCTAAAATATCTGAACATCTCAATCGTAAAAATAGGTAGCATCTTGCATACCTTACCTATGTAATATCAGCAGTATTGCCGCTCCACATAAGAGTTATGGAATGGGTATGGAGCAAGGCAAAGTACAATTCAGATTAAAGATGCATGATTGTTGAATTCTTCATTTTCATCAGTCTGGAGATTTGGAACATGGCGATGCAAATCAACAAGGCCATTTGGAGCACCACGAGATTCCCCACTTCCAGTGCAAGAGTGACACTAAAGGGAGGCAAGCTATTCCCCTAATCAAGGTTCCCGCAATTTGCAGATATCATGACAACAGGCCACACAAAACAATTATATTTTCCCTTTGTGAAGAAAATCAGACACAGAAAGAGAAGGTCCAGAAGGACTGGCTGATGCTTTAAGAGTCACAGATAATCTGTCCATTGCTTCTTTCTAACCTTTAAAAGTCCACAAAACAAGACAATGGCTTGCAGTTTTCTACAATTAGGGTAGATTATGCAATTCATGTTGGTCAGGGCTGTCCAAATTTGAACAGCCTGCAGGCTCCTTTTGCCCCAGCACATCCCCGGGGCTCCTTTCCCAAGTGGACACATGCAAGTGCACATGCACACAAAGTCCTCGCAACTGCTCAGCCCACCCCCCAAACCCACCAAGCTCTGCGGCACTGGTGGTGGTGGCAGAGGAGGAGTGCCCACTTGTCCCCCATCCACCAAGCTATGTGGAAGAGGCCCACCCATTCACCTTGCCCCCCCACCAAGCTCAGCAGCACTGGTGGTGGCAGAGGAGGAGTGCCCACTTGCCCCCATACCCACAAAGCTCTGCAGTGATGACATGCCCGCTCACCCCACCCACCCACCAAGCTCTGTGGTACTGGCGGTGGTGGTGGTGGAGGAGGAGCACCCACTCACCCCCACAAAGATCATTCCCCCTATGACCCACCAAGCTCTGTGGTACTGGTGGTAAGGAAGAGGAGGAGGAGGAGGAGGAGCACCTGTTTGCCCCACCCACCAAGCTCTGCAGTGCTGGTGGTGGTGGAGGAGGAGGAGGAGGAGGAGGAGGAGGAGGAGGAGGAGGAGGAGGAGGAGGAGGAGGAGGACCCCCCCTGGTCAGGAAGCGGGCAGGGACCTGGCGGGTGACTTCTTAGCACCTCACAGGCTATGAGTCAGCCTGCTCATCCCCCATGACCCACCAAGTTCTGCAGTACTGGTGGCAAGGAGGAGGAGGAGGAGGAGGAGGAGGAGGAGGAGGAGGAGGAGCAGCAGCAGCAGCAGCAGCAGCAGCAGCAGCAGCAGCAGCAGCACCTGTTTGCCCCACCCACCAAGCTCTGCGGCAGAGGAGGAGCACCCCCAGGTCAGGATGTGTACGGGGACCTGGCAGGTGACTTCTTAGCACCCCGCGGGCTTGCCCATGGTCGATGTGTTGTGCAGGCCTGATGTAGGTTATGCTATTTGAATGAATATCTTACTCATCAAATGAACACTCCTGGTGATAACACTAGAAAATAGTGTCTCACTTTGCAGATGATGGCAAAAATATTGTGATGTCCCATCCTAGTGTTTAAGGACAAGACAAGCAAGGAATTTACACCCCTAATTCAAATATACTCCACCAATGTCATGTTCCTTGTTTTTCCATAGTTTATACAAGCCTATCCCCAATTCCATGGCTCTGGCTGCCACTTTTGATAGTAGTTCACTTTGAAACTTTTGATATTAATTCCTAGATTACAAAGCCATTTTGCGTCATACTAGGTAATCATCTATACCCATAAAGACTTGCCTGAATGCTGCAACCATATTTCAAGAACGGTTGCATTGTGTATGCTGATAGGACCTGCAAGAACTTTCTCTTTAGAGGCATCTATTCTCTGGAATAAGCTCGCCACTTATAAACTACAGAAACAGCAGAATGGTCCTGGCACATAGGGAAGCTATTTTCCTTTTCTGAAAAATCTGGTTTTTCAAGTTACCTGGTCTGGTTTTAGTGGGGTTTTAATCATTTATTGAGCCTGAAAAATATTAGGGCAGAAAAAGACAAGATGCCAGCTTTACAATTAGAAACAGAGCTCCCTTAATTTATTTTTCCTGCGGTAAGGTTTGGAATCTTTGCAAGTAGCACAGTAGCTTGATTTTTATTCAAGGAAAATGAGATGCAATCATAAGAACATAAGATCAGCCTTGCTAGAACAGGCCACAGCCCATCCAGTCCAGCATTCACTCTCACACAATGGCTCACCATTTGCTTCAGGGTATTCCCAAGCAGATGTCTTCAACTGCTTATGATTCCCTGCAAATAGCAGTGAGAGATATCCTGCCTATCTCTCCAACCCCATGGTTGTCCTTAGGCATCCATTGTTACCCTTGTTCTCCATGAACTTGTCCAATCCTTTCTTCAAATGAAGCATGGCATTCATTTCCAAATTTCTTGCCATAGATACAGAAGGTTTAAAAATGTGTCATTGGAGGAACAATATTTTATCACTTATAACTGTGAAACTGGGGGGGGGGTTTGCAGGGTTCTGCCTTTGGGTTTGGTACACTTGTGTAGAGATGGGCATGAAATGAGCAATTTTTCGTTTTCATTTTCGTTTTTTCATTTCATTACGTAACGAAACAAAAATGAATTTTTTTGCAAAAAATTCATGAAAACCAAAAATGAACTGAAACGGACCCCTTAAACGACAAACGACAAACGAAACACCATTTTTTTGAGTCGTGCCCATCTCTACACTTGTGTTCTGTGCAAAATTATAACTATTTTTTATCTTCTACCAGGAAATCACAAGATAACAGATGTTCTAAAAATACTGTGTGTGTGTGTGTGTGTGTGTGTGTGTGTGTGTGTGTGTGTGTGTGTGTGTGTGTGTGTGTGTGTGTGTGTGTGTGTGTGTGTGTGCGCGTGCATAAAGAAATAAAAAAAAGCTCTAGGCTTTTTCTAGTAGCCATGAAATTCACTACATAGGTAAATAACAAGAATAGCCATAAAGGATTTAATGTTATAAGACTCAAGTAAAGTGGTATTTAAGATCCTTTTGTTAATATACCTAAAAGATTACTAGAGATTTAAGCTTCTGAGTGATAGAACCATCTTACCAGCAGTGAGGACAGTCATTGAGCATCAATGTGATGGATTTGACCTTTGTTGAAAAAGTCACCGTGTCAAAGGTCAAATGCCTTGTTCTCACAGGCCACTCAACACTCAGTGCAGCTTATGGGGGAGCTCTAAGGAGCTCACAGTAATGTTGTTGATATACTGGAGCTCTCTTCTCACAATACACCATCTTTTTTGCTTTACTTACTTACTTACTTACTTACTTACTTACTTGTTTGCTCCTTGGCCTTTAGGTTGATAAATTGAATAGGACTAATTCAACTCTCAAGTTGTATTTAACTCTCGAGTTAAACTGAATATTGCACCTGAATAATACTGTTCAGTTTAAATGTGTGAGACATTTAAACTGAACAGTATTAAAGCAAACCAAAGCAAAGTGCTTATATGCCGCCCCATGGTATAACACTCTGTGCAGTTTACAATTGAATGATGCAGACTACACATTCCACCCCACACTGTGCACTTGGTACTCGTTTTACTGACCTCAGAAAGAAGGTTCAATCAACCTGGAGCCGGCTACCTGAGTCATGCGCAGAGTTTGGCTTCAGTATAGAAGTTTAACCACTGCACCACAAATGATGAAATGATATCATTCAGCTGAAATGATAGTGGAGCAGGCCATTTGCAAAAGACAATGACTTTCCTCATGTGGCAAAGACCCATGAACTATATCATTCTTAATCCATGGAGGAACAAAACGCCCCATAGAATATGATCTAGACTTGATTTTTTTCAAAGGAATTGTGCAGAGTTTACACAGGATGTTTAAATCTCTCTGTTTCATGTGAAATGTCTTGGGAGGATTCTAAGGTTGCAATGCTGTACACACAATAAAGTCAGTCCCCACAAACTCAATGGAGTTTACCTTCAAACAGACACATACCAGGTTGCTATTAGGTTTGGACTTTATTGAAATCAAAAGCAGGTGATTTATGGTCCTACTAGGCTTCTTTTCAGAATGTATTTGGTTTTTTCATGATTGCAGGTAAGAAGAGAAATGTTTAGGGGTTTTCTCCCTGAGAGGTAAGATAATGGGAGTTGATGTGTGTTTTTATTATTGTGTAGAAATGCTTTAAAAGGATGGGCTCAGTATATTCTTTAAAAACCTTGTATTTTGTACATAAAAATTGGTTCCAAACACAAGGTTTAAAACTTAATATACATATTTAAGAATATAATTTCTCCCAAATATTGATGGAAAAGTTATGATCTATTTAACCAACCAGATCAATTTGACCAGTGTGGAGAAAGTGGGAGAAGGTTTTCCTGATCAAAAGTCCTCAAGTCTGGGATCACAACATCTTGCACAAGATGGGAAGCTGATCGGGCACCAAACCAATCAGATATTTATATTTGTGAATTTTGATTATACTCAAAGAGGATTTCCTGGTCTCTAATAATTTGAAAGAACAGTGGATAATTGGTAATAAATGACAGATAGTGTCTAAAATTTATTGACAGATGGTGGAATAATTAAGAGAAAGTTCCAGAATTGACTTGGAGGTAGACTGTAATTTGTTATCCTCAAGTACTAACTAGTATAAACTTTACACTTTATTTGTGTGATTTCAAAGCTACTACAGGACAGTATAACAGCTGCTGTTCATGTCCAGAATAGAGTAATACCATAATGGATTGTTGCCATGCCATTTGCAGGATTAAAGAGATGGTCAGCAATTTGAATGGAGGACAGGGAAAATCACAAATAAAAAGGCAATAAAGCATAAATAGAGGTACGACTCACCCTGTCTCTCCTATGCTAGTTTGCCCTCATCAGAAAATGAGAAAGATATAATCCATGTTTTGAGAATTCAGCTTTCTAAATTTTAAACAGTGAGCTTCTGTACAAGAAAGTGCCCTCTACATAAAAGAAGCACAGATATACTGTGAAGAATTCCGAAACATGCAAGATAGAGGTGGGCACAAAACAGAAAAATGATGGTTCGGTTAGTTCTGTTTCAGGCCCACTCTTGGTTCAGTTCGAGTTTATACGAATTTCAAACAAAAATCCATATGAACCTGAACCAGCCAAACTGGTTTGAGTCTGACTTACCGGTGGTGGTGGTGGTGGCGGCGGCGGCGGCGGCAGCAGGGGCTTTATGAGGCACTGGCTTGGGGCCAGCACCTCCGGGTTTGTTTGTTTATTTATTTTGTTTTTGAGCACCGACTGCGTGGCTCCTGGGGCAGGGTCGATGCTGCTATTATTATTATTATTATTATTATTATTATTATTATTATTATTATTATTATTATTATTATTATTATTGCATTTTAGAGTGTCAACCAAGCAGCCTCTGGGGCTGGGTCAGCACTTCTTTTTTATTTTTTTATTTTTTAAAATTTATTTTAAAAAGTCCCCACTCGGGAGCTTTTTGAAGCACTGGCTTGGGGCCAGCACCTCTGCAGGCAGCAGCTTCCGGAGTTCAAGGACCAGAAAGGCAGTGACAAGGGAGGAGGGGTAATGAAAAACAAAGTGAACAAAATGGAAATTTCCGTTTTGTTTTGTTTCATTTTTCTTTGATGGGTTGGTTTGTTATTCGTTTTGTTAGCTAACAAAATAACAAATAACAAAATGAATTAAAAGTTCATTTTGTGCCCACCTCTAATGCAAAACATAACAAAATGAAACAAAAGCAGTAACATTTCCAAACTGTGACAGAAATCCTGTCACTCTGTTGCACATACATACAGCAGAAAAACATTCAGTCACTGCCTGCTGTTCTCACTGGGATTCTTGTGTGTGTGTGTATATAACTCACTAAGGATCTGGCACTGAGAATCCCAGTGGTTCAAGTTTAAAGAAGCCAGAACATGAGCCTGATGATACACCATTTTGACTTCACTGTGTGTCACAAAGCAACAAGATTTTATCCTGTGGCTGGCCTAGAATGCATAGGATGCCAAAAAACAAGAACCCAGATAGTAATGGGGATAAACCAGCTGGTTTTTCAGTGCATTTTAAGACACAGTGGCCTTAAATCAATTTTTTTTAGCCTATAGAGTAGAGATGGGAACAAATTTAAAAAATTGCATTTCGTTTGTCGTTTGTCATTTGTTGGGTCTGTTTCATTTCATTTCCATTTTTTGCAAATTTTTGAAAAAAATTGTTTTTGTTTTCGTTCATTTCATTACCATTTCATTACTATTTATTTTATTTTTGTGATTTTTAAGGGATTTTAAGCAATTCACTCATATTGCAGTAACAGAAACGAAACGCATGACAAAATTTCCGGTGTTTCTGTTCATTTCGTTACATTTCAGAGACAAAATTCGTTTGTCATTTCATTACATAATGAAATGAAAAAATAAAAACGGAAATGAAAAATTGTTCGTTTCGTGCCCATCTCTACTATAGAGTATTGGAGGACTCGCCACCAGCTTTCCTCAGACTGACAAAGCTGCTTGGATGAGCAGCGAAATGTTTCAATCTCTCAAGAAAATAAGTCCAGTTGCCATGACTCAACTTCCAGACTATAGAGTATTCTAAGAACACATTTTAGTTGAACAGATTCTGAAGTGGTAAGAAAATGAGTTTGTCTTTAAGGTTCCTAAGAATTCTGATCCATATTCTTGATTGCTATTGAGTTATTTTTTAAAAAAAAAAAACTATAATTTCTTGATTTCATGATTGAATCAATAACTGTTGTGCATGGTAAAATAGCTTACAAGAGCTGCAGCATATTGTAAGCTTTGGAGAGCACACTGAGCTCAGTGGAGCCACCCAGGTAGCCAATTAGGAGAAAACATCTATTAAGTAAAATCAGGCCAGTGCCATTGATTTTCTTAGCCTTGTGAAAAGGCAATCAATTAGATAAAGAAGGCTAATGTTACAACTTCAATTAAATAACCCAGAATGCAAGGAAGGGGGGCTATTGATTTCTGGCATGGAATGGTAAAGTTTATTAGAAAATTCTGAACTTCACTCGTTCCAAAATATGTTTTGTTGTACACAGAAGGAACTGTTTGAAGGACTAAGTGTACTGCCATCTTTGCATTGACAGTGGTCAACCTGTATATTGGTGTCATTCCACAAAGATGATGGAAATGAATCACACAGAGTGAAACACAGATGCACCCAGTATAGACAGTGGGTGGGTGTGAAATGCAATTGTTTCAATTAAAAAAATACACAATTGGTTCTTGTTGATGCTAGTTAACACCAAACTACAGTTATACTTTGATATCTGTAGGTATTCCCCATCTCTTTTTGCAATGCAGGTCTTCAGTATCAATATGCTTATAAACACATGGGAAAGGGGAACATAAAAACACAAATGCTTGTAGAAATAATATATGCTAGGGATGCTCAGTTTCAGACATATCCCAAATTACTAACCATGTTGGCTTAATTTGAACTGACTTGAATGAGGTCCAGTTCAAAGCAGAATGGCCATATTCTTTCTGGGATAAAGCAGAGTGAACTTATGAATCAGTTGGTGACTGGATCAAATAGGAAGGGGGGGTACAAATTATTTCATGGTTGTATTAAGCAAACACTAATGGTGCATAAACCCTTAGGATTAGGTAATGATAGATCTATATTAGGTAATGATAGATCTATATTCTTGAATATTGATTATCTCTCTGAATTTATTCCGTACTCCATGCCTCTGCTCTAAGTCAATAGGAGGAATATAGGAGGAGTACGTTTTTTATCTGGAGCACTAATGAAGAGTGTGGTTACTCTTACAGAAAAGGCCCTGCTTTCGAATCAGGCAACATGGGTTTTAATCAATTATAAAATATCCACTTACATGCTCAATGTTTTTTTGGGGGGAGGCAGGGACCTGGAAAACAAGTTGTTTTAAAACAGCTGGAAGGCAGTTTTCTTATTTAAAATCAATATTGAATAGACATGGGCACGATTTGGCGAAATTCTCGTTTCTGTTTCCGTTTCTCGTTTCCGTTACGTAATGGAACGAAGAACGACAATTACTCTGCCAGAACTAGAACTCAAACTGACTAAAGAAAAATTGGGTCTGATTTGTCGTTGTCGTTCCTGGCATCACAGCGATCGCGCGATGCCAAGCGGCACAGGAAAAAAGTTTTAAAAATAAAAAAACCCGATTCCCGGCCAAAAAAGCAGGCGAAAATATGCCTGCCTGAGTGAGGGCACCTACCAGAGGGGTGGTTTCTGGGGGTTCCCAGGCCTCCCCCCTCCTCTCCTGGGCTGTGCATCCTTGTCATCTTGCCAACTCGCCATGCCATGCGGTGCGGGCGGGGGATCCAAAATGGGGCGACCGCAATATTTATTTTGAAATTGCGTGGTCCAAAAACACACCAAAGCACCACAGAAACATGCGAAAATAGCTATTTTAAAACTGCCTGAATTTTTTCAGTAGCAGCAGTGGGTTTTTCTTGCAACAAAACGTCTCCATTGATTTTATTTTATTTTATTTTTATTTTTATTTTTTTACACCCATGCGCAATGATGGACTGGCCATGGGAGTAGACCATGCAAATTTTTGGAGCCATTCCACCAATTGCATGGCCACTTGCCCAGGTTTTGACCGAGACTTCTGGGATGTGCCAGTTGGGCATAAAAAGCCACTAACCCTAGCCAGAACCTGAACCCGAACCCTAACCCTAACCCATACTCCAGTACACTGTCCTTCTTAGTGGGTCAGAGAGGCACCCAGAGGTGCACCCCACTAACTCACCCTAACCTTACCCGTAACCCTAAGCCTAGCCCTTGCGCTAACCCCTAACCAGTAAGCCAGATGTGTACTCGCATTGCACTACAGCAAGTACACTTCCCTTCTTAGTGAGTCACAGGGCGCCCGTATGGGTCCTCTTTCACTTCGTTCCCCAGCCCAAGTGTACTGTATGCAGGCAGGCAGTGAGTCACAGAGGCACCCGAAAGAGAGGTGCCTCTGCCTGCTACTGCTGCAACTTAATGGTATGCATATCCAATTGGCTATGTATGCCATTTTGTAGCGGGCCAGAGGAGTCACCCATCCCATAGAGGTGCCTCCAGGAGCCCCCCCAAACCAGTACTAACGACAGACGAAAAACTGACAAACGAAATGACAAATTTTTGGAAAATTTCACGAAAAATGGAAACGAGCCAAAACGGGCAGGCTCCGACAGACGACAACTTCGAAACGTTATTTTTCCTGGTTGTGCCCATCTCTAAGAGTGAATCCAATTCATTTTTGAATCATTTGTACATCTGAAGTCGTGTGTCAAAGCATCCAAGGAGGAAGAATCATAGAACCACAGAATCATAGAATCATAGAGTTGGAAGAGACCTCAAGGGCCATCTAGTCCAACCCCTTCCCATGCAGGAACCCTATCACAATGTTTCCGACAGATAGCCATCCAGTCTGTCCTTAAAAACCTCCAAAGAAGGAGACTCCACCACCTTTTGTGGCAAATTACAAAACTGGCCAGTCAGGAGCTGTGCAGGGAAATGCATCATCCCATCTCCCTGTCTGATTGGCCAGTGCCAGGGCAAAGGAAAGATGACATAGGAGGCCTCTCCTTCATTGGTATTTTAGCCCTACACGAGCCCAATGCAAGGTAAGAGATTGGTTGATTGTGTTCCTCCAGTTCCGAATGCTATCTGGGCTCCTGTGTTCCATTTCAGAAGCTGTCCACTTCCGAAATGAAAAGAAGTGAGGGGGATAGCATATTGAAACAGGGCCTTCTCAACGGTTGCACCCCAACTCTGGCGCCAACACTTTTGGCTTTTCGGCACCAAGCAAAGACCTTCCTGTTTGACCAGCATTTTAATTAGATAGTGTTTTGACTAGACTCATGAGCAGTAGGGTTTTGTAGTTTGTATTTTATGTTGACTGTTATAAATTGAATTGTATTTTATAGTTTTAATATATTGTTGCTTGCCGCCCAGAGACCACTTGGTTGTTTTGTAAATAAATAAATAAATAAATAAATAAATAAATAAATAAATAAATAAATAAAGTATCTGGGCCTTAAATTAGCTCAAATAGGTCCAGGTCAAATCCAGATGCATTGGAAAGGTATGAATTTGCCTCCAGATTGCATTGGGAAGCCTCTGTAGAGCCCTAATGTACTCTAATAGTACAAGATGTTGGAAAAACTTATATGTGCAAAAAAAAAAGTTAAGGTACTTACACGTAAAACACATTCATTGGGCAGATGGCAAATTTCTTTGGCTGAAATAAAAACCCTCTGTGATTGAAAAACACACATACAAAAAGTGAGGCATCGATATGGCAAAAGAAATTTAAAGTTGGGGGAGAGATGGAGCAAAACCAACAAAACACACACATGCACATACATCTACACACGTCATGATCGTTTTAGAAGGAATTACCAAAGCTGCTTTGGATATTGAATCGCAGGAGCTCCGGAGGGTAGTTAATAAATCCTCGTGAAGGTTGTTTCTCTCTCGCCCTCCTTCTTTTCACCCCTTCATGCCGAGTACTCCAGAGTACCACCTGTCATTTTCAAAGGCAAAGTCAGTTTTGCCAACCAGCCCTGAATGAAAAATAAAGCTTTCCGTGAAACACAAGGGCATATTATGTGCTATTGTGTGTTTGGCTTAAGTGCTAATTTATCTGGCTTGTTCTCTCCAGCAAACACTCACACAGACACATGAAATAATCCATCTAATTATGTAGCTATTTAGGAGAAAAACAAAGCAAGGTGTTGGGGGTCTTGTGTTGTTGGGTGGTTTTTTTTTGTCTGATGCAAAAGGTACCTGATACAACAATCACTTTCTTTGGCAAAGGCAAAGAACAGAAGAGTGGTAAAGCTGCGATGATTTTAGAACAAATGCAACTTTTGCCAGTTTTTTTTTAATTTAGGGACCAGAACCAGCTGCTTTTCATAAATAGATGAGTACTTTCATTCATTTTTTTAAAATAGTCCTTAATTGGAAATGTCAAATAAGCCTTGTGCCTTTCCCACTGTAACATCTGGTGTAAAATACTTTATCCAAATATTCTTTTTATGCTGTTTTCCCCTATCACTTGTATGTGATCCTTTCTCTCTCATTGTATATCTATATGGGCCCTTTTCAGTAGCAGACAGCTGCTCTTCACAATAATTGCCAGGACAGTCAATTATACTTTAAATAGGCCTACTTGAGGGCAAATGGTAGTCTAAATTATCCTGCAGACCTGCCGTCTACAAACTGTCATGCTCAGAACCTAAAGCATGGTAAATATTATTGAGAAACGCTATAGCCAGTCTATAGTGTTCAAATATAGGTAATAGCTTTATATCTTTCTTCATTGGGGCAAATAACATACACTGCAAGGATTTTTTTAAAGAAATGAATTTATGAATTTTACTTTTAAAAATCCTGCTATGTATGTGATCTCTCTGCCCCCAGGTATATAACGGTAAATGATTATTGATCTTATGTCATTTTCTAAAATCAGAGTAATGGTCATCTAGTATCAACATCATCTTAGATTGCAGAACTGGAAGGAACTCTATGGATTTTATTCATTCATTCATTCAGTCAGTCATTCAGTCAGTCATTTAAGAGTATTTTTACCCCACTTTTCTCCTTGGAAAAGGACCCAAGGTGGCTTACAGTAATGAGGGACAATATACAGTCCAGTACAATTAAGACATATTCAAGTGCTGTACTGAGAACAGGGAATTGAGGTACATCTTACAGCATTAAAAGACAACATTACATTAAAGCTACAAGAGAACACAAGCAGTTAAAGAGAGTAAAAAATCCATGTAAAAGTTATGAGTGATGGAAATGAACATTGAAAACATAATGTCAATGCAATCACACAAGTGGTTATAAACACAAAGTCTATATGATCATGTATTGTAGATTCATATAAAACACACATGCTAGGTAGTCCATCATTCAGAGAAAGCTTGCCTGAAGAGAAAGTTATTTGCCTGTTTCTGGAAAGACATCAGAGATGGGGCAGTCCTGGCCTCTAGTGGGAGGGAGTTCCAGAGTCTGGGTGGAGCAGCCAAGAAGGCCCTTTCATGTGTTCCAATAAGACATATCTGTGAGAGTGGTGGGATGGAGAGAAAGGTCTCTCCTGATGACCTTAACGAGTCAGTTTATACGGTGACAGTCAATCTTTGAGGTAGTTAGGACCCAGGTCGTACAGTGCTTTGTAGGTTAAGGTCAGCACTTTGAATTGTGCCCAATAGCTGATTGGTAGCCAGTGGAGCTGCTTTAATGGGGTGTATAATGTGATCTCTGTACCCTGCCCCAGTCAGCAATCTGGCTGCTGCATTTTGGACCCATTGAAGTTTCCTGAGACTTTTCATCGGTAACCCCATATAGAGTGCCCACATACAGTAGTCTAGCTGGGACATCACTAGGGCATGTGTCACAGTGGCCAGAGTAGGTTTCTCAAGAAATGGGTGTAACTGATATACTAGCTTTAATTGTGCAAATGCACTACTTACCACAAGCGGTGATCTGGGCATCCAGGCTCAAGGATGAGTGCAAGAGCACCCTCAAGCTGCACACCTCTTTTTTTCAATTGGAGGGTGACTCCATCCAGTACAGGTTTCATCCCTATCCCGTGTTTTCCCTTTTAAGTGACCAGAAGCACCTCTGTCATGTGTGGGTTTAATTTCAATTTGTCCATCCTCATCCAGTTCATTATTGAAGCTAAACACTCTTGTAAAGTTGAGATAGTGTGTCCCTCAGAATCTGGAGGTGATGAGAGGTAGAGCTGGGTATCATTGGCATATTTGTGGCACTTAACCCCAAAAGTCCTGCTAATCTCCCCCAGTGGTTTCATATAGATGTTAAACAACATAGGAGACAGAACAAAACCTTGGGGAACTCCATAGATCAGTGGCCATGGTGTTGAACACAAATAACCTAACACCACTTTGTACATTTAGGGATGGGCATAAAATGGAAAAATAGCATTTTGTTTCATTCCATTTCATTCCCCTGGGTCAAGGCCGGTGCTCGCGGGCTGGTACCGGGGCCCATGTGCCAGATCTTTTTGTTGTTGTTGTTGTTTTGTTGTTTTTACCTTTTGCCAGTCCGCAGGGCCATTTCGGTGACCTGTGGGTCAGTCCGGTGCATGCATGCCAGTATCAGGGCCTGTGCACTGGACTGGGTTTTTTTAAATTTATTATTTATTTTTTTATTTTATTTTATTTTATTTTATTTTATTTTATTTTATTTTATTTGTGCCGACCACATGGCCTGCTTACCAGCTGTAGCGTGGGCCAATCAGCTTTGGGGGTTATTTTTGTTTTGTTTTAGTTTTGCCAGCCCGCAGGCCCATTCAGCGACCCATGGTTCGGGTCCAGTGCTCACGAGCCAGGCCCAGACGCTGGATTGTTTTATTTTATTTTATTTTATTTTTGCCAGCCACGGGCCGGTTTTATGGCCTGTGGGCCAGTTCGGTGACTCACAGGTCAGTTCCACTGCTCGCGGGCTAGTACCAGGGCCCGTGCACCAGATCGGGGTTTTTAAAATTTATTTTATTTTATTTATTTATTTATTCATTTTATTTTATTTTTGTGCAGACCACATGGCCCGCCTACCAGCTTTAGCGCGGGCCTGTCGGCTTTTTAATTTTTTTTTAATGGAGTCCAGTGAGGACGACCTGACCAGACCACTCCACAACACCAGGTAGGAGACACCAGCTGTACGAAAAATGAAATGAAATGGAAATTTTGTTTCATTTCATTTTGTTTTTCTTAGAGGGGGTACTTTGTTATTTGTTTTGTTAGGTAACAAAATGAATAACAAATAATATGCCCTGAGCACATCCAATATCACCTGATTTCGGAAGCTAAGCAGGGTTCCTGCCAAGAAAACTCCATGGACATGGAGTCACAAAGAGTCGGTCACGACTGTAACGACACAGCACACACACACAAATGAACCAAAAGTTTCATGCCCATTTCTAGTTGTCAATACTTCAACTACCAAAACTTTGTGATCTTTATTTTTAATTTAGGTTTTTGCCTGATATGCTAGCACAGGAAACACAACTACGTCCTTGGATATTGTTATGGTTATCGGAAAACAGACTGGGTGATGCCAGTTGCAGATGACAGGCAACCTGTAGGCCTGAATTAATGTCACTGGAAAAAGGTTAACATTGGAATGACTGCAAAAAGGGTGTATTGCAAAATGAGCTGATGAACGTTGGGTATCCTAGAATTAATGTTAGGGCACTTTGAAAAGCACACTTGTCCAGAAAACACAGTTTGGTGATCCACACAATTCAGCCAGACACTAATGATTATACAGCCATAGCCCTGTGCCTAAACTAAAGCCAAGAACACACTACTGCGGAAATGAACACATTCACAGCATAAGAACAAATGAATCTACACCAATGCTCGAAACCTCCAAGCAAAGATGGGAGAACGTGAACATTTGGCAGCTAGGGATAACATTGATATAATAGCCATAACAGAAACCTGGTGGAATGTGGAGAACCAGTGGGATACATCAATCTCAGGCTATAAACTCTATAGAAGGCATAGAGAGGGTTGGGTTGGAGGGGGAGTGGCCATCTATGTCAAAGAAGGGGTAAAATCCAACAGAATAGAGATTGATGGAGGGCCTGACTTCACCATAGAATCACTGTGGGTTAAACTACCAGGTCCAAGGAGTGATGTGATAGTTCGGGTATGCTATTGTCCACCCTAGATGCCCTAAGCACATCTGATCTCACCTTATTTCGGAAGCTAAGCAGGGTCGGCCCTGGTTAGTACTTGGATGGGAGACCACCAGGGAATAACAGGTGCTGTAGGCACCTGGAGTAGGAACTGGCAAGCCACTCCAGTATTCCTGCCAAGAAAACTCCATGGACATGGGGTCACAAAGAGTCGGTCACGACTGTAACGACACAATACATTGTCCACCAGATCAAAAACTTGAAGGGGACCTTGAAATGAGGAGACAAATCATGGAGGTGTCTCAGAGGCATAGGATAGTAATCTTGGGGGACTTCAATTATTTCCCACATTGACCGGGCCAATGCGAGCTCAGGGCAAGAAAAAGAAACCAGGTTTCTCGACATGCTGAACGATTGTGCCTTAGAGCAAATTGTCATGGAGCCCACCCGAGAACAGGCAACTCTGGATCTAATATTGTGTGATACTCAGGACCTGGTCAGGGGTGTGTATGTCACTGAGCCTTTGGGGAATAGTGACCATGCTTCAATCTCCTTTGCCATGCATGTCGGGGAAAGAGTGTCAAGCAAATCAGACACAAAAACCCTTGATTTCCGAAGGGCAAAGAAATTGAAAGGGAAGGTTAAAAGAATCCAATCTCTCCAGAGTGCATGGAGCCTGTTTAAAACGACGGTAATAGAGGCCCAGCACAAGTGCATACCACAAAGAAAGAAGAGCTCATCGAAGTCCAAGAGGGCACTGGCATGGTTAACGAGTGGAGTTAGAGAGGCTCTAAAGCACAAGGAGAGGTCTTTCTGTAAATGGAAATCCTCCCCAAATGAGGAAAATAAAAAGGAACACAAACTCTGGCAAAAGAAATGTAAGAAAATGATAAGAGAGGCAAAGAAAGATTTTGAGGAACGCATGGCTAGCAATATAAAGGGAAATAATAAAAGCTTCTTTAAATATGTTAGAAGTAAAAAACCTGCCAGAGAAACGGTTGGCCCTCTGGATGGTGAGGGAGGAAAAGGAGAGGTTAAGGAGGACCTGGAAATTGCAGAGAAATTAAATGCGTTCTTTGCATCTGTCTCGATGACAGAAGACCTTGGGCAGATTCCGCTTCCTGAAGGGC
This sequence comes from Phrynocephalus forsythii, assembly GCA_029282475.1. Classification (NCBI taxonomy): domain Eukaryota; kingdom Metazoa; phylum Chordata; class Lepidosauria; order Squamata; family Agamidae; genus Phrynocephalus; species Phrynocephalus forsythii. Next base: position 96,224,175 of record JAPFRF010000004.1, on the reverse strand, counting down.
CCCTCTTGACTAAAGAATTAAATCAAATACAGTTTAAAACAGAGGATGTTTTAGGACTAATTGACAAATTAAAGATCAACAAGTCACCAGGCCCAGATGGCATCCATCCAAGGGTTATTAGGGAACTGAGAAATGAAATTGCAGATCTCTTAACTGTAATATGCAACTTGTCTCTTAAAATGGCCACAGTGCCGGAGGACTGGAGGATAGCGAATGTCACACCAAGTTTTAAAAAAGGAAGGAGGGGACCCTGGAAATTACAGACCTGTTAACCTTACATCTGTCCCAGGGAAAATGGTGGAAAGCCTCATCCAAGAGAAAATCTTAAAACACATAGAAGAACAAACCTTGCTGAGAGAAAATCAGCATGGCTTCTGTAAGGGTAAGTCTTGCCTGACAAATCTTTTAGAATTCTTTGAAAAGGTCAACAGGCATGTGGATTTGGGTGACCTGGTGGATATTGTCTTTCTGGATTTTCAGAAGGCTTTTGACACAGTCCCCCACCAAAAGCTGCTGAGAAAATTGCACAGCCAGGGGATAAGACGGCAGGTCCTCCTATGGATTGAGAACTGGTTGAGATCCAGGAAACAAAGAGTAGGTATCAATGGGAAATTTTCACAGTGGAGAGGGGTGAAAAGCGGTGTGCCCCAGGGATCTGTCCTGGGACCGGTGCTTTTCAATCTATTCATAAATCACCTGGAGATAGGGATAAGCAGTGAGGTGGCCAAGTTTGTGGATGACACAAAACTTTTCCATGCGGTAAAAACCAGAGAAGATTGTGAAGAGCTCCAGAAGGACCTCTCCAAACTGGGGGAATGAGCTGCCAAATGACAAATGCATTTCAATATAGCCAAATGTAAAGTAATGCATATTGGGACAAAAAATCCAAACTTTATCTATCAACTGAGCTATCTGTGACTGATCAGGAAAGAGATCTTGGTGTGTTGGTGGACAGCTCCATGAAGGTGTCTACCCAATGTCTGGCAGCGGTGCAGAAGGCCAATTCCATGGGATTATCAAAAAGGGGATTGAAAATAAAACAGCCAACATTATAATGCCATTATACAAAATGATAGTAAGGCCCCACGTGGAGTATTGTGTACAATTCTGGTCTCCGTACCTCAAAAAAGACATAGTGGAACTGGAAAAGATGCAGAAGAGAGCGACTAAAATGATTACTGGGTTGGGGCACCTCCCTTATGAGGAAAGGCTAAAACATTTGGGCTCTTTAGTCTGGAAAAAAGGCATCTGAGGGGGATATGATTGAAACATACAAAATAATGCATGGCATGAGTAAAGTGGACAGAGGGACGCTCTTCTGCCTCTCACAAAATACCAGAACAAGGGGACAAACACTCAAATTGAGGGCTAGGAGAGTAAGAGCAGACAAAAGAAAATATTTTTTCACACAGCGCATTGTTACTCTGTGGAACTCCCTGCCACAAGACATCCAGGCATCTGGCCTGGATGCCTTTAAAAGGGGATTGAACAGATTCCTGGAGGAAAAGTCCATCACAGGTTACAAACCATGATGGAGATGTATCATCTCCAAGCTTAAAACCGGGGTACCTCAAGCACCAGATGCAGGGGAGTGGTATCAGGAGACAGATATCTAGTCTCGTGCGCTCCCAGACGCATCTGGTGGGACCACTGTGAGATACAGGAAGCTGGACTAGATGGGCCATTGGCCTGATCCAGCATGGCTCTTCTTATGAATCCAATTCAAAATATTATTACCACCACAAAACAAGACAATTCCTTCCATCCTTCCTTCCTTCCTTCCCTCCTTCCTCCCTCCCTCCCTCTCTCCGTCCTTTCCAATTTACATTGTGCCTTTCCTTAGTTCAGCTTATGTGGAAAATGTGATGTGCTTTGCGGCATAAATAGTCAAATCACAGAGAATCTAACCAAACCTTGTTATTATATTAGAAAACCCTAATTAAGTTCTGCTGAACTTCACACAGATAACAGTTTTTATTTATGCTGATAACAGTTTTTTGTTTGATTTTATTTGAGTTCATCTTCTCCATACATTATCCCTCCTCAAAATCCTGTAACCTAGATTAAGTCTCCCAGTCAGTTTCATGCCAAAGTATAGAGCTGGTTCCAACTGTCTTCAGTTCCAGACCAACCACTGTCTCACAGAAATCTGACCAGCAAAGAACCACATTCAAAATAAAAGGGATGGATAACCTATAACAGCTCATTTTACAATAATACACATATTTTCCAATCATGTTGGCTATTTCCCCAGGACAGTGTCTAGAAGTCACATTTTAACCACTGTAGCTAGCATGTAAACTAGGCTTTATGTCAGTCAAGTGGAAGAAGAAGAGAAACGACAGCAGAGGTTTGAGGGGGGGGTCTACCTATCCCAAAAGCTAGAGAGAACAGATGGGGAAGGTGGAGGAGAAAATCAAGCTAGACAAAAAAAAGGGGGGGGGGCTAAGAAGGTAGAAGACAACATAAGCTTCATTTAAAAGGCACGGATATTCTCCAAGAACTGAACCTCTATTGGAACATTGGGCCGAATGGGAAAAGACAATTACACTGGGAAAGTCTGAAGGCAGATGGAAAAGAGGAAGGCCAAATACAAGATGGATGAGCTTTGACTAACTAAAAAGGAAACCACGGACAGAGCAGTTGAGAGTAGAGATTGGAGATTGTTCATACCTAGGTCTGCCATAAACTGAGAGTGCCTCATTGGCACATAACAATTTTTTTTAAAAAATGCTGATGATGAATTCGCTTTCACTGGAACTGGCTTTAAAGGGCTGAACTACAAATAGGACAGGCAGGTTGTAATCCTGAGCGCTGCATCAGGCCTGTTGCATGACCTTTGCAAAGTCCTGATCTGTTATTATTATTGGGTTCCTCTAATCTGGAGCTGGGCGAACTGACGTCTGTGAACTACAGGTGCTCTCTCATTTCATCAGCACCCCAAAAGTAGTCAACCAGCACTCAGCTCCTCCAGGACTCCCCAATTCTAATTTTGATTTAAACCCTTTAAATTTGGCCACTGGAAAAAACATTTTCCCCAGCAAAATGCTCCCACAAGAAAAGAAAAATGTTTGGAGGGCCTTGGAAATGGATGTGGTCATAAAAGGTGCAGAATTGTGGAGTGGCCCATTGACTTCCAGAAGTTACCCACTTCTGAGGAGAAAATTTAGGGCCAGGGACAGCAGTATTTTTTTGGTCAAGAAAGGGCAAGATAAGAAATGAGCAAATAAAATACTGGCTTTATTTGTAGTATTATTTGTCTGATTTGCCACATTTTTTAAAAAAAAATCCTGTCAGGTTAGTCACTTTTATTATAAAGCAGTCACCGCTGGATCTACAGCATTTTGCTTTTGAAATTCATCTTTTCCCCACAAGAGCAAATAATGTCTTTAATCGGCCCACAGACCATTCTTACCTGGAAAATGAGCAACAATGTGAGCCGGGAGTTTATAATATGCCAGCAGCTATTTGGCAGCTTCAGAACGGGCGCATTAGCAGGAATGTGTCAAAGCAGTTTCACCACACTGCACCATCAATCGAGGGCATTGCTGTGTACAACATGCTGTGCCCTGTGCTTACCTTTTTCTGTTGCCAAGCTCTAAATAAACATGTTACAATGCAAGAAAGGTTTGCAGACCTGACTCCGGACGTCCAAATTTCCCATTTACTTAATTTTTTTTTGAGAAAGTGAATGCTTTGTTATAGGTTTACATCTCCTAAGGAAAAAAAAGGTTTATCTCAGCTGGTCATTGCTGTCAGTGAAAGAAATGTTAGGGGCAAAAAGACGTTTTACTGCATTGGCATTTGTGCCTTTAGCATACAGATGATTTACCTATGCAGACCAAAAGGTGGAGAAGTTTTTTTTTTAAAAGACTACACTTCCTTGAATTCTGTAGCCACATGGACAGCTTTCTAAAGCTTTTTTCAGGACTGAGTTGCTTAACATCCACCCCAATGCAAGAACTGTTAGACAGGTTTAAAAGCAGATGGAACCATTAGGTTGCCCTATGAAACATCAATACTGATGCCAAAAAAGGGGATATCACTTTTGCCTTAAATTTTCAAAAGCTAATATAAATACAGGGTCACAGCAATCCTCACCGCCATGGCATATATCATCACAATTAGACCACATTGCTATAATTACATGGAAATGCACTACCATCTTGCACACGTGTGTGAGGAGGGAACCAACTTGGAATATTGCATTGAATGAGAGATGGCGCATAATTCAAATAAATAAATAAGGCATTGTGCTTTTCAACCTAACTGCCAGTTAGGTAAAGCCAAGCCAAGCCGAGTACAGTGGTACCTCATGATATGAAATTAATTTATTCCTGGGGTTTATTTGTGCCATGAGAAAAAAATCATAACACGAATTACAGTTTCCCATAGGGATGCATGAGGTGACAGGTTAATTGGTTTTGAAAAATAACTGTGTTCTGTGGGAGTCTTGCGCCCGCTGCAGCAGAAGACTTTTTGGGTTCCTCCACCTTCTGTTGTGGTGGGCGCATGGAAGTGGAAAGGCAGTGGGGCTTTTGTGCCCACCCAATACAAGGTGGGAGCCTTGTGCTGGGGTGGCCACATAAGCCCTGTTTCATTTTGCATGCATGTCACAATAGAAAGCAAAGTGTTCTGCTTATGTACCGCCCATACCATACCACTTCAAGTAGTCTCTGGGTGGTTTACAGTTTTTAATTACAGTATGCAGGCTATACATTGCCCCTTGAGCAAGCTGGGTACTCATTTTACCGACCTGGGAAGGATGGAAGGCTGAGTCAACCTTGAGCCTGCTACCTGGGATCAAAACCCAGCTCATGAGCACTGTTTTACCTGTACTAGTACAGGCATTTAACCACTGTGCCACAAGGCTCAGCGGTTTTTGGGTTCCCCCTCCTTCTGTTGCAGCAGGTGTGTGGAAGCAGAAAGGCAGCAGGGCTCTCATGCCTGTCAGGACCAGCTCTCGCCAGGTGCCCCTGTGGTGCTGGGCACGCTTTGGGAACTGTACTCAGATCACAAAATATCATAGCCACTTTCACTGCCTTTTTGAAGAAACTGCCTTCAGCTGTGATGTTTTGCGACCCAAGTCCAGCTCCCACTGAGTGCTGGTGTAGGGACACTTGTTCCAACACCTGCTTCTCCCCCCGGGCACCCAGTGTGAGTTATACATAAATCCAGTGGGAGTGAAGGGGCTCACCTGCTCCCGGCACCCACCCAGCACTTGATAGTGAAGCCTCCAAGCAGGAACCAGCTTGCTGGGCCAAAACGGCCTTTCACTCCCAAGCACCAGGTGTTTGGATGGCAATCGCCTTCACTCCCGCTGGCCACTTTTGTCACAAGTGGCTTGGGCTGGGCAATGATGGCTGTGTCTGTGCTTTGCCCAACAACCTGTTGGGCAATATAGAGTCACAGCGATCCTCACTGCCATGGCTGCTTCTGTCAGGTGTGGGATCCCCTCCCCTGTTCTTCTACTGGTCTCCTTGCCCACTGCCTAATCTTCCCAGTTGAAGAACAGGGAAGGGGATCCCTCACCTGACATAATTGGGGAAATCCAAAATGGGGGTGGTCTGGTCATTGAGTTGGGCAGGTCGTCCCCTACATCCCCTCCCTCACTCTGTCCTAAACCCTCAATCAACCAGCAGCCAGCTCCGACAGCCAGCTGAGTGTTGAGCTGTCAAGACCAGTTGCCAGTTGCTGCTGGTTGATTGAGGGCCCCCCCCCAGAACCCAATATTGTGGAGAATCGTTTCACCTGCTGTGCTGGCTTTGGCTTTTTGACAGCTAAGTTGGGGCGGCCTTTCAATAGAAATTGCTGCCCCATGCATGCTGTGTGTAGCATTTCTGGAATCAGGGTCTCAGTTTCCAATTCGAAAAGAAATCATTGGAAAATGATGGCCTGGTTCCTGAAACACTACACACAGCATGCATGGGGGGCGATGCTTCGTACTGGAAATGGATGCCTCAGTGGCACTTCCTGTTATTAAAAAATTCCTGATCAGGGCATCCCCATTTCCAATGATCTCCTTTTGCAACTCAAATTTTTCATAACTCGAGGTGTTTATAACTCAAGGTGCCACTGTATTCTACTTATATATTATCCCATAGCACTTAAAGCACTCTCTGGGTAGCTTACAATTTAGTTATGCAGACTACACATTGCCCTCCACCCGCTCCCAGGAAGCTGGGTACTCATTTTACCAGCCTCAGAAAGATAGAAGGTGGAGTCAACCACAAACTGGCCAACTGGGACTGAACCTGGGTCATGAGCAATTCATTCTTTGGACACACAGATGTTCAGTGGGTGTATGCCTGCTTCCCTTATCCACCTCCACCAGCAGGCACCCATTCAGATGTAGCGTCCTGGTCTTTGCTGCCCCACCTCTGCCTCCAAGTGGGCACCTGCTAGAGGAGTTTCCAAAGGTACATCTCAGTTGCATCTATGATCATTCTTCTTGTTCAACTAAGATGCATCCTCATAGCTTGTCTGTTAACAGTGGTTAGCCATGGCAGATCAGGCAAACATGTGTATCGGATTTTAGTCCATGTGTCATATGTTCATTCATTTTTCTGCTACTAAACTTGATATTTTTCACCAACTTCCTACAGTATTCTGGCTATTTGTAGAATCTTATGGGATGCTTCCCACAAGAGCCACATTCAGAACAGTATTCCTTTTATTGTTCTTTGCCATCCTTATTTGTCTTTCTCATCAATGTGCAGGGTAGGGTGGCTTTTTACAGAACGTAGTCCTCCACTTGAAGGTTGATGGTTTAATGCAATAAAACCACACAGAGAGGGACAAGAAATGAAAAAAAAATTCATTCCGTTATTCGTTATTCATTTCATTATGTAACAAAATGAATAAGAAAAATTGTGATGAAATTGGAACGAACCGAACAGAACCACGAAAATTAGATTTGTTACATTTTGTTTTCGTTAATGGTGACGCACAATGAAATGAGCTATTTTTAAATGTTAAAAAACGTCCTGAATATCTGTAAAAACCCAGCGATAATTATTTATTCTCCCAGATAATACCTACCAGGGGGGTTGGGGTCCTTAAAATGTGAATTTATGTCTTTTCTCAGATTGCTGTATTTTTTTTTCCTTTAAGGGGAGTTAGGGCTTAGGTGACATCGACCCAAAATGGCTCCCAGATGCCTAATATTGATTTCTTGGGTATTAAAACATCTGTAAAAACTCAGCGATAATTATTTGAAATTATTACCTACCAGGGGGTTGCGGTCCTTAAAACATTTGTTTTTGTCTTTCTCCTATCACAATGTATTTTTTTCTTTTCCCTTTAAGGATGACACAAAATGGATTCCAGTCACAAAATGGAGCAAGCCATGTGATGGGATCATGTAAATTATTGGACAATTTCAACCAATAGCATGCCCAGGTTGCAGACTGGGTAGGTCTGGCAGCCACAGAGGGCATAAAAGGTCTGACAGCCCCCATCCTCCTTGCAGTCTGCGGTGGGAGTTAGGGTGGGATTGCTGTCTCTGCGACTCGTTACTTTAGGCTAGCCAGGCAGGTGTGTGTCTCTGTGTTCCTGCTGGCTGCAGCCTGGCTCTTAGGGGAGAGAAAGAAGAGATTTCTCTTGCAGCCTCCCTGTGTGCATGCGTACCTCTCGGTGAGTACCTTCCCCTGTCCTGCAGTGCAGTCACTCTGTGGCTCCCTTACGCCCTGGGCAATGCCTGCCGCTGCCTTTGCAGCCTCCCTGCATACCTAGTCTATACTGTGTCTCTGCCAGCATCATTTTTTTAGTGTTTTCCCTCTGGTCTGGGGCATTGGGGGACGCCCACGCGTGGAAACGCTTTAAATCGCGCAAAAAGTGGGTAAAAAATGAAAACCAAAAAACCAAAAAAGCAAAATTTTTTTTTAAAAAAATCATGAAAAACAAAAAGGAACTGAAACGGGACCCACAACGAAAAACAAAAAACCAAAATGTCATATTTTCGATTCGTGCCAATCTCTACCACACATCATCTCCTTCGGAGAAACTCAGTTCTTCCCTTAACTTGACATCTGCATTCTGAGCAATCAAATAGGTCAATCAGTCTGAATATGGAGGTACTGAACCTCAAGAACAGCCAAGGAGTTCAGCATTTTCCTTTAAATATCTTCCAGTATTTGCTCAAAAACATGCACACTGTCTACCTTATTTCGCCTCACTTATTTTGGACAACACACTAATTTAGAATGTATTCTTTAGATCTGAAGTATGTGCATAACTCTCACACACACACACACACACACACACACACACACACACACACACACACACACACACACACACACACACACACACACACACACTTATGTTTCGCCTTAGCAAGTCCTTTTCATTATCTGACAGTTCTGACAAGCATTATTGATTTGGTCAGCTACTGTGGCTAACTAGAAGGGGACAATGTGACAGTTTTATGTAACAAAAGGCAGAGTGTCATGTCAGCCGAACTAACATTGTACAACGTGACAGTGGGACAAAAACTCCTTTCAGACTTAATTTTCTGCTTCATTTCCACACCCCCTCCTGACCATCAATACATAAGGCAACGCAATAGGTGACACAAATTAGCTGGCTAGAGGGAAAAGTCTGTCTTCATTGCTCTAGCTATACTTGACTTCTTTCCATTATATACATATAATGTATAGTATTTTACACACACACACACACACACACACACACACACACACACACACACACACACACACACACACACACACACACACACACACACACACACTTTTTTTCTTTCTTTCTAAATAGCAGCTCATTGCAATCAATCTACCCCTACAGGAGAAAATTTATCCCTTATCAAGTTGCTTTATATGCTTCTCCTAGGTGGTTTTTGGGAAAAGATGGAAAGGAGGGCAAAGAAGGCACCCCCCTCCCATCTGCCAGGTCATGCCTATGAGACACATTCTGTCAAGCCTTAAAAGCAACTACAGCTTTGCCTGTGGGATACCTATAATTATTATGCGGCACTGCCTTGTGCCTGCTGTAGCTCATTGTTCCAGTAACACAAGCCTGAATGAGAACACTGGCTCCAGGCTGTGAGTTGATAAAGTGCAACTTTTCGATTTTGCTCTTCCAAAGGCCCCAGCATTGTGTCGAAGCCATGAGTGACATCTTTGGCCTTCCTTTGGGCTGAGCAGATTGAATCTGTCACGCTGAGTTAAACAATGACTAGAGGACATAACCTTAGCAGGGCCTGTCATTTTTTCCTAGTAATTCAATCTACGTTTAATCAATGAAAGTAATTTCTTGTTTGTTTAAGTCTCATATTCAGTAGATCTGGAGGCTTCTCAAAGAGCACACCTCCACCCTGACCTTCTCCCTTCTTGATCTTGAGCTACATATCAAGAGTGGAAGAGGTGAGAGGAAACAACACACTGAAGGGCCTAGGAGGTGATCACTGCAGACACAATGCAGACCCCTCTTCCACCCCCGCAAGTATCCATAAAGAAATACTGTTTTATTCACAATCTCTGTGTAATGCGTACATGCATACTCATGCATATGTGCACATTAGACATGGGCACAACTTGGCAAAATTTTCCGTTTTCGGATATCGTTTCCATTATGTAACGGAAATGGTAACGACAATTAAGCTGTCAGAACTCGAACTCAAACCGAAAAAAGAAAAATTGGGTCTGATTTGTCATTGTCGTTCCTGGCATCGCGCGGCGATCGCGCGATGTCAAGCGGCACAGAAAAAAAGCTTTAAAAATTAAAAAAAAAAACCCGATTCCCAGCCAAAAAAGCAGGCGAAAATATGCCTGCCTGAGGGCACCTACCAGAGGGGTGGTTTCTGGGGGGGGTCCCCAGCCTCCCCCCCTCCTGTCCTGGGCTGCTGGTACCGGGCTGGGAGGAGGCATCCTCGGCATCTCCATTTGCCATGCAGTGCGGGGGGATCCAAAATGGCGTCCGCAATATTTTTTTTTTTGAAATTGTGGTCCAAAAAACCACCAAAGCACCACAGAAACATGCAAAAATTAGCTATTTTAAATGCTTGAATTTTACAGTAGCAGCAGTGGGTTTTTTTATAGCAGTAAAAGGTCGCACTGATTTTATTTTATTTTATTATTATTATTATTATTTTACACCTGAGCAATGATGGGCTGGCCATGGGATGGGACCATGCAAATTTTTGGACCCATTCTACCAATCGCATGGCCAGGTTTTGACTGACACTTCTGGATGTGCAAGAGTGCATAAAAAGCCGAGGCACTCCCAGAAGAGTCGCAGTCCGGGCTTGGATATGGGTGGGAGAGGGCTGTGTGTAGCTGGCTGCTGTGCTAGACTAGTTTTGATTTCGTGGAGCCTTTAGATTTCAGTTAGGCAGGCAGGGAGGGAATTGATTCAATTGAATTTTTAGGAAATAATAATAATTCCTTTCATTCTCTGTCTGCTGTGGGGAATAGAAACACAGTTTATTCTTTTTTATTTTCCTGCAGTTTGTTAGGATTTCTTTTCTGATAGTGCTTCAAAGGGGGGGAGGTTTGAGTGGGACGGCAGGTATGGATTTTTTTAAAAAAATTCATTTGCTTGGTTGCAAGCCAAGGTTCTTTCATACCCTGCCTGCAGCTCTGCTGTGGGTGCACTGCCCACTTTGTTTGCAATAAAAATTGCAATTGCTTTATTCGATGCAGTCTTGTGCAGCAAGTCAGTTTAAAGTGTTTTCCGCCTGCTCTAGGTCATTGCGGGACCCGCGCCCGCCACCCGCATGCCCGCGCACCTGCCCCTCCCCCCTGCCGCTGCTGCCGCCCGCCCATGGCCCCCCCGTCACCCCACCCGCCGCCTAGGGTGCAAAAACACCTAGCGCCGGCGGGACGCCACTCGCTGGGATGTCAAATCGCGCGAAATCGCGGCGGCGGTAACGACAAATGACAAACGACACAACAAAATGACAATATTTTAAAAAATTTCGCAAAAAACAGAAACAACCCGAAACGGACCCGTCCCAAAAAAACGACAACTCAGAAAAAAATTTTCTGGTCATGCCCATCTCTAGTCCACATCCAAGTCTGTGGCACAAGACTCTTTGATGCATATATTTTATTGGGGCCGTGGAACTAAAAAAACCCATAAATCCATTCGCTGTTTTACAGTTTGCTAACCAATTGAATAATTCAATTGCTTGTTTAGTCTCACTTCTGGTTAGTCCAGCAGGCAAAGGGGAACAAAAGAGTTAATATTCACAAGGAGAACCTCAAGAAAATATGTGTCTATACAGTATTTGCACACCTTACAAAAACCCCACTGGACACATTGGAGTTGATCATCTCGTATCCAGGGACCGAGGCACCAAAATAAAAATCTCCCATCCTTCTTTCATGTTGCTACCATTATTGAAAGTGGCCAAGTCTGACTTATGCAAGTTCAAGGACTTTATTGATCAGTGTTGCTAGCCTTAATCAACCTTGGTTTACAATTCCACTCATAGTGATTAAGTCTAAGACAACCTGACTTTAAGCCTGTGACTTCTTATTGGCTCCCAGAAAACATAAGAGTCAGCATTTTCAAAGCTGACATTCATCCGATGGAGTGAGGGGAGTTTCCAGGTGGTGGGGATGTGGTAAAGTCTTGACTAAATCTGTATAACTTGTGTTGGAAGTTGTGTGGGGGAGGGGGTCTATGCTTCTCAGCTAAGTTTCTCCATGTCAATGTGTGAAAATGTGACATATTTGATCACAGACTTTTGTAAATCTGCCTTTAAACATAATTTGACCCTGGAAGGGATTTCCCATGAAAATGGACCACTTATGTTGTGCTGATATAGATGGGTTTCTGAGGCACTAAATTTCACACAAGGAGACAATAATCTAAAATCGTTGTTCCAAGTGCATTGTGAAACTCATCACATCAAGCAGAAAGTTGACCTCACAGACTGTTTTGGAACTGATGTAACGCAAATTATTAAGAATGGGATTTGAGAGAGTGTCTTGTTTACACCCTAACTGTACCCATTACCCATGAATTAACGGCTAATTATTCTATTTGCCTTGAGAATCATCCCATGGGGATCGACACTTTTTATAAAGTTTCTCATCGCTCATTTCAAATCTAAGATAAAGATGGAACTAAAATGAAACTAAAAGTGCTAAACATCCACCCAGAAACCTGAATGACTAAGGACCTCACAAAATGTAATTCATTTCCTCCTTGTTACCCCAAAAGCCTAAAAAACAAAACCATGTAACACATTATTCATAGAATCATAGAATCATAGAATCATAGAGTTGGAAGAGACCTCAAGGGCCATCTAGTCCAACCCCCTGCCATGCAGGAACCCCATCACAATATTTCTGACAGATGGCCATCCAGCCTCTGCTTAAAAACCTCCAAAGAAGGAGACTCCACCACCCTTTGTGGCAGCATAGTCCACTGCCAAACAGCTCTAACTGTCATGAAGTTCTTCCTAATGTTCAAATGGAATCTCTTTTCCTGTAGTTTGAAACAATTGTCCGAGTCTTTGTCTCTGAAGCCATGGAAAACAAACCTCTTCCCTCTTCAATATGACATCCTTTCAAATATTTAAACATAACTATCATATCATCGCTCAGCCTTCTTTTTGAGAGGCTAAACATTCCCAGTTCCCTAAGCCATTCCTCAGAAGACATTTCCTCCAGACCCTCAACCATCCTGGTCGACCTCCTCTGCACCCGCTCGAGGTTGTCAACATCCTTTTTAAACTGAGGCGCACGGAACTGGACACAGTACTCCAGGTGGGGCCTGACCAGGGCAGAATAGAGTGGTACTATCATTTCCCTTGATCTAGACATTATGGTTCTCTTGATGCAACCAAAAATTGCATTGGCTTTCCTGGCCGCCGTATCACACTGCTGACTCATGTTCAATTTGTGGTCCACCAAGACTCCCAGATCCCTTTCACAGGTACTATTCTTCAGCCAAGTATCCCCCATCCTATATCTGTACAATTCATTCTTTTTACCTAGATGTAGCACCCTACATTTCCCTCTGTTGAAATCCATTCCATTAGCTTTGGCCCAGCACTCTAATCTGTCAAGGTCCTTTTGGATTTTCATCCTATCCTCTAGGGAATTAGCAACCCCTCCCAATTTGGTATCATCTGCAAATTTAATTAGCATACTCTCTATACCTTCCTCCAAGTCATTAATAAAGATATTGAACAGCACTGGAACCAGAACAGAACCCTGGGGCACCCCACTGGTCACGTCTCTCCAAGCTGAAGAGAGGCCATTTATGGTCACCCTTTGGGTGTGATTAGTCAACCAATTACAAATCCACCTAACAGTAGCACTATCTGTCCCACTTTCTACTAACCTCTTATCAAGAATACCATGGGGAACCTTATTGAAGGCCTTACTAAAGTCCAGATAAGCAATATCCACAGCATTTCCCTCATCCACCAGGCCTGTAAATGTATCAAAGAAAGAGATCAAATTAGTCTGGCATGACTTATTTTTAAGAAACCCGTGTTGACTTCTTGTAATGACAGTATTGTTTGTTAAGTAATTGCATACTGACTGTTTAATAATCTGCTCTAGGATCTTTCCAGGAATTGAAGTCAAGCTGACCTGGATTATTTCCAAAAGCCAAAGCACTGCTTTTCGGAACTACAGTTTCCACAAACCCTCACTCTAGGTATTTCTGAGTTCTTGTAGCACACTTCTGGAGCTACCATTTACATTTGGAAAGGTCCAGTAGGGAATGAAACTCTTGACCCCTGGATCAACAGTCACCCCACTGAGCTATCCAGACTGTGTTCTGGCATCCTAAAATGTTTTGAAATGTACACTTTCATTTTACTTTCAAAAAGCTATTTTTGGAAGATTAGAGGAGTCTGTGATTGCCTTCTTTTAATGCAATTGTAGCGACTACAGCATTGACATGATATTTCCAGGTATTGTTAGAGAAATCTCCAATGAGTTAAGCTGGTTGTTGTTCTATTTCTCATGTGAAATACAAACTTAACCTCATTACTTTCCCTCATTGAACTATTCAAATACAGTGGAACCTGGACTTACATGCTGCTTGACTTGCAGCATATTTGACTTGCAGCAAGAAGGGACCTGTTTGACTTGCGCTGCGGGCTCTGACTTACAGCTCAGAGCCCCAGTGCAAGGCCCCGGAATCGGGCAGCAGCCATGACCCAGCATCGCGGCTGCCGCCTCCAAACTGCTCCTGCCTTCTTCCTTTCCTCCGGCAGTGGCGGCTTTGGCGAGGCCATCTCCAAGCATCTGAAGCTGGTCCTCGGCCTCGCCGAAGCTCCCACTGCCGCCGGAGGAGAAGAAGGGCCGGGAGTTTGGGGCTGGCCTTGCTTGGAAGCGCAGTCTTGTAAAAAATCTGGCTGCAGAATTCAGGTCCACAATGGAAGCATTTTAGTTGGGGAGCTGTACAGTTATGGGACTCTAATTGTAAGCATAGGGTTCTTCAGAACTTGGAACTTCAGGTTAAAAAGCAGTAAAACTTAAATGTTAGACATTGTTGCTATGAACATTAAAAAGTGGAGGCGTATAACTTGTGGACTATAATTCCACTGTCTCCTCCTCTCTTTGAAGAAACATTTCATTTACATCCCCGGAAGGAATCTCCTATCCCAGTCAAATTTGTGTTAAATTGCTGTTTTTGGTTGTCTTTTTCATCATCTGGAACGGATTAATCGACTTTCCCATTACTTTCTATGGGAAAAGTTCATTTGACTTAAGGCATGTTTGACTTATGTCTAGACCTCCGGAATGGATTAATGACATAAGTCAAGGTTCCAATGTCCAGTGAACTCTCATATAACAAACATAAAATCTGTACAACATAAAAAAGGCCAGAGATAGGGGAAATTTGCTTAACAGAATCGTCTATGGGGCGAATCCATACAACATAAAAATAGTCGCAATTAGCAATTACTCTGTTTTCAATGCATTCCTATTGGAAATTTGTATAAAAGAAAATTTGTGTAACATAATTTCATTTTGAATGAATTAATTCCTTTATACAAAGTACCACTGCACTATCTTCTCAGGTCTGCTTCAAAAACCCTGCCTCTATCTCTCTCTTGACTAACCCCACTAATTCCACTTTTTGTCCTTGTTTTTATTCCTTCCCACCATCCCCTTGGAGGATTCCATTGATCCTCTCCTTGATCAATGAGGTATCCCTTATTTGCTTACTAAGAAGAGTTTTCAATACAAATAATCTGACTGTTACAGTCTAGTTAGAATTCTAGTAAGAATTTTAGCTTTCTTTATAGCATAGTGTTTTGCGGCACTGCAAATTCAGAGAGGGGGGGGAGAGAGAGAGAGAGAGAGAGAGGGAGAGGGAGAGAGAGAGAGAGAGAGAGAGAGAGAGAGAGAGAGAGAGAGAGAGAATATCTCAGAACTTCATCCCCAGGTTCATTATTCTTTAGCTGTAAAATCTGACAAAATCCATGGTTCCCTATCTACTCCCTACTTCTCTGACCTTGAATTTCTAGCCAAATTTCCATTCAGAATTCCAAAAGATGCTAATCATATTGTCATGTATATGTTGTGAATATGGCGTTGAGGTGAGATGGGTGCTATATGGAAAGCTAGCAATATCACCTGCAGGGCTGACAGCACTGATTATTCTTTGGAACAATAGATAGTTATAAGGTGTGTTCAGATTTTCAAGACAACAAAAGGCTTTGAAATAGGGTGCGCAAATAAATAGGAGCACTTTTCAGTAGTAAAAGAGCCATTCATTCTGGTTTTTTAAAATGAAATATTAATTAATAGTTTGCAGCCAAAAGCTAAAATTGAGACAGGTAAGAATTATGTTTTCCTTCATTCCCTACAATGACTCTGGATCCCCCTTTCCAACATTCCTCACAATATGAATGCATATAAAGTCAATATGACCTGTTAAGCCATTGTATTAAACCTATATAATGGCCCTGGAAAACCCTTCATAGAGCATCACATTTCTCTGGTGTGGGTCAAGTTTATTCAGGTAATTTGGTGTTGGAAATCAAGACTTACAAGGAAAGACAATGAATTGAGCATGCTTAGGTTTTGGGGGGAGGAGACTGAGTGGAGATATGATAGCACTCTTCTTATCTGTTATTGATAAGCCCTGAATGCGGGACATACAACAGTAGGCTCAAGTTAACAAGAAACCAGATTTTAGTTGAATATGAGGAAAACATCCTAACTGTTAGAGCAGTGCAGCAATGGAACCAATTACCATGAAGGATGGTAAGTGTTCCAACTCTGGAGGCATTCAAGAGAAATTTTGACAACCAATTGGCAGATATCCTCTGATTTGTATTTCTGTCTTGAGCAGAGGGCCTTGGTGGCCATGAAGGCTCCTTCAAATGTCATGTTTCTATGAAAAGAAAGTTTGATTTTTATGATTTTCGTGTGTGAGTCAAAGCTTGGACGCTCATCTCCATCTATATAGATCTGGTATCAAGGGTCTCTACATCTTATAAGGAATGCAAACTTATTTATGTCATTCTGACAAGTGGGAACAAAAGTTTTCTCCCCATGGGGCAACATTTTAGCTAGATTTGAACATTTTTCTGGCTGCCTCCTCCTCCTCCTCCTCCTCCTCCTCCTCCTCCTCCTCCTCCTCCTCCATCTTCTTCTTTTCTTTATGCAAAGAGGAAGAATTTACATGTGCATAAGAAAACTAAACTTTGAGCAGAAAGTTTAACATATTGTGCACAAAATACAAACTTTAAAATGTAAAACAGAAGTTGTCTGTGCAAAACGCGAGATCTTTGCACAAGATACACAGGTTTTTTTTTCTCTGTCTGTCTGTCTGTCTGTCTGTCTGTCTGTCTGTCTGTCTGTCTGTCTGTCTGTCTGTCGCTAATGCTGTTGCTGTTGCTGATAAAATAGATACAAAAACAATTCTTATGCAAGACCTGTTTTTTGGTCTCTTGTTTTGATCCAAAAATCTTAGGGAATTGAGTGTTGTCGATCTGGCAAACCTACAGGTAAGTGCAAGGTGATTACCATTCCAGATGATATCACTGTTATGTCTAGCTGACACAGGGACATTAGGAAGAACTTCATGACAGTTACAGCTGTTCGGCAGTGGAATATGCTGCCACGGAGGGTGGTGGAGTCTCCTTCTTTGGAGGTTTCTAAGCAGAGGCTGGATGGCCATCTGTCGGAAATATTGTGATGGGGTTCCTGCATGGCAGGGGGTTGGACTAGATGGCCCTTGTGGTCTCTTCCAACTCTATGATTCTATGACTCTATGATTCTATGGAACAGTTTCCCATGTATACTGATGTCCAGATGGAGAGTGTCAAAAAATGAGATACTGTATAGAGCAGGCATGTCCAAACTTCGGCCCTCCAGGTGTTTTGGACCACAACTCCCACAGTCCTTTGCCATTGGAAATACAGGCTTGGAATTCTGGGAGTTGTGGTTCAAAACATCAGGAGGGCCAAAGTTTGGGTATGCCTGGTATAGAGGAGTGTGGGTGATGATATCCATCTTGAGTCAGGCCCTGGATTTGTGGGAACAATACCTTTTGATGGTGGCTCTTAGAATGTTAGTAGGTCAAGGAAAGGACCTTTCCCTACTCTCCTGAGAATAATTATGCCAAGGATAGTTTAGTACAGTGCTAAATAGGGAATTGGTTTTAACTAGAAACGGGTACAAAATGAAAAACAAAACACAGTTTTGTCATTTTGTTACTTAGCAAATTACTTCATTATGTAATGAAAAGTTAGGACACGTTTCATCACAAAATGAAAAGAAATACCTTTTATTCCTCTAGGAATGAAACAATTTGTCCTAGAGGAACCAAAATGGCAGGGAAAGCTTCCTCAAGCTCTTCCCTGTAAGCCCCTAATTTGGAGAGGTTTGGGCATTACGGGGCTGAGTTGTTAACTCCTAAGGGGGTGCCCCTAGGAAAAAATAATTCTAATTGAATCAGGAAACTGCAATACAGCCACATATTGGCATGGAAAGCACAGAAAATCATTCAATTTTTTATAATATAAAATTAATGACAAAGTTTATTGAGAAGATAATAAATATAATTATATCTGAGGATGGTATGCGTTGCCTTTAACATATAATAGATTTAATCAGCTCTACAAGCCTCCCTGTCTTCAATAACTAGTAAACAGTAAAGCCCTCACTGCCTGACAGAACTCTCAGAGAACAGTGCTCTCTCCCAGCACTCACTCTCAACTGAACACAACTGAACTCCCTCATCTGACTAGGCTCCACCCTTTTTATATCATACCATTCCCTGCCCTCCTGCTGGGATTGGCTGATGATTTGTATATTCATTACTCCTGTTTCCAGGGTTTTGTCACAATACCTCCCCCCTTATAAAGAAATTTTAAGGGAGTAAACTTACCTCGGTTTGCTCATTTAAAACTGTCTTCTGGAGCCTATTTAACTAATTCATACATCCTTCTGTTTATCAGCTTTAATTCTGCATATCTATAAACTGTTTTATAACATGTTCAACCTTATTACTATATAATATCATGAACTGCAATAATTCTTTCTATAAATCTTTCTATAAATTTCTATAAATTCTTTCTATAAATTACAGAAAATCATTCTAATTCAGTTAGAAGTTCAGAACTAAGTCAATAATAGCCACCACCAACCAACACCTGCGGGTGAGCAATTAGCAGATTCCGAGTAAATTAGAAATGATTTTTCCTAGTGGGACCCTATTTGGAGTTTAATAACTCAGCCCCCTTAACCACAAAACTTTCAAAATTCTGGGGGCTTACAGGGAAGAGCTCGAAGAAGCTGCCCTGCCATTTTTGGTGCCTCTAGAAACTACGGGAGTAGAGATGGGCACAAATAAAAAATGGTGTTTCGTTTGTCGTTTGGTCGTTTAGGGGTCCATTTCGGTTTGTTTTCATTTTCGTGACTTTTTTGCAAAATATTTTGTTTTCGTTTCGTTAGGTAATGAAACGAAAAAACGAAAACAAAAACAAAAAATTGCTGTTTCGTTAAAAATGCATCTCTGCTGCAACGAAAATGAAAAACGGCAAATTTGGTCATTTTGTTTTCGTTTTCATTTTTTTTTAAATTTGTTTCATTTTCCCATCACTCTATACGGGAGCATAGTGTTTTGTTTCACTTCATTATAAAACTACTTTAAAATTCATTAGTAATGAAACAAAACAAAACTACTAAAGAAACTAAATGGAACAGAAGATTATATTTCTGTTTTTGCCCATCTATAGTTTTAAATGTATTGATGGGGGGGGGCAGCAAGAAATATCATTTACTTCCCTGAATCTTCAAAATGCATCATCAGTCTTACAAAGGCACAGGATATGAAACAGGATTTCAGCCACACAACCACAATGGAACAACCAGGAAAACAGGATGCTTTTGCATTACACAAAGAGCAAACACAGACCTACCTCCAAGGAAGAGCCAGAAGCTGTGTGACACCAAAACTTTAGAAACTTCTCTTCTGAGACTGTAAATCCCAGAATCCCTTAGCCAGCATGGCTAAAGGAGATGGTTGTTTGGCTTTTCCAGTCATTTCCCTCTTTTCCTCAGCCACCTTGAGTCTTGAACCACCTCTGCCACCATACATAGATTATTACATTTATATTGCAGAGGGAAAATAAAGTTTGGGTGCACATGATGTCAAGTTGCTTTTGTCCATTTTTAAGTGTGGTGTTTGCTCCTTTTTAGTATTTGTATACTTGCAGCTTTAATTATTGCCCTTTAATAATGTAAACCATGTTGAGTCCTTTTTTAAGGAGAAAGCTAGTAGTTTTAAAATGAATATTTTAAATGATTAAAATGTATAAAGTAATATGTTTGTGGAGATTCTCAGTCATTCAGGTGAGATTGTATGGGAGTTGAGCCATGACAACTGGACTTCTTTTCTTGTGGGAACGAAACGTTTGCTACTCATCCAAGTAGCTTCTTCAGTTCATAAAATAACCTAACTCAATTGAGCTTAATGGACCTGACTTCTTAGAAGACATATATAGGATTTTGCTGTTACTCATTTTCTGATGTATGTATGTATGTATGTATGTATGTATGTATGTATGTATGTATTAGAGATGGTCACTAAATGCCAAAATGATGTTTCATGCTCGTTATTCGGGCCCTGGGGCCTGCTTCAGGTCATTTCCATTTTTCGGGCCCCAGGGGCCTGCTCTGTTTTTTGGGTGTTGTTTTCCAGCACCCACCGTGAAAGTGTTCCCACGGCCGGAGGGAGCCCTCCCAAGCTGGCAGCAAGCCTCCTGAGAGCTGTCCCACAGCCAGGATGGTTACCAACTCAGGGCTTTTTTAAAAAAGCCCTGACCAGCTCTAGCAAGTTGCCTGGTGCTTGGTGCTTTTTTAAAAAAAAATTCTTTTTCCCCTAGAAGCCCAGCAGGGGGCCCACACTACACCTGATCAGGGCTTTTTTAAAAAAGCCTGGACCAGCTCTAGCACGCTCGGTA
Organism: Phrynocephalus forsythii; assembly: GCA_029282475.1. Taxonomy (NCBI): domain Eukaryota; kingdom Metazoa; phylum Chordata; class Lepidosauria; order Squamata; family Agamidae; genus Phrynocephalus; species Phrynocephalus forsythii. Next base: position 96,203,762 of record JAPFRF010000004.1, on the reverse strand, counting down.
CTTGGTTCTTTTTTTAAAAAAAAAAATTTCTTTCCCCCCTGGAGCCCAGCAGGGGGCCTGCACTACAGCTGATCGGGGCTTTAAAAAAAAAGACCTGACCAGCTCTAGTGCACCCCTTGCTTGGCGCAACAGCAGTGGTGGTGGTGGTGGGAACGGGCGCTCCCCCGGAATGGGAGGAGGAGGAGGAAGAGAAGAGAAGCACGGGGAACCAGCCACCTGAGGCTGCGGCAGGCAGTGACAAAGTTCCCTTCCCTGTTCCCCCCTGCCACCTGGCAGCCCGCCTTGCCTCACTCAGTGCCGGTCCGGACTTGGGGCGAGGCAGCCACGGGCGGATTTGACACTTTGGCACACCTGCGTGGGTTTCTTTTCCTCACCCCGAGGTCCACCTAGCAGTCACAGAGCCCTGCCCCCGACCAGCTCAAGCACGCCCCATGCTCGGCGCAACAGCGGCTGTGGCAGCGGCGGGAACAGGCGCTCCCCAGAATGGGAGGAGGAGGAGGAGGAGGAGGAGGAGGAGGAGGAGGAGAGAAGTGCTGGGAGCCGCATGAGGCAGCAGTGGCAGGAGGACCCAATGGCAGCGGGCGGCAGTGACATCCCTTCCCTGCTCCCCCCCTTTGGCACAAGGTAGGGCATTTTGAACTCTCAGGTGTGCTGGGTTTCTTCTCCTCCCCCAGACACAGTTACCAACTCGCACCAGCAATTAGCCCAGCAGGGGACCCACACTACAGCTGATCGGGGCTTTTTTTAAACAGCTCCAGCGTCCGCCATCATAAACAAAAATGAACAGGAACAAAGTTAATTTTCTTGTTTCTGTTCAGTTCGAGCCTGACCCGTCGCAATGGTCATTATTTGTACCGTTACGTAATGGAACGAATAATGGAGAACGATAACGAAAAAATGGTCGTTTCATGCCCATCTCTAGTATGTATGTATGTATGTATGTATGTATGTATGTATGTATGTATGTATGTATGTATGTGGTTCTTATTCATATATTTTTAATTTCAATTTTTTTCACTTATGACCTTTTTTGTTTGTTTTTTATTTATTTATTTTATTTTCTTATATACAGAGGGGACATAGGGGGTGGTTGAGTGGAAGCAATTGGGTTAAATACAGGTTAATACATAAGTTGAAGTTTACCATCATCTCTTTATCTAACCCACCATTACAATAATTCATCAGATTGTCCTTAGTTGTCCATAGAAAATAATAATACCTTTCAGGTCTTTTAAATCTATCTTTTAAAATATATTACTTTTCAAAAAGGCCAAAAATGACCAAACAAGCACTATAAAGACTATCACCAGATGTGAATAAAACATAAAATGGCAGAGTGTTTCAAACTACTATTTATTTCTTTAGAACTCATTCTAAAACATTCATTAAAAATGAATCCCCAGATGTGGTTCTGCCTTGCATACTGTAAAGCAATTGGAGGATTCAGGAAAAAGGAATGTACCTGTGAAATCTTCCTACCCCTGAAAGGCCTTAGCTCCTTTTTATATAATGGAAGTCAATCCATTGGATCTGATGTGTTAGTTATCCTCTCCCATTACATCAGAACTTCCTTCTGGCCTCTGTGAAACAAAAGGCATTTCTCCACATTGCCAGCAAAATCCTCCTCCTTCTGTGGGTAACCTGCTTCTCCACAACCACCTGACTTCAGTACAAGGAACACACTGTGGACATGAATAGGGTAATAGCAGGAGACTAATTACAGCAGCATTCAAGGAAATTACATGGTAAATTTGCCCTGGCTGGATCTACGTCCCCATTTGGTTCCCCTCATGTGAACGCTAATGATTTGAATATGGATGGGAAGCAAGCTGCTGGCTGTTTTGCAAAATCCTGACAGCCATTTTACAAAGTTTTCCCTGACAGTTTCACTCAGTCTAGTTGCATATATTTGAATATCAGAAAAAGGAAAGGAAAGAAGCCCATAACACAATAAAACTAAGCGTGTTTTCATCTCTATGATTCTCAGTCAGATTCTCACACAAAATTTGCCTTCTCCTATGTATCTCTGTGTATGTGTATTTTTTTCTTCACAGATACAAAATCTATCACCTTTTTTATATACATAAGACAAATAAAATAACCCGCCCTCTGTTTTGTTAATTTAAAATGCCCCTTGCTTTTTCTTTTAACAATGTCTTGTAAGATTTCAGCCTAAGTGGAGTGAAAAACAATACACAATTATTCTAAAAAAACAGAACCAAACCTCTTTTTAAAAATTTAAATATCTATCTATCTATCTATCTATCTATCTATCTATCTATCTATCTATCTATCTATCTATCTATTTGTCTGTCTGTCTGTCTGTCTGTCGGTCGTTCGGTCGGTTGGTTGATCGGTCTGTTGGTCTGTCTGTGTATCCGTCTGCCTGTCCCTCCCTCCCGCCTGCCTTCCCTCCCTATCTATCATCTCTCCCTATCTATCCTCTCTCTCTCTCTCTCTCTCTCTCTCTCTCTCTCTCTCTCTCTCTCTCTCTCTCTCTCTCTCTCTCTCAGCTATCTATCATATAAAAGCAATTATGTATGCACCCAGCAAGCTCCCCTTCCCACTCCTGGCCTTGCAGTGAAAATTGGGTGTGTGACTGATCACATGATGGGATGTCTCTTGAAGGTAGAAATTTGTCATGTGATTGCCCTTGCACACCTGGAAAATGGCAATAGGATTTTGACTGGAAAAGTGTATTTTTCTAAAACCACACTATTAACTACCTTGCATGTTCCAAATACCATGGATGTGGGAGCAGTTTGCCTGCCCCCTGGGCAAGGCAAAAGCAGGAGGAGACCAGGGACGATGGCCAGCAGGGCTCAGGTGAGGCTTACCTTAAAAGGGAGCTCACCCAGTTCTCTGGTCTTTTTTGCTTCAAGCACTGTTTCCTCCCATCCACCCTATTATTAACAATGAGATTAGCTGGTTGCTTCGGGGCCGGAGGCGAATATTTGGCCTGTCCCTTGATTGGCATATTGGAGAAGGTGTGTTTATTCGGGTGTAGTTTGGTTATTGGTCACACTTGGTGGGTAGTGGTGGAAGAGAGGGAAAAAAGTAAAAGAGTTCAAAGACACCATAGGAGTGTTTGCCAATCCTCTTCTTGGATATCAAACGCCTAGAGGACTCATCTCCAAGAGGTGGGACAAGGCGAGGGTCCCATAGGCAGTCACCTGGTAGTGGCATTTATTATTTCTTGAATTTGTTTCAGGACTGGGGCTAGGGCGAGGCTGGCTCCAGGCCCCCCTGTTATGGGCAGTAAAGTATTATATGTTAATAAAGTATGGCCAATATTTTCATCCAATTATCTGTGTCTCGCCTCATTTCTCTGGGCTGCTTGGGCAATGCTTCTGTTGATGCAACCAAGAATTGCATTGGCTTTCTTGGCTGCTGCGTCACACTGCTGACTCATGTTCAATTTGTGGTTCACCAAGACTCCCAGATATCTTTTACGGGCACTATTCTCCAGCCAGGTATCTCCCATTCTATATCTATGCAATTCATTTTTTTCTGCCTAGTTGTAGGACCCTACATTTCTCTCTGTTGAAACTCATTCTATTTGCTTTGGCCCAGCACTCTAAACTGTCAAGGTCATTTTGGATGCTTATTAGAGGTGGGCATGAAACAGAAAATTGATGGTTCGGTTTGTTGGTTTTGTTAAAACAAAAATTCATATGACCTGAACTTAACCAAACTGGTTCTGCATACCTGGATGGCACCGGACATGCCGGATGGCGAGTGGCCTGACTGGGCAGCAGGAGGCCTCACCGCTACCTCTGGAGCCCTGGCAGTGGCTGCACCGGGTGGCGGTGGACTGCTCTGCTGCCACCTCTGGAGGCCCAGCAGCAGCCATGCCAGGAAGAGTGAGGCCTCACCGCTGCCTCTGGAGGCCCAGCAGCAGTCTCACCAGGCAGTGGGAGGCCTCACCGCCACCTCCGGAGCCTGGGCAGCGGCCATGCTGGGCAGCAGTGGACCACACCACTGCTGCTTCCGGAGGCCCAGCAGCAGCCATGCTGGGCAGTGGGATACCTCAGTGCCATCTCTGGAGCTCCAACAGCAGCCACACCAGGCAGCAGGTGGACTGCGCCGCTGCTGCCACCGGAGCCCCAGCAGCTCCACACCACTGCCTTTGTCCCTGACCCGGATGTCAGGTAAGAGATGCTGGTGGGCTGGAGGAAACAAAAAATGAACAGAATTTAGGTGCCACTAAAATCTGCTCCTGGAATAGCATTCTGAAAGGTTAGTCTTGCTTTGAAAAGAAATGATCTACGACTGTTCAATAAAGGGTCATTGTTCCATTGATTCCATGTGGCTCCTCTAGTTGAATTTTGCAACTGGATTTCAGCTTTTAGGCAATAGAGAGATATATAAGATTCAGTATGGTAATTAGAGATGGGCATGAACTGAAAAAAATTGGAATTCCTTTTGGTTCAGTTTGTTTTAAGGTTCAGTTCATTTTGTTTTATTTTTAACAAATATTTTTTAGTATTCATTTCATTGGTTTGATTGGATTTGTTATTCATTCTTTTTTCCTACTCAAGCACCCACTGTGCAGCCCGTGGGACCGGGTGGGCACTTCCTTTTATTATTATTATTATTATTATTATTATTATTATTATTATTATTATTATTATTATTATTATTATTATTATTATTATTATTATTATTATTATTATTATCTTTACTTTAGAGTGTCAACCCAGCCATCTCTGGGGCCGGGTCGGTGCTCCTTTTTTTAAATTTTTTTTATTTTTCAAGTGCCAAACATGCGGCCCCTGTGGCTGGTTTGGTGCTTGTTTCATTTTTTTATTTTTAATTTATTTTAGAATGCCAACCGGGCCACCCCTGGAGCTGGGTCAGCACTCCTTTTTATTTTTTTATTTATCTGATTTATTTATATTTTATTTATATTTTATTTTTAATTTTTTTACTGCTGACCACATGGCCCATGCTACAACTGTAGCACAGGCCGGTCAGTTTTTTTAAAACTTTAGCCGTCCGTGACCCAGGTCTGTGATCACAGGCTGGTACCGGGCCCACACAACTTTTAGTTTTGGGGGGTTACTGCCAACCATGGCCGCCTACCAGCTGTAACATGGCTGGTCAGCTTTCCCCCCCTCCCCAGATGCCTCCTCCCTGCAGCTAGGAGGACCCACCAGACCAGGAAGGACACCCAGGACCAGCAGCAGCACCAAGTAGGAGACGCTGTCGGAAATGAAATGAACCTAATTGAAAGAGAAATTTCCATTTTGTTTCATTTCATTTATCTTAAAGGGGGCAGTTCATTATTCATTTTGAATAATGAATAACAAAACGAGCCAAAAGTTCATTTCTTGACAGAACCCCTTCCATTAGAGAACCTTAGAGGAGCAATTCTTCCTCAACCTCTCTCCCATTGTACCCTACAATGCATTTCATAGGCCAGACAACCCTAGAGCAGGTATTCAGACAGGTCAAGCGGCTCCAGTTCACAAAGGAAAGGGAAGAATCTCTAATCAAATCTCATGAGAACACTGCTGGATTTAGGTACATTATCACAACTCGAATGAACATCCTTGCCACTATGTTTCAAATCAGTCTCTAAATCATTTTCAAGGTTGGTCCCAGGCGTGATAGATTGTAGTAAACATGTCTTGTTGTCATCAAAACATGGATAACTGAGACTGGGACAAGTCCAAATAAATCTTGAGAAGCAGCCTCACAACTGCTTACCTTAATATGCCTAGGTACACCCCATCTCCCATAGAGCCTTTTAGCACCATCCAACTCTGCCCAATACTCTGTCTGGCAAAATAATAATAATCACAGAATAATTCAATTGGAAGGGACCTATAAGGCCACCCAGTATAACGCCTGCTCCATGCACGAATAAAAATCAAAGCAGATCTGACAGACAGTTGTCCAATTTTCTTTTGAATGCCTCCAGCGTTGGAGCACTCATCAGATAATGAAATCACAGACAGCGCAAGGACTACATGTCTCCAAGAACCCATTCAAAACAGCATACAATTTAGTGTTTTTCCACTCATATGTTTTGGAAGAAATTACTGATAAATACCAAGAACCAAGGATGATACTTACAAACATTGTTGAGCCTTTCTGTCCATTCATAAATAAATAGTGCAAAACAAGAAAGCCCATTAGGAACACAGGTTGAAATGAATGGTCTTCATCTGAAAAGACAATGCATGCATGCATGAATGAGTCATTCCTTCCATTTTGTGTTTATATGTTTTAGATAAGTAGTAACATTCTTCCTATACTTTAGATGGATAGCTGAGGCCACACTGAAGGTAATTATAATAGCAAGGGAGACAAAAACAACAACACTATTTGAAAGGGCAGGAAATCAGTAGAAGAAATCTATGGTATTCTTTAGGCTTTCAGTGCAGTGCAAAGTGGAATTGTACAGAACTGCAGACAGAATTTTGGCTCAGGAAGCTGCTTTGGTGTCAAGGTCAAAGTCAAGACACTCAAACTGCAGAAGAAGGGGTAGCAAACTGAACAAATGTGTCACTCCAGACAGTATTTAGGGAAGTTAACTTAAATATTTACAAAATAATTGCTTTGCAGATATCAGTGTGGGAGGAAGAACTGTTATAGGAAACACAAAAGGAAGCATCATTGGGAATAGTGAGGAAGTTTAAGGGTAATATTAATTACTTGGCCATGGAAGATGAAGAAAATGTAAAGACAAAGAGTTGTCCTCATGATATTCAGAAGTTTGCTTCAAGACCGTTTGATTTTGAATTGTTCCAGGAATGTTCAGATTCTTCCTTTCTAATTTCAAGAGATCCTCCTTTAATGGCAAGCATTTGTAGTATCTGTTCCCAATTATGCTGTCACTTAGTAAAAGAACCATACTTTTTGTTCCATTTAGGAGCATATATTTGACTTCAGATACGGGCGAACAAAATGTTGGAATGAGTGTCAGAACATCTGTTGCTCTCATGACAGGACAAGAGTGATTGGAGTGGATATGTACTCATATATGTGTCTGTGTATTTGAAGTTAAAAATATATCTATGACTCAAAACAAACATTTGGTCTTTTTCTGAGATGGTTACTGCAGTAATATCAGTGTCTTGGTGATGAGCTTCCTATAGGTACTAGAGATGGGCACAAACTGAAAAAATGACATTTTGTTTCATTTCATTGAGGGGCTCGGTTCGGTTCATTTTCATTTTTCATGAATTTTCACAAAAATTGTTTTGTTGGTTCGTTAATTCATTATTCATTTTTACCTGCTTTGTGCGATTTTAAAGCATTTCTGCGTGGGGGCGTCCCCCAACACCCCAGACCAGAGGGAAAACACTAAAAAAATGATGCTGGCAGAGACACAGTATAGACTAGGTATGCAGAATAAATAATTATTGCTGGGTTTTTACAGATATTCAGGATGTTTTTTAACATTTAAAACAGCTCTTTTCATCGTGGGTTGCCACTAACAAAAATGAAACATAACTAACCTAATTTTCTTGGTTCAGTTCAGTTCGTTCCAATTTCATCGCCAGGTTCGTTATTCATTTTGTTACGTAACGAAACAAATAACGAGTAACGGAACAAAAAATTCATTTCGTGCCCATCTCTAATAGGTACCTAGCTGACAATGGTGTGAACCAATTGCTTTAGGCCAGATCTGGCAACTATCCTTTCATGTTTGTATGCATAGGCAGTATTCACTTATCAGCTGTACCACCAGAAATCACTGTTGAACTTTAGAAGCCTCATAAATTCTTAAGGAAAAGTTTAGAAATCTAAATACCTACTAACAATACATTGTCACAGAATTGTTTTCAGAGAACTATCCCGTTTCTCCATTTTGATTACTTGAGAACAGAATACGAATAATTTCTGAGGTAAACATTATCTATTTTCATTTTTTACTGCTCTTGTAGCAATTTCATGAAATAAAGAACATCATTAGCACAGATCCATCAAGCACCAGACAGGCCAGTTTCTCATATATCTAAGGAGAGTCAGCTGGAATTGAAACAGATGGAAGGTTTAAATGAGATTACATGAATATAGTCCTTTGCCAGCACCATTTCTTTAACACACACACACACACACACACACACACACACACACACACACACACACACACACACACACACACACACAGAGAGAGAGAGAGAGAGAGAGAGAGAGAGAGAGAGAGAGAGAGAGAGAGAGAGAGATTGAAAATGATCCTTTCCAAAAGATTCTTTGCCACATGAGAGTAAACATGCTTTATCATATGATAGCCCTATGAGGGGGAAAAACTGAAATAACTGGACATGTTTAGCCTTGATAAAAGAAGAGTGAGAGGAGATACAAGAGTACTTCTCAAATACTTGAAAGGCTGTCATCCAGAGGTGAGGCAGGACCTTTTCTCAATCATCCCAGAGTGCAAGACACACAACAATGGGCTCAAGTTACAAGGGTGAGAGCTCCAATACTGGAAGCATTCAAGAGAACCTTGGCCAATATTCTTTGATTCATATCCCTGCCTTGAGCGGGGGGTTGTTGGACTCAACAGCTTTATAAGCCCTTTCCAACTTCATGATGACTCTATGATTTGCAAACACCCTTCTAAACCATCAGACTTCACCATTGCTAGATTGGTGGCTATATTTTGCCTGTTGTCTCCTTAGAAACCCATAGAATTCTAAGGAAGCAGAAAACTGTAAGAATTCATTTGCACACAGCTTTACCAGTATCACACAAGAAATGGCAGTCAAAAGGATCAGAAAGAAACATGTGTGTTTTCCCGGCCCTTTACCGCCCATCTGCCCTCCCTCCCTTTCCATCAGCCAGACATATTCCGTTTTTAATGTCATGGATACTCATTGTTATTTCCACTTCCTCCAACCTTTTTTTCTGTTTAAGATTTTGTAAACTAGATAGCAGGGAGCACTCATTTATTTATTTAAAATGTATTTATCCTTTCTCCTAACAAAGGGCCCAAGGCAGTTCCCATCATTCAAAGATAATATTTAAAGCTAAAAATAATAAAGTTACAAATACTAAAAAGCAGCAGCATCAACTGTAGTAGTGTTCTTTCTCAGTGTGGCTTACTGATCTAACAGTATATGCATGCAAGAATAGAACTAGCAACAAGAATGCATAAAGTAAGATTTTATGCATTTAACTGCATTGCATTGTAGTTCCACTCTGTCTTTCTCAAAGAACTTGGACCCAAGGAGTCTTGGTATAAAGAAGTAAATATCATTACAAGGACAACATATTCTAAATGTGAAAACATTATTAAATCAAATATATCTGTGAATATTCTGTCATCCAGGTGAGTTTATCTGGAAGTTGAGTCGTGGCAACTGAACTTCTTTTCTTGAGATAGTGAAACATTTTGCTGCTCATCCAAACAGCTTCATCAGTCTGAGGAAAGCTTGTTGTGAGTTCTTTATTTTATAGTTCACTTTGACCTCATGTCCAAAATAGTATGATGTGGTATGAAATAGGCTCATAAGATGAACAACGACCTGAATAGACTCAATAGTCATCTACTTAATCTTATGAGCCTATTTCAGACCAGGGTGACCATGAGGTCAAAGTGAACTATAACATGGAGAACTCGCAACTAGCTTTCCTCAGAATGATGGAGTTGTTTGGATGAGCAGCAAAATGTTTCAATCTCTCAAGAAAAAAAAGTCCAGTTGCCATGACTCAACTTCCAGATATTATTAAATCAAATATTCAAATATAATTTAATCATTTAAATATTTAAAACATAATGCAATTATAACATCTTTTTAAAAACATCTTAGGCCCTGGTCCCATGTCCCTTTAAAAGCAGTTTAAATTACTAGATAAACTGTTTCTAAAAATGCCATCCCCACAGCCACCGGGCTTTTTGAAAAAAAGAAAACAGAAAACCCTGAAATGCTCCCTTAAGTGAAGTTTCTAAGACTTACCAGAAAGATAGGGAATTTTTTGCCTAGCTTTGAAAATCCAGCTTTTAATGGGGCAGACGCTGTGGGACCACGAGGATGATCCGGGTTTCTTTTCTTTTTTTTTTTTTTTTTCATAGCACGACTGGCTGTTCCTGGGGCCGATCTGCACTGTTTTTTAAAATTTCTCTGCACCATCGGAGTAACAGGAAGCTCTATCAGGTCCTACAAGCATTAATTTCCCCCAGCCAAGTGGTCCATTTTTTTAAATGCTAGCACTACCTGCTGGCCAAGGGGGCTGAACTGCACTTTAAAATAAAAAAAAAAACAGCTTTGGATGTGGGAACTCCTGTCCCACATATTAAATTACGTGATGAGACAAAGAGGAAAAGCCGGACCTTCAGAAGATCAGGAGCGAAACCCAGGTGTGACCACGGCCTTAGTTAAAATAATCATTGCAGTTAACAACAAATTGAAAAGTACAGGAATCCTTTTAAAACCCATAATAACCACAATTTGCCCAGAGGCTCAATTGAATAACAAGTTATTTGGTTAACAGCAGGAGAGCATCAGAAAGGTAGCCACTGTAGCCTTCCTTGGGAAGGTAGGCCCTGAAAATTTTTTCTCCTACATTCTCACCGAATGTGAACTCTGAAGGCAACAGGACTAAATGAAGGGATTTTCCTACAGATCTCAAACTCCAGGGAAAGATGTATGGAAGACCAGAATTTTTCATATAAAATTCCATACATTAATATCAAGCATTCTCCTCAAGTGCCATTCATTGTGTCTTTGGAACAGGACCCTCCACAAGCAAGTCGTTGTTCCTGTTATGTGCCATCACGTTGCCCTCATTGTATGGTGACTTTATGAATGAGGGAAGGCCAAAATGTTCCATCTTCAACAGCTCAGCTCAGCTCTTGCAGACCCAGGCTTGTGGCTTCCTTTTATGGAGTTGGTCAATTCTGTATTTGGTCGTCTTTTTCTGTTGCCTTCAATCTTTCCAAGTGCTTATTGTCCTTCCCATAGAATCTAGCCTCAGTTTCAACATTTTAACCTCAGAGTTGACTTGAAATAGGACTTCCTTCATCATCTTTCTGGCACAAGAAAGATATAGGTGTAAAAGGACCCCCACACACACACACACACTTTAAAAAAATCATGTGGACACATCAGAAAGAACCATTGCAAACAGAAGTGCTCCCAGGCTAGCTCTTTCAAAAGGGGGCAACTATTTTCTAAACCAGCAACCTTATTCACCATCTTCTGTGCTGTTTACAAATTGGCCTATGAACAGCTTGTAAGCTACTACTTGTATAAGGTAGGACTTTAGTGGTGCTCATTCAGCCACATTCAAATGGCTAGTAAAATTTTAAGCACCTCCTCTTCAAAATGACCATGTAATATTTTGAACACTACACCTGGGCCTCTATCACACACACACATATTGATTTGATGCATACTCTTTCCAAGACTGGTCATGTGACATTTGATGTGCACTTTCTATTCCCATGGTAGCATTTTTGATGCTCTATTCACAAATCCCCATGGGCTGAAAGCGCATCAATTTGTGTTTTGAAAAGCTGTTTTATCTGGAGGACATGACAAATGTTTTATTTGTTTTTCCTTGTATCAGTAATCCACTTTTTTATTTTAAGGAGCAAATAAATGTAAGGAAATATCAATAAATTTAGCAGAATAACAAAAAATGTGCACTGCTAAGGCCCCCATTTACTTTTGATGTGCACTTCAATTCTCCAAAAATGTGCATCAAAAAATTACTACCGAAGGGGCAAGGATCAGGAAAATGCACTTCAGGAGGCAGAAGCATGTATTTTTTTTTTGAAGCACATCATGGTGGGGACCAGTACTCTAGATGCAAATTTTAAAAATAAAAAAATGTGCTTTTTACATGCAGTGTGATAGAGGCTCTGGTATTAAAGAGCAGGTTGGGCTGTGAGAGAACCAACAAATTACTATTGGGCCACAGATACTTTTATAACTGCAGGCTCAACCTATAAAATTAGAATGAACCAGCCTAATTTTAAGGGCTATCTTGTTCTCTAGTGAGTTGACACGACTCACTTCAATAAAATGCCATGGGTATTCAGGTCCCTTGTAGGGCTGCATAAAGCAGCAAAGCTGTATGACTTCTCATTTTTCTCCTTCCCTATTGATGGGCAGAATCATTAGCCAACAATAACATCACTGAGGAAAACATTAAACCTGTTACTGGCATCAAACCAACACAATGACACAAGAAGAAACAGCAGCCCACTAAGCTTAAATAACAGAATTGTGCCTGCCAGATTGGTGTTTTTTTTTTAAGACATATTTTAGGCATGTATATTTCATCAGCTACTTTCAAAAAGACCAAATGCTCCTGAGTTTGGATTTCATAACAATTTGCCTTGCCTTTGTAACTGATCTTAGTCATTAGTATGTGAAGAGTAAAAAAAAAAAAATAGTAATCAAGATCTTTTCCAGAGGGGAAAGTTGCAAAGGCACCTTTTCGAGACACTGCTTGGGTTTAAGATTTAAGACGGGTGCTTTCATGTTGATTTGGAACATCATTCTCTTGGATTCAACATATCTCAACAAAAATAGAAATACATGCCACCTTGGGCATCTGTACATTTATTTATGGGTATATCAGATAAATAAAGTATGCCCCAAATGATGAGAAATGAAAAAATAAAAATATCCAGAAAATGTAGTTATAACTGAAAATAAGCACCATAACAAGCCTAATTCTGATGAGAATATGTGCACATCAGGTAAAATGTATAAATAAATCTATACATGTAGAGGGGAGACAAAGAAATACCATGTACATATTTCTATTTTAAAACAAAACAAAATATTACACAAACCTCAAAGCCTGAAAGAAAGATCAAAGAAAATGAATTGGAAGAGAACTGGAGAAAAGCAATAAAATCAAAAGAGTGATGTTCACACCCTTGAAACAGAGAGTGTCTGAAATCTAGTAGAAGTCTTAACTAGAGAAGGTTCATTGGATCAGTAGGACTTATGGAGGAGTTGGCTTACCAAATCCTCACTGATTCAATGTGCCCAATCTAGTTGTGACTTCTTATTGAATGTCAGCCACATTTTCACAACTCCCTCAAGAAGAAAAGGGAGAAACATCCTTTCTTACTGGTCCCCTGGGATTTTTCAAGCCTCACCTTATATATACTGCTAAAGGAGCCCAGGCTCTCTACTTGCACCAAAGCTGAGTATATTGTGGTTATTTATTTATTTATTTATTTATTTATTTATTTATTTATTTACAGCCCATCTTCCAGAGGAACTCCGGACAGTTTACAGCAGTAATATATATATATTATATATATATATTATATACATACATACATACAGTGCAATAATTAAACTGAAAAAACAAAAATAATAAAATAATCAGGCAAGATGGTGGCTTATGTGTTACCAAAACAAAAAAACAAAGAAAAAACTATTGGTTGTCAAATGCCTCTCTAAAAAGGAAGGTCTGAAGAGATATTTTGAAGACCGGCAGGGACTGTGCTAGGCGGATCTCACTCGGCAGTTTGTTTTAGTGTAGGGCCAGCCACTAAGAAGGCCCGGTTTGGAGTGATCAATTTCCCAGCCTCCCTGGGAGTGGCTACCTGAAGTGAGAGTGCTTGCAACATTCTGGTGGGTAGGGCCTAGGTTGACCTCTGGAAGATCTGCTCTGTCAGGTACTCAGGTCCCAAGCTGTGGAGAATTTTGTAAGTCAAAACCAGTACCTTGAACCTTATTCAGGATGCAATGGGCAGCCAGTGCAAACAGGCCAGAACTGAGGTGATGCGGTCATATCTTCCCACACCGACCACCAGTCTGGCCACTACATTTTGTACCCACTGTAGTCACCAAATAAGGGTGCAGTTCTTTATGTCCCTACACATAAAGTAAGCACTACTAACTTCAGTGGAATATAAGCAGGGATGTAAATATTTATTTATTTCATCTCTGCTGAAATTCCTGTATTGAGCAGGGGGTTGAACTTGACGCCCTTGTAGGCCCCTTCCAACATCACTCTTCTATGATTCTATGATTTGTGCCGTAAATAACACAATGTGACAACTTTTGTCTTGGCTGCAAGACAAGACATTTGCTTTTTTGTTGATCTCAGAAAGATTTTTTTGCATTGTCATTCCTCTTTGTAATGGATCTCTGCAAATGGACAAAACATAAATCCATAAAACTTTACATTATTATTCTCTGGATTAGTAATGTTGTAGCATCTGATGGGTTATTTTCATCTTTGAAAATTGTAACCATTTGCAGAAATCCCTATGTGCTTGCTATGTATGGAGTTTCATCATTTCATAAAAAGAAAAGCCGTTTTTGGCACCCCCAGTTCGCATTTGATTTCTTGGTCTCATGTTAAGCAACAACTGTGACTTGCCTTGGTTGTGATAAGATGAAATTTGATAGTTGTTGTGAGTTTTGGGGGCTGTTTGGCCATGTTCTGGAAGTTTTTCTTCCTGACATTTTGCCAGACTCTGTGGCTGGCATCTTCAGAGGGCAAGGAGCTCAGGGAACAAGGAGTTTCTCTCTGCGCTCAGAACTTCCTTCCAGAAAATGGCTAGACAGCCCAAAAAACTCACAACATGTATCAGATCCCGGTCGTGAAAGCTTTCGAGAATACAAAGATGAAATTTCTCCACAACGCATGGTTTCCTCCTGAGTATGTGTTTATGGGACTGTGGACTTAGTTGTGGCATAATTTGCAAATTGTATTTCCTTCTTTGATATAGGAAGAAAAGAATTTTGATCCACAACCAGTCCATAACAGCATAAAAAGAGTGATGCCTAAGGCTAACAGCCTAGTGTTCTGTTTTGACTGTGGCTAGTGGGATGTCTCTAGAAGGCTACAGGCTAGGCACAAGCCTCATGATAAGATCCTCCATTTTGCATTCCTTGTGAACTGGTATCCAGCAGCATAGTGCATCTGATACACGATACAACGCACAGTGATCATGACAAATAGTTATTGATAGGCTTATTCTTCATGAGAGTATCACATTGTGGGTGGGTGGGTGCTTTTTTAGGACCTGCCGGAGTGATTTGTCCCATGCCTGTAATAATATACCAGGTTTGTCGCACTGAAGTACTTTTAAGGGCGTAATTTGAAATCTGAATCTGAGGGGAAACTGTGGTGTGAGCACTTCAATAACAATGTAGTCTAAATGGGAGCACTAGTAACCCGCAGGCACCATAAGCCAAAGAGAAAAGCGGACTCATTAAATAATGTTCTCTACCTGATACAGGTTTGGTGGCATGCTTCCTGCACCAAACCCATCTATGGAAAGAGTATCTAAATATAGTGCTTAATATAAACTTTTAGAAAGCACACACAGCATCATGAATACATTCTATTAAAAGGAAAATGAAAAACAATACGGTATCCATACCAAGCCTGATTTTCTTTAGTAAAGTACTATTTAATAGCTCATTGAAGACCCAATTTGGGTATTATGAAATTAGCACATTTTTCTAGCTTATCCTAAACGATATAATGTAGATGTCCATGATGGTCAAAAGTAGAGATGGGCACGACCAGGAAAAATGACGTTTCGAGTTGTCGTGTGTCGGAGCCGGCCCGTTTTGGCTCGTTTCCGTTTGTCGCGAAATTTTTCAAAAATTTGTCATTTTGTTTGTCATCTGTCGTTAGTACTGGTTTAGGGGGGGTTGGGTAGCGGGCTCCTGGAGGCACCTCTCTGGGGTGGGTGCCTCCTCTGGCCTGCTACGAAGGGAAGGCATTTAGCAGGATCCTGGAGGCACCTCTCTGGGGTGGATGCCTCCTCTGGCCCCCTACAAAGGGAAAAGGAAGGGTACATGACCGTGTAGCCATTGCGTACCAAGTGGCACTGGCAGAAGCACCCCTCTTTTGGGTGCCTGTAGCTCACTAAGAAGGACAGCATACTGGTGTACAGAGTTTTTTGGAACTTTGGACTGGTGAGCAAGGTGAGAGAAGAATGCCTCTGCTGGGCGCCCTCTGACTCACTAAGAAGGACAGTGTACTTGCGAGTAGTGCAATGCGAGTACAGATCTGGCTTAGGGTTGGGGTTAGGGCAAGGGCTAGGCTTAGGGTTATTATGGGTAAGGTTAGGGTGAGTTAGGGGGCTGCACCTCTGGGTGCCTCTGACCCACTAAGAAGGACAGTGTACTGGCGTATGGGTTAGGGTTAGGGTTAGGGTTAGGGCTAGGGTTATAGTGGGCTTTTTATGCCCGACTGGCACATCCCAGAAGTCTAAGTCAAAACCTGGCCAAGTGGCCATGCGATTGGTGGAATGGCTCCAAAAATTTGCATGGTCCCATCCCATGGCCAGCCCATCATTGCGCAGGTGTAAAAAAATAAAAATAAAAATAAAATAAAATAAAATCAATGGGATTGGAGACAGACGTTTATTGCAAGAAAAACCCACTGCTGCTACTGTAAAAATTCAGGCAGTTAAAATACCTAATTTTCGCATGTTTCTGTGTGGTGCTTTGGTGGGTTTTTGGAGCACGGTTTCAAAAAAAAAAATGCGGTCGCCATTTTGGATCCCCCCGCACCACATGGCATGGTGAGATGACGAGGATGCCCCCCACCAGAGCAGCCCAGGACAGGAGAGGGGGGGAGGCCAGGGACCCCCCCAGAAACCACCCCTCTGGTAGGTGCCCTCACTCAGGCAGGCATATTTTCGCCTGCATTTTTGGCCGGGAATTGGGTTTTTTAAAAAAACTTTTTTCTGTGCCGCTTGGGATCGCATGATTGCCATGATGCCATGAACGACAATGACAAATCAGACCCAATTTTTCTTTTCTCGGCTCGAGTTCGAGTTCTGACAGCTTAATTGTCGTTACCGTTTCCGTTGCGTAACGGAAACAAGGAACGGAAATGGAAATGAGAATTTCGCCAAGTCTAGTCAAAAGGTCAAAAATATGTTTTTGCATTGACAGAAATGCTTATATAGGGATAGATTATCATTATTGTTTACGGCACTTCCATGTCGTCTTTCACCTGGCAATGGGACTCAGGCCTGTGTACAGCTCATTAAAAGAGACAGGATTTAAAACAACATAAAAGAGCCATTAAAATTATTAAACACATTATGTTATGTTAAAATTATGTATGAAAAACCAAAAGGCTGTTGGACCAGAAATGTTTTCATCTGCAAATGTGTATACATCAACATGTGAAATATATGTGCATATTTTTCCCCCTTAAGATAATCTTCTCATCACCCAATCTATCCGGGATTCACAACTTTGAGATGTCAACCCTAGAGAGGCCTGGAAATTTTCCACTAGGAACCAGGCTTTCTCAGGGTGATGACCGCAACACAATGGAACATGTTGCCTATTGAGGTCCACCAGACTCCCTGCCTTCCAACCTTTCAGGAAACATGTTGAGCTTTTCAAGGAGGCCTTTGCTAACATCCTCCACTTCTGATATTCTCAAAGACTCAAATTTGAGCTTGTTTTGCCATTGCCTAGATGTTTATTTCATTGGTTTTTAAAACTGTTAATCATGGGTTTATATTGTGGGAGCATAGTAGTAGTAGTTAGTTAGTTAGTTAGTTAGTTAGTTAGTTAGTTAGTTAGTTAGTTAGTTAGTTAGTTAGTTGATTTATATGCTGCGAAGTCCATCTGGCTCAAAGGCCATTCTGGGCAATGTGCAACATTCTAAACAACACTGTTTTTGTTGTTGTTGTTGTTGTTGTTGTTGTTGTTGTTGCTGCTGCTGCTGCTGCTGCTGCTGCTGCTGCTGCTGCTGCTGTTTGCTGGCCAGGGTAGTCCTTTGTTACTAAATGGGTGGGATACAAATGTAATAAACTAATGAATGAGTAAAATAACAGAATGTCATGCCCCACCTACCCTTTGCACTTTGAGGGGGACACTCTGGCCTGATCCTTGTTTGGCACCATGCCAATATTTGTCTGTTTCCTAATCTCCAGGGGAGCCCTCATCATACCCTTTAGAGTGGAAAGTTATGCCAAACCATTAGATTTGATTTCAGGCTGAAATCTTGTCTGCTCTCCCAAATCTGAGAACAGAAGAAAAAAGAGAAGCCTGGGGTGGTTGTGGGGAGGCAGGGCAAGGAACACTCATGAATTTCATCAGTGACACCATCACACCAAGTAGAAAGGAGCAACCAAAATGGGATAGGAAGAAAAAAACCAGGCCCTAATGCCTTATAGTGAAGCAATCAAAGCTACTAAATGAGTGAGACAATCATCTATGCACAGACCACTAGTTTTCTAAAAGAAAATGGGAATGCAACTGTCATGCAATAAGCTGCACTAATAGAAATCCTTCACTTCTTGTTGAAATTAACCAGTTCATCCCAGTTTATACCTGTTTGTAATGGTGGCAACACAGGCGCTATCACTCCCAACCCTCTCTTCATCAGTTCATCTGCCACTCACCAGGCCACTTCCTTGCTTTTTTACCTCCTCGGCTAATCTCCCAGTCAGAAGCAAAAGCCCAGACTTCACTGCACTGCCCTTTTGGCTGAATGGGAGACCAGCCAAGAGGGTGGGGGCAAAGAAGCCTAAAATGTTGCCAGGCCTGGAAGATTGGTTGAGGAGGTGCAGAAAGGTGGCACACTGAATGTGGAGAGTGGCTAATTATTTATTATTATTATTAGATTTATATCCCGCCCATCTTCCCAAGGGGAAATCTTGGCGGCTAACACAGCTGAACAAGTCAGTGAATATAACAATACAGTACAATACAACAAGACAAATAAACCGGCATATCAATATAACTAAAGTAAAAGAAAACAGCAGCAGGGGAGCACCCTTTAGTTCCAAATCAAACTGCTACTATCTCAAGTCCTGACATAGTGGTCAGTGGTTGATGGCGGCACAAAAAAAAAACGGGCTAAGCTAGGTCACCAAAGGCCTCACGGAATAGAATAGTTTTCACCACTCTACGAAAGGCCAGCAGGGACTCTGCAGAGCGCACCTCGCTGGGTAGGCTGTTCCATAAAAATGGAGCAGCCACTGAGAAGGCCCGGCTCCGGGTAAGGGAACGCCTGGCCTCTCGGGGAGTTGGAACCCGAAGCGAGTGCGCCCGCGACTGCCAAACCGGTCGGGTCGAAGTTGACTGCTGGACGATCCGCTCTGCCAGGTAATCCGGGCCCAAG
Organism: Phrynocephalus forsythii; assembly: GCA_029282475.1. Classification (NCBI taxonomy): domain Eukaryota; kingdom Metazoa; phylum Chordata; class Lepidosauria; order Squamata; family Agamidae; genus Phrynocephalus; species Phrynocephalus forsythii. Next base: position 96,184,718 of record JAPFRF010000004.1, on the reverse strand, counting down.
CCATGGAGGGTTTTATAAACTAAAACAAAGACCTTGAATCTGATCCGGGAGGCAACGGGTAGCCAATGCAGCCGGGCCAGGATCGGGGTGATGCGGTCGTAACGACGCACACCCACCACCAGTCTGGCCACTGCATTTTGCACCTGCTGCAGTCGCCGGAGGAGTGTCAAGGGCAACCCCATTTAGAGGGCGTTGCAGTAGTCCAACCTCGAGATCACCAGCGCCTGGACCATTGTTCTCAGGGAGTCCCCATCTAGGTAGGGGCGAATCTGAGTGATCTGGCAGAGATGGAAAATGCGGTCCTGGCCACGGCCGCCACCTGGGCTTCCAGGGACAGGGCCGGGTCCAGGATCACGCCCAGATTCGAACCCTCTCCGCCAGCTGGAGGGTAACACCCTCCAAGCTGGGGAGAGGGCCTCCATACCCAGACGGGGAATTGCCGAAGAACATCACCTCAGTCTTCCCAGGGTTGAGTTTGGGCCTGTTGGCCCTGGTCCAAGCCATAACTGCCTCCAGACACTGGTCGAGGGACCGGACAGCTTCCACTGCAGAGGTGGTGAAGGAGAGATAGAGCTGTGTGTCATCAGCGTACTGATGACAACACAGTCCAAATCTCCTAATGACCCCAGCCAGTGGCCTTACATAGATGTTAAACAGCATGGGGGAGAGAGACGAGCCCTGCGGAACCCCACAAGGAAGTGTCCACGGGGCCGACAACTCTCCGCCATGCTGCACATTCTGGAGCCGACCCTGAAGGAAGGACCGGAGCCAACTGCGAACAGTGCCTCCGATCTCTACCTCCAGGAGCCGGTCCAGTAGGATACCGTGGTCGACAGTATCGAAGGCCGCTGACAAATCCAGGAGAACCAACAGGGTAGGGCAACCCCTGTTGGCCGCCTGGATTAGGTCATCTTGCAGCGCGACCAGAGCCGTCTCGGTACCCCAGCCAGGCCTGAAGCTGGATTGGCAAGGATCAAGGCACTGCTGTTCCTCCAAGAATGACTGGATCCGCACTGCCGCCACCCTCTCGACGACCTTGCCCATGAAGGGAACATTGGCAATCGGTCGATAGTTAGCCAATTGGTCCAATGCCAATCCCGGTTTTTTGAAGATGGGCTTAACCACCGTCTCCTTCAGACGAGAGGGGAAAACCCCCTCGCTGAAGGAGGCAGTGACGATGGCTGCGGCCCACTCGGGCATGCTCCCTCCGGCAGATTTGATAAGCCAAGATGGGCAAGGGTCGAAGGGTGTGGTTGCGGGGCGGCAATGGGCAATAGCCCTGGAAGCCTCCAAAGGAGAGACAGGCCCAAACTCAACCAGTTGAGGAGAGCGGGGGGGGTGAAGGAGCTGGGGATGGCGAGGGAGGGCTAGTGCTACTGGATTCAAAGTCGGCACGGATGGCCTCTATTTTAGATCTGGAAAAGACTGCGAAATTCTCGCTACTGAAATCAGTAGGAGGGAGAGGAGCAACACCTCCTGTGCTGCCGCCTTTATGTACTGAGATGAACTGGAAGAACCGGTTTGTGCCCATCTCTAGTGGAAAGCAGACATTACATCCCAGCTACCTAGCTCAAAATCCTTAGCGGCTGAAGTGTGAAGAAGAGATAATGAGTTTCATGAGGGATCTTTCTTTTTTCATGTCCAAAGCACCTTAGTACCATCATTAATGTATTAGATTTTCCCCCAATAGTGGGCAGCATTATCAATAATATTTTGGACAGCTCACATCAAGCCTTCCACAGTACATGTTCAAGGGCACAGAGTACATTGATATACATGTGAAGTTGTTGGCTCTTCTCTGAATTTGGAAAGGACTGCAGTGTTGTTACATGCCCTCTGTGACTTATGGTGACCCTAAGAATGAGAAACCTCCAACATCTAATGGCCTTAAGAGCCCAGCTCTGTTCTTGTAAACTCAAGCCATGGCTTTCCTTAGAAAGTTCAACCATCTCATATTTCTTCTTGCTCTTTTCCTCCTGGCTCCAACCTTTCCCAGCATCATTGTCTTTTTCCAATATTGTATTTTTCCCAACATTATCATCTTCACTGACATACTCAAACCCTTTCATCACAATAAGATGTGATCCAAGAAGACAACAAAGAACTGTGTATTTACTGTAGGTTCTTCTTGGGTTCTGCCAACTCCAGCCCATGAATGATTAAGTGACTAGTAAGCCAGTTCTCCATTTGATTGGAAACTACAGTAGGACCCCGATATCCACTGGGGATTGGTTCCAGGCCTTCCCGTGGATAACAAAAACCGTGGATAAGAGAGAACGACTGCCCATCCATCTCCAACCTGCTGTTTCCTGACAGTAGCTTGATTTATGACTGCTGTTTTGAGACAGTAGCTTGCTTTATGGCTGCTATTTGTGACAGTAGCTTGCCTTACAGATGCTATTTGTGATAATAGCTTGCTTTGTGGCTGCTGAATTATTTAATTTTTTTCCTCTGCCAACCGTGGATAACTGAATCAGTGGATAATGAATCAGTGGATATGGGTGTCCTACTGTAGTAGTGTTTCCTAGACTTCCATCTACAGTATTTTAAGAGGTGGGCAGTTCTTTCCTTCCACATTATAATCCTATAATTTTCTGCTGCTCCTTCACAATACACAGATGTTCTGGGTGGGTGGGGGAATGTTTTGTTTTGTTTAATATGGCAGGGCAGAGATGGAATCCTAAGGGAGGATGTGTATTTCATGTAGATTCATGTTTGATACCTCAGCCAAAATTAGCAGTCCCTCAGCGGTCCCTTCTGTGGGGGTCGCTCAGGATTCTGTTTTATTTCCTGTGTTATTTATCATTCTTATGAAACCACTAGAGATTATCTGGAGTTTTGGGGTTTGGTGTCATCAATATGTGGACGACAGCCAAATCTACCTCTCCTTAACACCTGAATCAATGGAAGCTGTTTTAGCTTTTAGAACAGTGTTTGATATCAGTAAAGAACTGGGTGAGAGTGAACAAACTGAAACTTAACCCAGACAAGACAGAGGTCCTTCTGGTAAGTCAAAATGAAGATCAAGGGATAGGGATGCAACCTGCATGGATGGGATCACTCTCCAAATGAAAAAAAAATATGTGCACAGCTTGGGGGTGCTACTGGATATCCTCCTGAGCTGGGATGCCCAGGTTTCAGTAATGGCCAGGAGTGTATTTGCACATTTAAAATGGCATAGTAAAAACATTTCAAATAAATAAATCATAAATAAATGTTTTATTATAAGAATAGTATATTAGCTGCTACATCTCTCCGTGTAGGTGCAATGCCTACTGGGTAATTAATTTTATCAACAGAGGTTAACTTCAAGCACCATACAATGATTCAACTATTTTCAGTGGGAGTAGGTGGGTTTGAAACTGCACATCTTCTTTGGTGCTGGCTCAGTACCTTCTTTATAAGGCATTGATATTTTGGACTTATCTTTCCTCACCTCTAACCATATGGCAAAGCTGGAAGACTGAGCTGCATGTTATACAGCTATGAGCTCACCAGCCCTGACTCATTCAGTGGGACATCCCTGTGACATGCCCCTTACACACACTGGGGTTTGCACTCGCTGCCACCACCAGATTAACTGGATACTTGTATGTATTTGAGAGAGAGTCACACCAGGTTATATAGTTTTAAAACAAAACATGAAATGTTTATTAGTTTACAATTAGATGATCAGTATTATGATAGCTTTAGCTGATGTTATTGTATTGCACACATGAAATCTTATAATAATGTGTTTCCTTTATAAACCAGACCCTTTTCAGTGGCAGGATCTCCCATCTGACCAACTGACAATCTAACTGACTCTCAGTTCTAGAGATGGGCACAACCAGGAAAAATGACGTTTTGAGTTTTCAATTGTCGGGATGGGTCCGTTTCGGCTCGTTTCCGTTTGTCAAGGAAATTTTCAAAAATTTGTCATTTCCGTTTGTCATTTGTTGTTTGGGTTTGGGTTGGGGTTGGGGTAAGTGGGCTCTGGGAGGCACTTCTCTGGGTGCTTCTGTGACGTCTGACCCACTAAGAAGGGAAACAAGGGAAGCGTTTCACGGAGCCGCCGTGTACCATACATTTACATTACATTATGTTAGGGTGGGGTGGCAGAGGCACCTCTCTGGGTGCCTCTGACTCAGTAAGAAGGGAAGCATAGTAGCGTAGTGCCCTACAGGTTAGGGAATGGGATAGGGGATAGTGGGCTCTGTGAGGCACCTCTCTGGGGGCCTCACTTTGACTCACTAAGAAGGGGAGTGTACTAGCGTACTGACGTACAGGTTAGGGAAGGGGATAGGGGATAGTGGACTGTGGGAGGCACCTCTCTGGGTGCCTGGGACCTACTAAGAATGAAAGTGTACTTGCGTATGGATCTGGGTTAGGGTTGGGGTTAGGGTAAGGGCTAGGCTTAGGGTTATGATTAAGGTTAGGGTGGGTTAGTGGGCTGCACCTCTAGGTGCCTCTGACCCACTAAGAAGGACAGCGTACTGGCGTATGGGTTAGGGTTGGGTTAGGGTTAGGGTTAGGGTTAGGGTTAGGGTTTGTGGGCTTTTAATGCCCTCTCTGGCACACCCAGAAGTCTCAGTCAAAACCTGGCCATGTGATTGGTGGAATGGGTCCAAAAATTTGCATGGTCCCATCCCATGGCCAGCCCATCATTGCGCATGTGCAGGTGTAAAAAAATAAAAATAAAAATAAAGTAAAATAAAATCAATGGAGACGTTTTATTGCAAGAAAAACCCACTGCTGCTACTATAAAAAAATCAGGCATTTAAAATACCTAATTTTCAAATGTTTCTGTGGTGCTTTGGTGGGTTTTTGGACCACGATTTAAAAATAAATATTGTGGTCACCATTTTGGACCCCCCCACCGCATGGCAAATGGAGATGACGAGCATGGCCCCCGCAGCCTGGTATCAGCAGCCCAGGACAGGAGAGGGGGGGAAGGCCAGGGACCCCCCCAGAAACCACCCCTCGATAGGTGCCCTCACTGAGGCAGGCATATTTTAGCCTGCTTTTATGGCCGGGAATCGGGTTTTTTTTAAAATCTTTTTTTCTGTGCTGCTTGGCATCACGCGATCACCGCGATGCCATGAACAACAACGAAAAATCAGACCCAATTTTTCTTTTTCGGTTCGAGTTTGAGTTGGAGCGGAGTAATTCTTGTTACCATTACCCGTTACATAACGATAACGAGAACCGAAAACAGAAACGAGAATTTCGCCTAGTCGTGCCCATGTCTACTCAGCTCTCTTAACTGAACTCTTCTCAGCTCTAACACAAACCAAACTGGCCATCACCCATTATGTTCCAATATATAACATTCTTAACCACTCCCACCAGCTTGGTGATTGGCTATTCAAAACACAATCATGACTGCTCGACACAATCCCTGCTCCCTAGAAACTCCAGATGAGAAAGTGTGAACACAAATGGTTTTACTGGAACTGGGAGAGAGGTAACATTCAATGGTGTAAATGCACCACCGCAGAATGTGTACCAGAAGGAAATACAGTGACCTGTATTGATGTACTCAAGGAGGAACCATGTTAGAACATGTGTAGAAAATCCTAACGCCTTATTTCAGTATGGCATATCATTCTGATCTGGCATCTGCAAGCAATGACAAGTACGTCAATTTTTGTTTTATCTCATTTTTCAGGCATTGTGGAAGCCAACACACTTCATACAACAGAAGGAGTTTTGCTTTGATTTGGAGATGAATATAATTAAACTTTTACCTTCCATTTTGACAGAACATCCTGTACATTATCAAGTGCCACCAGACTTGGATGATTCATGCCGAAGATAATATTTGACATCTCTTTATCTTTCTGATGGAAGCCTGTTATCTTACACACAACACAATCCGCAGGAGCAGGCTCCGTTTATTGTGTCTTGATTGACAGATTACCAAAGTGATAGACTTTGACAAACAGAAGAGCAACGGCTTGAATCATTCAGAGAAAAGAACATTTACAAATGAAAGCAGCCACACAATGGGAAATTCTTTTGCGCTCCCTGCCTGGATCATATTTATATACATCTCAAAATATGACAGCTATGGCTTTGCACACAGTCTATAACTAGGGTTGACATGTGGGGATTTTAAAACATTTTAACAATGGTAATTAGTGCGATCAGGCTTAGCATGTCAGATAATGGCACCAGAGGTTCACCAAAGCCAACTCTGATATTTCTCCAACTTTTGCAATCACGTGGAGGAAACTGCATGGAGGCACATGTTTCATAGTTGCTGTGAGTCCAGATCCTCCAAATATGACCACAAGAAATAGGATTATCCACTTGGGTCATTCTTTTGAACAAGAAACCTTTACATTCATATTTTTTCATTGACAAATACAAATTAAATAGCATGATACAAAAAGGAAGGGTGTTCAGAAAAGATTAAAAAACAGTAAGCTCAAAGGCATTTCATCAAATTGAGGTACAGTCACCCCCCACCATTTTGCGGTTCAGGTGCTGCAGTCCCACTACATCGCGGGATCACAGTACCTGCACCTCGGGCCACGTGGGGTGGGGGTGGGGTGATCGGGTTGCTCCGCGCCGCCCCTGTGCTCCACCCAGAAGCCTCGGGTCATGTGGGGGGCGGGGTCAATCGGGTTGCTCCACGCCGCCCCCCGCACTCCCCCGCAAAGTCTCGGGTGGAATGGGCGGACGGCGGTGGGAGGTAAGATCCTGCAGCACTGCCTGCACGCGCCGCCCCAAGGCTTCTTGGACAGGCATGTGATTGCCCCCCTGCCCCCAGGCCCCACCCCACCCACTTCCGCATATCACAGATTTTCATGCATCGTGGGTGGGGTGGGTCCCTAGAATTCCTAGAAACAATCTGTAGAAAGGAGGCTACCATAGCTTGGCTCTCAGCAGCGCTGATGGAAAGCTTTCCTTTTCCCTTCCAAAATATCAATTCTAGTTCAAACTGATGGAACTGTCACTGGTGGGTTACAGTTGATGGAAGAAGAGGCTTGCTAGACTTCCCAGATGACTTGTTGCGGCCCTGTTTTCCATCTACCACTTAATGGATTTGTTATATTTAATAACCCATAAAATGGTGATGACTAGTTTGAGACAACTTGAGGGAAAAGGCTAGGTTACTTCATGCTGCAATAGAACCTCAGCACATTCAGAAATCAATCTGAAATAACGCGGAAGTTGTGAACAAACCGGTACTAAGATGACCCTGTATACACTATATTTTTCTCCTTATCTTTCCCAACATCACATGTGGCTTGGAAGACTTAGGCTTTCTTCCTTCTTCTTTCTCTGATTTTATTTCCTGCCTCTAGTTAGAGAGAGGTAGCAGCATATACCGTCATTTCTCCACAATGGCTGCAGCAAACCTCCACACATGAAAACCAGTGGTAAGCTCTTCTGTGAACAAGTTTAATTTTCTCTATCTCTCCTGTACCGTCTTTGAATGAATTTCCAGGACAATAAACACAGGTTTTGCTTGTTTGTTGTCTTATTATCAATCTCCAAATTATGTAGTCAATAGCCACACAATATCAGGTCCTGGAATACATATACATGGTTATGAATCTGCATAATGTCTTGAACTGAGTGCCAGATGTTGAAAACAGTGTAAGACAATCACCATCACAGGCTCAGGTGGGGCAAAAAAAATACTACTGCTGTAAGTAATATGCACCCTGGTCTATTTAATCCAGTGAGGCAATTCTTATCCTCCAATAAATTACTTCCTTCTTGTGGCCATGTCATGTGCCAAAGGTTACCCAGCCATTTAAAGTGTTTCATGATGAGTATGGGGAATGAAAGTGATGCAATGTGTCCAGTCACAGATGAATATCCAGTTTAATAATCTAGTATCAGAGAAGAGAAAACTGGCTGGATAACTCAGTGATTTAGGCATCTGGCTAGAAAGTTACAAAAGAACAGTCTTGTTGGAACAGGCCACAGCCCATCCAGTCCAGCATTCTGTCTCACACAGTGGCCCACCATTTGCTTCAGGGTATTTTTCACCTGCTTATGATTCCCTGCAAATGGCATTGAGAGATATCCTCCCTATCTCTCCAACCCGGAGGTTGTCCTTAGGCATCAAAAAGGATAGCTATTAGCCACTGATACTCTTGTTCTCCATGAACTTGTCCAAGTTCTTATCCCCTGTTGTCCCTCCTTGAGGAAAAGCCAGCCTGTGTAGACATAGTCAAGGTATATAGCCCCAGGGCATCAGAGGAAAAAGAAATGGTTAACCACTTTTGAGTACTCTATAAAAAGCCACACATACAGCTTATATACCACCCCAAAGCACTTAAGGCACTATACCAGTGATGGCGAAACTTTTAGAGACCGAGTGCCCAAACTGCAATTCAAAACCCACTAATTTTTTTTTTTTGCAAAGTGCCAATACAGTAATTTAATCTGTATACAGGTGGCTATGAAGGGGCGATGTCGGGTGCCCACAGAAAGGACTCCGAGTGCCACCTTTGGCACCCGTGCCATAGGTTCGCCATCACTGCACTATACAGTACCTAGACAACCTCCAGGAAAGGGTCACTAAGTCAGAATTCGCACGATGGCAGTTATCATAAGGGGAAAATGTCCAGTAACAAATAACTGCCGTTTGGAAACAGTATATTTTTGGAGTACCTTTGGGGGTTGAAAAAGTAACATATGCCAAGCTCTGTAAACAACTGTAAATAACACACAGTTTTCTGTATACAGCCAGCCCTCTAATACGAGAGCCAGAATGACTTGATGTTATTAAAACCCAGTGTGCCTAGTTAGAAAAGATTTTAAATTATTTAAACCCTCCCCTACTCCTGTTCCCACACACACCTCATTTAATAAACTCGAATATATGAATTCAAATCCAATGTAGGGATTTAATGATTTTGAAAAGAAAGGATTATACATTTCTTACTCAGTGCACCTGGAGGAAAATGGCGCATACCAGCAACACATCTGGCTTTACCATTGTGTTTCAGCGTCTTCCTAAGGAGCACACCTTTCAGGATACCGAACAATGGTTTCAGCATTGCTTATTAAATCCCATAGACAACAAAATCACAGAGCACAAGAATTGAGGACCTTCCTTGGACCATTAAGTCTTGGGGTTCTCTTTTTTTAAATTTGAGAAAGGTGTATCCCCCCCCTCCTGATAATACCTAGACTCTGCAAACAAAACAGTAGAGTCTAAAGGAATGTTCATTCACATCATGCCATAATTGTTTTGAAGCCCTCCCCTTCCCCAAAACAATGTTTGTTCTTACAATAAGTGCTAGAAACGGTGGGACCGAGATCTGAGCACTCCGTTCAAACACCAAATTAACAGGATATTTGTTGAAAGGGAATAGGTTTCCCAGCCCACATGTTGACATTTTGAAATTTGTAAAGACACAACAGAAAACAAGAATCAACACAATAAGAAAAAAGCAAGGGAAAAATACATATCTGGAGCCATTTAGTACAAGGGCAAGCTGTTACAGGGCTGAGATTAGATTTCTGTTTTTCTGGAACAGGGCGGAAGAACAATTTGTATGGCTGCACACTTGTTCCTTTTGTAATTTGATCCCCAAAGGAGGTAATCTACAGTTAGTTTGGACAAAAAATGCATTGAAGATTATGGTAATTATACCAAAACATATTTTCTTTCTTTCTTTCTTTCTTTCTTTCTTTCTTTCTTTCTTTCTTTCTTTCTTTCTTTCTTTCTTTCTTTCTTTCTTTCTTTCTTTCTGTGTGCTGGACTAGATGGCCCATGATGTTACCCACACTATAAATCAATGCTCCACATGAAATAGGGCTAGAACTCATCTCCTTTGAATAGCTGTGTAGTGGAGCCAGGACTTTCAGGGTCAACACTCAGGCACTTTTTGATTAGAAGGATTATGATATCATCACCTACCCTCGTTTCAAAAGGGGTCACTTCTAGATTAACTCAACCTGCTGAAATTCCCCATTTCACACAACTTTTAAAAGAGAGGCTCCTTAGGCTTCTGGGGGTGGGGATCATGGATTTTAAAAAAACACAACAAGAACAAGCAGCAGCAGCAGCAGCAGCAGCAGCAGCAGCAGCAGCAGCAACAACAACAACAACAACAACAACAACAACAACAACAACAACAACAACAACAACAACAACAACAACAACAGATGATTGTTCTGCAGAGGGAAGGATTCTTTTGTAAAGGATTCTCTCTATATCACATTCCAGTAAGTGAGTAAATTAATAAATAATTAGGGTTTTTAAAGTTTGGAAATTTTCCTGGAAAAAAGGGGGGAAAGTCACTTCATTCACTTCTAGATTAGTCCAGATTCTGGAATGTTCTAGAAAAGTGGCATCTATCCTAACCCTCACCATTTTTCCACACTTGCATCTCTAGGCACAGGAGTTATCTTTTTGGTTTTAGTGAAGCATGCCAAGGACAGAATAGTGCTGTTACTCAAGTGGAGGCTTGCTAAGACATAGCTGGTAGCTTAGCTGTACAAACGGTGTGTTCATCATCCCTTCACGTCCATCAGGTTTTTTTAATAGTTAGAAATTGGGCATATCCCTAGTTTTTTGAATGAATGTCTGAAACTGGACTGAATGTAGAATATTTGTGGGTTTCCCAGGTTGACCACTTAACATAGCAAAGAATCTTTGGTCTCTCCCAGGACAGAGTAATACTCTTTCAGTTCTTTCATTTTCCTTCCAAGCATTGGTGGATTTTAAAAGTTTTTAAAAGAGCTAAAAGAGAAATGGAACATATGCCAGGTATCAGCAGAGCAGTTGTTCTTAACCTGTGGGTCCCCAGATGTTCCTGGACTGCAATTCCCAGAAATCTTGGATGGCTCAGTTAGTGAGGAAGACTTCTGGGTGTTGCAGTCCAGGAACATCTGGGGACCCACAGGTAAAGAACCACTACAGTACAGTCTAGGGTAGTTTTGAAGTCCATCTCAGCCTGTGTAGTCAACTGACATATTGGTGCTGAGAGGGAACATAAACAATAACTGAAATAATAATTGAAGCCTCAGATATTCCCAGACGCTGCAACCACTGAACTGCTGGGTTTATTCCCTTGTAGCCACTTGACCAGCCATTTTGTAGTGCTGCAGGTCAAACTGAGTGAGCTGCATTTGGGGCTGGAATATCTTTTAGTTATGCAGTATTCTACCTCTCCCTTCATTTGTTCTCAAATTTTTGCTTTTTACAGTACAATCATAGAATCATGTAGTTGGAAGAGACCTCAAGGGCCATCCAGTCCAACTCCCTGCCATGCAGGAACCCCCCTCAAAGTACTCCCGACAGATGGTCATCCAGCCTCTGCTTAAAAACTTCCAAGAAGGAGACTCTAGCACCCAGTGGCAGCATATTTCACTGCCGAACAGCTCTAACCATCAGGAAGTTCTTCCTAAAGTTGAAAAGGAATCGCCTTTCCTGTTAGTCTTTTCAAGAATTGCAGGCAAAAATCAAACAAAAAAAAGACACAAAACATGTGGCACCCTAAAGACTAACGTTCATATTTTAATGTAACATGTCTGAAGAAGTGGACGTGTCCACAAAACATTACATTAAAATAAGAACATTAGTCTTTAAGATGCCACATGTTTTGTGTCTTTTGTTTTGTTTTGGTTTTCTTTGATTTTTGGCTGAAAATGCATTTGGAACAGATTAATTTTGTAATTGGAGGTACCACTGTAGTTCTAAGTCTTTACTTATTCTACTTATACAGGGAATGGATAAAAACTCATTTCCCTTTCACACACTAGTACCGGAACCAGAGGTCACCCAGTCAAACTGATGGTCGGGAGAGTGAGAACAGGCAAAACTATACATTTATATATAAGATGGGGAGATGTGTTAATCTCCAGCCTTAAAAGTTTAGGGAGCTGGGAATGTTTAATCTTACAGAAAGAAGTTTGAGAAGGGATATGATAGCCATGTCTAAATATATGAAGGGAGGGTACCTCAAAACACCAGATATAGGGAGTGGCATCAGGAGACACGAATCTTGTTGTCTCATGTGCTCCCAGAAACATCTGGTGGGGGCCTCTGTGAGATACAGGAAGCTGGACTAGACGGGCCCTTGGCCTGACCCAGTGAGGCTGTTCTTATGTTCTTATGTACTTATGTACTGTTATCGAAGAATTGTCACCTTTAGTAATTTTTTCATTTCTATATTCAGCTCATTATGAGTGTTTATAACCTGCTTTCAAAGAAAGTTGGTGCATTCAGTTCATCCAGGCTTCCTATTCAGTTTTTATTATTTTGGAGGCCCAACAATTCAGGAGCTGTTCAGCATAATCAAGCTTAATACTTTTGGAACAGAAGTGTTTAATGTTCCATGTAAAGCCAGTCAGATAAGGTGTGTACACTCCTCTCAGATCAGATTAAGCAGGAGCAATCATCAAAGGGTGTTGTAAAAGATGGATTTAGTTTCAGAAAACCACACAATGTATTTTGATCTTGCTGTGCTTCATGTATTGAACACAAACAAGTGTGTGTGTATGTGTTTAACTATGATGATCTTTAACTATCCTGTTATCACTGCAACCTGCCTCTTAATGGCCAACATTGAGTACAAGGATGCCTTGCAACAGATTGGGGATATCTTGCCTCAGATCTTAGAAAATACTGGAGATACAGTGGAACCTTGACTTACATGCTGCTTGACTTGCAGCATATTTGACTTGCAGCAAGAAGGGGCCTGTTTGACTTGCACCACAGGCTCTGACTTACAGCTCGGAGCCCCAGCACAAGGCCCCGGAATCGGGCGGCAGACACCACCCAGCATCGTGGCTGCCACCTCCAAACTGCTCCTGCCTCCTTCCTCTCCTCTTACAGCAGTAGCGTCAGCGAGGCCAGCTCTGAGCACCTGGAGCTGGTCCTCAGTCTCACCGAAGCTGCCGCTGCCAACGGAGGAGAAGAAGGGCCAGGAGCTCAGGGCTGGCCTCGCTGGTTAGATCGTTGGCTCAGTCTTGTAAAAAATCTGGCTGCAGAATTCTGGTCCACAATGGAAGCATTTTAGTTGGGGAGCTGTACAGTTATGGGACTCTAATGGTAAGCATAGGGTTGTTCAGAACTTGGAACCTCAGGTTAAAAATCAGTAAAACTTAAATGTTAGACATTGTTGCTATGAACATTAAAAAGTGGAGGTGTATAACTTGTGTAACCTGGTGTACTACTGTATTCAGGTTAAATTGCCATATTGGAACTTTGTAAAAAAAAAAAGTGGGTTTTAAATCACAATTTGGGCACCTGGTCTCTAAAAGTTTTGCCATCACTGAGGTATAGGGTCCCTTCTAGCTCTCTAGTTCTAAGATTGATTGATTGATTGATTGATTGATTGATTGATTGATTGATTGATTATTATTATTATTATTATTATTATTATTATTATTATTATTATTATTATTATTATTATTATTATTATTATTATTATTATTATTATTATTTAACCACACAGCTATCTACACTGGATTTTATATTACCAACCACTATTTTTATTTATTATTTATTTTTGTATTTATATCCCGCTTATCTACTACATGTAGTACTCTAAGCGGCTAACAAGGGCAATTAATGCCGAATCGAATACAATAAAATACATAGAAACATCACATATAAAGCAAAATAACATATAATAATGGGACAACATACCATATAAAAACCTACTGCATCCCAGCATGCAGAGGGACAGATCCTAACAAAATAAATTAAAATTAAAGGCTCCTAAAACAATCAGAGCTTAATAACAAGAATGATAACGATGGCGGGAGGGAAAAAAAAACTAAGGATCGCCGAAGGCCTCTCGAAACAGAAAAGTTTTTAGAGCTTTCCGAAAGGCCTGCAGGGACTCTGCAGAGCGCACTTCGCTGGGGATGGAATTCCATAAGGAAGGGGCTGCCACTGAGAAGGCCCGGTTCCGAGTAATCGTCTTCTGGGCCTCTCGTGGGGTGGCAACCCGCAGCGAATGCGCTCGCACCTGCCGAACAGGACGGGTCGAGGTGGATCGCTGGACGATACGCTCTGTCAGGTAGTCCGGTCCCAAGCCATGGAGGGTTATATAGACTAAAACCAAGACCTTGAATCTAATCCGAGCTGCAACGGGCAGCCAGTGCAGGCGGGCCAGAACTGGGGTGATGTGGTCATAGCGACGCACACCAACCACCAGTCTGGCCGCCGCATTCTGTACCTGCTGCAGACGCCGGAGAAGAGTCAAGGGCAACCCCATGTAGAGCGCGTTGCAGTAGTCCAGTCTCGAGATCACCAGTGCTTGGACCACTGTTCTCAGAGAGTCAACATCCAGGTACGGGCAGATCTGGGCGATCTGACGAAGATGGTAATAGGCGGCCCTGGTCACCGACGCCACCTGCGCCTCCAGGGTCAACGCCGGGTCCAGGACCACGCCCAGATTCCGCACCCTCTCCACTGGCCGGAGGAAAAATCCCCCCAGGCAGGGAAGAGGGCCACCGTACCCAGATGGTGAGATCCCAAAGAACATGACCTCCGTCTTCTCGGGGTTGAGCTTAAGCCTGTTCGCCCCGGTCCAAGTCAGCACGGCGTCCAGGCACTCATCAAGGATCCTCACAGCTTCCACTGCAGAGGTGGAGAAGGAGAGATAGAGCTGCGTGTCATCAGCGTACTGGTGACAGCAGACTCCAAATCTCCTAATGACCCCGGCCAGCGGCCTTACGTAGATGTTAAACAGCATAGGGGACAGCGACGACCCCTGTGGAACCCCACAAGGGAGTATCCAAGGAGCCGATAACTCCCCCCCCATGCTGGACGTACTGAGGACGGCCCTCCAGGAAGGATCGGAGCCAACTGCGAGCAGTGCCTCCGATTCCAACCTCAGAGAGTCGATCCAGCAGGATACCGTGGTCGACGGTATCAAAGGCCGCTGACAAATCCAGGAGAACCAACAGGGTAGAGCAACCCCTGTCAGCCGCCCGGATTAGGTCATCTTGCAGCGCGACCAAAGCTGTTTCGGTCCCCCGACGAGGCCTGAACCCGGACTGGCAAGGATTGAGGCACTGCCGATCCTCCAGGTACGACCGCAGCCGGACTGCCGCTACCCTCTCGATCACCTTACCCATGAACGGGACATTAGCAATTGGACGATAGTTGGCTAAATCGTCTGGACAAAGGCCTGGTTTTTTGAGAATGGGCTTCACCACCGTCTCCTTCAAACGGGAGGGATAAACCCCCTCACTGAAGGAGGCGGTGGCAATAACCGAAGCCCATTCGGCCATGGTCCCGCTGGCAGCTTTTATAAGCCAGGCAGGGCAGGGATCGAAAGGGGTGGACGCCGGCCGGCAGCAAGCCATAGCCTTGGAGGCCTCGGCAGCGGAAACAGGCCCAAGCGCATCCAACCGAGGTGACGAAGGCGGACCAGCAACTGGGGATGCCGGGACAGTTCCACTGCAACCGGAGTCGAAGCCGGCCCGGATGGCCTCAATCTTTGATCGAAAAAAGGCTGCAAAATTCTCACTACTGAAATCAGTAGGAGGAGGCCTGGCCAGACTAGGACTGGTGAGGTCCCGAACCACCCAGAAGAGCTCCCCCTGGCGGTTCGAGGCCTCACCAATTCTCAGGGAGAAAAAAGATCTTTGAGCCTCCCTGATCGCGTTGGAATAGCGACTAGTCTGGGATACAACAGCAGCCTTGTTAATAACCGTCCGGGTTCTTCTCCAGCTGCGCTCTAGTTTTCTCCTCACCTGCTTCATCGCTCGGAGCTCAGCCGTGAACCACGGAGAGGACCGAGCTCGGCACCGGAGAAGACGCTTGGGGGCGATCCGGTCGATGGTTTGGGCAGCTGTATCAAACCAATGGTTAGCCACAACCTCAGCCAGCGCGCCAGTCAGTTCTCCAGGAAACGCCCCGAAGTCCTCCTGGAACCGGGAAGGGTCCATAAGTCTTCGGGGGCGGGCCAACACAGAAGGCCGATGGTCCCCGCGAGAGGGGGCCAGAATCACCAGGGGGAAAGAGAGCAGGTGATGGTCTGACCATGACACAGGCAGGGAGACAATGCCCCCTACCTCCAGACTCGAATTCCCCGACATGGAGGAAAATACCAGATCCAGGGTATGGCCGGACCTGTGGGTGGGGCATACAACATGCTGGGATAGACCCATGGAAGCCATGGATTCCATGAACTCCAGAGCTGCACCGGAAAGTTCACCGCCTGTGTGCACATTGAAGTCACCCGCCACCAAAAGGCACGGGGACTTCAACAGTGCCACCGCGATGAACTCGGAGAGCTCCGGCAGGGATTGTGCTGGGTTTGGGTGGAGCACGGTAACCCAGCACAATGCCAAATCTATCCCGCTGTCCCACCAACAGGTGAAGGCACTCTAACCCATGGCTAACCAATGTCGAGGCCCTGCAGACATAAAGAGAATCCCGATGAACGATTGCGACCCCTCCTCCCCTCTGACCCTCCAACCTTCCCACACCCTGAACCAGATATCCGGGTGGGCACAGGAGAGAGAGAGAAGCCCCCCTCCATACCCACCCAGGTCTCGGTGATGAGAGCCAGGTCAGCCCGCCCATCATGGATGGAGTCATATATAATGGGGATTTTATTGTGGACTGACCTGGCATTCAGCAGAATGCAGGAAAGGTTGGAGGCGCTGGAGAAGTGACTCCCGGACACGTGACAGCTAGCCGAGGGGTCAGAACGCAGGACAGGCACGAAATGCCTGACCCGCGTTCTTCTGATCTGACGAACCCCACGGCTACTAGCGTACCGCCCACGGCCCGTCACAGTTGATATGTGAGTCCCTGCAAACATGGCGATGGGGGGGGGGGGAAGAAAAGAAAAAAGAAAAAAAAGAAAAAAAAGAAAAAAGAAAAAAAAAGATTCAACACAATACAGAAACACTAAACAGCGTTCTAACTAACCATTAAATACAAATAACTGTAATACAATATGGCTAAGTAACACAATAGATTATAGGTAAATGAACCATAAAAAATATAATAATAAAATAAAATAAGTAAATAAATAGAGAAGTAAGCAATATACCCGCCAGAAACCAGATGGGGGAAGCAAGGAAGGGGGGAGATGGAATCTAGGGATCGGGTGGAAAGGAAGGGGAGACCTAAACGCGCCGGTGGGGGGGAACCCCGGTGAAGAGCATCCATAGAGAGGCGGCTGCCAAGGCATCAGGGCACGTCACCGATGGCCGAAATTGCCACCCGAGGCAAAGTTGATAACAAACACTCGGAATGGGCCAAGCGTTTAGGACTCAGTGATGTATCGGCGAATTATGCGAGCAGATCCCAGTAAGGTGGCTTTCTGCAGCTGACTGATGGTGACTTTGTCAACTCCAATTTCTTCTAAATACTTGCCTAGTTCTTTGGGCACCGCACCCAGCATGCCAGTTACCACTGGGACCACCTGTACCAGTTTATGCCAGAGTCTCTGAAGTTCAATTTTCAGATCCTGATATCGGGTAATTTTTTCAAGTTTTTTCTCAGTGACTCTACTATCTCCTGGTATAGCAACATCAATGATCCACACTTTTTTCTTTTCCACAATCACAATATCTGGGGTATTATTATTATTATTATTATTATTATTATTATTATTATTATTATTATTATTATTATTATTATTATTATTACCACCACCATGCTGTCAAGATATGTAAAAGTTGACAAAACATATGTTATGTATATTTAACAGAATGTGTAAAGTGAATTGTAAAATGGAGGCAGTTAGATTCTGCAGTGTCATGATGTTAATCCACAAGTGTTAGAGACTAGTAATCACAGGCATGTTAAGTGGTGAAGTGCAGGTGGAACTGATTGTAACATCATGGTTTGTAATGGATAGATCAGATTGCATCAGATTGTTAATTAGTGATTGCATCAGATCTTATGAGTGCTGAATAAGTATAAAAGGCACTAGCTTACCATTTGTAACTGGGGACTGTTATGGTGAGAACAGTTCACCCCACACTCTGTTTGTCTGTTTGCTATATTGTATATAATGCTTGGTTGTTATGCTGTGTATATTTTGATGTATATATGAATATATGAGTTTTTACTCTATTCATTGTCATTGTCTTTCTATTAGACTAACTCTGCAAACCCTTTATATCAATACTAACATTTTATCTACGTTATTGCTGCACTGTTTTGTGTCAGGCACAAGTATATTATTATTATTATTATATTTGTTGCCCCCTTAAATCTGCTGACAGGGTGAGATATTTGTAGTTGTATTTAAGAATGTGATTGTTTTTGTAGCTGAAACAGGGACTGGTTTCAAGCTCTTCACCACTCAATATGCTAGCCACAAATATTTTTTCCCCTTTAGGTTTTAAGCACTAATGATTTTATGTTTCTCTTTCCACATGTCTCATCCACTACTGTTTTAATGGTTTATATAGCTTCTCTTCTATGAATAGTTTGTGCATTAGGATTGTTCTTTTAAAAATTGTGCTCATTATGATCTTCTTATTCACCTTGAACGTGTTACAAAGATAATAAAGACCTCATAAATTCCTCCAGAAAGACACAGAAAGCATCAAATATGAGAAACCAATCGCTGATGAATTTGTATCTTTAGTGAAAGGGCTTTGTGGTTGGCTCTTAAAAGTCTGAATTTGAACCTCTCTGTATTTTATTTTTGAAGGACTCCTCATAATTAATATCTACACAGGAAATAAGGAAAACATGGCCTTCCCTCTAGGAACAGCTTTTTTTTTCATTTAGGCTAGTGAAGATGTCTAAGAATCTATTTGGCTAGCCAAAATCTGCAAATTCATCATATATTAGGATGGGGGCAGACTTTGAACCTGGATCCTGCAACTAGAGGTGTAGCTAGGGTTTTCAGCACCAAGGGACAAAGTCAGTTTTCATGCCCCATCCTGTGACAAGGAGTGAGTCATAAGGTCAGAGGCAGAACCCCAGCCCCCCACACACACACCTTCACCTCTTCTCCCTTCTCATAGGGGCCCTTCTGCCTCCCACCACACACCTTTCCCAGGAGAGAGGAGCCATTTTGTTCTGGTCCCATCAAGGAGCCGCTGCTCCATTCCACCCATGACCCCATTGTCCTGGGTGAAAGCCTGACCTCTGTCCAGACCCATCACCTGGGGAAGGGGAATCCTGCAGGGGCTGAACAGGACTCGGCCGAAGAAGTCTTATTCTCTCTTCCCTAATGGCAGCCAAAGGCCTTCAGCAAAGTGCCACCAGGCACTCTTGTGCACAGGGAGCCTGGGAACAGTGGAGTGAACTGGGAGCCTAGACCAGCCCCCTGCCAGTGAGCAGTGCTCACATCGGGTGGTGGCGGTGGGGGTGCTGCTACTAGTCCAAGAGTGGCTCACCAGAGGACAGAAGAACTGCATCATGCTGCCATGGTAGGGAAGTGGGCAGGTGGAGTGGCTCCAGGTATTCTAGGCACGCTGGGCTGCTGGCTGGTGGCTTGGGGCCTTTTGAGGGAGGAAGATGCTGCCTCTGGGAAGGTGGGTGGGTGCAGGCACTGAGCAGAGGAGGCAGCGCTCCCCCATCTGCCTTCCCAGAGGGGTCACACACATTGGGTGGCAGCAGTGGCCAGCACTGCTGCTAGGCTGAGAGAGGTTTGCTGGAGGATGGACAGCTGCATTGCTTGAGCCTCTCTTGGACTAGCGTCAGCCCGGGCCACCACTGCCCAGTGTGAACACCCTCTCCGGGAAGGGAGGCAGGCAGGTGAGAGGAGTGCTTGTTGCCACCTCTCCCTCTCCCTCTCCTGCAAGATAATTTGGCACCCCCTCAGATGCTGCACCCGGGAGCAGATATCCCCTTTTCTCCCCTTGCTATGCCACTGCCTGTAACAATGTTGAAAGATATCTTTAAATGTCTCTTTAAAGAGTTGTGAATCTTCATTTCCTTGAACAAAGGGAAGGAGGGGCCTGAGAGATCCCCCTTGGGAGACTGTTCATAGAATCATAGAATCATAGAGTAGGAAGAGACCTCAAGGGCCATCCAGATGAAGAAATTTGTCATTTATGAAAAAACTTTCAAAGGATCTGGAAATTCTAGTGTTGCCCTAGTAGTGTGCAATGAATTATTTTGATCTGTATTGAGATCCAAAGACAATGCTTTTTTTTCCTTCATTTGTGCCTTTTTTTCCAAGCTGTATTTCCAACCTGGCACATTTGACAACTTGTCATGTTGAATCCAGCCTCCAACCATGATGGTCAGCTAGGTGGTCAAATCTCCTTACCCTGCTGCCCATTTGACTTATGAGTTTGGTGGCAGCTCAGAAGCTGAAGATCAGGATCATAGCCCAAAGATGTGCCAGATCTCTGGGTTTGTGGTTAGGTGCTTAGTGCTGGATCCATTTGCCAGCAAGTCTGCAGCACTGGCCAAGGACCGCCAGGAGGAAACATGGGAAGGAGTGGGAAAAGGGGTAAGACAAGAGAAGAGCATAGTAGTATCTTCAAATCCAGACATCCTCCATTTCAAGGTCTTGATCGAACTATTGGCACTAAATATTGCCTAAGTAATACATCTGGGAGAAGGATTCAACACAACTCCAACTGATTGTTGGGCATCTTGGCCAGTTAGGGGAAAGCATTTGAATCCGCCTTCTGTGATGTTAGAAGTATTGCTCTTTCTTTCTTTTTTGGTATTTTTCATTTGCAGTCCAGACAAAGATACCAGGAAAGGAAATGGCCCTGATTATCAATACAAACTAAATAATCAGTAATGCCAGTGGAGAAACAAACTTTCACCAGCTCCTGCCTTTGTAATCAGGGAGCAGCTTCGAAGCCACAAAAGACCAACTCAGGTGGTGATGGCAAACAACAAAGTTTATTGTTCACATAGGTACTACTTCAAAGTTTACAGATAATCTCTAATCAACCTCATTCATACTGAAACGTTGACTTGTGCTGACTTGTTCTGGGATCTTATCTAGCAAATGTATAATTTTTAAATAAAGCAATCTCAGCTACTTCAAAAGCTCCCTATCTCTCCCTGTTTCTCTTCTGATTTTCTGTTGAAATAATAACACTAACAATATCTGTTCAAAAGTTAACTGAACAAACATCCTATGGAGATAACATACAGCCATTGTAAGAATCTGTTCTAGGTGACATTTGCATGGCTTGTACATGGGGACAATATACAAAATATCACACAGCCAGGATGTGTAAGGGAATGTGACATATTGTTCTTTGCTACACACGGGGTGGTTCCTTATCGTTCTCCTTTTCAAATATCAGCTCTGATCCAGCTAAATTTAGCAATGGCTAAATTCAACTTATGACATATAGGGCAGGCTGTCAGAGAATGGTCAGTCCAAATGCACATGCATCTATACATTTACAGACCCAGACTTATTCTATTTATTCTATTTATTTTAAACATTTATTCTATTTATTTTTAAATATTACTATCCCATCTTTCTCTTTAAAAAGGACCCAAGGCAGCTTACATTATTAAAACACAATATTAAAAATGAAAACAGTAGATTATTCAAATTCTTCTAAAAAGAGAGAACAAAATAAATATTATGTTTAAAATGTTAGCTAAAAATATTACTAAAATAGATATAAAAGGAACGAAGATGCAAGCCACTCTGTTTTGATTCCACTCTTAGAAAATCACAAAGGAAAAGCCTTCCTGAAGAGAATGGCTTTTGTCAGCTTGCAGAAGGACAGCAAAGATGGGGTCAGGTGGTCCACCTGTGGGAGTTCCAAAATCTGGGAGCAGCAACAGAGAAGGCCCTCTTCCATGTACCCACCAAACACACTGATGAAGGTGGTGGGATCATCCCCTTATGATCTTAAGATCCACACAGACTCAAAACGGGAGATGTGGTCTTCTAAACAGCTTTGACCCAAGCCATTTAGGGCTTTATTCAAACAAGCACTTTGAGTCGTGCCCAGGAATGGATCAGGATCTAGACTTCTCTGTAAAATGCCAATTCACATATTTATCACTACACTTCTCCCTTCAACAACACTGGAGTTAGGGGTACAGAACCCTGTGTGGTTCAAAATCTGTATGTAGTTCTTATCTCTTCCAAAAAAAATTGCTACAAAAGCAGAAGTAATTGATTTTCTCGCTCTTTCACACATGCACATGCACATGCACATGCACACGCACACGCACAAGCACACGCACACGCACACACACACACACACACACACACACACACACACACACACACACACACACACACACACACACACACACATGATCTCTCCTCACCTCTCCCAACAGAGCAGTGGAATGTAGTGACCTTCCACAAGCTATGTCAGCCTCCTGGCATGCCCAGCACCCTCCTCAGCCACCACATGGAGCTGCCATGCCAAGAGACAGGACCAACCAGGCTGCCAACAATGGACTCTGAACACCCACATTGTGAAGAGAGAACTCAGCAAGTCTGAGATCCAGCTTTCTTAGACCACTTCCTGGAGGTGAATAGCAGCACACTATTGTTTTTGAGGATTGATTGATTGATTGATTGATTGATTGATTGATTGATTGATTGATTGATTGATTGATTGATTGATTGATTGATTGAAAAACCTGTATAACCAAAAGCAGGCTGCTCAAACCCATGCAAGTCAAGGTTAAACTGCAGCACAATTTCATATATCAAGCATGTGAATTCTAAAATAGGGCTAGATGTAATGATGCCTTTGAGCCCAAATTTAGATGTTGGTATAACTGAATCTAGAGAGCTGCCTAGATGCCCTAAACACATCTGATCTCGGCTGATTTTGGAAGCTAAGCAGGGTCGGCCCTAGTTAGTACTTGGATGGGAAACCACCAGGGAATACCAGGTGCTGTTGGCGCCAGGAGTAGGAACTGGCAAGCCACTCCAGTATTCCTGCCAAGAAAACTCCATGGACATGGAGTCACGAAGGGTCGGTCCAACTGTAACGACACAACACACACACACATAATTGAATCTCTCTCTCTAATAGGATGGATGCTAGAAATATTGAGTAGCCAGAACACAGGGGTATCAAGGCATGCAGAACCTCCCTAGAAGATATCCTGTACACAGAAAAGGTCCCAAATTCCATCCTGATATCTCCAAGTAGAGTCTTGGAAAGAACCTTGCCTGAAACTCAAGATAACAGAGGGCTCTTTCAAAAGTTTTCTCTAAATTTCCCCTCTTGTAATTTGAATCTGATGATCCAGGTCCTGTCCCCTGGAGAAACAGGAAATAAACTTCTTGCATTTTCCACATGATAGTCCTTCAGATATTAAAAGATGGTAATTATCTCCCTCTTTCACTAGATAAATATATTATGTTACCTCATTCATTCTTCACAGGGCTTGGCTTCCAGATCTTTTACTAACTTGGTCACCTCATTACAGCTTGAACACATTACAGCTTGTCAACATCTTTCTTAAATTACAGTCACCAACACTGAGCACAGTAATCCAGGTGAGGCCTACCAAAGCAGATTTATTTTTAGTTAATTCTCAAGATTTTAAATGCTAGAAGCCTTAGGGCAGCGGTATAAAACACACTCTCCTCTCTGCTTCAATATCACCTCAGTGCACACAACAAATCACGAGGTAGCAACATAAGGCAAAGCATGAACCAATACTTGAAAAAATCTTATATTCTGAGGCTCATCACATAGAGCACATCATGAGAGTTGTTGAAAAAAAAATTAACACCAAGAAGAATTGAAGACAGTAGGAAAAGAGGAAGACCAAATGTAAGATGGACTCAATAAAGGAAGCCACATTGCTGAATTTGTAAGTTCTGAGTGTGGCTGTTAATGTCAGGAGGACTAGAGATGATCACAAAACATAGAACAGTGGTTCATGATGATTCGTGGCTACCCGGCCAACTTTAATGGACTCCCCAAAATGAGCTGTCTTACTGTTCCTTTTGGGGCATCATGATGGTGGGGGACAACTGTTCGTGAGTCAATTTGCATACTTTATTTTTCATGTGGGGGACAACTGTTCGTGAGTCAATTTGCATACTTTATTTTTCATATAAATACCATTGGCATGGACATGTCAGGTTTTTGTTTGCCTGGAAAGTTCCTCCACATCATTGACAAATAAATGTCACAAAGCAACTTTCCGATACTTTAGAAAGTGTTGCTTTCATAGCTAAACTATATCTGGGGGGGGGGGGAGTACTTCCTCTAAAAACAACCGATCCCATTCCTGTGACAATAGCTTTTGTAGATATAATGCACATTAACATTAAACTGGGATTAGCAAGATGTTGTTGTGACTGCCAAAAAGAAACAAGAAGTGATAGATTCACTGCAGATAGTTTGGAGACTATTTTCAGAGTATACATATAATTTACCCAGATGGCTTAATATGTTATGGGAACAAACGACTGTTTATAACTGGAATGTAGATATTAAAAGCAGAAAAATTGGCAGCAACTAAAGATGAGCACGAAATGAATTTTTTGTTTCGTTTTTCATTTTTTGTTTCATTCCCTGATGAAACAAAACACAAACTGCTCCTTCAAAGAAAAATGAAACAAAGCCAAAACTGGTTGGTTCCATTTTTTTTTTTTTGTTTTCCCATAGGAATGCTGATCGAGTAGGGGAATGGTGCAGGGTTTTTAAACTAGAAGAAGCCCAGTGGGGATTTAGTGGATTGTTTTAGTGGGTTCTATAGATTCAGTGATCTTTTTGTAAAAGCTTTGAGAATCTCAGTGTAACAGGACTAGCAAAGAACACAACTGGGAGTGTTTGAACTGCCATTGGAAATAGATGCCGCTACCTTAGCTCTGTTAATGGCCTGACTTTACAATATATTAGAAACAACTTCAGCTGTTCATTTGGGCTTTCCCCTAATTAATCCCTTAGCTTCTTAGCTTTCTTGTACAAGAAACCAGACATTGGAACAGTTGCTTTTTCAGTTCTAGAACTCTTCCCAGCCATGCCGGCTTGAGAGATATGTCAAATGTCCAAGTAATATACTTCTCTAAGCCCTAGCATGTCAGCATGTTTGCATGACCAATAGTCTGTTTATCATCATCTCTGATTGAGAAGCTGTGCCTTCTTCCACGTCAATGTACATTTAAGGTTTCTGGTTCCTCCATTAGATTGTTCACTGCTAAGCACATGAAATAATTTGGGCAGTGAAGCTAGTGTTGGCTTTTCGCACAGGTGCATGACATGTCTCCTTTGAAGTCTGGTTATTTCAAGACAATCTCAAGACTTCAAAGAGCAATAGCACAGGGGGAAGTTATTGGTAGGTTGGCAGGGTTGTTTGCAAGGGAATTGTAATAAATGAATTTCCAATGAACTAACTGAGTTGTCAAATGCACAGATTTGGTAAAAGCGATAAAGCTCAGGTGCTATCAGACCATTGCAAAGAATAAACTTTAACAAGAAACATTGGACGCCCCTGCTCCCATTTTGTCAACACCAGTGGGAGAACCATGGTAGCTATCAGAAATGACCTCTTGCCATGACAAAGGGGGATGAAATTGCACACATTTATCATGGAGCTAGATATGTCTGAAAATAACTATAGCCTTTTGCACACGCACACATGCACACACACACACACACAGATTGCCAGAGTGCAACCACAATTCAGAAACATAGAGGGAGTTACCTGAGACTGCACTCTTAAAGAAACCAGTGCAATATTTGAAACATGTGTCTTTGAAATTTGGGACTGCAGCTTGCAGTAAATACTGTACATCAGGCATGCCCAAACTTCGGCCCTCCTGATGTTTTGGACCACAACTCCAAGAATTCTAAGCTTCTATTGCCAATGATAAAGGATTGTGGGAGTTGTGGTCAAAAACATCTGGATGGCCGAAGTTTGCACATGCCTGCTGCACATGAACAATCTTCCCAGATTATTCACATCAGTACTTAATTAAGCATTTATTCACCATGAGATTATGGGAAAGAATCCTCAGTTACTGTCCAACATCACTCAACTAGGTTAGCATCATTATAGGTGAATCAAGGAGTTTCTTTTCACCCCTATTACAAACTCTTATTGGCAGACAAAATGAGACACCTGCTTAAGGTAGCAGAGGCCAGGTGGGTTAAAGAAGCAAGAAAGGATTTGAGGAAAAAGCTATGTGTGTTCCCGGTGGCCAAGTCGGCTTGCTGTCTTTGGATACATAAGGAAGCTCTGATGCTTAAGTTACCCCATGGGCAAGTATACCAGTTTAAAAACCACAACAGAAATGCATCAAGGATTCCACCATGCTGAGGCCATGCTTCGGGGGGCGGTGATCACACTTTATTTTGCTAAAGTGCAATGGCCATGGGGGAACAATTTTAAATACTGCAACTCAGCACACTTTCTAGAGCAACAAAGTGGATGTGAGGTAACGCCGTCTCTCTGAAAGCTGGGAGTCTAGCAAAAAAGAGTGCCTTCCAGGGATCAATTGCCATCCATTCCTCTTCAGCTCTCTCTCTCTCTCTCTCTCTCTCTCTCTCTCTCTCTGTGTGTGTGTGTGTGTGTGTGTGTGTGTGTGTGTGTGTGTGTGTGTGTACATGTACGTATACGTGTGTCTGTTCCAGAGGAATCACCGGAAAGGCTTTGTTCATCGGAGGGAAAGGGGGGAAAGGGAGAGCAAAACAGTTGGATCCTCGCACACCCCCACTGCTCCTCCCCTCCTTAAAGAGGAGGCTGTTGTTGACAGGCAGGCAATTAACAGCATCCTGCACCATCCAAGCCCTTCCCCTCTTGGCTCCACAGTTGTGTGAAAGGTGGTGGGTGATAAACACCAAAAGGGGATAGCTCTCTCCTCAGTACTCTCTCTCTCTCTCTCTCACTCACTCTCTCTCTCTCTCTCTCTCTCTCTCTCTCTCTCTCACACACACACACACACACACACACACACACACACACACAACACACACACACACACACACCTTTCTTAGTACGTACACATGCACACCCTCCCCTGCTGCTTTGCAAGTCTTCCTCCCCCTCGTTCACTTTTCCCCCTCCCACATCCCAGCTCCAGCTCCCTCTCCCCACCCCCCAGGCAACCTTCATCTGAGTCGTAATCCTCCCCTTGCTGAAAAACAGGAATAAGAAGTGGCTTTTCTAGTTCCCATTGTCTTTTGAGTTGGCTAAAAAGGCATATCATCATGTGATTCAAAGAAACATTACCCCCCCCCGAGAGGTAGTACCATGAAAAGACGCTTCAGGGGGTGTAACTGAGGGCAGGTTTTCAAGGTGGCTTTTCTGGAAGTTAAAAACGCATTTTAGCAGTCATGGGATAGAGCTTGGCACAGCCTATGTTAGAAGTTGAATTATGATCGCAGTGCTTTAGTTGCAGCAGGGAGTAGAATTCTGTTTGGCCATGTGGATTAATCAAAATGGCAGCATATGTTTCTTTGTTCCTTTGTTCCCTTTTTTGTATTTTTTAACTTTTTGCCCAGAAACCAGGCTCTATGATTTTTTTCTTGTTTGAAAAAGGAAAGGATGAAAACCCCAAACAGAATTCCTCCCTTCAGTAGGGAAACAGGCACTCAATTCATCTTGATGAATGAGGGGGAGACAGTGGCAGCTCACTAATTACTGTATTTTCCTATTTATAACACCCTATTTTTTTCTAAAATGGTTAGGCTAAAAATTGAGTGCCTTCTTATGCACTGTAGGCAGGTGGGATGAGCTCCTCTTTCTCAGCTTCAGTGTCGACTCATTTCTGCATCCTGAAGCCAAACATTATTGCAGCCACCAGGAGCACAGAGGCACTTTTCACAGTCCCCTCTTTTGCCCACATGCGCACGCGTGTGCGCACACACATTTTAAAGGCGCTTGTACTTGACTGCAAGCCTGGTTGATTTCAATGGGATTTTCCCTTCCCACAGCTGCATCTCGCTTAGGTGCCATTCCGTTGCTCCATCGGTGCCCCTTTCGCATGGTCTCTCAGCACATGTTAGATTGTGAGCGTCTCAGGGCAGCGGCTTTTAGGCTGGCATGAGAGATTTAGAAACAAAGCTGAGAAAGAAGAGCCCACTCCACCTGCGCCCGCCAGGACCAAGGCAAGAAGACAGGGAGGATCTGTCCAGGACAGACTCCTCTTTTCTCAGCTTCTCAGCTTTGTTTTAAAATCTCTCTTCTCCTATGAAAGTCAAGCAAGAGGCAGCAGCCGACATAAAACTCATGAAAGCCTAAAAGGCCGTTACTTCACGAAGTGCCTCGCTTCGAACCGACCTTGCCTTCGCTGTGAATTCGGAGGCGGTCACGTGGCGGTCACGTGTTCTCCTTCGCTCCCGCCCCTGTTTCTCAGTACTCACGAGCTGCAGTTTTAGGACCGAGGGCTCCCTTCGCAGCATGCCACTTTTCAACGTTCCTTATTTCCCATCCGTCCTTTAAAAAAACCTACCTAGCTTCGATGCACTGATGCTGGACTGTCAGTTGCAATGGCTCTACTGATTTCAACTGTTTCCTGGCATCATTGGCAGCCCCCCGTCAAGGCACAGACCCTCCGCCGCTTGCACGCTGCCTGCCCCGGGTGCCCTGCTCTGGCCGGGCGAGGCGGCAAAGTAACAGCGCAAAGCGATGAAAGATATAGCGATGCAATATCCCTGTTTGAATATTTTTAAAAAAACTCCAAAAACCGACCACTTGGGAAATTCTGGCAACACACCCTGGGGGTAAAGGGGGTGGTCGGGGTGGCATGCAGAAAAGGAGGAGCGTGCGGACTGAGCATTCACACAGAAATGAGGGCTTGCCGTGAAGAGAGAGTGAAGTAACGGCCACTGTTGTTACCTCAAGACACTCAAAATCTAACACATGCTGGGGGGGGGGGAGGGGACGCTGAGAAAGGGAGCAGCATGTAAGAGAGAGGTGGCCATGTGATGGGAAGTGTGTGTGTGTGTGTGTGTGTGTGTGTGTGTGTGTGTGTGTGTGTGTGTGTGTGTGTGTGTGTGTGTGTGTGTGTGTGTGTGTGTGAAATAAGGGATAGTGAAAATCTTCCATGCCCCTGGATGCTGCAATAATGTTTGGCTTGTGGGTGCCAAAAGGAGGGGACAATCCATCCCAGACAGGCTCTTCTTTTTCTATTATTTTGGGTCTGAAAAGTAGGGGGGTCATCTTATACTTTGGAGCATCTGCTAGACAGAAAAATACAGTAACTCCCCCATCAGCTTTTTTTGAGGCTGAATGGGGATAAGCTTCATATATCTAAGAGTAAGTAACACTCATTTCAAATAATTAAAAAAAGGAGGAAAGCATGTGTGTGTGTGTGTGTGTGTGTGTGTGTGTGTGTGTGTGTGTGTGTGTGTGTGTGTGTGTGTGTGTGTGTGTGTGTGTGTGTGTGTGTGTGTGTGTGTGTGTGTGTGTGAGTGAGTGAGTGAGTGAGTGAGTGAGATTGTACTGTAGCCCCATTCTAGTTGTTCTTAAAAGATGTGTGTTCTTTATGTTATACCATCTGCATTTCCCTTTTAATCTATTCCCTTCATTCTCACCCTTCCTGTCCCATTTTAAACACTATGAATTATTCCCTCTTCTGGTTCATGAAACATCTTGTGAACATTCCTCTGGTTCACTTGATGCACAAATCACAAGCAATAAATATGTAAATCATTCATTTTCATGCTAACACCCAGGGTGTATTAGAATTCTCCAGCCTGCAGCCAATGTAACCATGAGTCCTGACGTATGTAAATTCTGTCACCAACAGAAATGTAGGTACCGAAATGTACATGCTTTACATGGAGATGTGACTTTGTCAAGGAAAAGGGGGAAGCTCATGCCATTATATCTTCTTTAAGATGCTGTGCCATTCTTTGCCATTTTTCCATGTGTGAAGTCATTGAACCTACAATGCAGTAACAGTGGTCTAATAGTGGTCCTTTGATCCCACTTTCCCCTTCTCTCTGCCTTAGCTTTTTTTTTAGAAGTGGTCAGTGGCCCTTTGTGGAATCTCCCTGCCACTGAACATCTGGGCTAATTGGCTGGGGAATTCTGGCAGCTGTAGTCTAAAACTGTAACATTTTCAATCTGCATATGTTGTTTTATATTTTACTGTGTTGCTGCAGTTTTGGCCATTTGTTGGTTCTGAAAGTTAGATAA
Organism: Phrynocephalus forsythii; assembly: GCA_029282475.1. Taxonomy (NCBI): domain Eukaryota; kingdom Metazoa; phylum Chordata; class Lepidosauria; order Squamata; family Agamidae; genus Phrynocephalus; species Phrynocephalus forsythii. The sequence continues at coordinate 96,154,762 of JAPFRF010000004.1, read as the reverse complement.
ATCAATGACCATTCATCATACTTTTTTTTGCTTGCTGTAAAGTAATGTGCATTCATTAAAAATTGAGAAAGAACTTTTTGTGGGGTTGTAGTAGAGATGGGCTCGAAACGACCATTTTTTCATTACCATTCTTCGTTATTCATTCCGTTACGTAATGGTACGAATAATGACTGTTGCGATGGGGCAGGCTCAAACTGAACAGAACCAAGAAAATTTTCTTCGGTTCTGTTCGTTTCCATTACTGGCGTCGCGCTGCTCGTGCAATGAAAAATGGAGCAGCGGAGGGCAGCGAGAGGGGCCTGGGCCTGGTGGAGCCTCTTTGCCCTCTCCCTGCAGGAGCCGATGCAAGAAGAGGTGGGATCCGAGCCCTTATGGGCTGGGCTCCAGGATCTAGGCCACGTGGCAAAGCGGCAACGGTGCAGCTGGCTCAGAAGCCAGAGCGGAGGGCATTGTTGGAGCATGGGGGGAGTGCAGCAGCACCCCCCCACAGGTTTCCCGAGTCTAGGCCAGGGGGTGCAGGGCAGTGGTCTACCAGGGTGGTGGCTCCCAGGGCAGAGTGGTTTCCGGGGAGAAGGGCCCCAGTTAGGGCGGCACTGCGTGGAGCTCTGGGGGTAGTCCGACGGGGGTGTTGGACAGCATGTCAGATTGGTCCTTGGGGAGGGGGCCCAAGGGAGGGTGGCGCTCAGCGGTGCTCCAGGGTGGTGGCCTGTTGGGGGTGGTGATCAGAGCAGCGCCTGGCTCCAGGAGAACTCCCCGTGGCCACGGGGTCTCTCTCCCAGCAGGCTTGCCACCGGGTCCGGTGGCGCCTGGCCCCGGGAGGGCTCCCTGTGGCCATGGGATGGCTCTCCCAGGAGGCTTGCCCTGGCCCCAGGAGGGCTCCCCATAGCCGTGGGAACGCTCTCCCGGCCTACATGCTGCAGGCTCCAGTTGCACCCAGCCCTGGGCGGGCTCCCTGCGGCCGCAGCTTGCCGCACCCGAAAAATGAAGAAATGGAAACGAAGTGGGCCCCAGGGCCCTGAAAAACGGAAACAGAATGAAGTGGACCCCAGGGCTCAAATAATGACCATGAAATGCCATTTTGGCATTTCGTGCCTATCTCTAGTTTGTAGCCCAGACTTGGTGTCTTAATACCAGTCTTCTCAATTATTGACTTCATAGGCATGGAAAACTCTTTTAAGTAGGCCTTTAATTTCCAGAATTTTTTATGCTTTTCTGATATTTCATCTGAAAATTTAAAATATCATTTTAATTATGCCTTTAATTAGATGGCCTATTTTCACTTTTTTCTCTTTTTACCTAATGTTCCATGATGTTTCACTACATTAGTGCTTTTTTAGGTAATAGGTAGAATGCTGTTGTGGGTGTTATCGATTGCACCTTGGCTATTTTTTAATGGAAAGGCCAAGTATAAATGTGCTAAATAAATAATAGTACCAAGCTATTATGGTCCATATGAGTGTAGGGCTCTTTGTCTCCATACAAAGGATGATCAAGAGCTGGAGATAATGTCCTATTCTTCTAGACCAGTGTTGGTGAACCTATGGCACAGGTGCCAAAGGTGGCACTCGGAGCCCTTCCTGTGGGCACCCGACATCGCCTCTTCACAGCCACCTTTATTCGGGTTAAATTGCTATATTGGCACTTTGCAAAAAATGAGTGGGTTTTGAATCGCAGTTTGGGCACTCAGTCTCTAAAAGGTTTGCCATCACTGTTCTAGACTTCCCAGTTGAAGGCCATAGTAACAGAGAGTGTGTGGAGAGCTTAGTCTTTATTGGGAGGTTCAGTTGTCATTCATCTCTTTGGTGGTTACTTCACGTCCTTCCTCGAGCTGAGGTGAACTTGCCTCCGTTTTGAAATCGGCTTTAGTCACGTGACCTAATGCCGGTTCTGCCCCTGTTTCTCTGTACTCTCGGACATGCTGATTGAAACCGGCAGTACTTTAACTGCACGTCCTCGATTCTTACCTGGTGGTAAGGAACAAACACAAACCAGGGTGAACTGTTTGAGGAAGAATCTTGGTCAATAAGCGGGGGAAATGGATTCATAAGAAGGAGTTATAATTCCTGTTGTTCGATACATCAAAATACCGATGTTCCTCCCCCCTTCTCAACAAAAAAAAAGTAATCACACTAAGTATTTTTTCGATGCGGGTTAAGAGGAACTGCACATCCCCTGGGGGGCGGATTGAGAAACAGATTGAAAAGATTCCCAAGCTCCAGGACGGGAATCTCTCACCCCGCTTGGAGCGCAGTTCAGGGGGCGTGGTCAGGGTGAACTTGGATTGACCCCACAAGGATGTGAGGTTCAGTTCCTTCGAACTCGGTATGACCCCACAAGGACATGAGGTTCCGTTCCTTTGAACTGGTCTCCAGCGGGGCCGCGAACTGCAGCGAGAGGGACATGAAGTATCAGCCACTGTCAACCACCAGTACCTACTGTAATCTTTCCGATTTCAAGTTGCTGCAGTTCAAATTGCTGAATATTTTTAACCGCACAGTGCTAGACGGAACTTAAAAGCATTATGGGCATGGTACTCTGTCTTCACCCATGAATCATAGCAATTTGCTTGTTTCTGCCTGGTACTGCACATTCTCCCAAACCTGGCGTAGGTCTATGTATTGTTTTTATTTATAACATTTTTATGTCCATGCCACTAGATTGTTGATATACCTACCAATTTGCATGTGCAGTTAGAACCATTTTAATGAAAACCTAATGTAACCATTTTAATATTCCCATATTCACACTATACCTCTGGCAACAGCCTGTTGAAAATTACTATAAATTTGATCGGCCATCTCCATCAGTACAATCGTAGCAATCAAGTTCTAACTTGTGAATTTTCAAAGATATCTTACCCTACAAAGAGAATGCCATAGTAGACAGACCTTGGTCTGATCATGCCAGACAATTCTGGTGTTCCAGGCTTGTCACTTGGCACCTTGCTGCCAAGTGCAACCACACTCCCCTAGTACTTCCACTTCCATGCTACTTGTCCTGTTCTATTCAGTGCCACAATATTTATAATTATTGTGCAGGCCTGTTTCTGCCATAGCGCCATGTTCATGCTTCAGTTATTACTGCTTTTACAGTTTTGGCTAATAAATCACTATAGTGCTCACTTCAGGGGAAGTCATGTGGTCTAATACCAGCTGCCAGTTACAAATGCTACTTGGCATCTTCTGCGCTTGGTACAAGATGTGGAACACAAACGAAGCACTGAATGAGTTCAAGGAACTCAGAACCAGATGGAATTGTCACAACATGGTCCACCTTAAGCAGCACAAGATTCTTCAGAGGAGGGAAAAGATCAGAATGTTTATAACTGCTTTTTCCCCCAACTTTTTTTTCTGTGACGAATTTGGCTGGTGATCGGTTTAAAAAAAACACCTGGAGGATCCTGATCATTACTGAGATGTGGAAAACGTCTGGTCTCAGTGTTGTTACATTTTTAGGAACTTGAACTGTATTCTCATTCCATCCTTTGTCCACATTACATTGCGATATTATTTTTCTTGTTTGAGAATGAAAATTCAGTGTACTTTTGCACATTCCCCCAGCATGGGTATTTTTATGTGCATCTATTTTTACTGTGTATCTTTTTCATTTGAACACTTGTTTTGACCATTTGCATTTTCAAACAGTCCCCACAGTTTGAGTGTATTTTACTTCTTCAGAACAGGCAAAATAGCATGAAAAAGGAGGAACAACAAGGAAACAAGGGGGTACTAAATGACACCACAACTATAGGAATACATTTTAAGCAAGAGTTGAAAAATAAACCAAAGCAGAAAAAGGACCGATCTTGGAATAAGACTTCTAATTTGAGAACCTCGGAATATTACCAACACATCATTAACTTCTGCAGCTGAATATCATTTGATATAGGCCAGCTACAACTGGGAAGAAATTCCCTTTATGTCTTTCTTATTGGCGCCGTTTCTCTTTAATCCTTCAGCTGATATTGGGGGTGGGGAATGTCTCTTCATGGGTGTTTGGTTTCTCCCAGCCATAAATGTTGAAGAAGATACCAATCCATCACCTGATTGTCAGGCCAGTGGTTTCTGAGTACAGAATGCATGGTGGCAACATGTCCTGGCCTGCCCCTAACTCGGGATAGCAAACTCAACAGTATGGAGCAGTGTCTCCTGAAGCAATGTGGAAAATGATTGGGCCTTGTGGATGAGTTGCTCTCAGAACATTATGCCAAAAGTTCAGAAAGTTTTGCCGTTCTTGTGCTGCTGTCATGTACAGATCCTGATAGTTAAGCGGACACATCCCGCTAATGACAATGTAATGTAGCCCATTAATAATCCATGAAGCTACAAGTCGTTTTGGAAAGAGAAGGGAAGACGGTCTATGAATTCTATTCACTTTAACAACCCTCTCTGAGGTGGAAAAAGAAAAAGAAGACCATTGTGTTTTTTGTTTGTTTTTTACAACAGCTCAGGTCAGAAAATGACAGTGACATCCCATGAGGAAGGGGACAACAAATAACTGATGAAGGTTCATAAACAGCAGCAAACAACACCAACGGACCATGAAGCAGGTGAGTGGATGGTAGGGGGTACTGGTACTGTGGCAAATGCATGCAAGCATGCCTTGGGATACATTAGCTCTGATGCTTAAGAGCAGAAAGTGAGCACTTGGGAGTTTCTTTCAGCCATGTGCTTAAGTTTGTTCAGCCTTGGACTAATTAGTCCTTGGCTCTGCTTAAGCTAGCCTTCAGCTGCTCTCCAAAGGGAATTTGCTCAAAGAGGATTTTCAGCAGGAGCAGTGATGGCAAATAGATCCCACAGCACCAAGGCTGGAATCCTTGAAGACACACAGTGTTAACATTTTGGGGACTTCTTCTGCCATGCATCATCTTGAAATAAAGATGCGATGGCAGGAACAGAAGGAATAAAAACATTGTCTTCGTGCCCGGGAGTCTAAGGTTTTATTATCTTCTCAGCTGAAAGCAGAATATTGCACTTATGCAGAATTAGTTTAATTGAAATGCCTTCTGTATGGTCGAAAAGAAAGCATAACCCAAATGGCTGGAAGATATGTAATAAAAATTTATGTATGCTTTATTTTATTATGTACCTTGTATTTTCGTTTTTAAAATGTATTCCTTTGTTATTTGTCATGTTATTTACATGCTGTAAACCACCCAGAGTAGCCCTAGGTCTAGATGGGTGGTATAAAAGTCAAATAAATAAATAAATAAATAAATAAATAAATAAATAAATAAATAAATAAATAAATAAATAAATAAATGATGGTTCCTAGATCCATATCTGAAGTTATTTTTAATGCTAGCGTTGCTATTGGCTCTTCATGTATTCCTGAGTTTTGTACAAATCTTGTGGCATCCCATAAGGACATAACCATGAAATAACTGAATCTAATAATTAGTAATAAATAACAATAAACAATAAAGCAGGTGAGCAATGAGCAGGAGAATGAGGCCATGCTTAGTTTTCCACAGGTTCAAGTTGTTTGAGTTTGTTTACATTTTTCTCTTTCTCTTTCTCTTTCTCTTTCTCTTTTTCTTTCTCTTTATTAACATTGACATTAGCTATAGTGCAGCAGAAAAAAATCAATGTTCTGCAAGACAGTTCTAAAACAGGGGGCAGCCCAAGCAAAAAAAAAAAAAATTAACTGTGAACCTGGACATTGGATCAGCACTTGATTTGGCACTGTTATATCAGACAATCTCCTCTTTTTATGTGTCAAATTTGGGGAAGTTTTAGGAAAAGGTTTTCAAGTTATGACTTTATAGAAATAAATTTATTTTATCCCCATTCATAAATAGATGATCCTAAATAACCTAACACTTTAATAGGTTCATATGCATTGCAAAGACTGATTTTGCTTATTTTGAAAAATAATAGTTGACCCACCACTTTTTTATTTGATAAGAATCCAGGATGCAGAGACTTAAATATTGATACTCAAAAACAGCCTTTCAAAAAAGAAAAAAAAGCCATTGATGTATTATATATTGAGCATGTGTGGAGCATGTATCTACAAAGCAAGAACACTGTAGTTCAATGAAACGTCAAAGAAACAGAGTCAAAAAGGATTTTATTTGGAGATTCTAAAAACCAGGCTTCCTTAAAAGAAAACAATAGAGAGACAAGGAATTAGCATATAATTTGATAAGACATATTCAAAACATATTCGCATTATAGGGCCACAAAACAATTCTGCTTTCCATAAACATTGCCTCAAAATTTCTGAGACGAGGCTTCTGACACAAGTTTTTAAAGGGGAAATCAGATCTGGGTCTAGGGCAATCTGAACTTTTGAATCTCTCAGTCAAGACCCAATTAAAATTTTAACTCACTCCTGACCAAACAGGCCTTGGTGCTAGGAAAGAAATTCTGCTTCTTGTGGTAATTTTTTAAAAAAAAAAAAAGATATTTGAAAAGAAAATAACAAATATTCAGAAGCTCACTTGTTTAAGTTCTGTAAATTGCAGCAGTTTTGACACCCCACCCCCACATTTGAATTTGGCCCTGCATAAGCACTCTTTCTGTCCTGTGCCAAATTCAGATGGGTTGAGCCTTCCCCCTCCTCTTCACAGCTAATGGGAGGAGGGGGAATGTTAGATCCGTTTGATTTTGGTGATGCAGAAGCACCATCGCTGGTACAGCACCAAATTCAAATGGGTTGAGCCATCCCCCTCCTCCCATTTGCCATGAAGAAGGAGGGGAGGTTTGAAGAAGGAGATTTGAGCAGCCTGGGAGGATACTGAGGCAATCAGCGGTGGTGGATCCAATCTGTCACCGCTGCTTGCCTTGATAAATTCCCAGGCTGATTGAATCTTCTCTTCAAAAAAAGGTGTGCTTTCACCCCCAACCCACCTGATTGGGGGAGGAAGGCATGCCTGCCCACAAAGGTCCCACATGCTTGGTGCACACTTTCCCTACTGCTGCCCCACCCCAAGGCCAATAGTGCTGGCCGTGGCAGCACTTTCATCCCCACCCACCAAGGTACTCCAGACCTCACCCACCCACCCACTAAGTCCCCTGAGAAAAAAAAATCCCTCCAAAATGGCAGTGGGTCAGGGACCTGGTGCCCAGGAAAAAAATATTCTGTAGGCAAACCCTGATCTGGGCTTCTCCTTTTGGGGTCAGGCTGAGGTAGCATCCCACCAGAGGAAGGGATGGTTTAATGGAAGACCTTTAAAGTGACCCTTTACAATGCAATCAGACACATACCTTTCCAACTGTTTGATCATACTCGAAGTTCCCTTACAGGTTGATATAACATTTTCCTTCTCAGTCTCAGTCTCTGTCTACAGAATTTTTGGTTGTGATTTTCAATCAAAAAGTTGAAAAGGAAGAAATCTGGCAGAGTCATCCAATTTTTCATTCAAACAGAAGAGGCTTTGACTACTATTTAGTGATTGTGTGAGTCTGGCTGTGTGAGCTGCACTGGGATTAGCTTGATTTGAATGCATTTTGCTAGATGTTTTTCTGAGTGCTGGTGGTAGGATGCTAAATATACCCAGCTGAGCTATGAAAAGAAGCAAAGTAACCTTGGATCACATGCTGTAGTGAGACTAAAAAAGGCAGTTTGTGTTGGATAGGAGTTTATTGCTCAAGGGACTATGTTTAGAAAGCCACAGGGGAAGAGCAATGTAATATCGCTTGAGAAAACAAGCACTGAGCTTAATACACAACAAGATGCTGTGGTGGTATGATGCAGCTTGGTTCCTCCCCCTGATCCTTCAAGCAAGAAGATGTAGATGCTATTTTAGACATAGCTCACCTTGCCAAGAATATGAAATGAATTCTAGAGATAGGATATTCAGATTTTATGGACTACAAATATTATAATTCTCTATTTTAGAAATCCTATCTAACATAAGAACATAAGAACATAAGAAGAGCCATGCTGGATCAGGCCAAAGGCCCATCTAGTCCAGCTTCCTGTATCTCACAGTGGCCCCACCAAATGTGTCTGGGAGCACACTGTGACAACACCCTGGATTCAGGAGAAATACATATGTAAATTATCAGCCAATCCCAGCAGAAGGGCAGGGGATTGTATGGTATAAAAAGGGTGGAGCCTGGTCTGTGAGAGTCAGTTAAGAAGAGTTAAGAGTTGAGGGTTGTTGAGAGTGAGTGCTGAGAGAGCACTGCTCTGTTAGAGTTCAGTCAGGCAGTGAGGGCTTTACTGTTTACTGGTTATTAAAGACAGAGAGGCTTGAAGAGTTGAATTAATCTATTCTATGTTTAAGGCAATGCATACCAACTTCAGACATTATTGTATTTATTTATTTTCTCAATAAACATCATTATTATTTTTATATTATACATCTGAGTCTGTCCCAGTTCATAAAGTGACAATTTAAAAAGGTGGCAGCATTACCAAGAGGATCCTGTGAAGATCAATAAGTTGGTTCCCTACAGTACACATTTTTTCATCACAATCACACGTTTAAAAGGGAGGTGTTGTCACACACACAAGACTAGATATCTATCTCCTGACACTACTCCCCTGCATCTGGTCCTTGAAGTACCCCGGTTTTAAGTTTGGAGATTACACATCTCCATCATGGTCTGTAAACTGTGATGTACTTTTCCTCCAGGAATCTGTCCAATTCCCTTTTGAAGGCATCCAGGCCAGATGCTATCACAACATCCTGTGGCAAGGAGTTCCACAGACTAACAACACGCTGAGTAAAAAAAAATCTTTTATCTGTTTTTACTCTCCCAACCCTAATTGGGGTGAATGTCCCCTAGTTCTGGTACCTTACAGACACCTAGCAAATCCCTAAATGTGACGCCCCTGGAGCAAAACCTAAATTGGAAGGCTTGGAGGATTAGGTAGGCTTAGTTCAGCCTGAGGTTCCTGCTCAGACAGAAAGCTCACAGCTAGCTGTGGGGCAAGAACAGTCCTATTCAAAAAGAGTAATATTCTAACATATATTTCTCTGTCTTTATATGTACCTCATTATTTGAGACCCTAAACTATAACTTCTTTGGTTTGCTCTAACATTGTCCCAGAGTCGTCACAATGCAGCAGTTCCATCATGAGAGCAAAACAGTTGGCTCTTCTCCATTGGCTGTTCTGTCTTCAGTACAGCATTGTTAAAAATAATTAGGGATGGGCACAAAACACCAAAATGGCATTTCGTTTCATTTGGGTTTTTTATTTCTTCCCCTTGTTTCGTTTCATTTACTATGAAATGATTATTTTAAAAAATTGTTTCATATTTTGTTTTGTTTCATTTTGTGTTTTTAATTTTTTTACACTGTTTGGGCCATGGTCGCACTGTTTTTTCTCCCACTGACCAGCTGGCCTGTGGGGAGGCTGTTAGGTTCTCTTTTTTTTGTTTGTTTTTTTACCCTCTCACCAACCAACTGGCCCGCTGGCCCAGTTGGCGCTTTTTTGTTTTTTTGTTTGGTTTGGGTTTTTTTTACCCTAGCACCGACCAGCGGGGAGGCCGGTGGGTGCTCCCCCCCAGTGCTGACCAACTGGCCTGTAGGCTGAGTCAGCATTTTTGTTAGTTTGTTTGTTCTTTTACTCTAGCTCAACCAGCCGGTCTGCGGGTCAGTGCTATTTTTTTTTACCCTATCACCAACCAGCTGGCCTATGGGCTGGGTCAGCACTTTTTGTTTTACCCTACCACTGACCAGCTGGCCCTCAGGCCAGGTCAGTGCTTTTTGTTTGTTTGTTTTGGTTCTTTTACCCTAGCACCTACCAGCTGGCCCATATTTCATTTTTTGTTTTGTGCCCATCCCTAAAAATAATGGTTTCCTGTTGATTCCTAGTATATAATCCTCAAATAACCACAGTCAAGACCAACTGTATCTTGAAAGAAAACATAAGAGAATGACTCTAATGGAGCTTTTGTACTTACTTATGTTAGTTCCGTAAAAGGGGAAGGCAAATGAAGTCAAGAGTGGAGAGCTTAACGATGTAACAGTTACCTAACAGAAGGTGGTCAGTGAATATTCATTATAAGTCTATTATTCTATGCTTCAGAACTGAAAATGGGTAGAGTAAGTTTTTAAAATAATGTGTCAAGATGGTACACTAGATCACAGACTTGATTCAGTTATAACATGTTGTCAATGACTGCTAGACTACTGGATGTGTTGCCTGCCAATTTCTACTTGACAAATCAACCTACACTTATTCACTCTTATTGAAATTGAGCTCTGATGCATTTAGGAAACAACCCAGAAATATTACTTGTGTTTTGTTTTGTTACAAAATGAATTTTAAAGTAGTTTCATTATGAAATAAAACAAAATGAAATGAAATGCTAAAGGACCCAGGAGAGCAAGCATTTTTAGGTTACCCCCTGACATTTGGAAATGTTTGGGGGTTACAGAGCTGAGTTATGAAGCTCCAAAGGAGGTGCCCCTAGGAAAAAAACCTTTCTAATGCATGCTCCGCGGGTGGCTTGTCCACCCGCGGTGCGGATTTGCCCCTCGCGAGAATGGCGAGGGGTGAGACAGGACCTGGAGGTCCTGGATGGAAGGGGGGAGGAGCGCCCTATAAGGGGCGGCTCCTCCCCCCAAACGACATCAGTCTGCTGCCGGCGTTCGGAGAGGATCTTCGAACGCCGGCTGCACAGAGGGCGCCGCGTGGCGGGCGCCATTTTGAGGGCCGCACCGGCGGCCCACCCCGCAGCGTGGCGCCGCTCTCTGGTCGGGGCTTAGCCGGCAGCAGTTGGCTTGGCCCGGGCCGCCAGAAGCAGAGCCCGCTGGGGAGGTGAATGGACGGCAGGTGGGGGGAGTGGCATCGGCCTCCCCTCCCGAGCGAGCAGGGCTGTGCAGCCTGGGCAGCGTGAAAGAGAGCCGGCCGCCGGGCTCCAGCCCCTTGGAGGCCGCGGCGACGGCGAGTCCAGTGCGGCGCGGCGGCACTCCCCAGCCGGGCGAGAGCCGAGGGAAGCCGGCGGAGCCCAGGCTGGGGAGCAGGCCACCGCATCCAGGGGAGCGGCGGCTGGAACAAATAGAAGGACGGCGCGGCCGGCTCCCGGCCGCGGCCCGACGGCAGACTGGGGGGAGCGGCATTGGCCCTCCCCTCCTGAGCGGGGCCGCGGAGCCCAGGCGGCGCGGCGCGGTGCCGGCCGCCACCACCCCTTTTTTACCTTACTGGCCGGGGATGGGGGGCAGCGAGCTGGTCGAGCCGGGAGGGACTGGCGGGCGGGCGCGTCACCCCTCCCCTCCCCCTCGGCAGGCCGCGGCGCCGCGGCGAAGGACTGCGCGGCCGGCCCGGGCCGCGGCCTGGCAGCAGGTTGGGGGGAGTGGCATCAGCCCTCCCCCATAGTGCGCGGAGCCCAGGCGCCGTGGAGAGGGGCCGGCCGGCTTCCCCCCCCGCTAATTTAAATACCCTGGGCCGGCGACTGGGGGGGAGGTGACCGGGCGCAGCCTGGAGGAACGTCCAGGCTGGCGGGCGGGTGCCTCACCCCCTCCCCTACCTCTTGCGGACCGTGCTGGGGAGCACCGGGCCCCTACAGAACCCCACCCAGCAGCGAGGGGTACTCCCTCAGACCCGGGAGCGGGCGGGACAGTCCATCCCCCCCACACCGGGAAGCAACAGCCTACCCGCCCCTCATTCCCTGGAGCCAGCCGGGGCTGGGGGATTGCATGTTGGGAGTGGCAGGGTCCATAATACCCATGACATCTTGCCATGTAGATTGGCAACTTCCGCCAGGGTGGGGGGATAAACTGCGGGGAGCGAGGCATGAGAACACATGGAGAGCCAGGCTGGATCAGGCCAAAGGCCCATCTAGTCCAGCTTCCTGTATCTAACAGTGGCCCCACCAGATGTGTTTGGGAGCGCATGAGACTAGTTATCTGTTTCCTGATACCGCTTCCCTGCATCTGGCGCTTGAAGTACCCTGGTTTAAGCCGGGAGGTTACACATCGCCAGCATGGGTTGTAACCGTGATGGACTTTCCTCCCCCATGGCAGGGAGTTCCATAGACCTGCAATGCGCTGGGGGAAAGATATTTTCTTTTGTCAGTTCTTGCTGAAAATGCAAAGGTGCGGGGAACAGTCAGGGCGGCAGGAAGTTGCTATATGTTGCAAAGATACAGGGGAACCCTTGCCATGCGGAGGCCATGTGGGGATTGATATCCATGGCTCTGGTAAAGCCAATATCAGAAACATCCCTAAAGGCAGTGCATTCTTAGATCTAGTATGTTCATCATCTCAAATTCTTTGTGTGTGTGTGTGTGTGTGTGTGTGTGTGTGTGTGTGTGTGTGTGTGTGTGTGTTTTTCCACTTTCCAGGCTACGCCATTAAGTCATTTTCAAAGAAAAGAATACAGTGCTATTATGTGCTGGACGAACAAGGGATTCCTTTGCCCTAACATTAGCTGACATTGGAATACGTTCGGTAAAGCTTGCATAAACCTTTGACACGTCTTGTCACTCTCATCTTATGAGGCCTTCCGGAAAGGTGCTATGTTGAGAGCAAGAGAAGTTATAACTCAGTAAAGACGTTTCTAGATCTCTGTCTCCGGATAACACTCCCCTGCACCTGGCCCTTAAAAAGTACACTGGTTTTATGCCGGGAGATAACACATCTCCTTCATGGATTGTAAACTGGGAGAGACGTTTCCTCCAGCCCAGATGCGAGCAACACATCCTGTGGCAGGGAGTTCCACAGACTAATACAAGCTGAGTATGGAAGAGTTTTCTTAGCTGAAGGCATTCAAATTGGCAACTGCACACTGTTCATCTTCTATTCCACCCCATAGGAAGAACATCAGGAGAGCCGTGCTCGATCGGGCTGAAGGCCCATCCAGTCCAGCTGCCTGTATCTCACAAGTGGCCCCACCAGATGCCTCGGGGAGTGCGTCGGACTAGATACCTGTCCCCTGATGCCTCTCCCCTGCATCTGGCCCTGGGGGTACCCGGGTTTCTCCGTCATGGTTTGAAGTACCCTGGCTGGAGGCGCCCTGGTTGCTCCATCAAGGGAACCCGGACGGCAGTGTTGCAGGCGATGAGCGATGCCCCCCTGGTTACACAGGGAGGCTCGCTTTTAAGCATGGGAGGCACCACAGCGGGTGGTGGGCACAGGAACCCGGCCAGGCCCAACTCTCAGAATCGGGGCGCGTCCCGCACGTGCGGGTCAGTGGGAACAGGGGAAAGCCTTGGTTCACAATACGTGGTCTCGTTGCAGTGTTCGAGCAGATGGAAGCAGCCATGGGATCGGCAGCGGGGTACAGCTCAAGCGCTCACGTCTGGCCCCGCAGAACGCTGACGAGGACGAAGCCCTGGCAGCGGAACCAGGGGGAGGAGACCAGCCCCGAGGCCTGCAACGGAGAGCACAGCGATCAGTGAGTGGGCGTGCGCACCCGAAACCGCGCTCACGATCATTTGGCCTTGGCTGGGCAGTAGTTTCTGGGCCGGGTAGCTGCCCCGGCGCAGGGAACAGCCCAGGCACTGCCTGCCCAACTACCAGTGGCCAGGCTTACGACGTGGAGGCCGACCCATCGTGGATGCCCGGCTAGCCCCCTAACAGGTGGGGCTGAGACCAGTCCAACCGGCACTTCCAGGGGGCGGGCTAGGTCAGCACCACCCAACTCTGCCGGGACTCCCCCCAATGGGGGCACCTGGCCGGTTGCCGGGCTGGTCAGTGATCAGCCGTTTGGCTGAGGGAATGGCACCATGGCCAGGGAGGGGTGCAGCCCCGGGCTACCCCGGGGTGGCAGTGGCCGCCATGCCATAGGGCGACTACGCCTCACCATTTGGGCATCTTGTGTCTCTGCCCACTAGGGAGAACAGCTAGCGGGGGGCATTCATAGACATCTTCAGCTTAATCGCTGGGGAGCAGGATACCAAGGAGTTTGACGGGGAAGACCCACGAGGCGGGGAGCGCAGGCTCAGGAAAAGCCGCTTGCTCCTGGGCAATATAGCTGCCAGCCTACCTGAATTTCTGTCTTGACCTCACAGGCCCACACATAGGGGGCCCAGGTGAGGCTTAAGTATCTAGGTAATATACGGGCTGGTGGGGATTTTCCGGGCCATGCCTGGCTTGCGTACAACAAGGAATTTCGTCGGGGGGTGGCCCTGGACACGTACGTCCGTGCGAGGAGCCGCTGCCACCCACTTGTGACAGTTCGGACCTCTGTAGGCTGATACGGGGCGAGCGGTACGACAGTGGCCACGCCATAAAGACGGGGCCGGACAACACACCCACCCACGCTGAAGGCCAGCCGGGTCAGGTCCCACTGGTCTGCTGAGGCTATAATGGCCAGGGAGGCTACGGCAGGAAACCCTGCCGTTTTGATCATGAGTGTGTCATTGGTGGGGCGCACCGCCAAGCGACCGGTTGCAGCGGAGCCCCCTCCCCGCAAGGACGGCCCATGGAGGGGGGAGGGCCCTAGAAGTGGGAGGTACGGAGGGGACCCCCCCTTGGTAAAGGGGCTCTTCCCGATTGGTCTGGAGTTGTTGCGGCGATGGGCTGCGGCATACCCCGTTATGGCAGCAGTGCGTTTCTAGTGCAGGATTTTGAGGGGGGGTTCCGTATTCTGTTTAAGGAGGCCCACATACCTTGGTTAGCACCAAACGGTAACCCTGGGATGTGGCAGTAGGGGTGGCAGACGACAGCACCCCCAAGGAAGTCCGGGGGGGCGTGTCCGCGGCCCCTTCTATGAGCCACCAATACCATCTCTGTGAGTGTCCCCGATGGACTCGGTAACAGAGGTAGTGCCAGGGGAGTTTCGGGTACTCCATCACCCGTCACATCCTGGTGGGGTATCTAGAAAGGACGGGAGATCACTGGAGCATCTACATAGGCCGGGTAAATACGGTGCGCCACTTGGAAGCCCACCTGTTCTGTGGACCCACCGGTTCCGGCAGGTACAGAGCCCTGTTGGAGCAGTTTCGCTCACTGGCCCGCGGGCAGGGGCCTTCCAGTAGTCGAATGAACGACCGAAGGGCCCAGTCAGGTGCTCACCTTCCTGGGCATAGGGAGGGACACCGGGGGGAGGAGTTCACTGCCTTCAGGGACGCCCAGGGCCTGTCCTAATGGTCCCCCCCTGGCCATGGGGCACCTTCAGTCATTCTTGGTCTCCCTACATCACAGGGGACTGGCTCCGAGCCCCTCGAAGGGGCAGTTGGCCGCTTCAGCGGCGGCGGTAGGCCATGATCTGTCCCCATTTGCCGGCAGGGAGGTAGGCCTCTCAGTCTTTGACAGATGCGTGCGGCCGTGGCCGGCGCTTTAACGTGTTACTTGTTTCCCCAGGAGCGGAAGGCGGCGCATGGCGAGCGAGAATTAGCTGGGTGGGTCACAGCTACATGGACCAGGCCAAGGGAAGCGCACGTAGGACAAATGGGCAACCATGGCGGGGTGGGGAACGAGAGGAGCATGGTGGCCCGAGCGCCCCGGTGTAACTATGCTTGCGGAGGGGGCATCTCGACGGGCATTCACCCGATTCACTTGGGGGGGAAAGGACTTAACCAGGCAAACTGGCGAGTCCCTAATCCTCAAATTTGGGCGACCTGGCGTCTGAGAAGGCCCGGGTTACGGCCTGCAGGGTGCTCTGGTTGATGATGATTTCGCGCCAGATTGGGAGAGCAAACTGTGACCCTCACAAAATGGAACCACTCCCGGAAAGGGGTGAGCAAGAGGTTTGTCGGGCGGCCTGCCGGGATTTGGAGGCAGTGATGGGCCACCCGGAGACCAATGGACGCAGGACAGAGCCATGCAGGCCGGACGGTGTATACCTGACGGACATGGGCACCGAGTGGTTCCTGCTGGAGTGGAGGAGGGGCCGGGCTATGGAAGGGGCTGTTAATGGGTGACCGGGGCCATAGCAAGGCTAGGCCCTCGGCAGTGGCGGCTAAAAGCTGATGGAGGGCAGCGGTGAGCATAAAACTAACAGCTGAACACAAACCTCCTCATCCACAGCACTGCGGGCCAGGAGGTCTCGGTGCTGGGGTGGGAGAGAGGAAACGCCTCCCTGCCCTGGGAATATCCCAGATGGGTGACAGAAGGGGCATGGAGGATTAAATAAATTGACTGGCCTGGTGGGTGCTGTCGGACGACTGCACCACCTGGGGGTTCGTGGCTCGCCCGATGCTGCCTGGTTGGAGGGGTCCCGGGAGACCCCGGGGTTCCAACCAAGTTATGGATGCCTGGCCCCTCCTGTTGTGGTTGTTAATGTTTGGTTATATGTGTTAATAAAGTGTGGCCCATTTACCCCCAACACACTGTCTCGCCTGATCATTTCGAGTGGGGGGGCAATGGGAATAGGAAGCTGATCAGGTGAGTAACAGTGCTGCCACTTCTTCCCATTGATTCCAGTTAGAAAGGTTTTTTCCTAGGGGCACCCCCTTTATAGCTTCATAACTCAGCTCCCTGAACCCCTCCACATTTCTAGGGGTTTCCTAAAATTGCATATAGAAGGTACCCCTGCCATTCGCATGTCTCGGATCAGTAATTTTCCATTGCAATTTTTTATAAAAAGTAAATATGCAATGGAAAATTACTGATCAGAGGCATGCAGATGACAGGGATACCTTCTGCAAGCGATTTCAGGGAACCCCTTTAAATTTGGAAAGTTTTGGTTTTCAGGGAATAGAGTTATTAAGCTCCAAAGGAGGTGTTGGGGTGCTTAATTGAAGGAGTGCTTTACCAATCATAGGGTTAATTTACAGTTTCCCCTCTCTCTGGTAAAGTTCTGATCCAAACCTTTCCAAATTTCAATGCAGAGCTTGAGAAAGCTCCACTGCCCTTTCCTCTAGAATGAATTGTTTCATTTTAGAGGGGGAAATTGTGTTTCATTTCATTTCGTAGCAAAACACTGGCTGGTGTTTTGTTTCATTTCAAAACATTTTGAAATCTTATGACATGACAAAACAGCATGTCATTTTTCATAAGGTGCACATCCCTATTTGTAAACACATGAGCTCAAAATAAGACTCACAGTAGAACTGAATGCGTATTTGTAAAAAAAAAAAAAAAAGTATTTATCTCGTGTTATTTTTAATATAAGGAAAAGTCACTTTGAAATGAGTTCTTCCTGTCCTATGGTAAAGCTGTCTTCATATACTTAGGCCATTTAGAAACACACATTGGAAATATCAGAAGTACAGTAGTATCTTGTATAAAGGAATTAATTTGTTCCAAATGAAATTATGTTAAGCAAATTTTCCTTTTTCCTATTTTGTTTGTTTTACAAACAATGGGAAAGTAGATCACTGAGTAAAAATTTAGATCTTTAAGATAAGGTACACCCTGTTACATTTGTTAAGCCAAAGGTTTAAGTTTGCTTATTTTTTAAAAAAATGTTGTTAGGGTAAAACGAAGAATTTTTTTAAAACTTCTCAACTTTTAGGGTGATAATGAAGTGAAACAAGGTTAAATCTTACTTTTCAAAATGCTGAGGATAGTGCTGACAAGAAGTACTGTATTTGTCTGGGTTCTTCACCCCCCACCACTCCCTAAAGGCAGCTAAAACAATTTTGATTAGCAAAGGCTGTGAAGTGTCACAGAGTTAATAGCATCCTGAAAGGCAGGGCATATCAGTTAGATTTAACTGGTCTGCACAAAGTCGTTCATAAATAAATTCACAGACTCTCCTGACAAAACATTTTGTGAGGAAAGTGAAATTATAGGTGTACTCTTGACAGTCAAATTTATACGCAGAGCAGTCAGAAGAATTTTATTAACATAAACAAGTCAAAAGTATCTTAATCCCAGCTCAGAGGACATAGGCAACCTCAGAAGATGAATTCATGACAAGAAAGTTATCTCGGATATAATTCAGTCTTTCTCCAGGGATAGAAGAATATATCAGCCCCCTCTTTTTCCTTCCTTTTCTTGAACAATAGAAGCTCTGAGGGGACATCCAAGAAGAACACATGGGCTTGCAGAAATGTCTCACAATTTTAATGGATTTCCCTCCCCATAAAGGTCAAAACAGCCATAATTTTGGATAGACGACTAAGGTCTTTTGTGAGGAAATGGTTAACATGACAGACAACACTCGGTCTTCAATTATTTATCACAGTTTCATGAAATTTGGAGGGCATTAAACGGGTGGGCAGCTGTGCTTGGCTCCCAGGTCAGGTTACTGTCTCACACCCAAGGAACACAGAAAGACCATTTTGGTTTGTCTTTGCCACTAGGCCTTCCACCACGCTTTGTACGCCTGGTGAGAGCTGTCTATAATTGTTTTTCCTGCTTGAATGCTCCAAGGCGACATCAAACAGCTCTGATTGTACAGAATCAATATCTTAGTGCCAGCAGTAGCAAAACGGTTTCCAGGTTTACTCTTGATCGAGTTACCAATTTCACCCCCTCCAACACCACATCCAAAGCAAGCAAAAATGCCATGAGCTCACATAGCACTCTTCCTTCCTTGACTACTACTTCTACTATTTCTTCTGTCCCTTTCTTGGTGCTGTAGATTTTGCATATGTGTTTTCATATATCCCAGCAAGAGTCCCGTAATTAAGAAGACGAAGCTAACAGAAGGAACTTGTCTGAGTGGTTTATGAAACTATAGGCAAGGCACAGTAATTTGTTTGTATTTAGTAGCTTAGTTAATTGATCATGGGATTTCTAGATTTTTAGATTACAGATGCTGTAATTGTTCTTTCTGAGTGCTCCATCTGACCCACACTTATAGACACCTAAGCTTGGTCTACCTGGTGAAAAGGCCTAGCTAGGGAGGCTCCAATACCTAGCTTAGGCCTAGGCTTGCTCTAGTTTCCAGTGAACAAAGAGAGCTGCTCAACCAGTTGCTGGAAACACGATAGGAAGCTAAGCCTTGAAAAATTCCCAAGTAGGCCTTTTCTGCAGGTAAGCCTTGTCTAGACGCCTATAGGTATGGATCTGGATCATCCCAAATAAAGAATTATGGAATTTGTAACCCCCCTATTTTTTCAGTGGTGGTTGGTGCAGGATAATATTTATAACATGGTTTTTTCATTCCGGGAGGTGATTTCCTACTTTGAATGGATTAATCCATTTCTAATGCATTTCTACACAGTAAAACAAGTACACATGTGCTGAGCTTGATTAAACATAATTAGACATGGGCACGACTTGGCGAAATTGTCATTTCCATTTTCGGTTATCGTTTCCGTTACGTAACGGAAACAGTAACGATAATTAAGCCATCAGAACTCAAACTCGAACCGAAAAAAGAAAAATTTGGTCAGGTTTTTTGTTTCCGTTTGTGGCATCGCGGCGATCGCGCAATGCGAAGCACAGAAAAAGTTTTAAAAGTTTTTTTTTAAAAAACGACTCCCGCCCAAAAAGCAGGCGAAAATATGCCTGCCTGAGGCTTTGCCACCTACCAGAGGGGTGATTTCTGGGCGGTCCCCGGCCTTTTTCCCCCCTTCTCCTGTCCTGGGCTGCTTGCACCAGGCGGGGGTTCATCCGCGTCGTCTGTCTCTCGCTGCATGCCATGCAGTGGGGGGGGGTCCAAAATGGCGACCACAATTTTTCTTTTGAAATCGTGGTCAAACAACACACCAAATCACCACAGAAACATGTGAAATTTATTTATTTTAAATGCCTGAATTTTAATAGTAGCAGCAGTGGGTTTTTTATAGCAATAAAACGTCATATTGATTTTATTTTATTTTATTTTATTTTTATTTTTTTAGACCTGCCCATTTGGGCTGGGCATGGGATGGGACCATGCAATTTTTTTGAACCATTCCACCAATGGCATCACCAGGTTTTTAACTGAGACTTCTGGATGTCTTGGAGGGCATAAAAAGCCGAGGCAGCTTCCAGAAATCGCAGTCGGGTGTATGGATGTGGTTGAGGGACGAGGGCTGGCTGCTGGTGCTGGTGTGATCCGATCGAGATTGAGGAGGGAGGCTGGAGGCTTTAGGATTTAAGTTAGGCAGGCAGGGAGGGAATTGAATTTAGAAAATAATTTCTTTGATTCCCTGCAGCTTTGTCTGCTGAAGGGAATAGCAGTTTATTCTTTATTTCTTCTCTGGCAGTTTGAGGATTTTTTTCTGCTATTGGATAAAGGGGGAGGTTCGACTGGGAGTGGGAGGTGTGGATTTATTTTAAAAATATATTATATACTACCATTTATTTTCTATTTTCCCAACTTCAATTTGCTTGCACACACACACATTTGGGGTACAAGCCAAGAACAGAACCTCTATCCTTCCTAAGTGATATCCTAACTGCCCACTCGCCCGTCTGCCTGCGCTGCCGCCCGCCCACTCGCCCACCCGCGGCCACCGCCCACCCATGGCCCCCCGCCACCACCACCCACCCGCACCTCCCCCACCTCCCACCCCACCCGCTGCCTAGGGTGCAAAAACACCTAGTGCCGGCCCTGATTGCGGGACACCCCTATGCTCTGGGAAGTCAAATCACACTAAATCACGGTGGAAATGACAAATGACAAATGGAAATGACAAATTTTTGAAAAATTTCGCGACAAATGGAAACGAGCCGAAACGGACCCGTTCCGACAAACGAAAACTTGAAACGTCATTTTTTCTGGTTGTGCCCATGTCTAAACATAATTAATGCATTTCAATAAGATAACATGTTGAGTACACTCTGGACAGCACTGGCAACCTATGTTGTATCCTGTTAACTGCTGGTTTGAGGTTTGCTAAGAACTACATAAGTCAGAGAGAAGAGGAAGAAGAAAGTAAAAGAGAGGGCATTAAAATGGCTGTGAATGTGGCAGGAGGCTCACAACAGAGATTCTGGAAAAGCTGGCTTACAAAGGAAAAGGGAGTCACAAAAGTGATCCAGTAAACTCTATGGGTCATTGAACAGTGTCCGATCCTAAATTTGCAGGAAACATCTCAAGTGACCACATTATTATCCACTATCCAGCCTACTCACATGCAACAGCGCCTCCAGAATAGCCTATTAACAGCATAAGGGATGCCATACTGAACTCCAGCTGTGTAAGCATCAGGAACATTAGAAAATATTTTACTTGGCTCCCTCAAAAAGCACCTGGACAAAAGAAATCAACTTACAAAAATTTTGACTTGAGAAATTTTGACTTTTTCCAGACTAAAGAGCCCCAAATGTTTTAGCCTTTCCTCATAAGGGAGGTGCCCCAGCCAAGTAATCATTTAGTCCCTCTCTTCTGCACCTTTTCCAGTTCCACCATGTCTTTTTTGAGATGCAGTGACCAGGTATTACTATCGTTTTGTATAATGGCATTATAATGTTGGCTGTTTTATTTTCATTCTCCTTTTTGATAATCCCTAGCATGGAATTAGCCTTCTTCACCGCTGCCACATATTGTGTAGATACCTTCATTGAGATGTCCATCAACACACCAAGATCTCTTTCCTGTTCCATCACGGATAGCTCAGAGCCCATGTGCTGATAGATAAAGTTTTGATTCTTTGCCCCAATATGAATTACTTTACATTGAAATGCATTTGCCATTTTGCAACCCATTCCTCCAGTTTAGAGAGATCCTTCTGGAGCTCTTCACAATATTCTCTGGTTTTTACCAGAGTTTTTTGTCATCTGCAAACTTGGCCACCTCACTGCTTATCCCTGTCTCCAGGTCATTTATGAACAGATTGAAAAGCACCGATCCCTGGGGAACACCACTTTTCGCTTCTCTCCATTGTGAAAATTTCCCATTGACACCTACTCTTTGCTTCCTGGATCTCAACCAGTTCTCAATCGTAGGTGAGCGCCACAGGCCTGAAATGCAAGTAACCATCACTAGAGATGGGCACGAAATGAACAATTTTTCATTTCCGTTTTCATGTTTTCATTTCATTAACTAATTTTGAAATTACAAACGAATTTTGTCTCTAAAATGAAACGAAATGAACAGAAACACCGGAAATTTTGTCGTGCGTTTTGTTTCCATTACTGCAATATGAGTGAATTGCTTAAAATCCTTTAAAAAATAACAAAAAATTGAAATAAATGGTAACGATATGGTAACGAAACAAATGAAAATGAAAACTATTTTTGCGAAAATTCACAAAAAATGGAAACGAACCAAAATGGACCCTCCAAACGACAAGGGACAAACAAAATGCCATTTTTAAATTCGTGCCCATCTCTAACCATCACTGAAGAACAAAGTCAAAATAATAAATACTGTGGTATTTTTGATCACAAGGTATATTTTCCAGATCACAAGACGAGATTCAATTCATTTGAAATATTATATTGAAGGGGAGCTTTCTGAATATAATTCAGTTTAATACCCTGGCCATTGGCCTCCCGTTGCCTGGCAAGGCCTCCCGCCATCTGTCGCAGCTGCTGCCAGGTTCTCCAGAGACGGCAGCAAGGCCTCCCGCTACCCATTGAGGCCACTGCTGGGCCTCCGGAGGCAGAGGCAGCACAGTCCACTGCTGCCCAGCACGGCCAATGCTAGGGCTCCAGAAGTGGTAGTGAGGCCTACCGCTGTCCGGCGAGGCTTCTCACCATCTGGCACAGCTTCTGCCAGAGCCTTCCAGGGTGCCGCCGCCGCCACGACCGCTGCCACCACTGTGATCACCGCTGCCAATGCCATCCAGGTAAGCCAAAACGGGGGGGCACAAAACAGAATGAACCAAACAATTGGTTTTCTGTTTTGTGCCTACCTCTAATGTTTATACCAGCTATTTAAAGCCAGTTCTGTACTTCTTTTCCTTTTGCAATAAACCTTGCCTTGATGTTACAAATTGAATGGGTAAAACATTTTTGTGTAGGATACCCAAATGCCACAATTGCTGCCCTGGGTTATATCTGTAAAGATGCTCAGTCATCCAGGTGAATTTATCTAAAAGTCAGTCTGATGAAGCTGTTTGGATGAGCAGTGAAATGTTTCAATCTCTCAAGAAAAGAAGCCAATTTACCATGACTCAAGGCTGCTCTCGATTGTGGAATTCAGATATATTAAAGGGGGAGGGGAATCATTTTTTCATTTTATATCACTTCACCCATGTGGTCATTCATCATTTAGTGAGTCCACATCACCACATATATAACAGCAAGTTAAAAATTAAAGTTATGCTGCAAAAGGAGTAATATTATCTTTTATTCAATAAGGTATAACTTTGTTGTTCAAAAAAGGGATTAATTACAGGTAACTAGGCACTTGAATAACAAGTTACTTTCATGCTGTGCACTTACTCCCAGTATACAGCTTGTGATAGACCAGCCCCGAGGAAATATTGTCCTAGATAGATGAAAAGCTTCCCCATTTGTGCATTAAAACATATATGCAATCTCACAAAAGAAAAACGGCTTATAAAATCAAAAGATTTTTTCCCTTCCACACAGCCAAATTTAATATTGTCTTCATATAAAGAAAATCCACATGTGTTATTTGAACTAACTTAGTGTTTCTGGCATTGTTGTGTCATTAAATATGACATTTTCTGAAGCTGGGCAGGGGGGAGTCAGGCTTTAATATATTTCCTGCACTACCTTTGTTGAATAGAAATCATGATTGATCGACTGCCAGGATCTCAAAAGGAATAAGTTTCAAATAGAAATTCTCTAACTTTCTGTTATTCATAATTCCAAAATGTTTAGAAAGAAAGAAAGAGTTTATAGCCACATGTGTGCTGACAGAACCTTCCACCTGTTTTTCCCCTCATCTGGTGCAGTGGAGCATTTCAGCAATGCTTTCTGATGTCATGCCACTGTTGTTGAAATCTGTGGAGAGCAGTGCCTCAGATCTCATGGGCATGCTTGAAGAATCTGGTCATGGTTTTAGTCTGAATTTTACAGGTTCAGGACCCTGGACAGCTCCTGCAAACCCATTGACCAGTGCTAACTGCCCCCTTGAAACAAAACTCGTCAGCCTCCACCGGTAAAAATCTCATCTTGTTGCTCTCTGCAGCAGCTTGTTTCAATTATGGAGAAGATGGAAATATTTTGCTTGGAGGTATGGGCTATCTGTGAACTGCTTGTACCTGGAGCTTTTTTGAGGAAGGAGACATTTAAGAGCTATCTGATCAATGGCTTTGCTCATTTCCCCATTCCAGAGTTCAAACAAGGATTCAATAGAATCACCCATTGGAGAGGTAGGGAACTCCCCAATGGTGGTTTAAAATCATCTTGATTCATCAACCTTCTGGGACGAATTGTATTTGTCTGACTTCCCCCTCCCTGCCCCCTGGCCAGGCTGTGAGTTACAGTGGTCTGTCCAGGACAATGGGACTACAGAAAGTTCCTTTGCCTCAATGTCCCCACTGTCCCTATCAGGGCAGAAGACCAGGTCTAAGGTGTGGCCTGCAGGATGGGTTGAGGTAGATACATTTGGACCAGGGCCATTGTTGACATGGACATCATGAAGTCTTCGGACACCCCTGACAGAGTCGATTCAGCATGGATGTTAATGTCCCCCAGAACGATGAGCCGAGAGGACTCCAACATCAGCCCTGTTATCAGTTCAGTCAGGCAAGGTAGAGAAGTTGTTGTGCCACAGGGAGGGCGATAAGAGAATTCCTATCTTGTCCCTCGCTCCTACTTTTAAGTACATACATTCAAAACCAGCAAGTTGGGAAACATGACATCTAGCAAGAGGGATGGAGTTGCAGTAGACTATTGCCACTACACCACCCCACCACCCTGGTCTGGCCCATTGTAACACAGAGAAACAGAGCTGAGTGAGGTTGACACCCCCAGCCTCATGCAGCCAAGTCTCTATGATGCAAGTGAGATCAGCACGTTCTTGCAGGATCAGGTCCTGAATGATTGTTGATTTCCCATTCACTGATCTTGCATTTACTAGCAAAGTTTGCGGTCCAGGGATCCTGTCACTACATTTTTCAGAGCAATTCAAATTTGTATGTACCTTGGGAGTTATCAATACTCTGTAGTCCTTCCTTCATCTGTAGTGCTGAGAAACATTATGATAGCTATGTCTTCCATTACCCAATACAGTAAAAGCAGGTTTTTCCTACATTGCCTTGCATGTTGTTTTACTCTGGAATTTGAGCAATATCTGCGGCGTGAAGTGTGGCACTAAGTGCAGCGCTAAGTGCAATGCAAAGTGGACACTTCATGCTGCAGTTAGCACATGGATGAGGTGCATGCCAGAGACACAGCCTCTGGCTGGCCTCCCAACTTTATGGCCCCAGTAATTACCTGTGGAAAAAAGGGGCAGGGGAGGAAAGCCTGGTTGCCTGTCTCTCTCATTGCAGCTGCTAGAGATGTAAGTTTTTGTCTTAGTTTCTCAGTGAGCTTCTCTCTGTCCCATCATCCTGCAGCCTGTTGCTCAAAGCTTCTCAGTGAGTTTCCCTCAATCCCATCATGCTGCAGCAGCCTCTGGTTGCAGTATACAGGTAAAGGTCTTTAAACCTCTGCAGAATGCATAGAGTCCTAGGAATGGAGGCTTGTGGGGGAGCACATGGCTGGAATCAGAATATACAACCCTACATCATCTATTATTATTATTATTATTATTATTATTATTATTATTATTATTATTATTATTATTATTATTATTATTATTATTATTATTATTATTATTATTATTATTATTACCACCACCACCACCACCAGCAGCAGCAACAGTCAATGATAATTATAAAACATTGACTAGTAATATATAACAGATGCAAGTTAATATATTATTGTGTGAAATTTCACAACATTGTCCCCAAAGTCTCAAAGATGGCTCTGAAGTGTGTTTTATTCACAAGTGAGATATTTCTATTGTCAAGTCTCTGCATTTTCTTACTTCTTCCAATTGTTTAAGTTCAGCTCTGGCATCTCCTGCAATTGCAATGTCAATGCTGTCACTTTTTCTACTTGATATTCTCAAGCTGAAGGCTGGCAAGTTGTTTGTTTGTTTGTTTGTTTGTTTGTTTGTTTGTTTGTTTGTTTGTTTACATAATGCCCAATGCACTAGTTTTGCCACTCTATCTTGTCTAATATTGTAATCCATTTGTGCAGTCTTTGGACGTTCACAGATGAAGTATGACACAGTTTCACCTTTTTCTTGACAGAGTTGGCATTTGCTGTTGCCACTAATTCCTTGAGTCTTTGCTTTCTTCACTTTGGTTTGGAGTGCTTACTGTTGCGCAGAAAAAAAAATCAAGCCTTCATTTTTTTCTTAATAATCCTCAGTTTTAGTCATGACCATCTTGAATTACTATCATGCTTTCCATCAATATTTTTCAGGGGCTCTCTATGGATCCAAAGATTTATTTCCGTGACTGTTTAATTTATTTTCAAATTGTTTCCTATATTAATCCTTGGTTTCTCTTGTTTCTGAAGTATTCTCTATTTTCACAACTTTAGGTTGCTGTTTTTTGCCACTTGTACTAATATAATCACTTAGGATTCTTTTCCCCTTCTCTACTACATATTCTCTTTGTGGTAATCCATGACTTCCAATTGTTCATAGTAAATAAAACCTGTCCACATCACTTTTTTGGATGCAATGCGTGGTGCATGTTCATCAGTTTCCATATATTTCAATTCAGTTCCTCTAATTCATTTTGATTCCAATCTATATTTCTAAATGGAGATCTAATTATTAGAACTGCCCATGTGATGATGATGGTGGTGGTGGTAGTGGTGGTGATGATGATGAATGATGTGCTGTCAAGTCACCAAAGCAAAAAGCAAAGTGTGCTGCTTTAAAAGTGTCTCACAGTGCTTAAAACACTCTCTGGGTGGTTTACAATTTCATTATGCAGGCTATACACAGTGAGCTGGGTAGTCATTTTATCAACCTCAGAAGGATTGAAGGCTGAGTCAACCACAAGCCAGCTACCTAGGGTTGAACTTTAGGTTATAAGCGCAGTCTTAGCTGCAGTACTGAAGTTTAACCACTGCACCACCAGACTCCTGTCCTGACATGTTATTGTTAACCCTTTTTAGGGATTTCTAGGTCAAGTGTATTCAGAGGCTGTTTATTCTTCCCTTCTTTTGGGGGTGCCCCATGACTGTGCAGCTTGCCCAAGGCCATAGAGGCTGGTTCTACTTGCAGGAGGCAGAGTAGGGAAATGAACCCTCAACTACTGGCTCCATAGCCAGATTCCTACACATCTGAGCAACCCAGACCATTGTTAGTTCTTCATGTGAATGGAACTACGGTGCTTGAAGCCAGTTTTCCAAATAAACAAATAAATAAGAAAACCTCCCCAGCAAAGAATGGCTTCAAAACCAAAAGAAGAGTGACACTTCCAAACTTTGACACACTTATTGCCAACCCCTGTTCACTTCACACAAGCCAAAATGATGAACCTTTCAAACCACCCCCCATGCTCATCCTTCAATGGTCTTTCCACTTCTCTGAAGACAGTTGTGTACTGCTAAGGTAAATAGCACACTTATCATGATAGCAAAGTATAATTCCAGTAGCTGCACACATGAAGAAATCTATTCTTTTGAAAGAAGGCATTTTTCTTTCTAGCTGTATGGAGAGTTCACAAAGGAAAACTGTGCCACTGTAAACACTCTTTTCTTTTGGATTATGTATTGTCTGAAAAGACAGGAATAAATGCCACCATTATATTTATTGAATAGTATATTCTCTTTAAGTTTTCATATAAAACACTCATTCCATACAAAATCTGCTACTACAACTGTTAAGTAATATTTTCCCTTCTCTTCTATTATTTACACTTCCACAAAATTAGGTATCATAGACCAACTTTGATTAAAGAGACACCTAATATATTGCTCATAAGAAAAGGATGAAAAAGAAAGGGAAATCTTCAGAGAATATCAAAAGACCTAATATTATTCAGGTGTGTCTACTTTTTTTTCTTCCCAAGGTTTTTTAACCATTCTACAGCTGGCAACTTGGATATGACTTCTTTCTGATTATTTGTTTGCTATTATTTCCAACACAAAGAAGGAGAACTATGTTAATTTTGCTTTCTCTAACTGTTGGGAAATCCTGGTTTTAACAATCAAATAGAAATAAAAATTTAACCTCTCTCTCTCTCTCTCTCTCTCTCTCTCTCTCTCTCTCTGTGTGTGTGTGTGTGTGTGTGTGTGTGTGTGTACATACATACATACATACATACATACATACATACATACATACATACATACATACATACATACATGTTATTACCATTCCCTCTAACAATAAGCTGACCAGGTTGTTCACCAATCAGGTTAGAAACAAATGCAACAATAAACAAATCCAATTTTTAGGACTTATTCTGTAGTTGTGTGACATTGTAGCTGCTGTGAGCAGCTTTGGGTCCTCTATTAAAAAAAAGACAACACATTAATCTCCTGAGACCTGGTGCATTTCTCTGCCCACTACACCACGCTCGGTACCCAGGACTTGCTAGAAACACAAAAATACAGAAGTTCATAAAATCAAATAGAAGGAAATGTGAGCTTCCAGGAATGTTTTGGAATACAGATGAAAGAATACTGAGAAATTACTATTTTTTCCAGAGAGGAATGCAATGTTTATCATTGTCATTATGCAAAAAGTAGAACTTGCCAGCTTGCAAAAACCCATGGGAACCTCAGGTAGAGGAGGTGTCAGAAAATGGCAACCAAGATCAAATCAAGAGCATCCATCAGGAGTGACTGCTGTAGCTCTATATTAACTATTTCTGCAGGGGTTGGGTTTGATGACACTTGACATACCTTCCAGCTCTACAGTTCTGTGAGCCTATTGGTACCAGAAATAGATATACCTACTGAATTTGTCTAGCATGGATGGCTGAGATTCTTAGACCTTTTTTGGATGACAACATTCTAATATTTTTGAAATTTGTATATAAATTCATCAGAGGTAATATCAAACAAGAAAGAAGAGAAACCTAAAATATTTGCCCCTCCTTATCTTCACTCCTATAAAGTTTTATAATCACATATGCTTAAAAACACTTGGGTTTTTTTTACTTGAAATCAGGTGAATGGGGAGTGTATTACTTTACGTTTGATGTTTAAAAACACTCAATAGACTTAGATATGCGGTGGGTGCTTTCACATGTGCCCTTATGGCAGTATGCTTTGAATACCATTCATGAGATTGTGTGTATTGGTGACATTTTTCTTTTATTTTCTTAGATTCTGCCTCACAACCTCTCTTTTCTCTCAAACATTTGTCTTGCCTTTGTTTCTTCTAAAAAAAATAGGATTAAGCATCTTTGAGTGTACAATTTCTGTATCTCATCTTCTCTGCTAGCTTGCCTTTCTATTTTTCAGTTTTCCACCTTTTATAAAAATCTAGACTGCAAGATTCTATAGCACTAAAATAATTATATACAACCCAGGGAATTGCTCTCAGGCTGAACAGTGGCATTTTGCTGTCTAGTGAGGATGGGAATATGACTTCCACTGCAGTTGGGGAGATCAGTGTTTTCTGGATTTGTGAGGAAGCACTGGAGGAAATTTCAAGCAAATCAGAATAATTTATTGTTACATACAAATATGCAAAATCAAAAACCCTACACACATTCCAATCACTCTGAAACTCTATCTGTATAGGCTTCTATGTAATAATGTGCCACTCTACCCAGAAGCACTGTCCAATATTCTTATGGACAAGCGAAAGAAGATGGGAGAGGCAATGCTACTGTGAAGAAGACCACAGCCATAGATAGAGTGCCATGGTCATCATCAGCCTGAAGTGAACTGTCAGAGACCTGGCAAATGGGGGAACTGTTGAATTCTGTTCTGGACTCAAGAGTTGGTCACGGTCAACATTATAAATGGCACGGGTAAAGTGGCAGAGCAACTATGCATGAGATCTGCAGATGATTTAAAACTGGGAAGGGCATATAATATTTTAGAAGACTAAATTAGGATTCAGAATTATTTTTTCACAGATTGGAAAAGAGGCCAAAACAAATACAATGGGTTACAACTGGGGTAGAATGTAAGTTCTAAAATTTAGGCCAAAATAATTAGATACATGAATAAATGATGAATGGTATCTGGCTTGCCAATAGAATAGATGGCAATGATTTGGGATATTTGGTGAACCACAAATTAAATACAGATCAAAAGTATGATGCGGCAGCAATTCTTGGGGTTTTTTTGGTCAGAACTAGAGATGGGCACGACTCAAAAAATGGTGTTTCGTTTGTTGCTTGTCGTTTAGGAGGTCCGTTTCGGTTCGTTTTCATTTTTCGTGAATTTTTTGCAAAAAAATTTGTTTTTGTTTCGTTACGTAATGAAACGAAAAAACAAAAATGAAAACAAAAATTGCTGTTTCGTTAGCATTCATTACAGTTCAATGTATTTGCCGCAACGAAAACGAAACACACGACAAAATTTCTGTTGTTTCGGTTCATTTCGTTTCATTTTGGAGACAAAATTCATTTTTTGTTTTGTTACGTAACAAAACAAAAAAACAAAAACGAAAATGAAAAATTGCTCGTTTCGTGCCCATCTCTAGTCAGAACTCTTCAGATGCTTTATCCATTTCTGAGTATTATAATTTAAGTATGTTTACAGTAGAGATGGGCACGACTAGGGAAAATGACGTTTTCGAGTTGTCGTGTGTCGGAGGCAGTCCGTTTCGGCTCGTTTCCGTTTTTCATGAAATTTCGCAAAAATTAGTCAGTTCGTTTTTCGTTATCGTTAGTACTGGTTGGGGGGGTAGCGGACTCCTGGAGGGAGCTGCAGGAGTCAGCCAGAGCCACAAGTGACGGACTGGCAGACTCTTTGCACCCGCTGTGTCTCACGTACTTGCATGTAGTGCAATGCAAGTAAATCTGGCTTAGGGTTAAGACGGGTTAGCGCAAGGGCTAGGGTTAGGCTAGTTACGGGTGAGGTTAGGGTGAGTATTGGGGTGCACCTCTGGGTGCCTCTCTGACCCACTTAGAAGGACAGTGTACTGGCATATGGGTTAGGCTTAGGCTTAGGGTTCGGGTTTGGGCTACGATTAGTGGGCTGTTTATGCCCGATTGGCACATCCCAGAAGTCTCTGTGGTCAACCTGGCCAAGTGGCCATGCGATTGGTGGAAAATTTGCATGGTCCACTCCCATGGGTGAGCCCATCATTGCAAATGTGCAGGTTTAAAAAAATAAAATAAAATAAAATAAAATAAAATAAAATCAACGGAGACTTTTTTTTGCAAGAAAAACTCACTGCTGCTACTGTAAATATTCAAGCATTTAAAATAGCTAATTTTCGCATGTTTCTGTGGTGCTTTGGTGGGGTTTTGGGCAACGATTTCAAAAAAATATTGCGGTCGCCATTTTGGATCCCCCGCACTGCATGGCAAATGGATGCGCCCTCCCAGCCTGGTACCAGCAGCGCAGCAGTAGCAATAGCCAAGGAGAGGGGGCGGGGAACCCCCCCCCAAAAAAAAAAATAAAACACCCTTCTGGCCTGGTAGGTGCCCTCAGGCAGTTTTTGTCTACTTTTAGGGCCGGGAATCGGGTTTTTTTTAACTTTTAAAAACTTTTTTTCTGTGCCGCTTGGCATTGCGCGATCGCCGCGATGCAAGTAACGAGCACGACAAATCAGACCAAATTGTTTGTTCGTCGGTTCGAGCTCGAATTCTGGTGGAGTAATTCCCGTTACCGTTTCTGTAGAGTAACGGATACGAGTAATGGAAATGGAAACGGGAATACCGCTAAGTCGTGCCCATCTCTAGTTTACAGTCTGGGTAGTCAAGCTGTTAATAGAAGAACAAGTGTCTGAATAAAAGACCTGTGAGGAATGGTTGAAGGAAATGGGTGTGTTTAGCTGGAAAAGGGAAAATTGCAAAGTAATATGATCTCTCTAACCATATATTTGAAGAGCTATCATGTAGACCAGCCGTTCTCAACTTTGGATAATCCAGCCAGCACAGATAGTGGGAGATCAAGAACACCTGGGTTGCCCACTTTTAGAAACTGCTGATATAGACATCAGAACAAGCTTGCTTCCTGTTGTTCCCCTGGGCCCAAACCAATGGATTCAAATAATAACAATGGAAATTTTAACTAAACCATAGGAAATACCTACAAGGAGCTGTTTGATGGGGGAAATAGCTGGATCAGAAGGATGTGGACTCTCTTTTATTAGCTGCTTTTCTGGGAGTGAATGACTTAGTTGTCCTGCATTGGCAGCAAGTTGTACTAGAAAGAACTTGTTGTACACCCAAACTAAATAATTCCATGAAGCTATGAACTGTGTTGTTTCAAAATATTGTCTAAATTTCCACTGGCATACTTTTAGCTTAAAGGGACACTCATTTGTTCCTACATTTCCAGTATATTTAAGAAAAGCGACAGTGGCTATCTACATTCAAAACAAAACACAACACAACACAATTCAAACATGAGTAAAATGCACTTTCGCTGATTGAAATAAATTGATGTAAACTTGTATGATTCTGTGCAGGAGCATGCCCTTCTGAAAAAGCATGAGTGCATGGCCTTTTCAGTACCTCTAAGGCCACAAACTGTACTATAATCCCAGCAATTGCATTTATTATATATACACAGAGGGAATTTTATAACTGGTAATGGGTATCTTCAGACTAGCCAAGTGCCTGGAATCTGCCAGATTTTTCCACCATGGTTTAATCTTTCCTGTAAGAAAAGCATCTGTTTCAGCAATGAATCCAATCAATGAAACATACATATTTAACATTAATTCATTCAGTGCTAACGGCAGCCCACCTTAATTTTAAACTTTCCAGTGACTTAAAATGGACCCAAGAGGATAGTAAATGTGGTGAAAAAAGAAAGAAAACCTTGTCTTTTCAGTGTAACTGGTTGAGAGGTCTAGGGAGCAATCGGTAGACTCAGGATACTTGCTAATAAGTTTTGTTGCAATAAACCGAAGCAGTTACTCACTGTAAATTTTGGTCCATTTACTCGATCAGGTTTCTGTATTCAATATCTCAAACTAATTACTCTATATCAGTTCTCAGTTTGTGACACATAGCTTGATATTTACTTCATACGATGGGTATATAGCTGTGTACCTGGCATACCTAATAAGTAGAGATGGGCACGAAACAGAAAAATGGTGTTTTGGTTTTTTGTTTGTTGTTGAGAGGTCTGTTTCGGTTCATTTCCGTTTGTCGGGAATCTTTTTAAAATTTTCGTTACCATTTTTCATTTTTACGTTTGTCATTTCTACCCGCTTTTTGCGCGATTTTTAAAGCATTTCCGTGCGCAGGCATCCCCAACGCCCCAGACCAGAGGGAAAACACTAAAAAAATGGATGCTGGCAGAGACACAGTATAGACTAGGTATGCAGGGAGGCTGCAAAGGCAGCGGCGGGCGTTGCCCAGGGTGCAAAACAGCCGCAGAGTGACTGCAATGCGGGGCAAGGGAGGGTACTCACTGAGAGGTATGCAGCACGCACACAGGGAGGCAGAAGGACTGAAGCTAGAAGTGCAGCAGAGACAGCAATCCCACCCTAACTCACACCAG
This sequence comes from Phrynocephalus forsythii, assembly GCA_029282475.1. Classification (NCBI taxonomy): domain Eukaryota; kingdom Metazoa; phylum Chordata; class Lepidosauria; order Squamata; family Agamidae; genus Phrynocephalus; species Phrynocephalus forsythii. The sequence continues at coordinate 96,121,517 of JAPFRF010000004.1, read as the reverse complement.
AGACTGCAATGAGGATGGGGCTACCAGAGCTTTTTATGCCCTCTGTGGCTGCCAGACCTGCCCACCCAGTCTGCAACCTCGGCATGCTATTGGTTGAATATGATCCCATCACATGGCTTGCCTCTATTTTGTGGCTGGTGGCGACAACCATTTTAAAGGGAAAAGAATAATACATCGCAATGGGAGAAGACTAAAACAAACGTTTTAAGGACCCCAACCCCCCGGTAGGTTATCAGACAACATAAATATTTATCACTGAGTTTTTATGGATGTCCAGGGTGTTTTTTAACATTTAAAACAGCTCATTTCATTGCACAATGCCATTAACGGAAACGAAACGGAACGACCACAATTTTCGCGGTTCTGTTGGTTTTGTTGCATTTTCATCACAATTTTCGTTTGTCGTTTCGTTGCGTAATGGAAACGACAAACGGTAACAGAAACGAAAAAATGTTCATTCCGTGCCCATCTCTACTAATAAGGTATTGACCTAAATATAGAACATAGAAAGGTATGTAGGTCAAACATTTGTATACCACCTGACTTAATGACACAAACTATTATGAGTGGTTAAGAATAAAGCTATATTCTGAACTGGCTTAAAAAAGAGATTTAGGTCCAGATGAGAACCAAATCCAGTGCCATGTTTAATGTGTGGTTTTACCGTTCCACAACCCCAGTGAGTTTCCATGGACAATCTGGGATTCTAAACCTGTTCTCCATCAATATATCCACTACACAACAATGGGAACCCCATTGTATCACACTGTTAATTAGCTCAGACAGATAGCATGTCATTCAGATAGGTTTTTCCATGTACATCTCCATGTGACCTGCTTCTTTCCTTGAAGCCCAGAAAAAGCAGCACACACACACACACACACACACACACACACACACACACACACACACACACACACACACACACACACACATATATATTGCTTTTAATTGTTGATGTATTTGCTTTTGTGTAAATCGCCCAGAGTCCCTATTTGGGAAATCGGGTGGTATAGAAATGCAATAAATAAATAAATAAATTTAGGAGTCCAGAAGAACTGCATTTTCCCAGCACCCTGGCACTGAGAAAGCTGTATTTTTCTCCTGTTAAATTCCTCTGTTCTACTTCTGGGGAAATTAGTAAAGAAGCTGATTTCCTGTCACTGCTGATACACGGCTGCCATCTCTTTTCTGGAAACATTTAAGTGAGGCCTCAAGACTTTTTTTTTATTTAGGCAAGCCTTCCGAGCCTCCAGCCTTTTACAAATTCTTTATTTATAACATCTTAATATTCAGTTTTATTGGCTTGGGGCCTTTTAAATTCTGCTGCTACTGCTGTTTTAGTATAGGTTTTTTATAGTGTATTTATTATTGTTTTTAAATATTGCCTTTAGTATTTTAATATTGTCCTGCTGAGTTATTGTCCCTTCGGGGAGAAAGGAGACATAAAAATAAAGTTGTTTATCATCATCATCATCATCATCATCATCATCATCATCATCATCATCATCATCAACAACAACAACAACAAACAACAACAACAACAACAACAACAACAACATGCTGAGTTAATATTGAACGCCTTCTTAGGTCCCTTTGGGGAGAAAGGTGGCATAAAATTAAATTTGTTTTTTAAATAATAATAATAATAATAATAATAATAATAATAATAATAATAATAATTATAATTATAATAATTAATATTATTATTATTATTATTATTATTATTATTATTATTATTATTATTATTATTATTATTATATTTGTTTGACTCGAAATTTTCCTCTAAATTTGTTTGACAACTGGACAATGTTAGTGATGGCTATTATTATTATTATTATTATTATTATTATTATTATTATTATTATTATTATTATTATTATTATTATTATTATTATTAACAACAACAACAACAACAACAACCATCACTAACATTGTCCAGTTGTCAAACAAATTTAGAGGAAAATTTTGAGTCAAACAAATTTAGAGGGAACAAATAGCACTGCAGGATGCAGGATCATCTTAGAGCTGCACAAGTGGAATAGACTATGGATCACTGAGTCCAGCCCCTGTCAAGCGTGAAATCAAACTCCCAGCCTCTGGCTCCAAAGCCAGATACCCAGACCACTGAGCTATCTAGCAGTTCATGAGTGGTGTTTGATGGAGAGATATTCAGGATAGGTGTTGAAGGAGGAAGGTGATAAACCAATTCAACGGGGACTCTCAGTTTAAGGCAAGACTCAGAACCGCTTGATCTCCAAACCCAGAAGAGGGGAGTGTGTCCGTTACTATTTATATCTTAATTTTTCATCACCGCACCTCGCTAGCTAGTTCTAGCCTTCTAATAGTTTTCAAGTCTTAAAATTATAAATTAGCATTCTGGGGCTTTCTCTTTCCATGTATCCATGGCAACAGTCGTACAGCGTGTTCATTAGAAAGAAGTTCTGTTTAATTGATCTCCTAATGTATTGCTTAATAGTAGTAACTGTTAAGCAGTCTTTTGTTTCCAGGTCATATTTAAGGTTCACTTATTTGCATAAAAGCATTTCATTAGCTGAAACCAATCATTATTAGTAATTTTCTCTCCCTTTTTTGAATTCTATAATAACTAAACCCTCATTGCAGTGTTCTGAATAGCAAATATTTATATCTTGTTGAATGGATTTTCTCTGTGAGCCTGGGCGCTTTGTTTCTCCAAACAGCAAGAAAATTGCAGAGCTTCAAAATGTTAATCAGAGAAGACAAAAAGAAGGTGTCTTTTTCTCCAATTGAAATGTAAATGCACAGTGACGATAACCATAGGCCATGGGCAATATTTGATGACAAAGTTGCAATGGATAAATACCCTTCAAAATCCATAGTAATGTGTTGCCTGAGTTGCATTCATTTGGATGATTTCCTACCGGGCCCATAATGAAATTTCAGTATTGGCGCTCTAAGAAATGAAAGCATTCGCTTCTGTTTTAATTCCACCCCCAAGTCCGTGTGTTTTTAACAGCAGGTTTTGGCAGAATATAGATAACGTTGCAGTCTAATTCATTTAGAGATTCTGTGAATTAATGCATACCTAGTTGACAACCTTCCGGAGAAAGTAGAAGACTATGAAGATTGATTTAAATATGGTTACACCCTGCATTAAACCTAGTATCAAGGTGAGTTTCCTCCATTTAAATGAAGGGCACTGATCATGATTTTTCTAAATGAGTTAGTAGGTGCTACCATCCCCCCCTGAAAGCCAATAGATGCAACATGATGTAATGATGGAATATCTCTCTGATATGGGAGGATGGTGACTCTCACACCCTGAAAAATTGTTGGAGTGCCTTCTTTCACCCTACATCATTTGTGAACTGAACCTGAGACTCCTATTTGGAATAACTTCAAGTGAAACCGAGCCTAGGATACTCATTGACTGGTTTCACTCAATGATCCATATTTACCATGATGATAATCCTTCGTTATGATCCTTACCTATGGTAAACCACCCTTTACAGGCTGAAATCCTGTTGTGCAGTTATGCAGATGATGTAGATTTTGGAAATGAAATTAGGAAATCTTTCAATGCATTACCTGTTTCTTGCCAAATCATACAAAGCAAAGCAAAGCAAAGTGTTCTGCTTATATACTGCCCCATACCACTACAAGTAGTCTCTGGGCGGTTTACAATTTTAATTACAGTGTGCAGGCTACACATTGCCCCCCAGCAAGCTGGGTACTCATTTTACCGACCTCAGAAGGATGGAAGGCTGTGTGAACCTTGAGCCTGCTACCAGGGATTGAACCCAGGTCATGAGCACAGTTTTACCTGCAGTACAGGCATTTAACCACTGCGCCACGAGCTTGATTTGCAGAAGATAATATCTATGGAGACTGCCTTCACTCTATTCAGGTTGAAACTTTATGCTCTTTGCATAACTGTGCAACAATAGTTCAGCCACTGCTCCATTTTCAGTTTTGCCTGTAACCCACTGTTGTCATTATGTAGGGGTCATCATTCTGCTTATCCAGTCATTAAAACTCTGGAGGTGCTGTTAGCTCGTTTATCCATTTCATTGGGATTGTTCTCATCTGATTTGAAGGCCAATTCAGGTCTTCCCAAAGTGGTCCAGAGTTATTTGTGACCCATCCAATTTGATCTGTGCACCAGATCAGAGTCAGTTTGTAGGCTTCCTATTGGTTTCATTGGGAAATCATACTAGCTGTAACTTTTTTTTCCCTGCCCATGTTTGGAGACATGATTGATTCTGAAGAGTAGAGCTAAAGTAGCCAGATTGTAGACAGTGATTTTCAGGGGTTTGCCTATGTGGTAGCTTTTAAAGCTTACTTTGTGGGGTATGTGGGGAGGGTGGAGTGATCTCTTGGTGGGACAAAGAAAGTGCAAGGCTGTGAGAAAGAAATCTGATTCAGAAAGAATCATAGAATCATAGAATCATAGAGTTGGAAGAGACCACAAGGGCCATCTAGTCCACCCCGTTGCCATGCAGGAACCCTTATCACAGTACTCCAGACAGATGGCCATCCAGCCTCTGCTTAAAAACCTCCAAAGAAGGAGACTCCACCTCCCTCCGTGGCTGCTGAACAGCTGTAGCCACCATGACGTTCATCCTAACATTTAAATTGAATCTCTTTTTGTGTAGTTTGAGACCATTGCTCCACATCCTAGTCTCTGAAGCCATGGGAAACAAACCAGTCTTTTCTTCAATGTGACATCCTTTCAAATATTTAAATGTAGCTATCATACCACCTCTCAGCCTTCTTTTTGTAAGGCTAAACATTCCCAGCCTTACAAAAAGAAGGCTGAGATGGGATATGATAGCTATGTTTAAAAATGAACTGAAGAGTCTGAAGCTGCTGTTGCCCCTTGGGTCACCAATGCTCTTGCCAACTTGGTCTAGTGTTTTGAAAATTGTGTTTGTGGTGTTGATTCTGACTTATAGCAATCTTTTCCCAGAACTGCCTTGGTACAGAAGACTCAGAATTGGTTTACAATTCCATTTTTTTTTCTGGAGAAGGCCTGAGATCATATAGCCTGTGTCCAAGGCCATGCAGCCTGGCTTTGCTGCCAGGAGGGAGAATTGAATAGCCAACCGCGGGCTCTACAACCAGGTGCTTCTTACACAGTAGGATCTCAGTATCTGCTGGGGATTGGTTCCAAGCATTCCCGTAGTTAATGAAAACCATGGATAAGAGAGAAGGCCAAAATGACCCCAAAACTGCTGTTTTGTGATAGTAACTTGCTTTACAGCTCCTGTTTTGCAACAGTAGCTTGCTTTATGGCTGCTGTTTGTGACAGTAGCTTGCTTTACGGCTGCTTTTTTATGACAGCAGCTTGCTTTACAGCTGCTCTTTGTAACAGTAGCTTGCTTTGCAGCTGCTGAATTATGTATTTGTTTTTTTCTCTGCCAACCGTGGATAACTGAATCAGTGGATAATGAATCAGTGGATACGGGGGTTCTACTGTACACTCTTGAAAAAGTGGCCCTCATTGAGGCACATGTTTTTCAAGAGTGAAGAAAGTCTGGGCTCTCAACTCAGTTACACAATGGAATCCAAAAGTTGAGCCTACAGAAATGAAAAGTGTGACTTAGTTCTACCTTGATTTATGCCCTACCTCAACCCCTCCACCACCACCACCACTAGAGAACAATCAAACCACACTTGTTAAGAATGAGACTTGTGTCTACTTCAGGTGAGAACACTGCCAGCTGCCACCCTTTCCTTTTCTTTGGTGATGGATTCCCAGGCACGGAGGGTCATGTCAGCAGCTTAAGCTGACACAGTCCATGTGCTGAATATCGCAAGAAGGATGAGGATTCTGACTGAAAGACATAAACAAAACCTAAAGTTGATTCAAAGCTTAGGGAAGTCTGATCCGATGTTCAGGAAAAGGCAGAAAGATTGGAGCAATAATTCAGGATTAGCTGCGCAGAGCCTTTCTCTGCTCCAGCCCAGCTACACCATCTTTCAAGTCGGATCTAAATAAATTCATAGGGAGTGGAACAGAGACAGGGAGGCACTCTATCTACCACCCTGGATTGCTCGTCAGAAAAATATGTTTGACTTTTCATTCTTGGTGTTGTGATTGATTAAAGTTTACTGTGTGGCACACACCAGAATGCTTTTCCTTTTCAGGGCTGCTGCTTTATGATATTTATAGACTTCTAAATGTCTGCAGTACCAGGCCAGTTAAAATATGCACAAGAGCCATACACCATGCTTCATTCTTCCATTCCATTCATGTCATTTTTGAAAAACAAAATAAAATTGACCTATTTAATTAAGAGATGCTCGGTAAACAATTTGAGAAGCAAGTAACTAAGCATACACCTGGGAAAACATGAATGTCTCCTTATTGACCTATATCATTTTTTAAAAGTCAAATATGGCCAGAATCCTGTTAAGCCAGCATATGTGTAGTGATGCAAACTGCAGTACTGGAGTAGTTTAATGAAATTTAGACCGCCTGTGTCCCCATCATGGGTCAGCTGCATAATGAAGGCAAGAAGTCGTTGCCCATTAATTAACAGCAATTCACTCTTGTAATTTATGCAATTGTTTTATTTATATACCGCACCATCTCTACCAACAAAGCTACTCCGGGTGGTGTACAAATAATTCAACAAGCATATAAGAACAGTATACAATATAAAATATGGCTGATAAACAAAAGAAACAAACTAAATCACCAATAACACCATAAAAGTCACCCAAAGAACAAAGGGATAACTAAAACAGGGCAGATTAAAGATCAGCGAATCAAGAAATTTGTCATCTGCTGGTATTTTTTCTTTTACACATAAGACAAATGGAATAGAATAGGACCCTGCATTGATTAGATATTTGGAATCTATATAGCTGGTTTTTAGTCTGAATCATATAGTCCTGTATTTCTGTTGTTTGTACTTTCTCCACATACCATGTCCTTTGTAACCCTCCTTTTGCTTAAGAATCTAAACCACCATGATGTGAACAGGCCAACATGAACCTTCAATAATGCTATTCTGTTTACCTCTACATAAACAAACTCCCTTTTATCTACTCTCTTGATCACATATTTCATTTCTAGTAGGGAGGCTGAGTTTTGATCTATTTACTTAAAATAATTCCTTGAGAGTAGTTACAAATACCAAGATACTTGCACTTAAGGCCTATTTTCTAACCATTTATGGATTACTAAATTACATTGAACAACTGAATGAGGTTTTTATTCCTTTCTGTAACTGTAACTCTTTGTCACTTCTATGAGTTTACCATCTCAGGAAATGTTGAAAGCTATCACATAGTCCGTTGCACATGTCACTGCCTTGTGCTCTGCATCTGGTGACGAGGTAGCCACCTTCCCCAAACTGAACTCACAGAGATTAGAAACAGGAGCTCTTCTTTCCCAGAAATGTCTATGTATTCTTACAATTAAGCAATACATTGTGTCCAGATCTGGTTCCATACCTATAAACAGAGTTCTTTTTTAAAAAAAAAAAAGTCTGGTTCCATAGCAACGTATTCCCATTCCAGTATGAAAAGGACTAAGAGGAAAGTACCGTATGAAAGTAGGGCATGAATAATTTGACAAGTATGATGGATGTGTCATCAACTGGCGTAATGCTAATGGGCTGGAGCAATAAGAACACCAATCTTTAGATCATAAATAGTGAATTCAACCAATTGTTCTCGAAAGACACATTTGAAACCATTATAACCTTTCAGAGGTTTGGCAGCGACCATACTTATGCTATTAGGATGTGTGTGGTGCGGGGTGTGCATGCATGTGTCTCTCCGTGTGTGTGTACATGGTGGCCAATTTACTGTTGTGTTCAGGCCACACACACCATTTACATTTTCCTGGACTGATACCTTGGGGCAGGCTCTGAAGAAACAGAACTATGAAAAATATATAATTCCCCCCACCCTCAAAAAAAAAACAACCCACAGTTCATTTAAAACAAGATCAAAACTAGAATACTACAGTGTCATAAGATGACAGAAGAAGAACTCATTAAAGCTAATTAGAGTTGTGGCCAAAGCTCTACCATTCTCTCGCTTAAAAAAAAAAAAGAATTTCATCATTTACTTATACTGTATTAAAATTTGCCACTTCAGAATCAAAGCTTCATAAGCTTATCTTTTTTAGATACGTTTGTTTACATTCTTCTGTGAAAAATAGCTCTGATGGTCAACATAACCTGTTCAATAGTTAGATATTAAACCTCCCAAAGAACTAGAGGAATTACTGCCTTCAATTATGTTACCTCTGGGCATCCATCACTGCATCCTTTGTTAATTTGTAATGATTATTTACTTGATTTTATCAGTTTTACAGTGGGGTTGGTACACATGATTTTCTTACTTTTAAAATCTCTTTTTATTCTTTTAAGAAGTTGCCTTGAGCCACCATCTTTTCATGGTAAGATAAGATGGTTGGCTGGATAATAAAAATAATTCACAATGGTCTGATTTAAAATACCATAGCATGGGAGAATGGCCATTCTCCCTAATGTGTTGCTTGGTTTAGAAGGTGTACTAGGTCACATTTCATTGCAGACTTCATTGAATTAGCCTAGATAGATAGATAGATAGATAGATAGATAGATAGATAGATAGATAGATAGATAGATAGATAGATAGATAGATAGATAGATAGATAGATAGATAGATAGATAGATAGATAGATAGATAGATAGATAGATAGATAGACTGGTTTTATCTGGAGCCACAAGAAAGCAAGGAATCATCCTTGACCTCTCTTGTCATACCAAAGAATAAAGGAAGTATTGCTCATTTGAATATAATTAAGCATTATCAAGAAATAGAACAAGGTAAGGTGGTTTTACAGTGGTTTCTGGAAAAAATATGACAGATCCCTGTTATATTATACCATAAGGTAACTACAGTAAGCCTTTCAGGAGTTTGCCATCATTGTACACACAAAAGCCCCAGGATGTTAGAAACATGAGCTTTACATTACATTACTACAACAGTTTGGAATGGAATCAAACTACCTCCATCTTCTAATGTCTTTGATGAGATGTGTTTATTTGCATTGGACTGGGGCCAGGGTTTTTATTCTGCTGGGTGCTGGCAACAGCAACCCTCAGAGATGTTTGTTCGAACTCTCTACAACTTGGGGTTGGGAATTATACATCCCCATTGCCCTTGCCAGTATCATGCTTCCCACTAGACATGGGCACGACCAGAAAAAATGACGTTTCGAGTTTTCATTTGTTGGAATGGGTCCGTTTCGGGTCATTTCCGTTTGTCACGAAATTTTTCAAAAATTTGTCATTTTTGTTTGTCGTTTGTCATTTCCACCGCGATTTAGTGCGATTTGACTTCCCAGAACATAGGGGTGTCTCGCAATCAGGGCCGGCGCTAGGTGTTTTTGCGCCCTAGGTGGTGGGCGCGGTGGGGGGTGGGGGGAGGTGTGGGCGGGTGGTGGCGGCGGGGGCCATGGGTGGATGGTGCCCATGGGTGGGCAAGTGGGCGGGCGGTGGTGCGGGCTGCAGGCGGGCGGCGGCGCGGGCGGACGGGCGAGTGGGCAGTTAGGATATCACTTAGGAAGGATAGAGGTTCTGTTCTTGGCTTTCACCCCAAATGTGTGTGTGTGCAAGCGAATTGAAGTTGGGAAAATAGAAAATAAACGGTAGTATATGATATATATTTTTTTTAATGTTTTTTTATTAAATTTTAAACTACATACAACGACATAAAAAATGAAAGTAAAAAAAAACTACAACAAACAATATAAGTGCACCCCCATCCCACGGGTCCATCCATACATTCTTATTCGTTGCTCCATCTTCTATTCTTCTAGTAGTCTTCTTAAAGTTCTCTTCTCCAGAATTGTTGTGAGATATTCGTGGACTCTTTCCCTTTTCCTTCGACTAGTACATAATCTAAAAATTTACCCCAGATATCGTAGAAAATGTCTTTTTTCATTTCTCCTCGTTTAACCTTTAAACTGCAGGAGAGTTTATCGTTTATAGCTATATCCCAAAGTTCATTATACCAGTCTTCCATCTTGAATTCTAGTTTTGACTTCCAATTTTTTGCTATAATTAATCTAGCAGCTGTCATAAAATTTGCTATTAGTTCCTTTGTTGTAACAACATAATCTTTACTTGTTAACAATGATAATAATGCTATCTCTGGATTACAATCTATATCCATCTTAATCATATTACTTAGCTCTAAAAACACTTTTTCCAGAACCTTTGGACTATTTCACATTCCCACCAAAGATGCAAGTAAGTACCAAGCTCTTTTTCACATTTCCAACATATCTTAGAGTAAGCAGGATTCATTCTATTTAGTCTTACTGGGGTTAAATACCATCTGGAAACCAATTTGAAGTAGTTTTTTTTATCCTGACTGACAATGATCTCAAAATTCTCATATTCCAAATTTTTTTCCAGTCTTCTTTCTCTATCTGTACATTAAGGTCTTGGTTCCAAACTTCTCTCAAGGTGTTTAACTCCTTCATTTCTGATAATTCCCTAGTATTTTATATATTTTACGTGTTATTCCTTTCTCTGAATTTTCCTGTTCAGACTCAAGCGATAGTAGGAAATGTTCAAATTTTGTGCATTCTCTGATTTGATTATTTCTCTTTCCCCAGTCCTTTATCCATTTTCCTAGTTGAATATAATTTAACCATGTTAGATCACTGGGTTGCAAAATATTTTTTATATCCTGAATTGTTTTAATCTTGAGCATCCAATCCTTTAGTCTAGCTATTTTCTTAATTTTAAATAACTCCAAATAATGCTTCAAGTTGTCTGGAAAGCTTTCCAAGTCAGTAACTAAAGCCAGTGGGGATCCCTTCGGAGACAAGATTTTCCTATATGTTCTCCATGATATATATTTAAAATAAATCCACACCTCCCACTCCCAGTCGAACCTCCCCCTTTATCCAATATCAGAAAAAAATCCTCACAAACTGCCAGAGAAGAAATAAAGAATAAACTGCTATTCCCTTCAGCAGACAAAGCTGCAAGGAATCAAAGAAATTATTTTCTAAATTCAATTCCCTCCCTGCCTGCCTAACTTAAATCCTAAAGCCTCCAGCCTCCCTCCTCAATCTCGATCGGATCACACCAGCACCAGCAGCCAGCCCTCCACCCTCAAACAAATCCATACACCCGACTGCGATTTCTGGAAGTTGCCTCGGCGTTTTATGCCCTCTGAGACATCCAGAAGTGTCACTGCTGCTACTATAAAATGCAGACAATTAAAATAAATAAATTTCACATGTTTCTGTGGTGATTTGGTGTGTTTTTTTACCACAATTTCAAAAGAAAAATTGCAGTCGCCATTTTGGATTTTCCCCCACCACATGGCATGGTGAGACGACGAGGATGACCCCCCCCAGCCTGGTGCAAGCAGCCCAGAACTGGAGAAGATGGGGGGAAAGGCCGGGGACCCCCCAGAAATCACCCCTCTGGTAGGTGGCAAAGCCTCAGGCAGGCATATTTTCGCCTGCTTTTTTGGCCGGGAGTCGGGTTTTTAAAAAAAATTTAAAACTTTTTCTGTGCTTCGCATCGCGCGATTGCCGCAATGCCACAAACGGAAACGAAAAACCCAACCAAATTTTTCTTTTTTCGGTTCGAGTTTGAGTTCTGATGGCTTAATTATCATTACCGTTTCCGTTACGTAACGGAAACTATAACCGCGAAATGACAATTTCGCCAAGTCGTGCCCATGTCTACTTCCCACTCTTCCAGAAGGTTCTCCAACTTATCACAGCAGACTTTCAAGGGACATAAGAGACTGCATGGGGTGGGAGTGGTTGGGACTTGTAAGGATTTGGCAGCATCAAGACTGTCTCCTTGAAAGAAGGAAGGTGTTCCCTCTGTCCATGGAAGTGTTCAGGCCAGAGTTTCTTAAGTACCTGTCAAACAATTTCAGAATTAATGTCAATTTTCTGGAGATGTAATTCATCAGTAAGAAGTTACAATATAGGGACCCAGAAAACTGCCGTATAATAAGTCAACCACGTCCTAATGGTGAAGACAGAAAGAACTTTCAATGTTTAGCCTTAAGAAAAGAAGATACAATTGCATTTTTTCAAATACTTTAAAGGTAGTCTTACAGAAGAGCTGTAGGATATGTTCTTCTCAGTCATACCAGATGCAGGACATATAATAATGGGTCCAAGGTAGAGGAAGCCAGATTTAGGATGTATATCAGGAAAAAATATTAATTGTTAAAGCAGCACGACAATAGAACCAATTACCCCAAGAGGGGTGAGCACCCCATGTCAGGGGGCATTCAAGAGAAAATTGGAGAACTATCTGTCATGTTTGATTTAATTTGATTTGGATTCCTGCATTTAGCAGGGAGAGTCTATGGTTCTGTAAATCAGCAGCAACATGATCTATCCAACTAAGCACAGACAAAACTTTGACTGCTAGTAGCTTTCTAATGTTTCATGTTGCTTTTTCTTCACTACCAAGTCACAACCCTTTTTCTGTGATGTAACTAGTTCTGCATTTCCCCATCCCCCCCAAAAAAAAAACCATGGGATTTAAGTTTTTGTTCTTCCAGCCGGAGATGGAAAGGTTGTGGGGGTCAGTGATTTGTGCAGTCTACTCTGTTTCTGTCATCGTGGTTCTTTATGTTCTGCAATTAATTATTCATAATTCTTTTCCCTCCTGTTTCCTCATAAATCTGCAGCCTGAAACCTTGAGGAAGGCTTGGGTGCCTTGCAATGATGATTTGTAGCTGACTGATAGAGCTGCCAGGTGGAACTATCTTGTAAGAAATCCAATAAGCAGCACTGTCAATCAGTCACATTTACCTGCAGCATGTTACACAAACCTTCTGCAAACGCCAATAGGAATATTCTAGCCTGTATTTTTTAAAAATCTACTGGAGAAAAATGTGTACATTTCCCACAAAATACACATTTTAAAAATGTGTTTTCTCTCAAAATATGCATTGTTGAGGTAAAACTGGGAACCTTCAGGTTTCTTCTGCAAGGGGGGGGGCTACAAGAGGGAGACCCCTCCCCCCAAAAAAGCTTAATATAACCACAACCAGCATAAATTAATGAGGCCATTCTTTTAAGAAGTATGGGTCATATCAGTTTATCCTGGAGTTTCTAAATGGCAAATTCAATTGGCATCCTTAATAGAAAGGGTGATATTTTCAACTACCGGGATGGACTTTCTTTTAGATAAAATTGTACTATGTTTTTGCTATTTATGGTCCATTCCACTCAAAGAGAAAAGCCATGCAACCAACTAGATATGATGGCCCAAAAGGGATGCATTTGATTTTCTAAATTTACTTGTTCCACTTCAATTTAGAAAAGCAGTGAAATTGTGAAGCATCTAGAAGGTCATAAACCATGACTGGCTTCTGTACGGGAATGTATGCATTTCAAATTGCCAGGTCTCAGATCACCCAGTGGATTCCTCAAGGAACTGCTGTCCTTCACTGGGTCTCCAGGTGGAAAACAAATCCCAGATTATTTGCTATAAATATTTTATTGTGTGAGGTGGCTGTAATACCAAAGTACCAGGCTTTACTTCATTTCCAACTTGTGCCAGAGCTCAGCTGCTCATAGAGAAGGTATTTACCTTCTGTTTGTGTGTGTGTGTGTGTGTGTGTTTGTTACAGTCATGACTTACTGTTCATGACCCCATGTCCATGGAGTTTTCTTGGCAGGAATACTGGAGTGGTTTGCCAGTTCCTACTCCAGGCGCCTACAGCACCTGGTATTCCCTGGTGGCCTCCCATGCAAGTACTAACCAGGGTCGACTCTGCTTAGTTTCCGAAATCAGGCAAGATTGGATGTGCTTAGGGTATCTAGGCAGCAGACCTTCTGTTTCATGAAATAATTATTAGAGGGATAGTACAGGGAATCTACTATACCCCCCTCTTCCATGAAGACATACAGTAGGACCCCGTATCTACTGATTCATTAAGCACTGATTCAGTTTATCCACGGTTGGCAGAGAAAAATATTAAATAAATAATTCAGCAGACGCAAAGGAAGTTGCTGTCACAAAGAGCAGCAGTAAAGCAAGCAACTGTCTTAAAACAGCAGTTGTAAAGCAAGCTACTGTCACAAAAAGCAGCCATAAAGCAAGCTACTGTCACATAATAGCTGTTTGGGGGGGGAGGGGTTGGCATTCCCTCTTATTCACAGTTTCATTACACATGGGAAGGTATGAAACCAATCCCCAGCAGATACCAGGATCCTACTGTACATTATTTTTGTTACACCAGAAGGGCCAGATGCAGGGGAATGGTATCAGGAGACAGATATCTAGCCTCGTGCGCTCCCGGATGCATCTGGTGGGGCCACTGTGAGATACAGGAAGCTGGACTAGATGGGCCTTTGGCCTGATCCAGTATGGCTCTTCTTATATTCTTATGCCTCATTCAGTATCCTGTGAACACAGTGGATTCCAGAGAATTCATACATAGCACTACAGAATAATTCATTTGGAAGGGGCCTATAAGAGTCAAAGTCCATGTTCAATGATAGAATTCAAATCAAAGTATTATTTAACAAGTAATTGAAACTCACTTTGATTCAATTAGGGCTATTCTCCAAAATTAGAAATTAATTAGTCAATTAAGTGATGTATTACAGCTTTTTCTGAAAAGTAAGGCAGCACACCACATGGATTGAAAAAGAAATGAAGAAAAACTGTGAATGCATTATGATATTAAAACCCTGTTAAACATTTTTGTAATAGAATAACATAGTAGAATTAAAATTGATGTATTAGTTTTAAAAGTTCAGCAGCTAGCTATTAAAAAAAAATCCAAGTGGTTGCTCAATGTATGCCCACATAGGCCAATCTTTGTGTGCCATTAGAAAGACAGAAGGGAGAGGAACCAGTCAAGTCTCTTGTGGAGGAGATTTCCACAGCCCAGGAACAACCACCGTAAAGGTTCTCCATATTATCACCAAACATGACTCTGAGGATGATGTGACTGAGAGAAGGATCTCCTCTACAGCCACCAAAGCCCAGACAAGATGGTGGAAGAGAATAGACTTTCAAATTCATGTAGCATTCAACCACCAGGTTTCCACTGCTCAGCCTCTGCTGGGTGTTTGTTGCTGTTTCATGCAAAATGCTTAGCCTAACCTCAAACAAATCATTATTCATCATATTAAGGATCCTGTGTTGTAGCAAGCATGATTTTGATCTCTATTTGGTTCTAGCCAAACACACAAGCCTATTATAAACTCCTGGAAATTAAAGTGCATAATGGATGCGCTGACAAAACCTTCAGATATTGGCATGCGTACGACTTCCATAATTAGGCAAAGAGAGATGGACAAGATGGAGATACCATTGTGAATCAGAGGAGGGTGGAAATCCTTGTCCATTCATCCCGCCGTCCCGGATAGTGGAGAGAATGGCCTTGGAAAATAAAAGGTTAATGTTCCGAGGCACTGAAAGATGGGGAAGAGAAAAGGCATCCTTCTTCCTAACTGTTCCCATTTACAAGGCCCTGAGCTAAAGCAGAGATTGAATTTCTCCCCGCCAAGGAGTACACTCTGTAAAGAGGTTTGTTCTGTGTGGGTTTTAATATTAGGCATTGTGGCATAACGAAAGGAAAGGGGAAACTGGAGTCAAATTGTGTGACAGCTGGATACAGATCCTCTCGGCTCATTCGTCCTCAGTGAGCTTCCTTCATTTCCACTTGGCTTCCGACAACTATTTAGTGTATATGTGCCTTGCAAAACAGAGGGCTTAGCTACCTAGGAACTTGTTGAGACAAGTTTTGCACACAGTAAACACAGTATTCTGGGAGATCTTGGGATAAAACAGTTACCGAGACTGGAAATACTGTTGTTGGGGTTTTTTTTTTTTTTTGTTTTGTTTTTTTGTGGTAGCAGGGGTTACTATTTGCTGTATAGGGAGGATTTGGGAAACAGTAGGTTAAAAAAAAAGAGACTTCATTCTGGATTGCCTGGAATCCCAGAAATATTCCGTTTGCCTTCTGCAATAGGGTATTAGAATCAAGGAATTTCCTGTCAACTGACCCTTGTCAACAATCCAGGGAAAACACAGATTTGAGGGCTTTGAAAGAGTGTGTGTATTTTGTGTGTGCTTGTATGAGATTGTGTGAGAGAGATGGACAGCAAAGGAGGCAGGCTGAAGAGAAAGATGGCTTTCTATGAAGATCACAGGACCCTCCTCATTTTGGCACTGGATGGACCTACCACTGGCTTTGATGCACCCGCTGACCTCCAGCAGCTAATGTGTGGTCGAAAGCCAGACTCAACAGGAAGGTTTCTGTAGCTATAGCACAAAAGTAAGGGGCAGCTAAATCCACACTGTGCTCATTGCAACATCAGGAACTTCTTCCCTTTTCATCAGCAGATCCCTGTGGAGCCAGATCCTGGACCAATTCTGAGGGTACGGACCAGAAAGAGTGATCATCCCATAGCTGCTTCCACTGACAGAAGGTTTCTATCAGTTTAATCCTCCCCAGGATTGCCATATTCCACTGCTCCAAATCTGGGCAGCTGAATTGATCTAATAGGCAAAAGTGCATGTTATGCAAATCAGATGTATTAATAGTTGCTTTGCAGCCCCTCCCCCACCAGTGAGTTTCTTCCTTGGCAGGACTTATACAATTAGCAGTGATCTAATTTGCAGTGATTTTTTAATTGTTATATGCATTGTTGTACAACGTCCAGAGTTCCTTTGGGAAGATGGGTGTTATAGAAATTAAATAAATAAATAAATAAATAAATAAATAAATAAATAAATAAATAAATAAATAAATAAATCTGAGAGCATGAGGATAGTGAAAGCAAGAAAGGACTAGGTTTGGACCTTGGACAGTTAGGTTCCAATTTCTGCTTGGTTACAAAATTTACATTTCTTTGAGCTGGTCATTATATTTTAAACACATTTTGCTGACAGACTGTTGTGGAAATAACATACACATATATATTGCTGGAGGATTTAAATAAATAAGTAGTGACATCTGATCACGTATAGAGAGTTCTGGTGATTTTCCTTGTCGGCCTTGCTCCAGAGATCTACGATCTGCATCAAATGTAAGTTTGATGCATTAATATATTCCCTTTCCTCTTCTCTGTTGCAAAACCCACAGATTCCAGATTACCTTAAATACCAACATATACTGAAATACTCACAGGCAGCTCTGCAAAGATGGATCATTTGTTTGAATACAATCTAAAAGAAGGCTTTCTCCAAATTCCAACCCTCTCTCTAGCAACCAAGGGAGGGTCCTCATTGGCTAAAACTTCCTTTTGTAGAGAATATTTTGACAGAAATATGACCAAAAGTTTTGTACTCTGCTTTTGCTTCTAAGACAATTAGAGAAGTGCTTTAATAAAACAATAATGAAAGCCGGAAATGAAATAAAGATGGGTCAAGCGAGCACTTCATACTATTGGCTTCAGGGGTGCTTTAATTTTGACAGTCCTATATTTTTAAAATTGAAAAATGATATGAAAATGGCATGTAATTCTTATCTGCTTTATAAGTATCTACCTAATATCACAAACTAGACAACCAAGAGAACCTGTATTGGTTGTTTCCCTGGAAAGACTGATACAGTACTCCCCTGTTTTATCACAGGAGTTAGGTGCCTGACCCACCCATGATAAAGGAAAATCTGTGAAATGCAGATACTTCAGCAAACTGACCTTGGGCTGCTCCTGTTGGTGTGCACTTCCAAAGAGAGGCTTTAACCCCTCCTGACACCTCAGCAAACAGATCTGGGTCTGCTGCTGCTGGCACATGCTGCCAGGAGGATCCCAAGGTATGTTTGCTGAGGTGTCAGGAGGTGTGGGGTTAAAAACCTCTTTGGAAGTGCATGCTGGCAGGAGCAACCCAAGGTCTGTTTGCTGAGGTGTCAGGAGAGGGTTAAAAGCCATTCTTTGGAAGTGTGCTTCTCTCAAGAAAAGATCTGTAATATACTGAGACTGTAATCTATGAACTGCGTTGTGGCGGGGGGACTACAGTAGCTTAAAATGGAACCTCTATGAGACATTTTTCATTTATAAATAGAGCTTTACACTGTTGTTCTTGCTGCTGCTGCTGCTGCTGTTGTTGCTGCTGCTGCTACTGGTGGTGATGGTGGTGATGGTGGTGGCAGTGGTGGTGGCAGCAGCAGCAGCAGCGGCAAGGGCGGGGGCGGGGGCGGTGGTGGTGGTGGTGATGATGATGATGATGATGATGATGGTGTGTGTGTGTGTGTGTGTGTGTGTGTGTGTGTGTGTGTGTGTGTGTAATAGAAAGAATAGCTATAAATCATTAGCAAACAGCCTAAATGAAGCTGCATTTCCCATTTCCAACTTTCAAACAACAGGACTGCTTTTCTCCAGTGGCTACCAGCTCTGGCCAAACATGTGCTTAGGATGATCAAAGTACTCCCATCTCACCACTAGATTGTTCAATTGCAGAATGAAATTTGTACTGTAGATATGGAGATGGTCTGTTGATATTTGTATATTTGACGTCCTTACAGTCTATATGTGTCTTTCATCCTCTGTCTCACTCTGTTTTTTCCCTCTCTCCCTCTCTTTCTTTTCGTCTGTATATTTGTGTATGTGGATCATTGACTGTTTACTATAGCGCTGATGTGGGTTGAAGAAAAGCAGGGCCTGAGATGTTTTATCTGTTGTCAGGGCTTCAATTAAATTAATGGATCCATTCAGCTTCTTCTTTTCCTTTTCAGCTGCTTGGCTGGTGAATACATTAAAAAGATCTTAAGTCTCAAGATGGTACATCATGGCATTGGCTGGACCCTCTTTCCCTCTGTGTTCTTTATGTTTCTGTAACTCAAATAATTAATGAGGTCTCCACCTCACTAGAGCACTTCAATATTTTGTTGCAATATGAGGTGGGGGATATGCTCTCCCCAGGGCTGTTTCATGGAAGAGCTTTTATCTCCTTGTATGTGGAATCCAGTGGATGAATGATGTGATTCAAAAGTAGCACAATATCAACTTGCAGTTGTTTTTCAGTTTCTTTGAAATATATTGTAGCCTGTTTCATACACAGTGTGTGTTTTGGGCCAGCACCATCATTGGCCTGTTACAGAGGTTTGAGTGACAACCCACTTATGAAAGACATTGAAGTCTACCATTATGCCAATCCAATGGAAAATTCTTCTAAACCAATTCTACTAGCATGGAGGATAACCAATCCCACCAGCATGGATACCAATCAGTTTTATACTGAAATATGTCCTCTGGCATCCTAGAATATTTCTTGTATTAAAGGATTGACCACTGGATAGGCAAAAGGTTTAGGCATCTGTTTGTGGAGTCAGAGGTTGGGTGTTTGATTCCCTGCTTTGCCTCATTGACAGGGGCCAGGATTCATGATCCATAAGGTCCCCTTTTAGCTCTGTAGTTTTATGATTATTTTCTAAGAGAAGATTTAGGGGGGGCTGTCTTTAACAACAAAAAAGTCCCCCAACTAACTTTCTAAACCGCCCAGGATAAGCTGTGCAGCTAGATGGAGCGGTATATAAATTTAATAAATAAATAAATAAATAAATAAATAACAAATCAGTTTGTCAGTTCATGGGATCATCCACTGGGAAAGATCATGATTAGAGATGGGGACAAATGACCAAAATGGTGTTTTGTTGTGATTTGTGGTTCATGGTTCATGGTTCATCAAGTTTGATGAACCACAAATCACAATGAAACACCATTTCGGTCATTTGTCCCCATCTCTAATCATGATATTTTCCAATGTGTGCTGAGGAATTATGGAAAGTGTAGTTACTCCCCTGTGCCCAAAAGCAACAACATTCCCATCTCTCTCTCTCTCTCTCTCTCTCTCTCTCTCTCTCTCTCTCTCTCTCTCTCTCTCTCCCCCCTCCTTCCCCCTCATATGCACTCACTCATGTTATTCAGCCATGTTGCAATTAATGTGTAGACTCATGTTTAACAGGCACAATTAGTTCCATTGAGAAAGACCATGTTGTACTTGGCTGTAATAATTGAGGTAAAGATGAAGGACCTATCAGAAGAAAGTAAAGATGGCAAGCTTAAATTGTTCATCTTGTTATGTGCTTTTGATATGGTAACTGCATGATTGAGTTATCTCCAGAATGTTCCATCTTCAATAGCATTGTTCAATTTCTATAAACTCAAGTCTCTGGCTTTCTTCAACATGTTCAAATAAGAGTGTTGAAGTTAAGCAACGAAAGCATGGGACCTGGATGGGCAAAGCAACCACTTTTAAAATTTATTTATTTATTTATGTATTTATTTATTTATACTCTGCCTTTCTGCTTGAAAACTAAAAAGCCAAGGTGGCTTACAACACGGAAGGATAGTATTTGAAGTTGAAAGTGTAACACTCATGTTACAATCATCTATATGAGACAGTACTGCTAGGTTATGTAACATGATCTGCATATGCCTAGAAGCTGTGCTGTTAATCCTTATAAATGGATGACTATATCTATTGTTCCATAACTGGAAACAAACCTGCACTTGAAAATTATGTATCCTGAACCAGATCTGGTGCATTGTGGTCCTTCCATTTCTCACCCCAAGCCCATTGCCATAATTTAATCCCCCAAAAAAAAAAATCCTGCATGGAACTGTATATTTCCTGACATTATTTAGTTTGGAGCAAAGCATGCCAGAGCTAGCAGCTTGGATTGCTGCCCAGTGTTTTTATTCCAAGTCTGTGCAAATGGCTGATTCACTGTAGTTTTATTTTGCTTGGCTGTTCTTTCTAAAAGTGTCACTTGTTTCCAGCCAGACACTCACATGGGTGTTGTTCAGGAGTTTTGTGCTGCTGTTCTACATTTTATAACCTGTTACTCTCAGTAAGTCATCAGTGAAAGCACTAAAACTTCAGAGTCAGAGCGTATTGCTCTGCTGATACTTAAATCTGGGTATAATGCCAGTATAGAAACCCCAGTTAGCATCTGTAATGGGTGTGCTGTGTTTTCACCATGTTGAATTGGACGTACACTCTCCTCTAAGTACAGTTTAGCTTCTGACTTTCTCCTCTCTCTCGGAGACCCTGCAGCAGTGTTTAGAGCTCTGATGAGGTTTGATAAAGGCACTCAACGTAGCTCCATGAAATTGATTCTTTCTGAATTATTGTATGTCTTGGGAATTTTTACTGCAATGTTTGTAAATTTTTGCAGTCCCCACCCTACCTGGAATAATATGGCAAGATGCAGAACCACTTCCAGGGTGTTTTCAGAAGGTCTGGAACCTAACAGCAGAGATAATGTGCATAAATTATTGGCCAGAGGGCATTTAAGAACACAACAACAGGCTCACTCTGGAACATGACAAAGAAAATTCTCAGAATCCAATTTCTTTCCATTGCTCAGTCATTTCTAGCAAGGCGTCCAGGCTGTGTCACTTTGTTGCACTTGTTTTCATGAAGGCATGTGTGCTTGTATGTAAAAAGTGTTCTGCTCATATATCGCCCCATACCACTTCAAGTAGTTCCTGGGAGGGTTTACAGTTTAATTACAGTATGCAGGCTACACATTGCAGACATGTAGACATGTTTCTTTATTTCTTTAACTTGCAGTCATAGCCAGGTCTTAATCAATCCCAAGAACGCATTTCTTTGCTGGGTTTATATGTACCAGCATTCTTGTGTTGAGTAGGACTCATGTAGACTTAAGAACAAAGGACAGAAAATTAAAGAAAGCACATTCTGGAGCAGAAGATTCTGTGAGCTTTTCCGCTGAACTGTCCATGTTCAGTATTAAAATGTAAGGATGTGAAGAAATCCAGTAACATTACTCATTTTCTGAAAAACCAGCTGTTTCAACACATTGGGACAGCCTGCTGAGAGTTTATTAACTCCTGCAATTCCTCACTTCCGGTGCAAGAATGACACAATACACACTTTTCCAGTATTTGTATAAAATATTTCAGTGGAAACAAGGATATTTTCCCTTTGGGAAGCAAAGCACGCACACAAATACACACACCGAGCAAGCACAAAAGGACTGGCTAATTGAGAAAAAGATGCAAAAAAACCATCCAAAGCTTTTGAGTTTTAAAAGTTCCTTTAATGGTCCACCGGCTATAACAGCTTGGCATCTCATTTTGTGTATGTCTGGTAAATGTGCACAATTTGTCAGCAACTAAAAGAAAGATGAAAAACTTTAATTGAGAAGGGTAGAAAACATCTCATCATGGCATAAGAAGGGAATGGAATTCTGTGGCTTCTTATCCTGCAAGAATGTATATCTTTACTAAATTTGTTAAAACAAATTTTTGGCGATTTCCCCCTCCGAACAATCAAATTTGGATAACACATTTTTTATTCCTACTTAATGTACTTTGATCCACTTTTTAAAAAAAGGAAATGTAAAGAATAAGTTATTTTCATTCTCTCCTAATAATAATAATAATAATAATAATAATAATAATAATAATAATAATAATAATAATAATAATAATAATAATAATAATAATAATAATAATAAATTATTCTCCAACATTTGAAGCTCTTTCGTCCACTCCTTTCCCAGTGTAATTGTGGTGCAGAAAGCTAACGTGAACACTTGCCACAGACTGTCATTTGAGAAGTAATTTCTTGAGTCACTCTCTGACCACTTGACCCCTCACTTTTACCAGACAGATAAATATGGAGAGCTTTATCATAAATACCTGGAGTTCTTTGGGTCAGCACTGTGATTATCCAGAGGAGCAGGTTGTTCTCTGCATGGTACAACTGCAATTATATAATAATTATATATAATCAACCACGAGCACCGATTTGCTATTGCCATCATAAAGCAGTGTGAATTGTTCCTTTTCCAGGAATACACAGAAATGATGGAAAGCTAATTCTGTTAGCCTAGATTTGAAAGAGTTAAAATCTTTCTCAATAATAATAATAATAATAATAATAATAATAATAATAATAATAATAATAATAATAATAATAATAATAATAATAATAATAATAATGTCCTCTTTGGCTGTTGAGTGTAAGTTTGCTATTACTTGCATTCCCGTATCCAAGAATGAAAAGCTCTCTCCTGTCATAGTTGTGTGAGGCCTGCAGCCGGATCGTGTTACTAATTATTTTAATTTTTCAGGAGGCTTAGAAGACTTCAAGAAGAACCAATGCACCGTTTAGATCAAAGAGAAGAAAAACGTAATTTGTGTAAAACATCTAGCCAAGTGCGAAGCTATCCTGGAGTATTGTGTAAATGCCTCCATCAGCAAATGAGGCAGCTTAAATTGTATGCTGCCTAATAATAGAAACTTTATATACCATTGTGAACATATCTACTAAGAATGTCTGGCATAAAACATCAACCTGCAGTAGTCTCTCTTGTCACTCATGTTGAGAAACTAATATCAAGCCAGAGCTGACAAGTGGAAGCCTTCAGGGGTTGCTCAGCAGGTTCCTAGTAGGGATGTCTGGATCAAACCCAGAGATGGTCAACTCTTCTCTCTTTGATCAACAAGCAACTGGCATTCTAATTATTTTTTTTTGTACTGGTTGTATTTTGAATGTAGTTCTCCCAAAAATTTAATCTGCTTTGCCAGCCCATTAGGGAAAGGGAAACATGAACTGAACTGTTAAAATACATTATAAAACAGAAGCAACTTTCTTAATTTCCACTGACTTCCCACTATGATTGTTTCTTCTCTCTCTCTCTCCCTCCCTCCCCCCCCTCTCTCCACAAAGTGGTAGTACCTGTCGGAGCATGCCTGTTGGAGTACCTGTCAGAGCGTATCTCCCAGAGATCAACTGGGTCCAGGCCCACGAGAATGGCGCAGGCGGGCTCACTGAGTGTGGCCACAGCCAGAGAGGTGCAGAAATTGCATACGCATGACCGTGCCTTCTCTGTGGTGGGCCCCACGCTGTGAACCATCTTCCCAATGAGCTGCGCCTTGCAGAGTCCCTGCCCGCCTTTAAAAAGGCTTTGAAAACCTACCTTTTTAAGGAGGCATTTGGCAACCTTTCTACTTAATTTTCTTTTTCTCTGCCGCTTGCGCTACCCCGCTGGAGGGCTGCCTCCCCTCCTTTTTTATTGCAATCTGTGGATTGGCCTTTTATTGTTCTGTTTTATTGTTAGCCTCCCAGAGTTCCGATTCGGAAGATGGGTGGGATACAAGTGTTATAAATAAATAAATAGTCCATCGCTACTCTGTTGCAGAAAAAGTAATCAGAGCCTTGTTTCACTTTGTAAAATAATAATAACAAAAGGTTTTCTCTGGCATAAGCTTTCAGGAGCAGAGGCCACTTCAGGTGCCACAGGAATCTAAGCCCATTTATTCCGGTTATGGGGTGGGGAAAGAACAACTTGAGACATAGAAAATGATAACTGTATAATCAATATTGGTTATAAATTTTCAAAGGTTTTGCTAGCATGAACACCGGCCAGCAGTCATAAGGTCAGTTATGCAATTCATCAGGAGATTATGAGCCTCAGAAAATTATATAAGGAAGGAGATAAGCTCCTATCTCTTTTCCGTGTTTCATATTGACAATGAGTAAAGCAGCAGCAAAAAGCCAGGCTGTGTGTGTTGATCCCTTCTGCAACATATGAACATAAGAACATAAGAAGAGTCATGCTGGATCAGGCCAAAGGCCCATCTAGTCCACCTTCCTGTATCTCACAGTGGCCCCACCAGATGCGTTAGGAGCGCATGAGACTAGATATCTGTCTTCTGATAGCACTCCCCTGCATCTGGCCGTTGAAGTACCCCAGTTTTAAGCCTGGAGATGACACATCTCCCTCATGGTTTGTAACATGTGATGGACTTTTCCTCCAGGAATCTGTCCAATCCCCTTTTGAAGGCATCCAGGCCAGATGCCATCACCACATCCTGTGGCAGGGAGTTCCACAGACTAACAATGTGCTGGGTAAAAAAATGTTTTCTTGTATCTGTTCTTACTCTCCCAGCCCTCAATTTGAGTTTATGCCAACATCCACCCAGTGGCTATACATGTGAAGTAGAAAATGAACATTTTGGTCAACATCATGCTCAAACCAAATGAGGATGGGGCAATGTCTGTGCAAAATGCGTGAAAAGTTGTATTTCCAAATCACAGCCCCAAGAACCCTCAACCAATGTCTGGTGAGCATGTTGTTTCTGAATTTGGGGAGATGTAGTCCAAAACATTACTTTTCCCAATTCTCCTTATGGGTAGTACCATGAGAACTGAGTCTGGAGAGTAAACATATAGAGGCAACATTAATATAAGATTTGAGGGTCATATGAATATTTCCCTTATTAAACACCGAGATGTTATCGTATAGCATTTGAGAAGAGAACAAGTACAGAGTAAGACTGGGGATCTGATTAGAGGCAGCCAGAAAGAGAGAATATTTCATTAGCAGAATAAGAGAATAAGAGAGGAGACTGTGAAAATAATGGCTTGGGAAACAATAAGGAGAGATTACCTATCACCCCAATATGCCATGCCCTTCTTGAAAACATCTGCCTACTTACAGCACAGGTGACAATCATGTAAGCCACAAACTGCATGTGGCATGCTTTTTGATGTCCCTTCAAACTCCTGAAACTTACCTGTTCCTGGAGAGTCATGGGATCAGCCACCAATGGAGAAACACACCTCCAGAGACATGGATCTTATTTTGATTCTGAGGGCGTTTATACATGACCCCTAAGCTCCGCCGCAAATGGCTGCAAGGTCTGGACCTTAAAAATGTTTACCCACCAGCTCCAGACTTTGCAGACAATTAAGTGCGACCCCGCCCACTTAGCGCGACCAAACTGCACTTTTCTTGTACCTGCTTTTTGGATGTGACAAAGATTTGATCCGGTGTAAGGATAGTGAGTGCGGGGCTCTCCTGGCTTCTGTTTGTTCTTTTTTTGCACCCCGCCCCTTTAAGAGATCTGAATGCTGCCGGAACAAAACGGAGGTAAACCAGCATTCTTTTCTTTCTTTTTTCCTCCCTCCCTCAGGCAGCCAGCAACCAGGAAGTGCGGAGGGGGGTGGGGACAGAGGAAGAGCGAGGAACCCCTAAGATCTCTGGTCCGAATTTAAGTGGCCAGCGGATCTTAGGGGTCGTGTAAAAAGGCCCTGAATCGCATTAAGCAAACCACAATAATGATCTTCCAATGGCTTAAAATATTTTATTTTATTTTTGTGAGGTGAGAGGCTTCCTATTCCACCTTCTGATGTGGAGAGGTAAGGATGGGGAAAGCTCCTCCATAATCTGTCACACACCATGGCTGCTGAAGCTGATCAGTTTGTGAATCATCTTATTGGTTGCCACTAGAGATGGGCACGGAACGACCATTTTTTCGTTACTGTTCTCCATTATTTGTTCCATTACGTAATGGTACGAATAACGACCATTGCGATGGGCAGGCTCGAACTGAACAGAACCAAGAAAATTTTCTTCGGTTCTGTTCGTTTCCGTTATTGCCGTCACGCCGCTCATGCGATGAATAATGGAGCAGCGGAGGGTGGCGAGAGGAGCCTGGGCCTGGCGGAGCCTCTTTGCCCCCTCCCCAGCACGCCACGAGACTTTGCCAATCTCACAAGAAGAGGCGGGATCCAAGCCCTTATGGGCAGGGCTCCGGGAACTCGGCCACATGGCGAAGCAGCAACAGTGCAACTGGCTTGGAAGCCGGAGTGGAGGGCGTTGTTGGAGCACGAGGGGAGTGCAGAGGCACCTCCCCACAGGTTTCCCAGGTCTAGGCCTGGGGGGGTGCGGGATGGCGGTCTGCTGGGGTGGTTGCTCCTGGGGCAGAGTGGTTCCCAGGGAGAAGGGCCCCAGTTAGGGCGGCACTGCGCGGAGCTCCAGGGGATAGCCCGATGGAGGTGGTGGATGGCGCAGCGGATCGGTCCTTGGGGATGGGGCCCAAGGGAGGGCGGTGCTTGGCAGTGCTCCGGGGGTGGCGGCCTGTTGGGGGTGGTAACTGGAACAGCGCCCGGCTCCAGGAGGACTCCCTGTGGTTACGGGATTGCTCTCTTGATGGCAGGCTTGCCACCGGCTCCGGTGGCGCCTGGCCCCGGGAGGGCTCCCTGTGTCTGTGGGATGGCTCTCTCCCAGGAGGTTTGCCCCAGCCCAGGGAGGGCTCCCCGTGGCTGTGCAAACGCTCTCCCGGCCTGCATGCAGACAGCTCCTGTAGCGCCCAGTCCTGGGAAGGCTCCCTGCGGCTGCAGCTTGCCGCACTCGAAAAACGAAGAAACAGAAACGAAGCGGGCCCTGGGGGCCCGATAAACAGAAACAGAATGAAGCGGACCCCAGGGCCCGAATAAAGACCATGAAATACGATTTTGGCATTTCATCCCCATCTCTAGTTGCCATTCATTGGAGAAAGTGCTGTTCATTATTTGGCTTGGACACATATGATCTGAAGTACTGTTATCTCCCTTTATAAGCCTGCCTGGGAATTAAGATGGTCAGGAAAGGTCTCTCAGTCTCACCATCTCCACAAGTGCATGGAAACACAAGACAGGGCTTTCTATGTTGCTCCTCCCAGACTTTGGAACTGAATCCCTCAGGTCAGGCTGGCCCCATTTTTGTTTTCTCTTCAGGCAGCCTTTGCTTTAAATGATTTAACATAAGAACATAAGAAGAGCCATGCTGGATCAGGCCAAAGGCCCATCTAGTCCAGCTTCCTTTATCTCACAGTGGCCCCACCAGATTTATTATTTTGTTATATTTGTTATATTTATATTTATATTTGTTATATTTATATTTATACAGATGTGTTAGGAGCGCATGAGACTAGATATCTGACTTCTGATAGCACTCCCCTGCATCTGGCCGTTGAAGTACCCCAGTTTTAAGCCTGGAGATTTGATGATAATAATGAGTGGGTGTCCCCTAGTTCTGGTATTTTGTGAGAGGGAGAAGAGCGTCCCTCTATCCACTTTACTCATGCCCTGTATTATTTTGTACGTCTCAATCATATCCCCCCTCAGGCACCTTTTTTCCAGACGGGTTGACCAAGGGGATATTTTAAAGGAATTATTGTATATTGTTGTTTTACTTGTCCATTTAATATTGCTCTTATTTATAAGTTTTGATACAATGTTTTTAAAAATTAAATATTTTAATTTGCTCTTTTCATAGTGTTAGCTGCACTGGATCCTTTAGGAGAAAAGTGGCACATAAATATTTCAAATAAATAAAAATAACTGCTCAAACATAGTCTTCTTGCATGACACTTTAATTATCGGAGTGGGAAGGGAAATTGGAGGGGTAGGCATTGGAAACAAAGCAGTGTCAAGAGAGATGCACATTTGTCAGAGAAAAAAATGTCCAGCATGGTTTGGGAAAGTATATAATTCTTTCAACTGAATGAGGCTGATAAGTTTAGTCCTATTCAGGCATTATAAATGGTGGCATTCTGAGCACATGTCTCCCTGTCATCTTTGCCTTTGGGTTGAGAATTGACCTTGAATATGAAGGTTTCCTGGTCACTTCTAGGATTGTCAGTCAAGCAAGAATTCAGATTATCCAGAACTGTTGTGCATCAAAGGAGTTTAGATGCCGGGAGATGTTAAATGTTAAATGAGGAGATAATAAGTTAAGTATTCCCATCAAATTATGTTTGTATTGCCTGAACAGCCTTTCAGGCATTCCATCAATAGTTGAGACGTCTGAAAACCCATTCCTGTTATTCTGTCACCAAAGAAGGAAGTGAAAAGAAATGGAAGAAATGTCTTACGAAGAGTGGCTTAGGGAGCTGGGAATGTTTAGCCTTACAAAAAGAAGGCTGAGAGGGGGTATAGTAGCTATGTTTAAATATTTGAAAGGATGTCACATTGAAGAGGGGACTGGTTTGGTTTCTATGGCTTCAGGGACTAGGATTCAGGGGAATGGTCTCAAACTACAGGAAAAGAGATTCCATTTGAATATTAGGAAGAACTTTGTGATGTTTAAAGCTGTTCGGCACTGGAATATGCTGCCACGGAGGGTGGTGGAGTCTCCTTCTTTGGAGATGTTTAAGCAGAGGCTGGATGGCCATCTGTCAGGAGTCCTGTGATGGGGGTTCCTGCATGGCAGGGGGTTGGAGTGGATGGCCCTTGAGGTCTCTTCCAACGCTATGATTGTATGATTCTATGATTCAAAGTGCATGCATTTTAATAATGCTAAATAGTAATCTTCTTTTCTTCTTTTTTCTTTTTCTTAGCATTTGTTGCACTTGGTGGTGCAGTCCACTATTCTTGTTTTTGCCTTCCATTTGGTACAGTTATGGGCTAGGTCTGGGTGAACCCAGGACAACTTCATGTTGTTGTTGAGGTTGTTTATCCAGTGTTGTTTGGAATATCCCTTCAGTTGGGATCCACTGACCTCCAAGGTGGGACTCTTTTAGGCCAGAGTTTCCTCATCGGCACACAAGACGAGTCCATACCAACATAGTTGGGCTTCACATATTTTTTCAGCGATTGATGCAATGACGTATTTTGCTCTGATGTCATCATGTGTTG
Source organism: Phrynocephalus forsythii (assembly GCA_029282475.1). Taxonomy (NCBI): domain Eukaryota; kingdom Metazoa; phylum Chordata; class Lepidosauria; order Squamata; family Agamidae; genus Phrynocephalus; species Phrynocephalus forsythii. The sequence continues at coordinate 96,092,130 of JAPFRF010000004.1, read as the reverse complement.
TGTTGTTACAGTCGTGACACACTATTTTTCTTGGCAGGAATACTGGAGTGGTTTGCCAGTTCCTACTCCAGGCACCTACAGCCACTGGTATTCCCTGGTGGTTTCCCATCCAAGTAATAACCAGGGCCGACCCTGCTTAGCTTCCGAAATCAGGTGAGATCGGATGTGCATTATCCTTTTGCGTGAGGCTGGAGGTCCATCGCAGCATCTTTGTCTCCATGACACCAAGGCAACGTTCAACTTCTTTAGTCACAGGCCAGCATTCTGCACCAAAGAGCGTGACAGGTTGTACAATGGTGCGCTAGATCTTTGACTTTAAATAGTCGCTTATCTTTTTGTAATAATGTTTAATAGTACTTAGTAACAAATGTAAGCCCTTTATTTAATATAAGAATTGTAGTCAATATAAGCCCTTTGGCAATTGTATTTCTGTCTGAACATTAGAGAGAAATACAATTGCATTTTATTGAACTGAGAAGCCAGCTGTGCAGAAGAGTTGTTTCATTTTAAGTAACTGTAAAAACAAATCTCAGAAGTCTGCTCATGAAAATTCCTCAATGAAATACTGGGACATAGCTATAATTCCATTCAGATATTCTTAAGACAGAAAAAGGCCAGAAGCAGGCAGACAAAAAAAAGGGGGGAGAGCGATCGAGCAAGATTTAAAACAGTGTTATCTTCTGTGTTCAGTGATATATTTCTCTAGATATACTGTACCAAAACTCAAAATATTTCATCCCCGATAGTGATCATTTTTCTCGCACTTCTAAATAAGGGCATGTTCTTAAGTGAATTGCTTGGAATAGTGGAGTATTCTTGAATATCTCTTTCTTCCTGTGTTATCAACATGCAAATCTCTCCTGCCTCTCCTGTCCTTACAAAGGCTTGACCGATAGATTTCTGGTTAAGCCTGCTGACAGAACAGGAAGAAAATAGCTCCTGCGTATTGTAATTTTAAGACACAGTATTCAGTTTGGTTAAAAGCTGGAGAAAATAATACTATGATTGGCCAAAGAACAAGAGAGTAGAAGAAAGAAAGAAAGAAAGAAAGAAAGAAAGAAAGAAAGAAAGAAAGAAAGAAAGAAAGAAAGAAAGAAAGAAAGAAAGAAAGAAAGAAAGAAAGAAAGAAAGAAAGAAAGAAAGAAAGAAAGAAAGAGGCAGTACAGGTGGTAGGTAACATGTGTACTATCTTCACTAACCTCTGGACCTGTTCTTTATCCCATTGTTTGTTTAGTTAATTATTTGTTTTGCCTCATTTTAACTACTGTTTATTTGTTGATTTCTATGTAAATCACCCAGAGTTCCTTGGGGAAAATCAGTGCGGTATAGAAATGTAAAAATAAATAAATAAATTTAAATAAATAAGGGTAATGACAAATTATGCGAGTTGCATCTAAGAAAGGTAGAATATTGGTACAGAGCTCCAAGTTCAAGTGCTACCACCCATTAATATAACACCAACTGGTAGTGGGGTGGCTAAAAACATGTAAATAAAATAAATAAAATAAAAACCAACAACTTTTAGCAGACTATTAAAATGGTTCTCTTTCCACGTCAGCATACAAGGATGTGTACGTGTGTGTTCACAAAAATGGACCCAGAGGTTGTCCTGTTTAGGGCAGAGCACATGGAACTGCAAAGACTGCAATTCTACACATACTACAAATTAAGAAGAGGTCATGCTTTGATTTAAACTATTAAAATCAAAGTTCAGTGCAAGCTTTCCTGAATAAAATGGATTCCCTCAGAAAAACAATGGAAAAGTATGAATGAAAGTCCCCAAAAGGTCCTGTTAGATATTATGTGCCAGGAATGCTGTGGAAGATGAAGTGAGAGCTGGTTTCAACCAGGTTTTTTGAGGGGGAGGTTCTAAATGCCTCAGCCCTGGTGCCATTTGGTTGGAATTTTCCACTCATCCTCTAGAACAGTGATGGCAAATCTTTTAGAGACTGAGTGCCCAAACTGCAATTCAAAACCCACTATTTTTTTTTGCAAAGTGCCAAAACAGTAATTTAACCTGTAGACAGGTGGTTATGAAGGGGCGATGTCAGGTGCCCACAGAAAGGGCTCCAAGTGCCACCTTTGGCACCCGTGCCATAGGTTCGCCATCACTGCTCTAGAATAAGAGGTACACCCTTTCCCTTCGCCACCACTCATATTTCAGGTTTTGAAATCAGTTCAAATAAAAGAGGGGAACTGGCAACATTCACCTTGGCAAGAACTTTACATCTAAGCGTAAAATCTTGGCAAAATTTGTCTTGCCACGAACATTTGGACTTTTGGTACTTGATTTGAAGAAGTGGGATTTACCCACAAAAACTCACCTATTGTATGACTTTTTAAAATTCAGAGTCCTATAAAGTTATCACCTATCACCTATTCATGCATTTGGAAATCAAGCTTCCATATTGGCAGGCAGGGGAGAGAGAAAGGCTACACAGACGCAGCCATTCTCATCCTAAAGCTAGGATAATTTTCGTTAAGTCACCAGATAGCAAATTGCTGAATTAATTCCAAACTAGAATCATAGAATCATAGAGTTGGAATACACCTCAAGGGCCATCCAGTCCAACCCCCTGCCATGCAGGAAAACCCATCAAAGTAATCCCAACAGATGGCCATCCAGCCTCTGCTTAAAAACCTCCAAAGAAGGAGACTCCACCACCCTCCGTGGCAGCATATTCCACTGGCGAACAGCTCTAACTGTCAGGAAGTTCTTCCTAATGTTCAAATGGAATCTTTTTTCTGGTAGTTTGAAACCAATGCTCCGAGTCCTAGTCTCTGAAGCCATGGAAAACAAGCCAAGCCCCTCTTTGATATGACATCCTTTCAGATATTTAATCATGGCTATTAGAGGTGGGCATGAACCAAACAAAATGGCAATTTGGATTGTTATCCATTTTCTTCCCTCGCATTTTGTTTCATTAAATACAAAATGGATTTTTTTGAAAAAATTCATTTCATATTTCATTTGCTTCATTTTGGGGGTATTTTTGGATTTTTTATTATTATTTTAAAGTTTCCCCCTTGTGGGGCTTTATATATATATATTTTAATTTTACTGCTGAGAGGCGCTAGTGCCTCAGGGTTTTTTATTATTATATTTTTTTATTACCACTCTCCCCGCTAGCCCATGGGGTGAACCAGCTGGCCTGCAGGCTAGAAGCGGGCTGGAGGGATGTTTTTAATTTTTTTAAAAAATATATTTTAAAAAGTCCTCCTTGTGTGGCTTTTTAAATTTATTTTTTATTTTTACAGCTGAGAGGCACTAGTGCCTCTGGGGATATTGTTTTTGTTTTTTTGTTTTTGTTTTTTTTTTGTTTGTTTGTTTGTTTTAAGTTGGCTGGGCCTGCGCTGTTTTTTAATTTTATGTATTTATTTATTTTATTTTACAGCACCAACCATGCAGCCCCAGGGGCCAGGTCGGTGTTTTTATTTATTTATTTATTTATATTATTTTACAGCACCAACCATGTGGCTCCTGGGCACTTTTTAATTTTAATTTTTTTTATTTTTATTTTTTTAAGTCCATGGATGCTGGCATTAATTCCCCTACCTCTCAGCTGTAGGGCGGGCTTTTCCCCACCCTGGCTGCTGGAGTTCCAGGCGAGGAGGCCGACGCTACAAGACAAGGTAAGTGACATCGGGGAACGAAAAACAAAATGGAACAAAATGGAACGTTTTGTTTTGTTTTTTTTGTTTTTCTTTGATGGGTTGGTTTGTTATTCGTTTCATTAGCTAACGAAATGAATAATGAATAATGAAACAAATTAGTGCCCATCTCTAATGGCTATCATATCCCTATCATGACCCACCAAATTATTATGTTGCTTGGTGAGTTTTTGCAAGACCTATGTTAATCATACTAACTTGACTTTTGATTTCAGTAGATCTACTCTAAACATGGGTAACAATTCTATGTATACTTACTGGGAAGTCAATCACACTACTTTCACTGAGGCTAACTCCTAGATAAGGAAACTACAGCTCAACTCTGGAGCCAGTGTGTGTGTGTGTGTGTGTTCATGTATATTTCTATATGCCTCTCCAAAGAGACTGTGAGCAGTGAGATTTCTCACCTTCCTGTGAAAATTAGAATCCTCACTCATATCCTTGTTTTCATTTCTTGGTTTGTACTTCTGTCCAGACAACTATTGCATTCTACAAATTATCATGCCCTCTCCAATAAAGGAAGGATGTCATTTTGCACAAGAATTCTAATAGTTCTTTGCATCTTTGCATTTTTCTGGGGGCGGGGGGGATTTATTTTTCAAAAACAAGCAGAACAAAACAAAAATTTCTCCCACACACCCAAAACCCACACTTGTAGTCTATGGTGCAAGATTCTCTTCACCTATGGATTTTTACTGAACTCTCCATGCTTATGTGTTAGGGGGCAAACTAGCAGATTATTTAAATATTTTGTGGTATGTATTCAGACATTCAAAGGAAGATTTTCCTCACACACCTTCTTCTTCTTCATTGCCCTGACAGACTAGGAAGGAAAAGCCCTTTTCAGTTGTAGTCATTCTAAAAGCAATGGCAATGACAGGTACATTGAGCAAACAATAATCCCATTTTCTCAATCATCTTTCATTTCCTTTATGTATTTCCTTTCATCCTTCTTTTCTCTCTTATTTTCATTCACGTGTTCTATTTTAAGACATGCTGAGTTAACCAGGTCCAGTTTTCACGGTGCAAGTGTACATTGGACAGAAGGCCTCCGGATATGTGGACTGAACTAGTCTATAGATAAGTGGCCTATAGACTGGATTACTGACCTGCCAGTGGAATGACATAGAGGAATTCATTGGTTTGTTTCATATACATCACTGATTTCTGTCAGACTGCCGAAGATTCCTTCCAGACTGGACTTTTGCATGACGGAATGAGCAAAAAAGAGAAAGGTACATGATTGCTGTGACAACAAAGCTCTGGATGACCTAGAAGACAATGGAGAGGAGTTACAAGGATGGATACTTTCTATGGCTCCAGGCTCAGAGTTTACCCTGATAAGATGCTCCTCTTAAGGAATCCATTCTGTGCAATAGGTAGCTGTACAGAAAGTCTTTCTTTCTCAGTCTTTAGGCCAAACAACTAGAACATACAAAGGGATTAGGGCTAGGCATAAAACGTAAAATGAAATGCTGTTCCATCATTTTGTTATGTAACAAAACAAAACAAAACAAAACAAAACAAAATGAGGAAGCTGCATTTTGTTATAGACGAAATGAAACAATCATTTTCCCATTGAAACAAACTGTTTTGTTCCATAATTTTCCAGCTCCTGCTGAGCTGTAAATGAATGGAGCCCTTTAAACCTGGCCCAGTCGGCACAAGGGTGTCTCCCTGGTACTGACTGGACCAGGTTTAAAGGGCTCCAGATATTGACAGCTCAGCAGGAGCACTTTAAAATGGTTCCTAGAGTCCTGGGGAACCATTTTGTTTTGTTCCATTTCATTTTGTACATTTAAAAAAAAAAAACGTAAGAAACAAAACAAAACAAAACAGGGGTGAGCACAAAACAAAACAAAATAAAACATTATTTTTCCATTTCATTCCCATCCCTAAAAGGGATAATTATGGCTAATTTTGCAAAATGATAGTTTCACCTGATACTTTTTAAAAAAAAAAACAAAAAATTATAAGTGTTCAAGAAAAAGAAAACAGCAAATATTCATCATCCTGCTAATATATCCATTTAAAAATAAAACTATTGTACAGTTTAGAGATGGGCACGAATAGAAAAAAATGATGTTTTGGTTTTTCATTTTTTATTGTGGGTCCCATTTCGGTTCATTTTCATTTTTCATGAATTTTTTGAAATTTTTTTGTTTCATTGGTTTGTTTATTCATTTTTCATTTTTACATGCTTTTTGCATGTTTTAAAGCATTTCCGCGCACATACCCCAATGCCCCAGACCAGAGGGAAAACACTAAAAAAAAATTGATGCTGGCAGAGATACAGTATAGACTAGGTACGGAGGGAGGCTGCAAAGGCGGCAGCAGGCGTTGCCCAGGGCGCAAGGCAGCCGCAGAGTGACTGCACTGCGGGGCAGGGGAGGGTACTCACCGAGATGTATCCACGCACACAGGGAGGCTGCAAGACTGACGCTAGAGAGAAAACTCTTCTTTCTCTCCTCTAAGAGCCAGGCTGCAGCCAGTAAGAACACAGAGACACACACCTGCCTGGCTGGCCTAAATTGAAAATAACGAGTTGCAGAGACAACAATCCCACCCTAACTCCCACCGCAGACTGCAAGGAGGACGGGGGCTACCAGAGCTTTTTATGCCCTCTGTGGATGCCAGACCTGCCCAGTCTGCAACTCGGGCATGCTATTGGTTGAAGTTGTCCAAGAATTTACATGATCCCATCGCATGGCTTGCATCCATTTTGTGGCTGGCATCCTTTTTGTGTCATCCTTAAGGGGAAAATAAAAATACATCACGATGGGAGAAAGACAAAAACAAATGTTTTAAGGACCCCAACCCCTCCCAGTAGGTATTATCAGGCAGAATAAATAATTATCACTGCATTTTTATGGATGTCCAGGGCATTTTAATACCCAAGAAATCAATATTAGGCATCTTGCAGCCATTTTGGGTCAATGTCCCCTAACTCCCCTTAAAGGAAAAAAATACAGCGATCTGAGAAAAGACATGAATGCACATTGTAAGGACCCCAAACCCCCTGGTAGGTATTATCAGGCAGAATAAATAATTATCGCTGAGTTTTTACAGATATTCAGGACGTTTTTTAACATTTAAAACAGCTCATTTCATCACGCATCGCCATTAATGAAAACGAAACATAACAAAGCTAGTTTTCTTGGTTCTGTTCTGTTCGTTCCAATTTCATCGCCAGGTTCGTTATTCATTTTGTTATGTAACTAAATGAATAACGAATAACGGAATGAAAAAATTCATTTCGTGCCCATCTCTAGTACAGTTATCAACTCTGTGCTTTAATACAGACTGTTATGCTTTGTACTTTTCATTTCATCATCACATTGCATTGTGTTAGAAACTGATTTATTTTCCTTTGATTTCTTTTATATTTTGTCTTAATTTCATGGATCTTGTCCCCTGTCTACCTACTGTGATTTAAATAAATCTTCAAATTAATTGTACCAGTGGATAGCCTCAGATCATCACTTGTTATGCCTTTCACCCACTGAAGCAAATAAAGGACCTCATTTTCATGCAGTTATCCTGTCTGTCATCTCCAGTCACTTTGGGATGTATTCTTGCACATTTCCATAAAAGAAAACCCAAAGAAAACTTGGTATTCCATACCAAGTGCTAACACAAGCATATAGGATAGACCTGTGTAGGAAAGACTTGACTGAAACCTCTGCAAAATCCTCTCAAGAGTCTGCCAAACATGAGTTGCCAAGTCCCAGAGAATAGCTCTGCTAAAGAGGTAGAGTAGAAGAATGCTATATACCTGCTCCAGTAAAGTCAATATGAATAGTATATAGTCATTATTTTCCCCATACTTAAAAGAAGTTTCAAATATGATAGATTGGATCTCCCCAAATATAGGCATTATTTGGTGAATTCTGAATATTTCCAAATCTGAATGCATACCCTTAATATGCACTACTATTTGGAGAGCATTATCTGACTAATTGCTGAGGTACTTCTAGGTATAAATTCTGAAGCTACATATACTGTTCTGTTTGTAGCATCTGTTTTTGTTTCTGGCGCAGTGGTTAAATGCCTGTACTTGCAGGTAAAACTGTGCTCACAACCTGGTGTTCAATCCCAGGCAGCAGGCTCATGGTTGACTCAGCCTTCCATCCTTCCGAGGTTGGTAAATGAGTACCCAGCTTGCTGTAATTAAACTGTGAACCACCCAGAGACTACGTGAAGTCGTATGGGGCAGTATATAAGCAGAACACTTTGCTTTTGTTTTTTAATGACTTTTCCAAGTAAATGCATTCCTTCATTTCTGGATATCATTGCACATTTAATTACCTATTCCATTGATAATATACCATTACAGAAAATGCAAAATAACTTCATTTGCAGCATGCTTACTTTTTGCTACAAGTCAGATTTGCATCCTCTGAGTGACACTTTATTAAAGTGCACACTTCAAACAAATGAATTATGCATTTGTGTCCATTTACTTGTCCTAGTGAGCTTTAAATTAACAATTAAAATGAGAAATACTGCAACAGAATTAAAACTTACCTTTAAGCATGTAAGAATACTTGACTTTGCATCTGGTTTAACTTCATACTGTGCTTCTGATCAGTTTCAAGAGAAAGAAAGCATGGCACACTTGTGGATTTAATCCTAAAGCATGTACTCTGAAGGAAGCCAATTGACTTAAGTGGAACTACGTCGGAGCCCATGATTTGATAATCTTGGAGCAGAACAACAGAACAGTTGAAATGAAGTGCTTTGATTTAATCCTGCTTGGGTCCATGTACTTCAATCAGATTAAATCATCTTGCATTCAGTCTTATTTAACTGGTTTGTGTGCCAGGACACCATTTGAAGCTAATTTATAGCTCACACTTGTTGGATTAGAAAATACATCTCAGGGCCATGTGCAATCTTCATTGGGACCAAGTGACAGGTGGGCCATGGACTGATTTGTGTGATCAAAGTAGGGGGTTCAGATTCTGTTCCCAAGCAAAGTGAATCAATTTGTTCAGATTTCATAGAATGAACTCCCCCCACCCCATCACTGAAGCAAACAGTCCTTCCGGAAACAGGCCAAGACCTTTCTCTTCAGGCAAGCTTTCCCTGAATGATGGACTACCACATGTATTTTATATGAATCTATGGGTTCACATAGACTTTGTGTTTATGACTACTTATAACCATGTTGCTTTAATGTAATGTTGTCTATTAATGCTGTAAGATGTCCTTCAATTCCTTGTTTTCAAATACTTGAACATGTCTTAATTGAACTGGGCTGTGTATTATCCCTCATTACTGTAAGCCACCTTGGGTCCTTTTCCAAGGAGAAAGGCAGGGTAAAAATACACTAAAATAAATAAAATAACTAAATAAGCCTTAAGGTAGCTATCCCAAGTGGCTTCATTCTTTAAGCTCTATCATACATATCTTCCTATTTCATGTACAGTACTGGGGGAGCAATCATAGCAATGTAGATTTTCTAATTCAAATCAACAGGAGGCTGATCTGGATCTATGACACAAATTGATACAAGTGGAGCACAAATCACTCCAGATTTGTCCATCCAATGCCCAAAGTGGCCCATCAAATCAGATTTATAAATCAATACAAAGCCTTAATATTAATGGTTTTACAGTGTTGCACATGGAAATCCAAACACAACAAATCAAAGAAAAATGTATTCCCTTCCTCCTCTTCTAGTCACAAGATGGGGTAAATTGTTATAAAAAGCACTTAGTAACCTTATTTAGCCACCTTAGGGCACAGTTACGCTGCTCCAATGTATTTTAAATCAATTTTCAGCCACGTGGTTTTTATGTTATTGTGCTAGTTCACCTTGAAAATCATTACCCTGATATAAAGGGCTTAAAACCGCTTCAGGAAACTACACATGAAATTTTGAATCATTTATTAACCAGAACGTTTGCGCACTGTGTAGGTTTCCACTGCTGGTGATCACAGTGCACTGCCAATGACTGCAACCTTCTCTTTCCCATTTGTTTTCAAAGTTGTTCAGTATTTCTTTGGTTTTCAGACATCCTTTGGAATATGCACATTCCTCTCTTTTAAAATGGAATAAAATGAAATAAAATTTAAGTGACATTGTGACATTACTTCCAAAACCTCCAGCCACCCACAAAAGAAATATTTAATATGACAGAGGAGCTCACACTGCTTGAAGCGATCCATAAAGAGCCAATTCCGCAACATGTTAAATTTTAAAAAGACCCAGTGGACTCTTCAAAAAAAAAATCTTGCTTTGCAGCTAAAACAAAAAGGCCGTCTTCATCGTGCATCCTGCCAATGGGATTTTTCAAATCATTTTTAATTATCAGTGTAACCACACCCTTAGCTATTAGAAATTAAACTCACCCATCTTTTGCTTCCCAAGGTACATAATACATCCTTCATGCAGCAGGAAAAATTCAAATAAAAATAAAAATAAAAAAATGGCACTTGACAAGCTTTTGTTTCTTTATTTATTGTTTTATTTTATTTTATTTTTTGCAAAGAAAGGACAATCTAGCTCTGTATTTTGAATAATGAAAAGTGGTGAAGTCTATGGCAGTGGTATAATATTCAGGGCATTTTTGGAAATTACAATAGCAACTAGACACAGGTGCCTATCAGCTTGGCTTCACTTAGGTCTAAATCACTAGTTTACTTCTGGTCAATTCCTTTTCTAGTAATAAAGATGAGTGACAGTAATTCCTTTTATGATGTAAAAGTTACCTTTTGATTATTTTTACCATTTAGGTGATGGAAGGGAGGATCAAAATGGTGGAAGACAAATAGATCCATAGGATAGAATTCCAAAGGGGAACATGTAAGACCCAGGAGATTTAGTACAAGTGATGGTTCACCCTTCAGCAGTTGTTCTACCCACTGTTTTTAGGCCACTGTTAGGAAAACATCTCAAAGATGTGTGTAACATACAGTATGACTAAGGATGGGCACAAAATGAAAAACAAAATGCTGTTTCGTCGTTTCATTATGCAATGAAATGAAACAAAACAAAAAGAAACAAAATGATGAAGCAGCATTTAGTTACAGATGAAACAAAACAGTTGTGGTTTTTTTCCACATTAAAATGAACCGTTTCATTTCTCTGTAAAATGGCTGCGGCTCTCTTACCTGCTGGTCTCCCAATGTAGAGGTCCCTCGATGAGTTGCCGCTCCCTCTCCCCCTCGGAAGCACAGGGAGAAGCTCTGGCTGGAAACGGAGAGCAGGGTGGAGAAGAGCCACCACCACCACCACCTGCCGCTACCACCGGAGCACAGAAGGAGGAGGAGAGCCATGACCTAACAAATTATTTCGTAAGCGTTTCATTTTGTACAATTTTTTAAAAAAAGTCATAAGAAACAAAATGAAACAAAGTGGGGGGGGCACAGAATGAAATGAAACAAAACACAATTTTTCTATTTCGTGCCTTTCCCTAAGTATGACTGACTCTTTTCTTTTATGCTTGAATGTTTTCCGTTATTCTCAATCATATTCAATGGGATTTTTAATTCTAACTTCAGACAAATAACTTCTTCAAAAAAAGGATCTTTTTTCCAATGATCAATTCATAGTTTCATGTGACAAAAACAGACTTAACTTTTTAATGTTCTAGAAACTAGGATCTAGCCTCCCTCCATTGAGATACAAACACTTAACAATGAGGGACAGTCCATCATGTGTTAATGCCTCCTATGAAACTGGCCCCTTCTCCTCACTAATCCATTGTTTTCTCTTTAAGAAGGTAATACCAAAAAGCAGATTTTAAAATGACGTTGCTTTCAAGTTAGACTAAACTTTGCACAGGAGGTGAAAGTCAGTATTACTGAACCCAAAGAAGACAGGAACTTGAGCTACCTTTTAATGAATTCCAGAACTCCCTTTGGTATCAATTAGAACAAATGAAAGAAACAGTTAATTTCAATCACCTGGTGGCCACTGTTACACTCAGTCACAAGTTTGGCATCCAGCTTTTACACCTCTGTGCAAAAATTGGCTCCTTGCTAATGGATCTTTTCTCCACTAACTCATTAGTAGGGTCATATTATTTATCAGTTATTACCTATGATTTTCTGTATCTCAGGTTTCTTACTGTTGAAAGCTAAAGTATGCCAATGGTTCAGATACTGTCTATGATTTCAGTGATATCTGTGAAAACATAACCAAAATGTTCAGGAAAATGCTGTAAATAGCAGAAGCTATAATATATAAAGTAATACATAGAAAGCACTGGATCAGGGAATTCTACAGAAATAGATACTGCAGCTTCTCCATCTTCTAAACCCAATATTGTAATAGCTTTCCCACTTCAGTGGCTACTATATAAGTGGTGTCCAGCCAGAAACATATCAATACAAAACCATTGTAACAATTTGCTTTGCTTCCCTAATATGGGAGGGGGCACTAATTTCTACACTATTCACATTTTGCTCTTATGCAAAGGAGACTGCCTAAAATGAAATGGGCCAATTCTAGTCAGGTTTTTTGAAAATCCCAAAATAGAAGGGATGCTTTGATTTTACTGTGGATTTACTTTTCTCAAGAATAAACTATGAGAGAAAAATGCTGAAGAAGAAATTGTGAAACTGCTCGAATGTTCAGATTTAGGTAAGTGGCTCATAAATGTGTGGGCGTGGGTGTGTGAATTCACGCACCCACTCCCACACATTTTTTTCCAAGGAGGCTTTTAGTGAAGCAAAGTGAAAAGAAATGTTAAGTGCTGCTAGCTAGATGTAACTGCTGCCCCTTTCCCCACCTCTTTCCCCTCAGTAAATGAAGACAGGATGAGCAGCTAAAATTACTAATTGGTTTACTGATCAGTTGTACTTTGTTCGATTGATTTGCAATTAATTCTGGTTTGTGGTGCACAGAAGAAGAAGGTTGGCGCCAATCTTTGAGGCAGCTGATACTCAATACTCACCCAGGGAGATGTGGGATGAAATATCAATAATCTGTTTGGAGGCACGTCCTTAAGACATTGAGACCATGTCTTCTGTGTTTGTCAGGACTTTGGGTCTGTCTGGGCAATGAGCTAGGTTAGACTTTTCACTGGTATATATGTTGGATGAAGAAATATTGTAGAGGTGCAGATATTTTCACTCAAAGAGTGAAGTACAGTGGACCCTCGTATAACAAATGGTTTGTATAACATAAAATCTGTACAATATAAAAAAATTATTTATTTTTATTTATTTATTTATTTATTTATTACATTTATACCCCACCCATCTTCCCATGGGAATTCCAGAGATAGGGGAAATTTGCTTAACATAATTGTCTATGGGGCAAATCCGTACAACATAAAACTGGTCACAATTAGGGATTACTCTGTTTTCCATGCATTCCTATGGGAAATTTGCATAAAGGAAAATTTGCTTAACATAATTTCATTTGGAATGAATTAATTCCCTTATACAAGGTACCACTGTATTTTGAGAAACTGTAGTCTGTGTCAGTCAAATAAATATCACAGGGGACAAATATATTTTCATTCGCAAAGAGAAGTTGCTTACGTTAAAGGCCAGTGTGTTTTGTGCTGTCTTTTATGTACTCATATGGTTATAGCGAACTGCAATCCATGGTTTCACTACTGATTTCTATTTTGTTGGCGAAACCCAATGGAAGCATCACTCAGAGGTAAAATGCATTAAACAATTAATTCCTCTCTTCGTTAATAAAAGGACCACTCTGCTACGTTAACATTGTCATTTATCAGGAAAATTGCTTCACTCCCCTTTCTGTCCATATTTTTATTATGGTTTTTGTTCCTATTTTTTAGTTGACATTTTTTGAAATTTATTTTGAACAAGAAATGTCTTGTTTTGAACACAAATGTCCCTTCTGGAACATTTTTCTTTCTTCCATACATATGTCTGTTACGATTCTCAGTCATTCAGGTGGAATTATCTGGAAGCTGAGTTGATTATCTGGAAGATGACTAGTCCAGTTGCCATGACTCAACTTCCAGATCTGTTCTGTATACTGTGTGCCCACCCAGCCTGATTAAGAGTCTTGCAGGACATGAACCCTAGACTGCTTGCTTTCAGATTGTGTAAAATGGCCACATCTCTCACCCCGGTAACCATTCCAGGCTCCCCAGCTGGTAAAGAAAGCTGTATTAAGAGGACAAAGACTTGTGCAATCTCCAACTAGGGGAGCTTCAACAGTGCCATGGAGCCAACTTTGTTTTCTAGTTTGGTAGAACATGTTGGCACTCAGTTATTTTTTTCTATATGTTCTTATTTTGAATTGTCAAACCATTTTGATTTATTGTATTTGTGCTTATTTGTTTATTTGTTCTTTTTATTTTTCTGATTTGATTATTTGGTTTGATTGATTAGTTTTTATTTACTATTTTAAGTTGTTTAATCTGTTTTTATATTTTGTATATGTTTGTAAACTGCCCAGAGTAGCTTTTGTGCTAGATGGTCGTGGTAAATAAATAAATAAATAAATAAATAAATAAATAAATAAATAAATAAAATCAAGATGGCAGGGAAGATTGCACTCTGTCTCAGAAGTGTGAGTACTAAACAAAAGAGGCCACAAACCACTGCCTCCACTTCACCTGGCTTTCTTCACAGAGCCATTTCAAGGCCACCGAAATGGCTCCGTGAAGAGAGCTGGGTGAAGGGGAGGCAGTGGTGTGTGGGCTCCTTTGTAGCTCCAGTTTACCCTCCAGCAATGACACTTTTGGGATGCTCAGAGCAGCATGGCTGGAGAGTAAACTGAGGCTGCAGGTGAGTCCACACACCACCACCACTCCCTCCTAGCTTTCCTGATGGTGTAGCAGACGGGGTGCTACTTTTCGGGAAAGCAATGATTGAGGAGCAGGGTGCTACCCTTTGGGAAAGCAAGGATCAAAGAGCTGGCTTGCGACCCTTCGGGAAAGCGAGGATTGAAGAGCAGGTGTGCTACCCTTTGGGAAAGTGAGAATCAAAGAGCAGGTTTTTGAATTTCCCATGGCCACAGCAAGGGTGCTGTGCCTGCAGGAAATTCAAAAGTCTGCCCTTCAATCTTTGCTTTCCCAAACAATAGCCCCCAAAGCATTTGTAACTCGGAGTACCACTGTATTCAGGTTAAACTGCCCAATGGGCTCTTTGCAAAAAAATATGTGGGTTTTGAATCACAGTTTGGGCACTCAGTCTCTAAAAGGTTTGCCATCACTGCTCTATGACATTTGAATGAGAAGATATAGAAGGACAGTAGACTGAAAAGTAACTGTGCTTAGTTAGAGGTCCTATTCAAGTATTCAATAAAACTATCCATCCCATTAGCAGAGGGAGATTACTATCTTTACCTCATACCTTATATCTTGCATGTAGCCATGAACCATCCAAGAGAGATATGGGAAAATGTGGTTTTCCAGCTGTGTTCGTCTGTTTTAGCCACAATAAAACCTGAATATATTTCTTATTAAATGTACTCAGACACCTTCCAGACTAACACAATTATTTTATTGTGAGCATTGTGTGCAACCCACCTGAATTGGATTATAATCCATGAAAACCCACACAGAAATATTTTTTATTATTTTCATGGTGCCACAGTACTCCTGTTCATGTTAATAATCAATCCATCCATGGCCTTAACCCATCAATTTTTAAATCAAGGGATGTAACTGTATTTGAATTGAATGCTAAAACTCAGGAAGAGAGCTGCAAAATACCTAGAAAAGAACAGGTGTAGATTCTTGCTGATAAACAAGAATATTCTTATTTTGGGGTATTAGGCTAATAATATATCATCATCACACTCTTGTGCTCATCAAGCTCTTAAAGAAACAGAACAACATAAAACTGGTTCCCAGTATTTTGGAGACAGCAAAGCTTAATCACACCCTTATAGATTTGTTTTAAATTATAGCTGACCTTTGGTAAAAAGGTTGGGCAATGCCAGAGGGAAATAATGAACAGCTATTCATTGAAGCAAATGTTTGAACCTTTAATAAATAAAGCAGCTGATTAATGCCAGAGAAGAATTTTGATAAGGGTGGAAAAACTCAATCTCCGGGCTCCATGCCATTCAAGACTTAGTCTTTTCACTCTAAAATGTGATCTGGTTTCAGACTGTGAATGAATCTCAAACTGCGTGTGTGTAGATGCATAAGAGATACTGTAATCGTTGCCGGTCATTCCCGTGAGAAAGGCATACGAGGTCTAGTAACTCCAGTGTCAAAGAGCTAACTGTCACAGATGTCCATTTATCTGACTGGACCTCTTTTGATGCTGCTAGACTTTCCCCTTTCCCTTGATCAAAATCTTTTGTATCTACAGTGTACCGATAGGAGGAAAACAAGGTGAGGGGGAGAGAAAATTCCTTGTTTTCCATCAAGGCAGAATAAGGATTTCTGTATCCTTTTAGCTCAAGAAGTAAAACCTGGAAACATCACCGCTTGACAGCTGGCTTCAAATTAATTTGAATCCTTATGGGATAATTTGAAATCTGACTTTATAATCCATCCAAGATTTCATGTATTTCATGTGTCATTAGCCCTGTATCCTGTCAGCTTGTCTAAGCAATCTATAGATGCGCTGTCAGATAGGAGAGGAAATAGCCATGCATTTGCAGTGTTCAGAGTCAGCGCTTTGGTGACCCTTTTGATTGGAAAACAATACAGAGGAGTGGTGCCTTGGCTGAAAGACTGAATATGAGAGGCAGAGTATTATGCCCACCTTTAAAAAAAGAAACAATGTCAGATCTATTTGTTCTCTCTCTCTCTCTCTCTCTCTCTCTCTGTGTGTGTGTGTGTGTGTGTGTGTGTGTGTGTGTGTGTGTGTGTGCACGCGTGTGTGTGTGCGTGTGTGTGCACGCACGCGCACATGCAGGCGTGTGTGCATGCTTGTGAATAATTATCTCAGAAGAATATTCTTAGAACTGTATAGCTGGACGAGATCATTTTGTCCAGGGCTATACAAGGGCGAACAGTAGCCAATCACACCCCTAACCTCTGACACCACAGCCATACACCTAAACCACTCAGCTATCCAGCAGTTGCTCAAGTATCTTAAAGGTGATAGCAGATAACCCATCCTTTTTTTTTTAAAATAAGGATATTTATGCATCTACAGCTTATATGATGTCAAGCTCTATACCAGTGATGGCGAAACTTTTAGAAACCGAGTGCCCAAACTGTGATTCAAAACCCACTACTTTTTTGTAAAGTGCCAATATAGGGGCGATGTTAGGTGCCCACAGAAAGGGCTCCAAGTGCCACCTTTGGCACCAGTGCCATAGGTTCATCAACACTGTCCTATACAATTTCGTACTAGCTATTGGAAATGGCTTGCAGCAATGTATAGAACATTGCTTGGTACAAACATACTGCCAAGATAAAAATGAATTGCCTGGTGAGAATCATTAGCGGAGGCTTCCTTAAATTAATTTTATGCTCAGCTTTTCATTGACCTACCTAATGATCCTAAACCTTTATGTCAGAAGTTCTTTCTAATACTTAACTATGTGTGTCTAATAAATCCAGGTTAATAAAGAGGCTTTTTTTCTCTATTGACATTAATATTGATTTATTTAGTCCAAACTCATCAGCAGTGAAGGATGTCAATAGCAAGTTAACTCCCGTAGCCAGTTTATGAAACTCAGGCACCTTATATTAAACAAATATCTTGACATTCCCCTATGGTCATGATTCTTTGAATTGGCAGGAATATGTATTTGGTCTTACAGAAGAAATGTTGTTTTTGGGTCTGTGTCTTTATGTATATACAACTGTATCTTTATTTACATTTCTTGCCTTGCTACAGATTAAGCCCATTAACGGAGGTCTAATGAATCAGATATTTGACTTTTATTTTTCCAGCTAAGTAGAATGTGGAACACTATTTCTTTGAAATAAGTGATAACTGTGTTGTGCAAAAGACTTTTTGTACTTGTTAATAACATAACACGCAATATCATAACAGAAGGACAAGGAGAGAGGTTAGTTGAAGATTGTTACAGTGATATGACCTGTTCAGTTACACATCAACCAACTTAAACACAATACAAAGATTTGCCATGAGTTTTGAGTTTGTCATTATCATAAAATCATGGTATGGTTGGAAGGGACCTTGGAGGTCCTCTAGTCCAACCCCTTGCCCAAGGCAGGAGACCTCATACCATCCAGAACAGATGTGTGTCCAATAGTTACTGAAAACCTCCAGCAATGGAGCACCACCACCACCACCACCACCACCACCACCATCATCATCATCATCAACAACAACAACAACAACATGTTGCTGGTGTAGCAGTAATAGAACATTTTTGCCTTCTGTTTTGACTGAAAGTGTTAATGTCTTGGTGGAAGACTGTATTCCTCTTTATGCGTGATCCAAATCAGAGCAAGATTTTTGTTGTTTTTGATTTCATACTTGACGCTTCATCCCATTCTATGTTTTTTAATCAGCAGTGGCCTATTAAGCTCTTAATTTATCTACAGGAAGTGCTGCTCTATAAATAATAGAGCAGTGATCTATAACCACCACCTCCGTAACAGCCCAGAGTCCACTGTGGCTAAGAGGAAAGAACAGTTGGTTGCTAGGTGCCAAATGCTCCTCGCCTATTTAGGAACTGTGATAGTTTTCTCTCCCTGCTAAGATGACAAAAGTGTAATTAGAGATTAATCAAGAGCTGCATTAGTGGTGCAGCTTCCTGCAGGCTGACTTCTGTCACTCACCAGCAGTTAAGTGCATCTGTCTGTTCTTACCAGTCCTTGGGAGGTTTCTAAATTCATTGTCTTATTTACTCGGATTTTGTTTAGAGCCAGTTGCCAAAACTGAATATAATTAACAATTCAGCCAACATTGCTCCTTACATAAAATCAGCAGGAACACAGCTGGTGCATATACTGTAGCGAAGCCGACATAGCTAACATCTGTGCAGCACCACTGAATCACGTACCAAATGTTAACTCAACAATGTTTTGTAATATTTAATACTGCGGTGACTGTGTGGTACTTGGGAAGATTCAAAGTGCTGCAGTTTCAATCTCTCCATCTGGGGTTGGTAAAAACGCATTAGAAGTAACCGTGTTTCTTATAACTGTTGGGGCAGCAACATAATTTTTGCAAAACACCTTAGCTGGTAACATTATGACCCTTTTGAAGGTAACAAGGAATACTACTCCAAATATTGCTATAGGAGGGTCATTACGGAGAATTTTAATTAAGAGCAATCAAAGATTTCTTTAAAAAAATAACCCTGATGATAAATGGTAGTATATTGCTAATGTCATATGCATAATGTAAACCAATAATTAACAAGTGGCATGTTGTTTTTTTACATATTTATTTATTTATTTATTTATTTATTTATTTATTTATTTATTTATTTATTTATTTTACGCACTGTCTTCCCGAGGGAACTCTGGGCGGTTCAAAGCAAAAAAATAACAGATAAACAATATGACAAATAAGCAGATAATAAAATCAATTTAAAAACATGGAACAGCAAAAACCAAAAGAAACATGGGGCAGATGGCGAACAATTTAAAAAAATTAAAAAATTAAGAGTCACCAAACATAACTATAACACAAAGAATTACATTCCTTAAACAATGTTCCAACCTCTAGCTTTAGCAATCCTTCTAGTACCCATGCCAGAATCCAAGCATTAGAGAGCTAATCAAGAATAGTGGCTAAAAAAAAAACAATTTATGAATGAGATGAGAGACAATGTGGCAATAAGTAACTATTATAAAGAACAAGCAAAAACAAAAAAACATGTGAAGGAAAAACATCAGCTGACCCTTTTTTTGACCTTCTTTTTTCTTGTAACTAACCAAGGAAACATATATTTGTAGAGATTAAAGATGACATGGTGGCATAAAATTGTTACAGAAGGAACTCAGAGGTGTAGCTAGCATTTGAAGCGCCTGGGGACAAAGTCAGCTTTTGCACCCCTTCCTGCCTCCCAACTGCATTTCACACACCGAGCAAGGGGTGCCCGATCCTGGGGGGGGAGCGAGGGAGGAGGAGAAGGGTCCCACTTTCTCATGCCCTCTTCAGTGGTCTCCTGGACAAGGCTCTCCTGTGCAAACCACACATGGTGTGGATCGTGCCAAACAGGTGATTTTTTTTTCAAGCAACACCTCCGTAGCACCCTTCTTGCTCCTCCTTGCTAAGGCTTGGCAATCATTAGACTGGGGAAAGGAGGAGAGGGAAGCAGGCTACGAGATTTTTTCCCAAGCACCACCTCCATTGCATGCTTCCCTATCCTCCTTTCTCTGGACTAACAATCACCAAGCTTTGGAAAGGAGGAGGGGGAGCAATCGATGGAGGTGCTGCTTGGAAAAAAACATCATCTGCTTCCCTGTCCTCCTTTCCCCCAACTAAGGATCACCAAACTGTAGTGGGGTGAAAGGAGCACTGCTGGTGGGATGGCACATGGCTTCCTCCTGCTGCTCCCCTTCAGGCACCCCTAGATTGTTGTGTGCCCTAGGGCAAATGCACTCTTCTGCTCCTCTGTAGTTGTACCAGTGAAGGAGCTATGCCAGATGAATTGCCACAGATAATAAGAACATAAGAACATAAGAAGAGCCATGCTGGATCAGGTGAAAGGCCCATCTAGTCCAGCTTCCTGTATCTCACAGTGCCCCCACCAGATGCGTCTGGGAGTGCATGAGACTAGATATCTGTCTCCTGATAGCACTCCCCTGCATCTGGCCCTTGACGTACCCCCGTTTTAAGCCTGGAGATTACACATCTCCATCATGGTTTGTAACCTGTGATGGACTTTTCCTCCAGGAATCTGTCCAATCCTCTTTTGAAGGCATCCAGGCCAGATGCCATCACCACATCCTGTCGCAGGGAGTTCCACAGACTAACAATGCGCTGGGTGAAAAAATATTTCTTTTGTCTGTTCTTACTCTCCCAGCCCACGATTTGAGTGTATGTCCCCTTGTTCTGGTATTTTGTGAGAGGAAGAATAGCGTCCCTCTATCCACGTTACTCATGCCCTGCATTATTCTCAATCATATCCCCCCTCGGGTGCTCAGGTGCCTTTTTTCCACACTAAAGAACCCCAAATGTTTTAGCCTTTCCTCATAAGGGAGGTGACCCAGCCCAGTAATCGTTTTAGTCACTCTCTTTTGCTCCTTTTCCAGTTCCACTATGTCTTTCTTGAGATGAGGTGACCAGAATTGTACACAATTCTCCAGATGCGGTCTTACGTAAAGGGCTCTTTTCTCAGTACAACTGTCCTTCCATTCCTCCCACAGGACCTATTAGCTGTACGGTCTTCAGGATATTCTTCTGAAAAAGACTGTAATCAGCACTTTGTGTCACATTTTTCTCATCTTTCCAGATATGTGAAGTATCTGGAACATAATGAATACTCACCAAATTCTTTGTTCTTGCCAATGTAAGCTGTCACAACCCAATAATCAACTTCATAAGGATTTTTAAGCCACCATGAAATTCTTCTTCTGCAAGTAAGAGTGAAGATGTGACTACACACTCAGCAAGGAAAATCTGAATACAACTGCATTCGCTCATGGTGAAGTGGCACTGAGGAGTTTGGCTCAATTGGCCACCCAGAGAGACAGAAGGAAAGCCTTGACTGCAGCTTTACTTCAGCCCTAAAGGAGGCACTATTAAAAGAGAATTGCCTAATTAAGCCATAAACATTACTTTCCTGCTCTTGTTTCCTTCTCTCATCAGAAGACACTAGAAAAGTCTGGCTGCCATGCTTTGCTCACTGTTGCCTGGGTAAATACTGGGACAGTGGCATTTCTGCATTGTTTCAAGCAATCAAACATCTCAACTGATGTGAATGGAACTATGTGCTTTTTTAAGTAGAAGCCCCAGTGGGGCAGGAGGGGGAGGTATTCCAAGCTGACTTGCATTTCCCTTTGTATCATGTGGTCAATGGGAAAATATATGAATCAGCCCATCCTAACCCTGTAGTACTTCCCAGCCTCTTGAGACAGGGAGCAGTATTATTTCTCAACAGTATCCATCACTTGAGCAGTCTGTCTAGACAGTGTTTTTTTACAATGAGAAGCAAAGACAAACAAAGCCCAGAACAAGGTGACATTTTAAAAAGTATAAGCAACTTTTCCAGGGATTCCAATCCAAGCAACAAAGCAGCTGAGGATATTTTGTGCTATTTCCACGAAAGCATCATTTTCAATGTTTTGCACAGTTTTTCTTAATTTCCAAACAAAACTCTAGCAGAATACCTTAATTTCCCATGGCCTGAAATTAACAATTTTTGGCATTTTGCACCCCTTATTTGGAAGAATGAGGGGGGGATTTATATCCTTAAGAAAATCTGTGAAAAGGATTCCAATGTCCTGATGCATGGTCATGGTATTGTGGAACGATGAAGCCGCAGCCATGATCTCCTTGTTCCTAGGATACTTTTATCTATCATTTTTTGTAAGACAGCTTTGAAAGTGGGGAGTTTGCTGTAGCTCTGAGGAAGGACTCTTCTAACAAACATTGCAGATGATTCCACCCACCCACCTACCCACTTCCTTGCAGATTTTCTCTCTCATTTTCTTATCACATATATAACTGTTTTCTCTTGCTTTTTCATTCTCTTCTTCTACTTTTTTATTCTCTTCTTCCATTTTATATCTTTCTTATCACTCAAACAACCTGACTACTAATGTCTTTCTCTCACACTCACTTACTATCTGATGTTATTCCCCAACATTCTAGGATCCTATCTATCTATCTATCTATCTATCTATCTATCTATCTATCTATCTATCTATCTATCTGTCTGTCTGTCTGTCTGTCTGTCTGTCTGTCTGTCTGTCTGTCTGTCTGTCTGTTATTTTATTTTGTGTCATTTTTGTCTCTATCACAAAATCATAATTCTTTTCTAGTGAAGATAATATTCATTTTTAATAGCATTAGCTATCTCTCAATTTAACGTTTTTTAACTCAGAAACTACATGTTTTACCTAATATTCTCCTCTTGTATTTAATATTGTAATTTAAAATGCATATAACTGACAGTGTATCCTTACAAAGTTTATCAGCCTCACCATTAGTAGCTTGTATTTTCATGGATGTTTGCTGCCAGTGTGTGTGTGTTGGGTGGGGGGAAGCAGAGCTGTTTTATGTATTAAGATAATAATAATAAAAATAAATTATCTGGGATCAGGCAAGAACTGTAGCATAAACACTTGGGATCAAACACTAAATGCAAATGGCAGCTGCACACCAGAGATGAACAATTTTCTTCTACACAATTACCTTGATTGAAGCTAATCTGATTTGGACTATATGTGTGTATCTAATCTTACATAAGGGCTGGTGCCTTTGGTGGTTGAATTAGGTCAAAATACAAAAGATAAAATAGCTAATAAGGAAAGGAACATTATCGAAAAAATTTAAATCCACAATTGCACTCTATCTTTGCAAACCCAGTGCTTTGATGAAAATTGTTTATTGCATGACTAAGTTCTTATGTGGAAGGCATCTTGTGGGCTTTGAAGATTCTGTCATAGCCTCAGAAATAAAATAAAAAAATGAGCAAATTGCTGTGCTTTTCTGTAATTTTGTAAAACAAGATGTTTTCAAGATAAATTATACCAGCGGACGGTATCTGTCTTCTTGTACCACAAAACACATTTAAAATACCTGTAATTTAGTCATTTTGAGGCATGCATGGAAAAGGTAATAAACACAGCTATCCTAGTTTGCCGACACACAGACTTCACAAGTTGGAAAGATCGCAGGCTTGCAAAATATCAAAGATGGGATTGATGCCACACAAGACAAACTACCTGAAATTGCCTTCACATTTAAGGTGCAATTTATTTCAAGTAGTATAACATTGAAGACAGAGGTTCTAACTCACATAGACAACAACAACAACATACATGCGTTCTTGCGGCACTGTGGTCAAAAGATCCCATTTTATTACTCTGGAGGAACCCTATTGAACTACATGAGGACAGTTCAAATGGCTATGCTCAGATACTCAGGGTATAATAGTGTTTCCCGCTAGTTCTATCACCATAGTACTTTTTCACCAAGAGGATCACTGGTCTGTGGAACTCCCTGCCAGAAGAAATGGTGACATCTGTCAGCCTTGACAGCTTTAAGAAAGTTCATGGAGAACAAGGGTATCCATGGCTATCATTATGGATGTCTAAGGACAACCTCTGGGTTGGAGAGACAGGCAGGATATCTCTCAATGCCATTTGCAGGGAATCGTAAGCAGGTGAAGACATCTTCTTGGGAATACCCTAAAGCGAAGTGAGCCACTGTGTGAGACAGAATGCTGGACTGGATGGTCTGTGGCTTGTTCCAGCAAGGCTGTTCTTATGTTCTTATGTTCTTATTAATGAGAAGATGGTCCAAGGCTGTTGATGCAATTTCTTGTGTCCCCTCTCATGAAAGTAGAGTCAAACTGGACTTCTGGTTTAAATGGGGAGCTAAAAGTGATAGGTGGGGCAGAGCATTAGTAGTAGAAAACTCAAGAGTGGATGTGACTGAACATGGGCTAAGGCCCACTGGAAGGCCTACTCCAGGCCTCCACAACAGGTAGACCATGGTCTACCAGTAGCCTGCTAAGGGTTCAAAAGTAGCCCGCAGGCCATCAATTAAAAATGAGGGGATAAGTTTTCCACCCCTCCCTTCCCCTTCCCAAGGACCACCACTGCCCCAGCAAAGTTCTGGATCTGCCAGCCCACTGTCTCAGGCAAAAGGGGCAGTCCAAGGGCCATGGCACATTCCTTGCTCCCCCCACGGCCAGATGATCAGTGCACCACTGTCTCACCAGAACGGATGAATTGATTTTCAATGCATTCCTATGGGAAACCACTGCTCTACTTACAAAATATTTTACTTATGAGCATGTGCTCTGAGTGGATAAAATTTGTAAGTAGAGGTTTTAGTGTAGTAGACCTCAGGCACTTTGGGCCGGAAAAAGTATACCTCGGCCTGTTCAAAGTTGGACAGCCCTGGTCTACTCCGTGGCAGTGATGGTGCTGAAGTTTTTCTTTTCTGTCACCATTGAATCTAAACACAGCAGAGCTCTTTTGAGTCATCAAAGAAGAATATGGTAATCTTGGTGGATGATCTGTGTTGGGAACTAGATTGTGTTCCTGTTTATTCTTCTAGACTTCTCAGTGATTTTTGATACCCTCAACCATGGCATTCCCTCTGAACTGTCTATCTGTGATGGGATTTGGAAGCAGTGTGAAACAATGGCTCTGGCCCCTCCTGGAGGAGAGAACTGGTTCCTGTTTTACACCCTGGACACTGGCCTGTAGAGTGTGTTCTGCCATCACCACTATATAGCATCTACATGAAACCCCTGGGACAGGCCATCCAGAGTTTGGGGGTCCTGTATCACTTGTGTGCAGATGACATCCAACTCTGCCTCCCTGTTTCAATTCTAGAACAGTGACAGATATCAGTTATGTGTTGGATGACAATGGCTAAACTGACACTAAGATGCTCCTAGGCAGATGAAAGGAAGATGAGGGAATAGGCATCCAGGCTCTGCTGGATGGAGTCACACTCCCCCTGAAGCTACAGGTGCAATGTGGGTGTATTCCATCATGCAGCCCTAAGTCAGGATGCCCAGGTTTTGGCAGTGACCAGGACAGCATTTGCACTGGGGAAAATCTGATTATCCAGTTTTGCCCATTCCTGGAGAAGACTGATCTGTTAATGGAGACATAGGTCTTAGTTGGATTACTGGGTCTGGATCCCACTTGGATTACTGTAGCATATTGTATGTGCAGCTGCCTTTCGGAAGTGTTCAGAAACCTCAGTGTGTCTAAAATGCTGCAGCCAAATGGCTAGCTAGTCTGGTTAAAAGGATCACATACCCCTCCTGTTACAACAGTTCTGCTGCTTCCTGGTCCATTTCCTGGTTCAATTCAAAATGCTGCTTTTGAGCTATAAAGCCCTTAATGGCTTGAGTCCATGTCTCTCAAGGACAGCATCTCCCTTTATGGGGCTAAGTGGGTGTTAAAATATCAAATTGCTTCTTGACCCACTGCTGTGATAGGTGTATTCAGTGGTGGCATGGGAACTGGTCTTCTCTGTTGCAGCTCCCAGGCTGTAGAACTCCCTTCCACGGGAGGCCAGTCTGGCCCCATCCTTGCTGTCCTTCCACAAGCAGGCAAAGGTTTATCTCCTTAGGCCAAGATTTATCTCTTATTCTAAATGACTGGCTGTTCAAGAGAGAGATCGCTTTTAAAACTTATTATTGCTATTTTTAATATGTGGCATCACAAGAGATTTGGAACACCAAATCTCATGGGTGCAATGCCACAGATACAATAATTGTGTGAAACATTCATTAATTCTATTCTGCCTTTCTCCTCAGAAGGAACCAAGGCTGAATTATCTGCCTTGGGTCCTTATGAGAGAAAGGATGAATAAATAAATAAATAAATAAATAAATAAATAAATAAATAAATAAATAAATAAATAAAATTGAATTATACAATGTCTCCAAGTTTGATTCTAATGCAATTTACTTTTTCCCCTCCCCATACATAACTGACTTGCTTACATCACCTATTTTGTTATCTGATACATCCCATTTTAATCAGGATTTTTGTCTTTTACATAACACACAGGTTATGAAATACTATATATTTGTATACATTCATTGGAATTATTATTATCAAGGCACTTAGTGGGTCTTATCAGGTTCGAGAAACAAACATGAGACAGCAGAGGGAAAGGTTAAGCCTTTACACAGTACCTTTAATTTTTCAGATGTAACCTAGTGGGTCAATAAAATTGTTCTTTTTACTTGTTGCTTTAAAGTGATATTTCTGTGAGGACAATTTCAGCTTGATTTGGGCCATTTGTTTCTATTTATCAATTTTACTTTTTGAAATTTGGTTTAGTTCAACATTATATAAGGTGTTCCATGACAGCCAACTTACAAGACTAGGTTAGTGAACAGAGCTGACAGCTTATGGATGATGATGATGATGATGATGATGATGATGATGATGATGATGATGATGATGATGATGATGATGATGATGGAATGGAAAGGACAAGTTCAGATTAAATTAGTGGAGAGTGGCAGACTGGATGCCCTTATCTAAATGTCAGTGGATGAAATCAAGAAATTGTACCATGAAAGCCTCAACTGGAAGAAGCCATATTTTAAAAAATTGTGAACATGATTTTGCCAAAGTTAGAAGATTTTGATTGCCACTGATTTTAGTATGTGATTATCTCACCTGGGGCATTGGGAAATGGCTCACCTCTAAACTCTCTATCAGACCTTAGTATTGAACAGCATAAATGTCTCTGAAGAATCTTCTAGATGTTTCTTCAGCTGAATGTGCCTAGAAGCCTCTGCACATCCGAGAACCCATAAATTACATTATGAATCAATGGAATTCAGAAGTGCTTGACTTTGGCTGGAGTGCACTTATGATATACAAATCTATCTCAGTTGTCAGCATAATTTATAAACAGCAACCCAATACGTCTGTGAAGATTCTCAGTAGAGATGGGCACGACTTGAAAAAAAAATTTTCGAGTTGTCGTTAGTCGGGCCGGTTCCATTTCGGGTCGTTTCCGTTTTTCGCGAAAATTTGCAAAAATTAGTCATTCATTTTTTTGTTTTTTCCTTTTCATTAGTACTGGTTTTGGGGGGGGGCTCCTGGAGGCACCTCTATGGGGTGGGTGCCTCCTCTGGCCCGCTATAAAGGGAAAATGGGCTCCTGGAGGCACCTGTGGGTGCCTCCTATTCTCACCCACTAGGAAGGGGAAGCAGGCTCCAAGAGACCCCTCTACATGGGGGTCTCCCCTCCTCACCTGCTGCTGCTGCAAAATGGTATGCAATAGCCATATGGATATTGCATACCAGTTGTGCAGACAGTGACTGTGAAGACTAGTGGATGGCACTGAACCCAGAGCCATAGGTGAGATGCCTAACTAAGGCTCTCGCACCACCATGTCTCACACAGAAGGGAATTGTACTTGCGTGTAGTGCAATGCAAGTACATCTGGCTTAGGGTTAAGGTGGGTTAGGGTTAGGGCTAGGGTTAGGCTAGTGATGGGTAAGGTTACGGTGGACTAGTGGGTTGCAACTCTGGGTGGCTCTCTGACCCACTAAGAAGACAGTCTGTGACGTATGGGTACGGAGTCAAGGGTTAGGGTTAGGGTTAGGGGCTAGGGCAGGTTTTAGGGGCTTTTTGGCACATCCCAGAAGTCTCCATGGCCAAGTGGCCATGCGATTGGTGGGATGGCTCCAAAATTTGCATGGTTGTCCACTCCCACATGGCTGGCCACTCGGCCAGCCCATCATTGCGCAGGTGTAAATAAAATAAAATAAAATAAAATCAATGGAGGACAGAGGAGGAGAGGAGAGACATTTTGTTGCAAGAAAAAAACCCACTGCTACTGTGAAAAATCTGGCAGTTTATAAATTTTCGCGTGTTTCTGTTGTGCTTGTGTGTTTTTGGACCACGATTTCAAAAACAATATTGCGTTCGCTGCCCCATTTTGGATCCCCCGCCCGCACCGCATGGCATGGCGACTCGAGTCCAGCTGCCCAGGACGGGGGGGAGGCGGGACCCCCCCTCCAGAAACCACCCCTCCGGTAGGTGCCCTGCGCCTTTAGTCAAGCAGGCATTTTTCCGCCTGCTTTTTTGGCCCGGGAATGGGTGGGGGGAGAGTTTAAAAGTTTTTTTCCTGTGCTGTCCATGCCGCTTGCTTGCGCTTTAATTGCGGCGGCCGGTGGCCGGCGAGACTAGGCTTTTTGCTGGCTGCCTGCGAGCCTGCGGCGAGTCCCACCAGAGCAGCCCAGGATGGGGGATGGGGTGGGGAGGCCAGGGACCTCCAGAAACAACCCCTCTGGTAGGTGCCCTGAGGCACCCTGCAGGCATTTTTCCGCCTGCTTTTGGCCGGGAACCGGGTTTTTTTAACTTTTAAAAACTTTTTTCTGTGCTGGCATCATCGCGCGATCGCGATGCAAGGAAACGAGCACGACAAATCAGACCAAAATTGTTCATTCGTTGGTTCGAACTCGAAGTCTGGCGGAGTAATTCCCGTTACCGTTTCCATAGAGTAACGGAAACGAGTAACGGAAACGGAAACGGGAATACCGCTAAGTCGTGACCATCTCTAATTCTCAGTCATCCAGGTGAGTTCATTTGGAAGTTGAGTCATGGCAACTGGACTTCTTTTCTTGAGAGATCATCAGTCTGGTAAAACTGCTTGGATGAGTAGCAAAATGTTTGTGTCTCTCAAGAAAAGAAGTTCAGTTGCCATGACTCAACTTCCAGAGCAACCCAATATATTATCTTACTACACCATCTTTAGAATCTAGAATGATTCATCTAGAATGAATGGCAGAGAAAACTGCTCCTGTCTTTCTTGTTGCCATTCTTAAGATACCCTTTTTTTTTCTGTGGCAAAGCCAATGGGAACAATTTTGCAACTGAAAGAACTACTGGAACAGCTCACTGGTTTAAATTTATAGCTCCAGAGCTAGAGGTTGTTCAGTTCACCATTATGTCTCCTTGAGAGGAGCTGAACTTGACAATCCATTAATTCCTTTCCAGCTCTGCAGTTCTAAGATTATTACTGTCTACCCATGGTTCATGGACTCTTCATCATGGATTCAGCTAGGTGAAATTCCAATTTTATGGTTCAATGACCGTCAAATCTTTACGGGTTTATAATAACAACTCCAGACTCACGTTAGTTTGAAAAGGGGGTCTGAAGTGCTCCCTAAATGGTTACATTTGCAGAAAGCAATTTAATATGGCACCACAGAGGTTGGTAGCCATAAGTGTAAGAGAACACTGCATTAAGTTTGTTCACCATCAACAGTATGTTCTCATCGTGGTTGAGCTCCATGAATAGCAGTCTCACTGCCAACCACTGAAATATTTGTGAAGATTGGTGCCCACATACCTATGTGGTTACATTGTCTGAGAACATTTCTGACACTGTTCAGATTGAACATGAAACACAGCCGAAAGTTTGAACTTTTGTCAGCAGTTGAGCTTATGTCATCGTGAATGGATAACCTTGTTTTTCATGTTTTTCATGTTTTTCACTTCCTTGTTCAGTGTCTATATTGTTCATTGCAGCTAACTAAAAAGGGATATCAGACATACCTTGGAAAGCCTATTCAGAATCTATTTGAAGCTGCCCCTTTCCCTCTGGAGAATAAAATTTGGACCCTGTTCTGACTGCAAATAAAGAAGATAAAATACAGTGTTTACTTTATATCAACAGCATCCTTCTTGTTGTTGTTGTTGTTGTTGTTGTCATCGTCGTCGTCATCATCATCATAACACCCCTAATTGATTAGTCATTACTTCTCTGGTACTGATAGGCCTTGTTCTTCTTCTAACTGCTTATGATGTATAAACATTGCAATTGTATCTTGTTACATAATCTGTTTCCACTTTCACCTTTATAAAAGTACCATGCAATTAGTATACTTAATATCTAGCTCATTTAAGAAAGGAGATCCTAACCTCCAAAAAAGGCTTTCCTTTTGTATGTTGTTGACTGAAAATCTACTGAGCAGATTTGAATATGCAGAGGTAATGATGCAACCAGTGGCAGATTGTCATTGAGGCAAATAAGGCAAATAACCCATAGTAAAAGGCAATTTTGGGCTGCATGCAACTCATACACATAGCAATAATATTGCAATGTGATATTGCTCCTGAAAATTTCAAAAGAAATTCAATCAGGAGCAGTTTGCTGCTGATGATGACAAAATTACCATTGAGCACACAGAGTTGTGCAGTAGGATTTTAGCCATTGGTTAATGAACCCTACAAGAAATACATAGAGACTGAACATGTTACATCTTGTAGGATTCTGGGAGCTGGAGACCCAAAGGCATTATTCCAGTATCTGTAGATATGCACTCCAAACTGATAGTGCAGCAATTTCTTTCTAGCTTTCAACTCAGTAGAGTTTTGGCATTATCCAGATTTTCATTCATTCATTCATTCATTCCATTCCATTCCATTCCATTCCATTCCATTTAAAATATTTGTATTCCACCTTTCTCCTTGAAAGGGCCAAAGGCACATTTTTCGAACATATCCAGCCTGATAGGAGGGGACAGAATTGGAGAAGGGGAAACCCAGGGGGAACAGTTTTGTGACTTCTCCACCACCCACCCTCCATATCAGATGAACAATAATGCCATCAGCTGTACTGTTCAGGTATTTATCTGACTTTCCTTGTGCTGAAAAGTAAAAGAGGTGATAATTAGAGATGGGCACAAACCAGAAAACCCATGGTTCAGGTTCGTCTGGTTCAGGCCCACCCTTGTTTCGGTTCGAGTTCAGGTTCAAAGGAATTTTTAAAAAAATTCATTCGAACCTGAACTGGTTCGAGTTCTTCTTACCAGCAGCGGTGGCGGTGGCTTGATGGCGGTTGTGGAGGATCCTGGCCTGGCAGGGGCTTTTTGAGGCGCTGGCATGTGGCCAGCACCTCTTTTTTTTCAAGCGCCCACCTGCCTTCCTCCCACCAGCCCATTATCTACAGGGCTGATTGGGAGGCTGATAAGATTGAGGCCGTGCTTAGGCGGCCAGCGCAGTGTGGCAAGACCGCCGCCGACTTGCCTTCCTCCCACGGCCCGTTAGCTACAGGGCCGATCGGGAGGCTAATAAGATCAAGGCTGCGCTTAGGTGGCCAGTGCAGTGCGGTTTTGCCGACCCCTCCCCCTCCCAAGTCGAGTGACTAGGGCAAGCCCTGCTAGTGCTCACCCTCTCACCTCACCCTTGCTGGTGCTCGACCTCTCGCACTAGCAGGGCTTTCACTAATCACTCGACTTGGGATTAAGGCAGGTGGGCAGCGGTCTCTCCATGCTGTGCTGGCTGCCTAAGCGCGGACTCGCTCTTATCAGACCTCACGATCGGCCATGTAGATAATGGCCCTGGGGAAAATGCAGGTGGTTGGAGGGCTTGCCGTGCCACGCTGGCTGCTCAAGCGTGGCTGTCACTATTAGCCCTCGTGATTGGGCTTATTTTACTTCCGGGTTCAGGCCCATGCTACAGCTTTTATTTTGTTTTGTTTTTTCCTTTCAGCGCCGACCGCGGCACCTGGCGCCTGGTCGGCACTGGTTTTTATTTTTATTTTTATTATTTTTATTTTAGGGTGCTAACCAGGCCACCCTTGGGGCCTGGTCAGCACTCCTTTTTTAAAAAACTTTGCCGACCACATGGCTGCGCTACAGCTATAGTGCGGCCATAGGCTCACCATCCCAGAAGCCAGGAAGACCGGACCTCTGGACCAGCACCAGGTAGGAGACATCTCCACCCCCCATTGACGAAACGAACCTAACCAAACCAATTTTTCTCGGTTCGGTTCGGTTCGTGTTAAATTTGCTCGTAGGATCATTATTCATTTCATTATGTAATGATGTCATTATGTCATTATGTAATGAAATGAATATCAAATAACGAAACAGAAGAATTCATTTCATGCCCATCTCTAGTGATAACAAGTTTTAATGTTGTTTATGACAGATCAGTGGCTTACAAGCAGTCAGGAAATGAAAGAATTAATCAAACAGTGTCTGTGTTTTTCTTTCTTTGATGGGGTTTTCTCTCTCTCTCTCTCTCTCTTTCACACACACACAGATAACAATGGAGGGATTTAAATGCATATCTTCAGAAATGTACATTCTGTACAATTTAATGGCAGCTTGTTATTTGCTTTGTTTTGGATATCAGCTATGTGATTTTCTACTTTATCTTATTTTTCCTCTTTCTCCTCCTCTCCCTCATTTTTGGCTTTCTCCTTCTCCTCCTCTCCTCCTCCTCGTCCTCCTCGTCCTCCTCGTCCTCCTCCTCTTCCATCTTATAGACCTTATAATAACAGTCATTGGTAGAGATGGGCACAAAACGACCATTTTTTTGTTACCGTTCTCCGTTATTCGTTTTGTTACGTAACGGAACGACTAATGGAGAATGGTGTA
The DNA here is from genome assembly GCA_029282475.1 of Phrynocephalus forsythii. NCBI lineage: Eukaryota > Metazoa > Chordata > Lepidosauria > Squamata > Agamidae > Phrynocephalus > Phrynocephalus forsythii. The sequence goes on along the minus strand of JAPFRF010000004.1, from coordinate 96,059,570 downwards.
ATTTAGGAACTAACCAAACAGAACCAGAACAAATGAGTTCAGTTCTGTTCAGTTCGTTCCTCCCTGCTGGTGATGACAGCCCAGCTGTCATCGCCAGCAGCGGGGGAGGATTGAGAGAGCCCCGTTCTCGATTCCGCAAGTGGAGGCCAGGCCACGGCGATCTCAATCTCCGATCTCCGCAGCTAGGGGGTGACAGCCGGCTCAGCTGTCACATCCCCGCTGCAGAGATCAGATCGCTGCCGGAGAGGGGCCTGTGATCTGGACTCTGTGAGGGGAGGCTGGATCTCAGCCCCCTCTCGCTGCCCTCCGCTTCACAGTGTGACAGCCCACTGGGCTATCAGGCTCTGGGGCAGAGAAGGAAGGGGCTGCGCAATCTGGTCTCTGCACAGAGCCCGGATCAGAGCCCCCTCTCGCCGCCCTCCACCCCACAGCCTGACAGACCACCGGTGGGCTGTCAGGCTACAGGGTGGAGTCAAGAAGGAAGGGGCTGTGATCTAGTGTCTGCAGTGCGGAACATGGATCGCAGCCCCCTCCCGATCAGCCTCTGCCTTCCCTGTGCCGGATGACAGCACCGGGTGCTGTCATGGCCGGTGTGCGGAAGGTGGGACCCCCATTCAGCCCCTCTGCATGCAGAGGGGCTGAACGGGGGTCTCTGTCAAGTGGATCTTCCCTGTGTCTCTCATGACAGGCACACCTGTCATGGCCCGCGCGGGGAAGGCGGATCCCTGTTCAGTCCCTCTGCATGCAGAGGAGCTGAATGGGGATCTCTGTCAAGTGGATCTTCCCCGTGACTGTCATGACAGGTGCTCCTGTCATGGCCAGTGCAGGGAAGGGGGGCCCCGTTCAGCCCCTCTGCATGCAGAGGAGCTGATTGGGGGTCTGTCAAGTGGATCTTCCCCATGGGGGTCATGACAGGCGCACCTGTCATGGCCAGTGCAGGGAAGGAGGCCCCCGTTCAGCCCATGCATGCAGCCTCTCTCAAGTGGATCTTCCCGTGGGGGTGACAGAGGCCTGTCTGGCCCAACAAGGGATTCAGCCCCTCTGCATGCAGAGGGACTGAACAGGGATCTCTCTCAAGTGGATCTTCCCCAGTGGGCTGCAGGCTCTGGGGCGGAGGGCAGCAGGAGGGGGCTCCAATCCAGCCTCTGTGCTCGGAGATCAGATTGGAGCCCCTTCTTTCCCGACTCTGTCCAGAGCCTGCAACCCACTGGGTTGTCACGCTGTGGGGCGGAGGGCAGCGAGAGGGGATTAGATCCGGTCTCCATGTGCACAGGCTGGATCTGAGCCCCTTCCTTCTCGACTCTGGCTCTGGGGCGGAGTCAAGAAGGAAGGGGCTGTGAGACCACGGCTCCATCTCCTCCGCCCCAGGTGGCGGCTGGGCAGCTGTCACCCAGGTTGGAGGAGATCGGCTGAGCCTTGCGGGGAAGCCGAGTCCCCCCTTCTCCCCTTGCATGCAGAGGGGTGAAGGGGGGTCTGAAAGGGATCTTCCCCACCCGTGCTCTCTCCCCCACTTCCCTTCTCCTGAAGCCAGCACCCAATAGCCGCTGGGTGCTAGCTTTGGGAGGAGAGAAGATTTAAAAAGCCCGCTCTCTCCTCCCACCTGATGGGGTGGGGGAAGAGCAGGCTTTTAAAATCTCCCCCCAGCCTCAGGCACCGCAGCCACCGGCAAGCCCGAGCAGGAGAAAACTCCTGCAGCCATGGGAGCGCTCTCCTGGCTGGCTTAACGGCGGTTCCAGTGGAGCCCAAGCCCGGGATGGCTCCCCGCGGCTGTGAGAGGGCTCTCCCAGGAGGCTTGCCACTGCCTCCAGCGGCGCCCAGGCCCGGGAGGGCTCCCCGCAGCCGCAGAAACAATTTCCTGGAAGATGCCATAAAATGGCACCCAAAAAAACAAAGCTGGCCCCTGGGGTCCGAAAAACGGTAATGGAAAGAAGTGGACCCCAGGGCCCGAATAACAAGCACAAAACACTATTTTGGCGTTTTGTGCCCATCTCTAGTCATTGGCTATAAAGTCAATTCTAACTTATGGTGACCCTTTCCAGGGTTTTCTAGGTAGCGAATACTAAGAAATGGTTCACCAATCCATTCCTTTTGGGGTGTCATAAGGCATGCACACAGCCACACAGGCTGGATCTTCTGCCTGATTGCTCCATGAGAAATCAAACTCCCTAAACCACAGAGCTTTCCAGTTAGTTAGTGACCTGATGATTCTTGTTAATCTTAAATTTCACCGTAGATAATTCCACTGGGGGGGGGGGACTACACATAGAATGCAAATAGTTCCTCTTTCACAGGGAGTTTTTCAGGTGGATAACTCTCATCTTAAAAAAAAGTTTGCCATTCTCTGATTTTGGGGGCACCCTGGGACTGTCCAGCTTGCCCAGGACCACACAGATGGGTTCTTCTCCCTGGAGGCAGAGTGGGGAATTGAACTCCCATCCTCTGGCTCTGCAGTCAGATGCCTAACTCACTGAGTTAATCTAGCCAGCTATGTCTATAGATAGTAAGCAGCAATATAATTCTCTTCTTCATATTCTACCATAACACCAGCCACTTGTGTAGAGTATATATTATGCATCAGAAGAATCAAATGTTGTGACACACTCATTTATTTTACCATGATCCGGGTGTTTCATGAGCTGCAGAGTTGAAAGCATTTACGTTCATTGTAAGCTAGGAACACAAACTGATTTTCTTCTAAAATTATGTAGAAGAATGCAATATACAGTGTATTCTTGCAACTGATTCTAATGTCTCTTTTTGAACTCAGCTTTAGCACTGGGCATTTCTTATTCCCTCTATGGTCATATCCTCTGTTGTGAAATCTTTAGCATCACTGTGCTTGCATGGAAAATTAATATGATGGTCTTGTAACTGCAGTCTTTAGTATCTTGTATATTGAATATTTCCAGCCTGTAAGCCATTGTTTTGTCTTCCATATTTGCTGGCATATTCTTGTTTGATAGATTCAGTCTTTGTACTGGCACTGGGTCTACTTCTGGTGATTTATTTATTTCTAATACTTTGAAAACAGCTTTAACTTCACTTGCAAAAAATTCGAGGTTTTTATCACAGGGTTCTTTGAAGAATTATGTGATCATGTGCATCATCTCTGTGGTTTTTTTCAGTTTGTTATATCCAGTTTCGTTTAAAGGGAACATTGAACTTGGATCTTTTGGCCCTTGGGCAAAAGATTTTATTCTTTTCAGTTATTCTCTTCTATTTCTTTACAACCGTTATTAAAATAATTTTCTTGGCTCTTACATAACATTTAGCTGAAAAGGTTCAGTTTGGATTCTGCCTGTTTCTGTCCCCTTTTATTTTAGATTCTCGTCTGTCATTAGCCAATTTAAAAGTTCTGTCAATCTAAGGGAAGACTACTTAAATAGATATTTTCCATTATTCCCTAATAACACCTGTTTGTTTTTCAGATAGCATATTATTCTGTTTGGTTTACACTATAAACAAATAAACAATTACTATCTGTCTGTCTGTCTGTCTGTCTGTCTGTCTGTCTGTCTGTGATGACTTTTTGTACTCTCGAACCCAGAATGTTTGGTTAGATTATCTGTCTATTCTTTGCCTCCATTAGTAATATAATCTCCATCAGGATGATATATTTGGGATTCAAACAAACGCAAATACCAAATCAAGAAAACTACATGGTATTAGAGGTGGTATGGAATTAGTATTATTCGTCATCAGTATAACATGGTAATAGTATTGTTTGTCACTCTCCCCCGTTTCATTTTGTTTAATACCAAATGATATTTTTAAAAAAAAATTTCATATTTTATTTGTTTCATTTCATTTTTTTTACTTTTTACTTTTTCTCTTTTTCTCTTTTTAATTTGTATTTTTAGCGTGGTTGGCACTTTTTAATTTTTATGTTTATGTTTATTACTATATTTAAAAGTCCCCAATGCCAGAGTTTGTTTTTATTTTTATTTTACAGCTGAGAGGCACTGGATTCCCTGCACCCCTTTATTTATTTATTTTAAAAATCTATTTTTATTATTATGTTTTACTCCCTGCCTGTACCGGCTGGCCCACGACCTGGACCGATTTTTTAAAATTTATTTTTATTTTAACTTTTATTTTAAATTGTATAATTTTAAAGCACTGACTATGCAGACCAGTGCTTTTTTAATTTTTTTAATTTTTTTTAAATTTCACAGCACTGACCATGCAGCTCCTGGGTTGGGTCAGCATGTCTTTTATTTATTTATATTTATATTTATATTTTTAAATGTTTTTCTCGTGTGCCCAGACAGTCCGGCATGGTTTTCTTCTCTCTTCTTTTTTCTTTTTGTTTACTTGTGCTGACCAGCTGGGCTGTGGGCTGGGTGAGCACATTTCTTTTTATTTATTTATTTATTTCTTTTATGTTTTCTCTCGCACCCGGCGGGGTTGGCAGGTTTTTTTCTCTTCTTTTTTCTTTTTGTTTACTCGTGGTGACCAGCTGGCCCATGGCAGGGTTGGCATGTTTTTTTTTTAAATCTCCTAGTGTTGGCCAGCTAGCCTGCAGGCCAGGTTGGGACTTTTTTTTACTCTTTTTTTAAACTTCCTTTTGGGGGGGCAGGAGCTGGAAGCCCTTCCCGTGAGGGCTGATCAGTGGCAGCAGCGAGTCCTGGCAGCAAGGTAGGAGGTAGGAGAAGATGCCGGGGGGGGGGATATGAAATTTCCATTTCATTTCATTTCATTTTTCTTAGAGGGGGCTGTTTGTTATTCATTTCGTTATTCATTTCGTTACCTAACAAAATGAATAACGAATAATGAAACAAATTTGTAATTAGTTTCGTGCCCATCTCTACATGGTATTATGTACCATATCCGAAGCAAACAGCATGCACACAAGCACATGCACATACACACAATTTATGGCTTGGGTCATTTTTGTCTGGATAATACATATACAACATTTGGGAAGATTTTACAGACAGCAGTTCAGGTGTCTGTTACATTCTACTTCTCTATCCATACCTGTGGAGGTGGGAGGAGCCAGACAGGCTCCAGTGACAACTGGCATTCCATCTCATCCAAAGCAGCACAGTGGTGGGCACAGTCCAGTAAATGCTCTGGGCAGCCGGAGGGGAGGGTGATTTGGCACACGTGGCCAGCAGCATTTCATGCATCATACATACAAAACGACAGAAACATCTCTGGTTCTAATTTATAAAGCACAAAAGGGTTCGGGTATCTATTATGTTCTAACTTCTCTATGATGAGAAAAGTGTTGTGTACTAGGAACATTTCATTCAATAACTGGCCCTTGTACACTGAAGTTTAGTGAGAATTTACACCCAATTTATAGATTTCTTGAACTAAATGCTCATAATGGAAAGACTAGCAGCTGGTTAATTTAAGTGCCACAAACGGCACTGCAATTAATTCAAGCAAAATCATAGAAGTAAACAACACGGGAGAAGCAGGTGCTCAGTATTGATCTATTCAGATTCTGTTTTCCAAACTATGAAGATGAACTGCCAAGTATTCTCTTTTGGAAGGTGATGTTCAGGGGACAGGAGATGGGATGGATTAGACTTGTGGACTAAGAAATATTGTGCTCCTTTTTTTTTCTAAATGGGAGGCAATTTTCTTGACAGGTGCCATATGTCCTCTGTGAGGCCCTGCTTAGTTTAGGCTTCTAGGAATTTGGCTATTGCTTTGGTTAGCAAAAAATAATGCAGGCATTAGAACTATTATTTATTTATTTATTTATCTATTTATTTATTTTGCTGCCCACTACCAAGAGGTCTCTGGGCGGCATACAACCATGTATTAAAAACTATAAAACAATAATATTATTAAAACCATAAAATACAATACAGTTAAAACAACACACAATACAAATTATCAATTATAAAACCCTAATGCTCATGTGTCCAGCCAAAAAATCTAATTAAAATGCTGGCCGAACAGGAAGGTCTTTGCCTGGCGCCGAAAAGCCAAAAGTGTTGGCGCCAGGCAGATCTCCACAGGGAGGGCAATCCAGAGTTGGGGAGCAACTGCCGAGAAAGCCCTGCTTCGACATGCCGCCCCCCCTTATCTCTTTGAGGGATGGCACCTTCAGCAGGACCTCCTGGCCTGATCTTAAGAGTCTCAGTATCATCATCCTTCCCTTAACCACACCAAATCTAGCTATTTGCATAGTAAAATACAGTCTTATAGAATATTTTATGCTTTACTCTTTGGTCCACCTCCAAGTATCAGAAATGCTGGGAAATAAGCATCATGACCATCAATATTATTATTAGAGATGGGCACGACCAGGAAAAATGATGTTTCGAGTTGTCGTGTGTCAGAGCCGACCCGTTTCGGCTCGTTTCCGTTTGTCACAAAATTTTTCAAAAATTTGTCATTTCGCTTGTTGTCTGTCATTAGTACTGGTTTAGGGGGGGTAGGGTAGTGGGCACCTGGAGGCACCTCTCTGGGGTGGGTGCCTCCTCTGACCCGCTAAGAAGGGAAGGCATTTAGCAGGCTCCTGGAGGCACCTCTCTGGGGTGGATGCCTCCTCTGGCCCGCTACAAAGGGAAAAGGAAGGGTACATGACCGTGTAGCCATTGCATACCAAGTGGCACTGGCAGAGGCACCTCTCTTTTGGGTGCCTCTAGCTCACTAAGAAGGACAGCATACTGGCGTACAGGTTTGGAGTTTTTTGGAACTTTGGACTGTGAGCGAGGTGAGAGAAGAATGCCTCTGCTGGGCTCCCTCTGACTCACTAAGAAGGACAGTGTACTTGCGTGTAGTGCAATGCAAATACAGATCTGGCTTAGGGTTGGGGTTATGGCAAGGGCTAGGCTTAGGGTTATTACGGGTAAGGTTAGGGTGGGTTAGTGGGCTGCACCTCTGGGTGCCTCTGACCCACTAAGAAGGACAGTGTACTGGCGTATGGGTTAGGGTTAGGGTTAGGGTTAGGGCTATAGTGGGCTTTTTATACCCGACTGGCACATCCCAGAAGTCTCAGTCAAAACCTGGCCAAGTGGCTATGCGATTGGTGGAATGGCTCCAAAAATTTGCATGGTCCCATCCCATGGCCAGCCCATCATTGCGCAGGTGTAAAAAAATAAAAATAAAATAAAATAAAATAAATGGGATTGGAGACAGACGTTTATTGCAAGAAAAACCCACTGCTGCTACTGTAAAAATTCAGGCAGTTAAAATACCTAATTTTCACATGTTTCTGTGTGGTGCTTTGGTGGGTTTTTGGACCACGATTTCAAAAAAAAAAATTGTGGTCGCCATTTTGGATCCTCCCGCACCGCATGGCATGGCGAGACAACGAGGATGTCCCCCACCAGAGCAGCCCAGGACAGGAGAGGGGGGAGGCCGGGGACCCCCCCCGAAACCACCCCTCTGGTAGGTGCCCTCACTCAGGCAGGCATATTTTTGCCTGCTTTTTTGACCGGGAATCGGGGTTTTTTTAAAACTTTTTTTCTGTGCCGCTTGGCATCGCGCGATCGCCGCAATGACGTGAACGACAACGACAAATCAGACCCAATTTTTCTTTTATCGGTTCGAGTTCTAGTTCTGACAGCTTAATTGTCGTTACCGTTTCCATTGCGTAACAGAAACGAGGAACGGAAATGGAAACGAGAATTTTGCCAAGTCGTGCCCATGTCTAATTATTATCATTATCATAGATACACCTGTTACAGGGTTTTCTTGTATAGAGTGCTGAGAAGCGGATTAGCATTCCCTTCTTCTGAGGGTGCTCCAAGACTATATAGTTTGCCCAAGACTAGACAGACTAACTCTTCTCTTATAGGGCTCAGTGGGGAATATGACTCCCATTCAGTGAAACAGTGAAGGGCCTTTGGAAGACTTATTCCAAGGCAGTAGAGGCAGCAAAGAAATCATTTTGCTCTACCACCATTGCTTTGGCACAAAATTGCCCAGTGGAAGTTTTACAAATAGGCAAAAGTCTGCTAGATGCAGACCTGCAGGTGAATGACACAGAGCACTCTGTAACTCACTGTGAAGAATTTGTACAATACTTTGCAGGCAAAATTGAACAGATCTGGGCTATCTTGGATGCCGCTATTGATCCAGAGCCAGTAAATAAAATGACACCCCCACTGTCCTGGATGTCCAATGGGATGGAGACATCACTGGTTGCATTGGTAGATGACGTATACAGTGAAATGGATAAGGGATCCATTTCCCGTTTGGTTTTATTAGCCCTCTCATCTGCCGTTGACACTATAGACCATGACATCCTCCTGACTTGTCTATCTGAAATGGGAATTGGGGTGCTGCATTAAAGTGGCTCCGGTCCTTCCTGCAGGAAAGAATGCAGGAAAGAATGCAGAAAATAGTGTTAGGTGAGTCATGTTCGACACCATGGCCTGTCTCCTATGTTATTTGACATTTATATGAAACCACTGGGGGAGATTATAAGGAGTTTTGGGGATAAGTGCCATCAGTATGCTGATGACACCCAACTATACCTCTCATCACCTCCAGATTCTAAGGGAGCTGCTATTTTGACTTTACATGACTGTTTAGCTGCAATAATGAACTGGATAAGGATGAACAAATTGAAATTAAACCCAGACAAAATAGAGGTGCTGCTTGTCAGTCGAAAGGGAAAACAAGGGATAGGGATGCAACTGGTATTGGATGGGATCACCCTCCAATTGAAAAAAGAAGTGTGCAGCTTGGGGGTGCTCCTCGAATCATCCTTGACCCTAGATGCCAAGGTCACAGCAGAGGCCAGGAGAGCATTTGCACTATTAAAGCTAGTATGCCAGTTACGCCCGTTCCTTGAGAAACCTGCTCTGACCATATGAACTCTAGCCCTGGTGATGTCCCAACTGGACTATTGTAATGCACTCTATGTGGGACTTCCAATGAAAACCCCCAGGAAACTTCAATTCAACAGCCAGATTGCTGACTGGGGCGGTTTACAGGGACCATGCTACACCCCTACTAAAGCAGCTCCACTGGCTGCCAATCAGCTATCTGGCACAATTCAAAGTGCTGAACTTAACCTACAAAGCACAAAGTGGCCTGGGTCCAAGCTACCTCAAAGATCGAATCTCACAGTATGAACCAACTCAGGTGCTAAGTTCATCAGGAGAGGCCTTTCTCTCCATCCCTACTCCCTCACAGGTACATTTTGTCGCAACATATGAAAGGGCCTTCTCGGCTGCTGCTCCCAGACTCTGGAACTCCCTCCCAGTGGAGGCCAGGACTGCCCCTATCTCTGCTGTCTTTCTCGAAACAGGCAAAGACCTTTCTCTTCAGGCAAGCTTTCCCTGAATGATGGACTACCTACTGTGTCGTTTTATGAATCTACCATACATGGCTACACAGACTTTATGTTTATAAACACTTATAACTTTGTGTGTGTGTATATATATATATATTTTTGTTTTCGTAGATTTTCACGGGTATAGGTATGCATGTTAGGGTGGATTCGGGTTTCTTCCCGTGTAGAAATCTGGTTGTTTTGGCGACGTTTCGACGAGGTCTCACTCGTCATCTTCAGGCTGGTGTTCTGGCTTCTTTCTTCTTGAAGCAAAGCGTGGTCTCAGTTGAAGTCCTTCTATAAATACTGCTGGGGGTGTGTGGTTTGCTTGCTTTGTTGCTGATTGCAGGTTCCTTTGTTCCTTTGTTCTTTTGTGATCTGCTGTGTGGCTGAGGCGATCGTTAAGGGATTAACTGCTGGTGGCTGTTTAGATGGCTGTTTAGATGCTGGTGGGTTAGATGGCTGGTGGGTTCTGGCAGTATCCTGGGCTTTGGTGGAGTGGGGTCCTGTGTCTTGCCACCACCTTCCATCCACACCAAACACAAACCCAGACCCTTCCCACAGATGAAACGAAACCACCATCCAATAACAAAACCACGACTGCACCATCTACTGCGGCACCCCACTCCAGTCACCACATGGAGCACACTCACACACCCCAAAAAAACATTGGGAGACCACAGACACGTAGCCAGACCAAAATGACTTCACAAGACACAGGACCCCACTCCACCAAAGCCCAGGATACTGCCAGAACCCACCAGCCATCTAACCCACCAGCATCTAAACAGCCATCTAAACAGCCACCAGCAGTTAATCCCTTAACGATCGCCTCAGCCACACAGCAGATCACAAAAGAACAAAGGAACAAAGGAACCTGCAATCAGCAACAAAGCAAGCAAACCACACACACCCAGCAGTATTTATAGAAGGACTTCAACTGAGACCACGCTTTGCTTCAAGAAGAAAGAAGCCAGAACACCAGCCTGAAGATGACGAGTGAGACCTCGTCGAAACGTCGCCAAAACAACCAGATTTCTACACGGGAAGAAACCCGAATCCACCCTAACATGCATATATATATATATATATCCTTCTGTGTTTGCATTGACTCCATGTTAATGTTGTGTTCGAATGCTGTAAGGTACCCCTCAATTCCCTGTTTCTCAAACTGAATGTGTCTTAATTTTTAATGGGCTGTATATTGTCTCTGCTTATTGTAAGCCACCTTGGGTCCTTTTCCAAGGAGAAAGGCAAGGTAAAAATGCTCAAAAAATAAAATAAATAAATGAATGAATTCCTTGGTTCTGTAAACTATCTATTCGGCTACAGTGAAGTGTAGCCATCTTGTATTTCTTGACTTTGATGGAAATCCTAGTCTATCAACTGAATAGGGCCAAACCCCAGATCGGTCTTGTTTCTCTGTCTTATGTTTGCAAAACAAAACAAGAAAAATAAAAGCTATAAATGGGCCTTTTCTTTCTTTCTTTCTTTCTTTCTTTCTTTCTTTCTTTCTTTCTTTCTTTCTGCTCATGTGATCTGGGAGGAATTGAGCAACAACCCTTCTGTGTAGTTGAAGGGTGATCATTGATACCCCTGATTGCATTGAAACTTCTTAATCCCTTCATCACAATACAATAACTAACACCTATTATCCTGCATGTGCCTAGATGCCCTAAGCATTTAGTTATTAATAGAAAACACAAATTATGTGCTGCTAAATGTACTTTCTATATATGTGTTTTATTTATGCCATTAATTAAAAAGTTTTGATTTGATTTTATTTCTCTTTCTTTCTTTCTTTCTTTCTTTCTTTCTTTCTTTCTTTCTTTCTTTCTTTCTTTCTTTCTTTCTTTCTTTCTTTCTTTCTTTCTGCTCATGTGATCTGGGAGGAATTGAGCAACAACCCTTCTGTGTAGTTGAAGGGTGATCATTGATACCCCTGATTGCATTGAAACTTCTTAATCCCTTCATCACAATACAATAACTAACACCTATTATCCTGCATGTGCCTAGATGCCCTAAGCATTTAGTTATTAATAGAAAACACAAATTATGTGCTGCTAAATGTACTTTCTATATATGTGTTTTATTTATGCCATTAAATAAAAAGTTTTGATTTGATTTTATTTCTCTTTCTTTCTTTCTTTCTTTCTTTCTTTCTTTCTTTCTTTCTTTCTTTCTTTCTTTCTTTCTTTCTTTCTTTCTTTCTTTCTTTCTTTCTTTCTTTCTTTCTTAAATAACCCATTGGGGGGAAATGGTCTTTTTCTTCCTCCTGACTGGTTTTTGTTGTAAAAAGCAAGTAAATATTCTGCACATGAAGAGTGCTGCAACCTTGGGGCAGTCTTTACCACTGTTCGGGTTGACTCCATCCAAGAATAGCCATGTTACAGGTCAAGTGCAGTGCTTCTACAAAACAATGTGACTCTTGGGGAACAAAACATACCTTTCTGCTGCATGAGGAGATCTGCTTTCTAGGATCTGTGTCATCACAGTCACCTGACTAGTGCAAGAGCTGTTTAAAGCAAAGCCACCCTCATTTATTTTAGACACCAGTCACTTCCTTGAAACTGCCACCACCACCACCCTTGTTCAGAAATCTTTGTCAACTTTTTATTGCAGAACAGCTGGCAAAGGCCTTAGGGAGGCTTGCATTTACTCTATATTATGCTCCTTTTCTTTCGTATGTAATATATATGGTGAATAAACATTTTCCATTTTACTTCATTTTCTAGCCCTTCGGGAAAGCCCCAAACTCTATAACCTTAAAATAATAAATTTAGAACTGCAGAGCTGGGACCCTGTGGATCATCAAGCCTGTGCCCTGTCAAAGAGGCACAGTGGGGAATCAAACTCCCAATCTCTGGCTTATTTTGTTCATTTAGAATGAATTTGTTAAGGATCTTGAAGAATGTTCAGACTCAGTCTCTTTGTTTTTCCTTAACAAAGAAATAAAAAGGCGATGGTGTGTGTGTGTGTGTGTGTGTGTGTGTGTACACACACACACACACAAACACACACACGTATGTATGCATGTGTGTGTGTGTTGTGTCGTTACAGTCGTGACCGACTCTACATGACTCCATGTCCATGGAGTTTTCTTGGCAGGAGTACTGGAGTGGCTTGCCAGTTCCTACTCCAGGCGCCTACAGCACCTGGTATTCCCTGGAGGTCGCCCATCCAAGTACTAACCAGGGGCAACCCTGCTTAGTTACCGAAATCAAGCGAGATCGGATGTGCTTAGGGCATCTACTATGTGCTAGTATATGCTGGGACTTCACAATGGGGGACAGAGGTGGGGGAGAGAACAGGTATCTTTTTATCTAGTTCATCAACCACAAATTTGGGTCTTTCCTTATCCTTTTGACTTCAGGCTTCATCAGTTTTTGACTTGTATACCAAAGGCTAGGAACACTGGGTGTTGTAACTCCAAACTTCTGCAGTACAAAGCTCAGGTTGTGGAAAGTTGCTCTGGTCCAACAGTATTTGTATAAAACCAGATAGAGTGTGTTACCTTAATCCAGCTGGGATCAAACTAAGGCATGATGGAAGAGAAGGCTTATGTGCTAAAATCTAGTAAGTACTGCAGTTTTGTTGGCCCTGTAGTGCAGAGGTCTTGTGATCTCGGCTCACCCTACCCAAAGGAAGAACAACTGCAAGCAAACAAAGGCATTTTTAATTATTCCTTGAACTACACCATAATTTTAGTCAGAGAGATTTGTGATTGGGAAGTTCAGTTACTTCCCTCATTGCCTAAGGGCCACTGCGGACCTGGCTTTTTTCAGGGCTGGGATTTGTCTCCATGGCCTGAATAGGATGCACTTAGTAACATTTAAAGGATGGTATGTGCCATGTATGCAGCTCAAGACACCTTTTATTTCAGCTTCCTCACCTACAGTACCCCCCAGAGAAATATCTCAGTGCAGGAAAAAGAAGGATGTGAAATGACCATACCCAATCGATACACGGTGGGTAGATCAATAATTGATGGGCTCGAGTAAAGAAAGTACAAGGAATAAACATAGCCTCTTTCAATCCATTCTATAGATAGACTCCAAAGTAGGTACCCCATTGCTTTGCTTTTGTCCTGTCAGATGTACTGACTGCAAGACCTCTGGCTAGAAACTTCTTTGATCTATATAATATCAAGCATACTGCTGCTGCTTATAAATGATAGTGAGAGAATGGACGGCAATTACAGATGAATACTGCCTTTCTGTATTTTGAGAAACTAGCACCAATATCCCACCCACCACCATATAATTCCTTTCTGTTCAATCTCCCCATCCTCCTCTCCTGAATCAACTAAAGACAAAACTGTCATAACCCCATTTGGCCCTGTCTCCGCTGTTGCCTTCTTATAGCCTGCCATATCGGAGAGGTGTAACTTGGACAATGGCAGAGCGGTCCCCAAATGTTTGGCAGCTGGGGAGAAAGAAAAAGATGGCAGCTTGACTTAAGAGCTGACCTAATCACGTGGACAATGAAATTGCATCTTCCATCATATCAAAAAGATAGCACTAGGGGGACCAACAGCAAGTGGCCAGAAAACCACTCATCTCATGTAACTTCCTGGCCCTTTCTACCATCTACTTCTGGAGATGGCTACCTCAATGTGACTAACCACAAAGCTACCCTGTTAACCAGGGGATATGCTTCATTTATATAGGCTCCTCATGTGATTTAGAACTTGGTAGGAGTCCTAGGCAAAGAGCAGGCTTCCAATGGCAGATGTTCACCTCTGGAGGGCTGAATGGCAATATGTGTGGGGACTCAGGGGAAAGGAATTGTCAGTCCTCTTGTAAACAATGATAATTCTAAAATGTGCATGGCAGGGTGGCATGACTTAACAGAGTTTTAGCATTCCTCAATCAGGAATCTATATCTATCTATCTATCTATCTATCTATCTATCTATCTATCTATCTATCTATCTATCTATCTATCTATCTATCTATCTATCTATCTATCTATCTATCTATCTATCTGGCTGGTAAAGTTCTCTGCATATATACATTTCATGCGTATTTTTTGGGGCGGTCACGTGGTTTTTAATGTGCAGTTAGTGTCCTCTCTTCTGCGTCATATTTTCCTATTCTGGTTCTGTCTCTATCTGTCTACTTCACATTTTTCCACAGGAAGCTGTCAGAAAAGGGGAACAACTGGTTTTTCTGCATATTTTCTGTGTCCTGTCATGGTTATAGAATCAAATAAATAAGCATTTTGAAGCAAAGTTTCTAAATCCAGCCCCTGGAGGTGGTTATTGAAACTTCGCTGAAACTGCTGTTCTGGGGCATGGTCAGCCGGGACCGGAATTTACTTCTCTTTGCAGTTAGGATGCGATCTTTTTATGCGCAGTCAGCCAAAGGGAAACTAGGGAGAAAACACAGGTATGACCACAGTTTTAGTTGGTTTAATCAATGACTCCTTGATGCATTAGTCATAGAAGGAACAGTCTATCCTGCTTTAGAACGCCAAAGTCTGCTGCTTATAAACCACCCCACAGCATCTCAAGGACTCTAGGGATGGGTTACAGTTGATTTGGCAATCTTGGGGAGTTCTATTGCCTCCACCAAGCAGCCACCAAGAAAGCCCTCTCTGATGGGCACAAGAGAGAAAGACTGAAAGAAAGGATTCTTCTGAAGAGCTTATAGCCTGTGCAGTCAGAATTAAAAGATGTAGATGCCCTCTCTAAGATATTTCTAATTTCTTTACAGAAAAGCATCCTATCCTTCTCTTTTGCCTGCTTCTAATCATGATGCCTCATAGCTCATTTAACATGGTGAACCCATGGGAGTGTTGTTCCACTCTCTTAGTCCTCTAGGCTCTTTGCTCCACCCTAAGGACACCAGGAAATGCACAAAAGGCCCAGATTCATTCCATAAAGGTAAAGGTAAAGGTTCCCCCCGACTCTAGTGTCCGACTCTAGGGGCAGTGCTCATCTCCGTCTTCAAGCCGGAAGAGCCAGTGTTGTGCAAGTCCATGGCCATGTGGCCCGCATGGCTGCAAGGAAACAGTTTTTACCTTCCCACCTTTTATGGTGGTGCCTATTTATCTACTTGCATTTTATATGCTTTCGAACTGCTAGGTTGGCAGGAGCTGGGGTGAACAGCGGGAGCTCACTCCACTGCGTGGCACCCGGGATTCGAACCGCCAAGCTGCTGACTTTGAAGTCAACAGTTTTTGGAGCCTTGGTCCACTGAGCCACCACGCCCCTAGAGATTCATTCCATATTTACACACATATCCAAGTGACAAGCTCCATCCTTCAGTTCAAGCCTATACAAATTTCTGGTTGAGTGAGACTCAACTTTCATGTTTAAAATATTGAAAACCTCAGCAATCATTTTTTAAATTTATCAACAACAGACAATTACTTAAGTAAGAGATGCTTTACATATAATAGGAAACCTCTGCTCCACAAAATTAATTATCTCTTGATCGTATATGTTAAGCAGGATGCTGATGCTCTGTGATCTAAATACAAAAAAAAATTGTTCAACATTTAGATAGGTTTGAAATGTAAAGGTGGTATGGAACATATAGAAAAAGATAAGTAGAATTTTATATTTTAATTAATTTGTATCATTGATTGCTTTATTATTGCTTTTTTACAGTTCCTTTAAAAATAATTTGGATTTTGATAGCAAATTGTTTTTCTGATTTTATTATAGACCTGTGCCTGCTCTCTTCCATTCCCTGAGAATGCTAATTCCTTTGTAAGCACAGGCCAAAGAAATATCACCATATTGATCCAAATGAAATTTAACCACACAAGTTTAATTCGGTACACAGAAGATTAAAAAAGCATATATCTAGAGATGGGCACGACTCAGCGAAATTTTCGTTTTCGTTTTTGTTTTTTCATTTCATTTCACAACGAAAACAAAAATGAAAAATTTTTCAGAAGCAAAACGACAACGGAAACGAAACGAAAAATTTTGCCGTGTTTTTCGTTTTCGTTACGGCAGACACATTGCATTGAAAAGAATGCTAACGAAACGAAAAATTTTCGTTTTCGTTTTGTTTTTTGTTTCATTTTGTAACGAAAACGAAAACAAAAAATGTGCAAAAACCCCGAAAAACGAAAACGAACCAAAACGGACCCCCTAAACGAAAAATGAAAAATTATTTTTTTGAGTCGTGCCCATCTCTACATATATCATTTCTTTAGTTTACTGTACAATCACACACAATTTCCTCTGCGTCTTAGAAAAATTGTTTAGGAACACACTTCTAACACATTTTTATTGGGATATTTTTTTAAAAAATCAAATTCTCCTGGTATTAATTTCTTTCCTAATAATGTGCTTGGAGACTGCAGTTAATATCAAGTATTTTGCCTTTTTCTGTTGGGGTACTTTCTGTCTTTTATTTGTTCCTTTGTTTTTCATGATGGTAAACCTTTGAAATTAAGTCAGATACTCTACAATGAATGCAAGCCTATTGAGGGCTTTTTTCCTGATTAATTTCTTGCATAGAATATAACAAAAACCTTCTATGTAGTTCAAAAGTGATAATTAATTTTGTCAGTCTACTTCCCCATCACAATAAAAAGTTCTTATGCTATTCTGAAAAATGTAAGTACCTTGTGTAACATCACCCCCTACTGTTCATAATCAACATGTAATTTACACAATAATTTTACATTCAGAGTATCAAATATATTCTGTTCGAAATGCATGCCAACAAAATAGAAGAATGGGTGCAATTGTTGTAGTTCAAGTTACAGGATCATTACCAGATATTTTCAATTAAATTAGCTCATCTTTCATTGATTGGGTTAACAGATAAGATTTCTGCCTGACGTCAAACTATCTGAGGTAGATATCTGATTGGGATAATTAACTAGAAAACTGCAATATGGTTTTCATTTTAAGAAAACTTTCTAAATCATCACCATTTCTGCATTCTCTCTTTCTCTGTGTGGATGTACATCTCATGCACACACAGACACAACCATACACTGTCCATTTTGTGTTTGTCCACATTCTATTCTGTTATCTTCTAGGTATTTTTCAAAATATATCCACTCAGATATCAATATCACATAATTGTGGCACACAAGTAAATAAAGGAATCAAAGGCCACTGTATGGAGTGATCCTGTCCTCAGTTTTGCTCATCTAGACACTTTCCACAATTCACCTTTCCATTCTTTCTCTTGCTCTCCAAAGGATGATGAGAATTCCATGGCATTTCTAGATATCAATGAGTCTTCTGTTTTGGAATCCTGGTCAATCTTACAGTATTCCTGAGGCAGCTCATCCCAATCTCCTTTGTGAGAGTGATGTCATGTTGTATGTATAATAATGGTATACCCCTGTAGAGATGGGGTATCATTTCAATCCCATGTTTTTCTCATAAGAACAATCAGCATTCACAAAATTCTCCCATGTTCGGAGTGAAAAAATATCCTTGAAATTTTAAAGACCTGCCCTTGAAATAAACTGAAATAGATAGATTGTCTATCATTTGGCCTTCCTTCTCATCTCTCCTCTCTGGAGCTCTCTGCACCACTGTATTGTCAGCACTGGCTCCCATGCAAAATTCTTCATGATTATTGCTGTGAAGTTGACACTTGATTATCTCCTTAAAGGTTAATTAATTGTAGAAAATGGCAAAACTAAACAGGCTCAAAAAGTGCTATTCAATCTATCCATGCTTATTTCCTAATCTTCAGTGGGACTTATTTTCTTAGTGTTCAGAATCCATATATGCACCATATAATGTTCCCAAGAAGAGACTGATTGGACATATCATATTATTAATGACATTTGCAAGAATTTTATTTCTGCCTTTGTTCCAGAACCATTCAAGGAAGTTCTAGACTAATATTCTTATTTTGTACGTTATGTTGAATGGTAGTGCAATTTTTTTTCAGATTCTCTGAGTCAATTGTAGCTTAATAATGTGATGTTTAGCAGTACACATCGTACTCTACAGTTGGCAGAAACCGTTGTGGAGGGTGCAGTCCTCATTTTGCTGAGAGGGGATGACACAACCCCAAAGGTTGTCCATCCTAATAAAATAATATAATTAGGAGTTCCTTTAGATTTGGACCATTGGTGTTTACTGTACATAAATACATAAAAATAATAAGCAACTGTCTCACTGTTAGCACGTTAAGTAAAAACAGCTGAATGGATTTTTACCACATTATTGTAAGCTGCCTTGGGTCCTTTTCCAAGGAGAAAGGCAGAGTAAAAAAACTCTTAAAATAAAAATAAAATAAATAAATAAAAAATTAGTGTACTGGGCTGTATATTGTCCCTCACTCCTGTAAGCCGCCTTGGGTCCTGTTCCAAGAGATAGACGGGGTAAAAATACTCATTAAAATTAAAATAAATAAATAAATTAGGTTATCTTTGTGGGGGTATAACACAAAATATAGGCTTCGGGGCATCCATGGAATCTCGGGGGCGGGGTTCAGAGCATAGGGAGGTGGGGAGAGTAGCATGAAATTAGTTATGTCATTTTAAACTACAAGATTTCAGAAAGACTGAAATACAATTTGCAGATGCACAAAAATTGGAGGGGACAGGAGCACAGAGAATAGAGAAGATAAAAGAGGAGGAGGAGGAGTCATGGCATTTTGACTTGGGCAGGGATGGGTCTTGGCAAATGTATCTCCATATTCATTTTTTCTTTAAGTTATTTAGAAGAATTGTTGTTCATTTATTAGCAAAGTTGCATTAAACTGTCTCTTAATGTCAATAATGAGCGTAAAGGTTGCACATTCAGTGATTACGAATCGTTGCAAAACAACTGCTTTTTCATCACCAATTTCAGATCTTCATTCTTAATGTTACTTTGTCACCTTAGTTCTCATTTCAGCTTCATTTGCCTACACTGATAGTTAATAAATTTTTGTTCAGGCAATTCACAGGAAGATGGGTGTGCGAATCTGAGTGTACTGTTGTCACATCATCACATAATTGGGGAAAAAATGCTCTGTCTGAAATCTTGCTGTTTAGCAAGTTGTAACTAGTAAAGGCCCATTGAATCAATGGAACTTATGAGTTCACTTATGAAACCCCCAATATTTCAATGGGCCTGCTTTAGTTGTGATTTGCTATGCGACACAACAGGGTTTCTGTTGCCAGTTACCATGGCCAATAACAACAAAGATAAATCTGCCAAGGTTCATTAATGGTTAACATGA
The DNA here is from genome assembly GCA_029282475.1 of Phrynocephalus forsythii. NCBI lineage: Eukaryota > Metazoa > Chordata > Lepidosauria > Squamata > Agamidae > Phrynocephalus > Phrynocephalus forsythii. Next base: position 96,040,158 of record JAPFRF010000004.1, on the reverse strand, counting down.
AATGAATCATCCAGTTCATTTTATTCTTAATATATTCCACCACCATTTTTTTGCTAAAATATTGAAGTGAATGACAAGGAAAAAGATTTCTACAGAATTTATTGTGCAGTTTCTTATAAAATGTACTAGACAATTCTAGAATTAGAAACGTGAGTGACATAATCCATTAATGTGAATGCATCCAAACTGTTTTCTGGTGTTCCTATAGAAGCGAAATATGGATTTTAAAACAGGTGTATATACACTTACATGTACTATGTTTTAAAATCCAAATTACATCCCTACAGCAACTCCTCATGTATACTTTTTTCCCTTTTTCTAGAATTTGTCTTTTTGTCAGAGTTAGTGAGATGATGACAACAGACAGTGAGCCAAAGCTGCCACCTTGTTCTTCTTAAAAGCATCACCAAATATTAAAAGGGCTCAGGTGAGATGGACCAGAGATGTTGATAATCGCCATTATCTTGGAACTGCTGAGCTGGAAGGGACCTTAAGGATCATCATTGGTTTACCATTCCATACTTTTGAAGGCTGCACTGGCTGGATCTTCTCCGTGGAGGCACTGTGGGTAATCAAACTCCAGCCTTTGGTTCTGCATGCAGATACCTAAATCAGTGAGATATCCAGCATTACCAAAGCAGATATGGGCCAGTTCTGGAATCCCCTGATCACATTCGGATGGGTTAGGGCACTCCTATAAATGAGGAGTCAGACATTATGGGATGGATTCCTCAGTTTGCCCTAATGGAGAAGATTCCGCCTGTGAAGCCTTCTGCATGGTCCCCAAAGTGTCCCCAGAAAAACAGAAATTGTAAAGCATTTTTGAGCACTTTATAGCTAGAAAACCCTGAAAGGGGTCAGGATCAGCTTGACGGCACACAATTATTATTCTTATAAATCATCGAAATCTTTTTTTAACAAAAACTAATGGAGACATACTTGCATATGTGGTGGTTGTGAGAGATCAGGAAGAAGGAATGGATGTTGATTTTTAAAGAAAGACAAGAAATAACAGGGAAAGGGATTCAAATTGTATTGTTAAATATGGTTGTGAATATACAATTGAAGAAAGAAGAGGTTGAGTTGGTAATTATTATGATAACGGTGGCAAGGTTATTTTTTGCAAAACACTGGAAATCTAACAACCAAATAACATTGAAGGAATGGTATAGGGACTTATGTTGCTGTTGTTCATTCATTCAGTCGTGTCCAACACTTCATGACCCCATGGACCAAAGCTCACCAGGCTTTCCTATCTTCCACTGCTTCTGGGAGTTTTGTCAAATCCTTATTTGTTGCATCAATGACATCATCCAACCATCTCATTCTCTGTCATCCCCTTTTCCTGTTGCCTTCAATCTTTCCCAACATCAGGGACTTTTCCAAGGAGTCCTCTCTCCTCATGAGGTGGTCAAAGTACTGGAGCCTCCGCTTCAAAATCTGTCCTTCCAGTGAACATTCGGGGTTGATTTCTTTCAGGATGGATAGGTTTGATCTCCTTGCAGTCCAGGGGACTCTCAAGACTCTCCTCCAGCACTACAGCTCAAAAGCATAGATTCTGCGGCGATCAGCCTTAAGAACATAAGAACATAAGAGGAGCCATGCTGGATCAGGCCAAAGGCCCATCTAGTCCAGCTTCCTGTATCTCACAGCGGCCCCACCAGATGTGTTTGGGAGCGCATGAGACTAGATATCTGTCTCCTGATACCACTCTCCTGCATCTGGCCCTTGAAGTACCCTGGTTTAAACCCTGGAGGTTACACATCTCTATCATGGTTTGTAACCTGTGATGGACTTTTCCTCCAGGAATCTGTTCAATCCCCTTTTGAAGGCATCCAGGTCAGATGCCATCACCACATTGTGTGGCAGGGAGTTCCATAGACTTACAACGCGCTGGGTGAAAAAATATTTTCTTTTGTCAGTTCTTACTCTCCCAGCCCTCAATTTGAGTGTATGTCCCCTAGCTCTGGTATTTTGGGAGAGGGAGAAGAGCTTCCCTCTATCCACTTTACTCATACCCTGCATTATTTTGTATGTCTCAATCATATCCCCCCTCAATCGCTTTTTTTCCAGACTAAAGAGGCCCAAATGTTTTAGCCTTTCTTCATAAGGGAGGTGCCCCAGCCCAGTAATCATTTTAGTCGCTCTCTTCTGCACCTTTTCCAGTTCCACTATGTCTTTCTTGAGATGCGGTGACCAGAATTGTACACAATACTCCAGGTGGGGCCTTACTATTGTTTTGTATAATGGCATTATAATGTTGGCTGTTTTATTTTCAATCCCCTTTTTGATAATCCCTAGCATGGAATTGGCCTTCTTCACCACTGCCACACATTGGGAAGACACCTTCATGGAGCTGTCCACCAACACACCAAGATCTCTTTCCTGATCCATCACGGATAACTCAGAGCCCATGAGTTGATAGATGAAGTTTGGATTGTTTGCCCCAATATGCATTACTTTACATTTGGTTCCATTAAAACACATTTGCCATTTCTCAGCCCATTCCCCCAGTTTGGAGAGATCCTTCTTTATAGTCCAGCTCTCACTTCCATACATCACTACTGGAAAAACCATAGCTTTGACTATCCGGACCTTGGTTGGAAAGTGATGTCTCTGCTCATGAAGATGCTGCCTAGGTTTGCCATTGCTTTCCTCCCAAGAAGCAGGTGTCAGAAGGTAAGCAGGGTCGACTCTGGTTAGTACTTGAATGGGAGACCACCAAGAAATACCAGGTGCTGTAGGCACCTGGAGTAGGAACTGGCAAACCACTCCTGTATTCCTGCCAAGAAACTCCATGGACTTGGAGTCACAAAGAGTCAGTCACGACTGTAAGGACACAACACGCACACGCACGCGCACACACACACACACACACACACACACACACACACACACACACACACACACACACACACAGAGAGAGAGAGAGAGAGAGAGAGAGAGAGAGAGAGAGAGAGAGAGATCTCACCTGGCCCTAATTATTATTTAGACTTAGATTGGTTAGGAGGTCAAAGTACGACTAAGGTCTATCTCCCAGTCAGTATGATTGCCAACCCATCCACCACCATTTCATACTTTTTTTTATTTCTGTAACAACTGTCACTGGTCTTTATTCCCAGAACCCTCTATTTCCTAATCCATATAGCAAATATTTGGGTATAAATCAGATAAGACTATTCTGTAACTCCTTCAGAATTCTAGAATTTAGAAATTTGGAGGGGATTTAGACTTCTCTCTTGTAGTTCAGGGAGGAACAACAAAGTTATCTAGCAGGAAGTTTCAGGTATTTTAGGTAACCACAAAGATTTCATAGGATTTAGCCTTTGTGTTAAAGGCAATTACTGCCTGTCCTCCTATGACTTCAACATCAGGATTCAAAGAGGAGAATACAGTATATATATATATATATTCATCAGGGAAACCATGGATCTGGATTTTTCCCCCTTCTGGTCTGACAAAGTCTGGAGCTGTTTACCCCCAGGGCACTGTGTAAATTTTTTCTCTTCCCTTCCCTTCCTTCTTTGCCTCAGGGTTTCCTTCAGGAGGACATATCTAAGGTATCCTGGGAGATGCTGCAGGGAGGTAACAACAGCCATCAAAATGAGTTTTTGTGGTTGCTTAAATTATGTACACACTCTCAGACAATACTGTGCAGATGTGATTCAATAATCTTGCTTAAGTTATAGAATTAAATTTATATCTACATCCATTGGAGTAGAACAATATGTAACATGTGGCCTTGAGATCCAGATGGGTGGATACACCTGCATATGTATTATTTAGTACTCTGAAGTTCAGGGCCCTCAGCTCTATTTAGAAAAGCAAACAAAAATATACATGTGAAAATACTCTCAAGTGTGTGCCTATTTATTTGTCTCAAATGAGCCAACAAAAGAAACCTTCAGTTATCCACTGCCTTTCAGTCCTTCCTTGCACAGACTGCGTTTGCATAGCACTTAACCCAATTTTGGCTTTCTTGGAAAAATGTAGGTCCTGCCAAGGAAGCACAGTTGCAGACAAAATTTGCTTTATTCCCTGTACTCTTCAACCTTGCCACATAAATGCTCTCTCTTATATGGTTAACCAAAGAAATTTAAATGGAGTAGTTGTATCCTTCAACTTGAGTCTTCTACTCATAAACTTCCAGGATCTAAAAACAACCACTGAGAGGATGATGTTGAGGATTTCTAATATATACTATTTTTCAGGATGCTAGGGATGGAAATAGAAAGTAGATAGAATTTCTTTGCTTAATTATAGAACAGTTTACAATATTTCACAACACCTAGTATCCTACTGCTAGCATCAACTAGAAAGGACCTACTGATTCAGTGACATTTATGTGCATGCTGACCTACCATTCAGGCATTGATACAGTTGGTTTAATTGTAATTGGAACTAGCAACTGGTCCAGATTTCATCTACCAACACATCTACAATTGCATATTCAGACCATGCCCTCAGTCTCTGGAACACTTTCATTCATATCCTGTTTCCCAACAACTGCTAAAAGCAAATCACATCTGATTCATCTCACAAGAAGGAACCTGGCACAATCTTGGACACACCAGAGATGGCTTCCTGTTCCTCTTTCTTCTCATTCACAAGATCTTAAAACAAGACTGAAAAATCTGTTGTTCTCCTGATAGTGTTAGCCTCCAATTATCAACAGTCACAATGACTATGGTCCACGGTCAGCTACAATGGGAGGTATAGTTAATATATGGACAGCTACAGGTTCCTCAGCCCAAAACTGAGCCCAATGTGTAACGGACAGAGCAGGACCAGCTGAAGCAGCAGAAGATCTGGTAGGGATGAAAAGTCCTGTAGAAATGGCATTGAATAAATTCATTCTGATAATTTGTTTGTTTGTTTTCTCTGCAACAAGCTTTATCTTGCCTCTATATATTCAGAAGATCATAGATGCAGCTATTCTGTTTTATACAGGGATTGGGGAAAGTTTAGATCAGTTAGTCATTCTTCATTATTGCTATTATTATAACAAGAATAACCAGAATCTCCCTAATCCCTTCCAAGTAGTAGATGGAACTCTGTGGAGGGAGGGATGTGTTCATGAATGCCATTGTCTCCTTTCTGCAATGTTTTTGTTTGTTCGTTCGGTAGTTTAATTTCCAGATGAATGGGCTGGTGCAGTTTACTCCTGCCCTGATTTCAAACAAAAAGTTTTGGAATGATGAATTGGCTTTCTGTAGAGCACTATAACATATACTGCATGTCTTTTAAAGTTGTGGGCCATTTCTCCAGTTCATGGTTTTCATAAGAACATAAAAACATAAGAGCCGTGCTGGATCAGGCCAACAGCCCATCTAGTCCAGCGTCCTGTATCTCACAGTGGCCCCACCAAATATATCTGGGAGCACATGAGACTAGATATCTGTCTCCTGATACCACTCCTCTGCATCTGACCCTTGAAGTACCCTACTTTTAAGCCTGGAGATTACACATCTCCATCATGGTTTGTATCCTGTGATGGATTTTTTCTCCAGGAATCTGTTCAATCCGCTTTTGAAGGCATCCAGGCCAGATGCCATGACCACACTCTGTGGCAGGGAGTTCCACAGACTAGTGACACACTGGGTAAAAAATATTTTGTCTGTTCTCACTCTCCCAACCCTTAATTTAAATGGATGTCCCCTATTCCTGGTATTTTGTGAGAGGAAGAAGAGTGTCCCTCTATCCACTTTACTCATGCCCTGCACACTTTTGTACATCTCAATCATATCTCCCCTCAGGCGCCTTTTTTCCAGATTAAAGAGCCCCAAATGCTGTAGCCTTTCCACATAAGGGAGGTCCCCCAGCCCAGTAATCATTTCAGTTGCTCTCTTATGTACCTTTTCCAGTTCTACTATGTCTTTTTTGAGATGCGGTGACTAGAACTGTACGCAATACTCTAGGTGTGGCCTTACTATCATTTTGTACAATGGCATTATAATGTTGGCTGTTTTATTTTCAATCCCCGTTTTGATTATCCCTAGCATGGAATTGGCCTTCTTCATCACTGCCACACACTGGGTAGACACCTTTATTGAGCTGTCCACCAGCACACCAAGATTTCTTTCCTGATCTGTCACAAATAGCTCAGAGCCCATGCGTTGATAGATAAAGTGTTGATTTTTTGCCCCATTATGGATTACTTTACATTTTCCCACATTGAAACACATTTGCCATTTTGCAGTCCACTCTCCCAGTTTGGAGAGATCCTTCTGGAGCTCTTCACAATTTTCTCTGGTTTTTACCACACATAAAAGTTTCATGTCATCTGCAAACTTGGCCACCTTACTGCTTATCCCTGTTTCCAGGTCATTTATGAACAGAATGAAAAGCACTGGTCCCATGACAGATCCCTGGGGCACACTGCTTTTCACCCCTCTCCATTGTGAAAATTGCCCATTGACACTTACTCTTTGTTTCCTGGATCTCAACCAGTTCTCAGTCCATGTCTTATCCCCTGACTGTGCAATTTTCTCAGCAGCCTTTGGTGGGGGACTGTGTCAAACTCCTTCTGAAAATCAAGATAGACAATATCCACCGGTTCACACAAATCCACATGCCTGTTGACCTTTTCAGAGAATTCTAAAAGGTTTGTCGGGCAAGACTTACCCTTACAGAAGCCATGCTGATTTTCCCCCAACAAGGCTTTTTCTATGTATTTTAAGATTTTCTCTTAGATGAGGCTTTCCTATGTGCACAATCTATTGTTTGGATTAACAAGTGGGACCTGTGACAACATGCTGAAGCATTCGATGCAATCCAACCATAGGTGCTTCTATTAAGATTATTGCTTGCCAGCATCTCCTTGAAGATCTTATGGGCTAAATCCAAACAAGTCCTTATTGGTGTACTGAAAAAATGAAAACTTTATTGTGACTAAGAAGTGCCATTTGTGCCTTTGGGTTAATTCATTTCTATGAAACTAGTACTGATATCATCTTCGTATTACAACTGCAGAGCTGGAAGGGAGCCTATGGGTCACTGAGACCAGCCCTATCAAGAAGGTGCTCCCAACTTCTGATTCCATGGCAGATAAAACTGTAGATAGAAATGGAAAATGTGTTGGTTGTGGGGAATTTGAAGTTGGACGAAATCACTTCTGCTGGCAGAACCTTCTTCTGACAGCAGATTTGCCAGGAGAGCCAAGGAGAAGCCCATTTATGCCAAATCAAAATCTTCTCTGCAGCACAGAAACAATGGCAGCACAAAGTCAGGCTTGGGAGTGAAGCAGCCCTATGTAACTAACATGTCTAAGCTAGGAGCAGTTTGGTTTCAGCATAACTCCAACTGGCCTCATATCAGTTAAGGTGGTGTTCAGTTAAGGTAGTTCAGTTAAGGTAGTTAAGGTAGTTTTAGGACTAGGCTCTGTTACAGATCAAAAAAGGCTATATTCCAAACCTTGCCTATGAAGATTCTCAGTCATCCATGTGAGTTTATCTGGAAGTTGAGTCATGGCTACTGGACTTGAGAGACTGAAATGTTTCACTGCTCATCCAAACAGCTTTGTCAGTCCAACTGCCATGACAAACCACAGAGAGAGTCGAGAGTCAGCCTCACAAGAAGAACTGAGCCTCTCTCTCAAATATGCATCTTCAATTTCTAGACAATTTTTTTCTGCACCATTCTTTCTTTCTTTCTTTTTTAGTGGTCCAACAAAAAGGTATCATCTACCCCTGCCGTTGTGTCATCTTCAGGACCACACTGGCCCTTTCCTTTGTCGCTCTAGCAAGATATTCCACCACTGCCTTTTAATTCTAGCCTTTTAATTCTAGAAATTCTAAATTTTCTCTGAACGACATCCCATAGCTACCAAGCTTGCTCACTTTGCATTTCATTGACTGGGAGACCTGTTGTCCTTTCAAAATGAGGAGACCCTTTTTGTGGACAAGCTTTCCAGAAATATCCTTTTAGTGACCCTATGGTTAACTATGATCCTATCACTATTAACCATTTGAGGTTGCTGTTAGGAGGCGTGGTTCAGACGTCACGCCAATATTCCAAATGCTTTTAATAAAACATTATATATCTTTTTGCACTTGCAGTCATGTTATATATTTTTGTGTGCTTGCTCCTGCAATATTACAATCTTTTCAAAAGTGAATCTTTCAACAGAGTACTGTACTGTGGATAGTTTGTTCTGCTGTCATAGTTAATAGCTGTTGCTAGACATATTCACTATACTACTGGGCTAGGTCACAAACTTTACACCATTGAAATAGGCCACTGCACTGAGCAGTAAACTTTACATTAAACCAGGGTGGGCAACCTCTTGGGGTCAAGAGACTGCAATAGCCTCAGCCAAAACCCACTGGGAGCTGTCTTCCTCTACCATTGGATGTTGTCAGCAAAGAAATCCACCCCGTGCTTTTTGCTTTAAAACAAGGCATACAGGCAGCATGTGCTTTATTCAGAAGTTTAATCACACCTATGGAAAGCTCCTGGAACACAGTTTAGCTGTCAAATACATGTTCCAAATGTGAATTATTTTGCTGCAAGGGCAACCCTGGACCAAATCCAGCCCTTTGATGATCTCCACAAAGCCAAACCCCTTTCTATGTAATGCCATCATTTGGTAGTTTCCCAGATGTGAGACAGATGTTTTCCACCTTTAAAATTTCACATGGGTCTTCTACAGTATCACTATTGGGAAGAAGGGTTACCCATATGAACCTACCCGGCAATTAAGATCTAACCAGGGAGGCTTCCTGAAAGAGCCATCCCTTAAGAAGGTGAAAGGGATGGCTTGTAGGAACAGGGCCTTTTCGGCAGCTGCCCTCCCAAGTGAGACCCGCCTGGCGCACAACGTTGATGACATTCTGGCACCAGGTAAAAACATTCCTGTTCCAGAAGTATTAAAACTGATTATTATGAGTCCTGATGGCCATTTTAGTGTAGTATTTTAATATATTGTATTTAAATGTTTTAATTGTTTTAATTTTATTGCAATTTTGATGTTTTAATTGTTTATTTTGATTGTGAGCCGCCCAGAGACCTTTGGGTAGTGGGCAGCATACAAGCTATATAAATAAATAAATAAATAAATAAATAAATAAATAAATAAATAAATAAATAATGTGGAGGCAGTTTTGGCCCTGTCAGCAATGGTGTGTGGCTTCTGAAAATCTTCTCTAAATTTGGGGCTCAGGCCTCAAAGAGTTTACGAATCCTTGTTTTTAGAATGAAAGTGTGAATATTTGCCACTGACAACATTGATTCATAGGCCAGGAAATATGGAGACAGGAAACAAGGAAAATGGGTGGGCTAGGGTGGACAGTTTGTTCTCCATCCTTTTAATAAATCTTCAATTTTCAGCATCACTCTTTCAAATGTTTACTACTATTGATCCCTATTGCCAAAACATTGCAGTGGTATTTTTTCAAACCCTTCCTCTTAAAATGCTGTGCCTTATATGACAATTAAACATCTATTCCGAGACTGGAAAAAATATTGTTTACCTGGGTTGAAAAGAGTAAACCTTTCATAAATGTGTTTCTTAATCTCAACAGATAGGAAAGGAGAGTTTGAACTCTGCTAGGCATTCTTTTATGTGGGTGACAGAAGTCTTTTACTCCTTCTTTTGATTCTTCAAGGGAAAATACAAAACAGTCCAAGTGAAACTGGGGAAAATGTAAATAACTCCTACAGTGGCCATAAATTAGAAATGAACGTTGCTTGTAACTTATCCTCTACTGCCTTTTGAGAAACCTAGCTCATTTTTATGGCCAAAACTTCAAAGGAGGAAAACTGCTTCGTAAAAAGGTCTAATGTTCATTCTAAATGGCTGAGGATAACTCCAAACATTTAAAAGTTTTATAGTTCTTAAATGATTACAAGGAACCCAGCAAGTAGTATAATAGGCACAATTGTTTTTAACAAAAGCCAGATCAGAAACTACTGTGTACAATATGGATTATGGGTGGCTGACCCACATGGAGTTGTGAGCCTCTTTTTGTCAACTGTCTGACTTACTTTAAAAGTTATGAATGAATTTAGATTTTGGAGCATTTCTTTTGTACCTTAAGCAATGAAGTTTTTTTAATCATTTCATCAAATATGAGAATAGACTAGGAAAGGGTCTACATTGACTTCTGATGATACACTTGCTATGAAACCCAGTATATGAAATTATCTCTCCGTTGAGATCAGGTAGATTTATTGGCTGATTTTATTCTTTCTTTGTTTTCATAATTTATTCATATGAATTGCTTTGGAATGTTTTGTTTTCTTAAAGTGAAATAGGACCTAACATATGTAACAAATATGTCAAGGTGTGATAGTTTATGTGCACAGTGTTAAAATAATTGAGGAGTATGTATGGGGAAAATAATCCTGAAAACTGAAAATGCTTTTAAATTGAGGCTCAGGCAATAGTTTACTATCGTCATTGTGAAACAATTAGCCAGTAAACATGGGCACAAAATGGCAAAATGACATTTTATTTCGTTTTTCGGTTCATTTTTCTTGGTATGGTTCATTTTGTTTTTAAATGATTTTTAAGTTTAAAAAATCATTTTATTTATTTTGTTTCAATTTTTGTTTTTTAAAAAGACACTATTGGCTCCCCCCCATCAGGCATGATGGAGGGGATGTGCATTCTTTTCAAACTGTCTTTGAGTCATTGAAGCAAGAGGTAATGGTCGTGGCTGCTGCTTGCTTCAGTGGCTCAAAGCAGTTTAAAAACCCCACACCATCCCCCACACCGTGCCCAAAGGGGGGGAAAGGCATGGGGTGTTTAAACTGTTTTTGAGTCACCGAGGCAATCAGTGGTACCACTTGGCTTGGTGGCTCAAAAACAGTTTAAAACTCTTGTGACATCCTCCCCCCAATGTGCCCAATTTGGGGGCGTGGAAGGCATGGAGTTTTAAACTGTCTTTGAGCCGCCAAGCCCAGCCGCCCCACCGATTGCTCCAGTGGCTCAAACACAGTTTAAAAACCCTGTGCCATTCCCCCCAAAGTGCCCGACTGGGGGGAAGGCGCAGGCTTTTAAAACTGTCTTTGAGCCATCAATCCAAGCAGTACTACCGCTTGCCTCGGTGGCTCAAATATAGTTTAAACCCCCTGCCATTTCCCCAAACATGCCCGATTGTGGTGGGATGGCATGGGGTACCATTTGCCTTGGTGAGTCAAAGACAGTTTAAAAACCCGCACCATTCCCCTCCATTGGCCACATCAGGGGAATGGTGTGGGGCTTTTATACTATCTTTGAGCCACTGAGGCAAGCAGCAGTGCTGCTTGTCTCGAAAGCAAAAAGACAGTTTAAAAACCCTGCACTTTCCCCCTCACCAATCGGGCATGTTGGGGGGGGGGACCAAAAAAAAAAGGAAATGAATCAAACAATTCCAGTTTGTTTTATTTTGTTTTTCTTTAAACATCAGTTCATTCTTCATTTCATTCTGTTCATTTTCCATTTTGTTCAGTTCATTTTTCATTTTGTTCTGAAACGAAATGAAAAATGAAAAACAAAAGGGAAAAAATTGTTTTGTGCCAATCTCTATTAGCCATCTCTCCAGCCAAGCAAGGTCACTGAACCATAACATTCCTGACAGATGATAGTGTTTTACAAATGATAACAAGCATAAACAAAACAGAGAATTGAAAGTGTATTGAAATGAATAGAATGTACATTACAATATGTTCATGGATCTATAGGTGGCCCTTGCAGGTCCTCTAACTTGTATTCTCTATAGGTGCAATAGCTTGGTGTTAACGTTTCTTGATGTGCCAGAGCCTATTTTTTCTCCAGGCTTGCAAATTTTTTAAGTAAAACAATGTTGTTGTCACCATAGTGGCAGCATGCCATTTTTCTGAGCTACAAGCCCTCCTAGTTACAGAAAATGCAAGGGAAATTGAGATTTCTATTAAAAATATTTTGTTACACCAGGCCCTCCAGAAAGGATAGTTGAGAAAGGGAAGAAAAGAGTATAATTAATGGTCATAAAAGATAGCCAGAGCAAAATGTAAATAATACCAGGAGAGCACCTTTAGAGAGGAGGAGATTCTACTGGATGAGTGGGTAAGATTTTTTATGATACACCGATGTAATTTTATAATTGCTTATGCCCTAATCTTTTAATTAGAGGTGGGGACATAATGAAAATATAGCATTTTGTTTTGTCTTGTGTTGTTTCTTTAGTAGTTTCATTTCATTTTGTTGGTAACAAATTTTTAAAATAGTTTCATTATAAAATGAAATTAAACTCTGTGCTCCCCTAGGTTTGTTATATAACGAAATGACGAAACAGCATTTCATGTTTTGTTTTGTGTCCATCTCTACTTTTAATTAACACAGCCTCCTAAGATACTTACATAGTTGTGACTTACTTGAGAGTTATTTTGTGAATAACTTAGAGAGTATACCTTTGTGATTTTATTATTTGTAACACTCAAGTTTACAATCTCATTCCCCTCTTATTCCTGGAGGTCTATAAAGTTGTATAGGACTCTTAGGGACAGGTTCAGGCATCAGACTCCCTGACCTGACAAACAATTATACTATACATAACAACCAACTCAGACATCTCTAGGATTGCTAGATCCCATCATGTCTGCTAAAATATCAACACCTGATATGATGTCTCAGGTTTCCAGACCTGAGAAACCTCTGAAATTGCCATCTCAGATGAGCAGCCCTGGATGTGGAGGAGCTTTGATTTTTTAAAACTGATATATAGCTTTGTAGCATTGACCTCCATATCTACCATTCCCAGCTGGCACCAGGGCTCATTTGTTTAGCACACCATTATTTGAAACCATGTTGTTGTTACACAGTATTGCTTCACCAAAATGTCAGAAGTGAAGAGAAGGGACTAGGGAGATATTTTTGTGGGGGTATGTGTTTGATTTTTATCTTCATCTGCTTTCAGAAGGACAACAAGGACGGAGCCAGCCTAGCCTCCTGTAGGAGGGAATTACAGTGACTGGGAGCAGCAACACAGAAAACCCTTTTCTGTGGATGCTTTTACATGACCTCTAAAATCTGCTGGTAACATAAATTTGGACCAGAGATCGTGGGGGTTTGTTCTGCTTGTGTTCCCACCCTTCTGCACTCCATTGCTCCCATCTACCATGAGTGGAGGGAGAAAAAAAGGGAGAGAGAAAATGCAAGCTCACCTCCACTGAGCTCCATTTGCCGGTTGGAGCAGCCCTGTAGGGATTCCTGTCTCTTAAAGGGGCAGCAGGGACAAAACAAACAAACAGAAGGTGAGGAGAGCCCGGCATCCACAGCTTTACGATCCGCATTGGAAAAATGTTTACCTCTGGAGTCCAGGTACTTGTAAAATGTGCTGGGGCGCACTTAGGTGGTATGGTCGTACTTAATTTTTGTTAAAGTCTGCAGCTGGTGGGAAAACAATTTTAAGGTCTGCATCTGGTAGCCCTTTGCATCAGATTTTAGTGGTCGTGTAAAAGCAGCCTGTGTTCCCACCAAACATGCCTGTGAGGGTGGTGGGACTGAGAGAAAGCCTTCTCCTGAATATCTTAATAACTTGGTAGGTTTATAAAAGAAGATATGGTCTTTTTGATAGCTTGGACCTAAGCTGTTTAGGTCTGTGTATGGTAGGGAGTCTGCCTCTAGCATCATATTAACTGCATGCAGAGAGCATAAAGTTAAAACAGGGCCTATGCATTTAAGATACAGTTTGCATATTCTTAAATTGCATAACTGGCATATCAAATAAAATATGTGAATCAACTACACTTGAATCAATGAACATTAGATATGTGTACAGACTCTATACGTTATAGCAGCAACACAGACTCACTTGCATCTCAAAAGACCAGTTTCCATACTGGAGGAAAGGTCTACTTGAGTTTCAGTAGACCTCATTTCCATTCATGTCAGCAGAAAGTGACCCAATGGGACTGGTCTACCTAGATCATGGGTAGATGAGGCCTCCACCAATGAATAATGACCAGACCTCTGATCCAGATGTGAATGAGCAGAAGGCAATGTCTTGCTTGCTTGCAATGAATATGCGTAGATTAGGATTTGATTTCAATTAAGTTTTAGTAGAAATTTGGCAAAATTTACTAATGTCTTCAACTTCAAGAAGGAAATAATTTGAGATGTTAAAAAATTAACCACAGTTGCACATCAAATGGCACAGATTAATAAAAGGCTTATTTAAATAATTCAATTTTTAGCCATTTCTTAAAAACTAGGAAGGAGGGTGTGATGAAAAGGGTAAAATGAGTATGAATATTCATGAGTCTGTTTTGAATAGCCAGTCACCAAGCTGGTGGGAGTGGCTAAGAATGTTATATATGGAAACCTAATAGGTGCTGGAGAGTTCAGTTAGAGTTATAGTTGACAGCTGTTCATTTCAGTTCCGTTGAAAGAGCTGAGAGTCAGTTCAGATTATCAGTTGGTCAGGTGTGAGATCCTGCCACTGAAAAGGGTCTGGTTTCTAAAGGAAATACATTATATAAGAATTCATGATTGTAATACAAAAAACATCAGATCAAGTTATTGTAATATTGAACATCTATTTGTAAAATAATAAACATTTCAATATTTTATTTTAAAACTATATAAAATGGTGTGACTCTCAAATATATACAAGTGTCCAGTTAATCTGGTGGTAGCAGTGAATGGAAACCCAGTGTGTGGTGTGGGGTACATCACAAATACGTCACAGAGGATGCCTGACAAACCTCCACAGCCAGATACCTAAATTTGCTGAGCTCTCCGGATAGCTGTTACATGAAACAAATTCCCATTCCACTTATACAGTATCACAATGCATTGTAAGAACATGGAAAGCTCTCATATGATCCGTGTTGAACTATCTGACTCCGTATTGTTGACACAGACCGGTAAAGTCTTTCCAGGGACTCAAGCAGGAATTTTTCTACTAGCATCTGGCAACACTGGTTGGCGAAACTGGAATCTTCTGAATACAAACCAACGCTCTATCATTGAGCCATTGCCCTTCACTCATTTTCACAGGAATATTCCCGAACATGGTTCGGGTATGTTCAGCTGCCTCAACGTGGCCCCTTTTTGTTTATGCAACAAAAATATTCCAGTGTTTCTCCCACTTAAGCAACATGCTCAAATTTATCATGTAAAGTGAAAGAGCAAGTTGCCATAAAAATATCAGCGAGTCTGCTAATCAGTGGCTGAGGTCAACAATGACTTTATGGATTGCCATGCAGACCAAGTCATTATTTTAATCTGTCATCTAATGCCGCCTCAATGGAGAAATGTCGTTATTGTGTACATGAAAGTTATACATGCCACAAAATAAAAACTTCAGCTGACAGCCTGAATAATACACTTTAAAAAATACACAGCTTTAAGCTGTCCTTCACAGACCATTAGCTTCGTAGGATTAAGCATGAGCCATTCACAGATTTAGCAAGGAATTCTTTCTTTTCAGGATATTGTAACAGGTATGAAACCCCATTCGAGACATATGGTGGGAGAGGGCAGCTTTCCATCCCAAGGGCCTTGTCAGACTTACCCGCAATCTATTGTCGGGCGCTGTTGGTGAAAACTGATACTCACTTAGTTTAGCTCAACAGACGTCCCCTTGAAGAGTACAAAGATCATACCAACTGCCTTGTATTTATGTCAATCTGCCACATATTTCTCCTCATCCTGGTGCTAATCATACCATAAATTGGATGCCTTACTCCTTTCATTTCAGATTGCGTACAACTTGGGTAGAGCGACTCGACAAAAAGTGCTTCTTAAACAGGAAAATGAGATTTCATGAAGTAGAGAGAAATATTTCAGAGGCTAACTACTATGTTGCATTTGCATGTGCCTTTGAGTGTGTGCACACACATGCTCCAGAAATAAATTTGAATGCAAAAGGTAATATACTCGCCCTCTGTAATAAGAAAACTAACATTTGTTGCAAGGACTGCTGCTAATAATATTATCTGATTCTGATATTTCTTGGGCATCCTTTTAGTATCCTTTTATTATTGTAGTATCCTTTTAGACATACTTTGGAAGCTATGCATTACAAGTAACATACTGATGGTCAAGCTAAAGGTGTAAGGAAGTTATGTTCTAAAGTAGCGTAACAAATGTGATTGAAGTTACTCTACTGATGTAACTAGAAATGTTTCCTAGCTACTATAAAAAGTTACCTTTTAAGGGCATTTATTTATTTATTTATTTATTTATTTATTTATTTATTTATTTGTGTACCGCATCAATTTCCCAACGGGAACTCTGGGTGGTTCACATAAAAACACAGGAACAGAAGTAAAATAGCCAATAATAATAATAATAATAATAATAATAATAATAATAATAATAATAATAATAATAATAATAATAATAATAATAATAATAATAATAATTAGAGATGGGCACGACCAGGAAAAATTACGTTTCGAGTTGTCGTGTGTCGGAGCCAGCCCGTTTCGGCTCGTTTCCGTTTTTTGCGAAATTTTCCAAAAATTTGTCGTTTCGTTTGTCAGTTTTTCGTCTGTCGTTAGTACTGGTTTTGGGGGGGCGGGCTCCTGGAGGCACCTCTCTGGGGTGGGTGCCTCCTCTGGCCCGCCATGAAGGGAAAGCGGGCTCCTGGAGGCACCTCTCTGGGGTGGGTGCCTCCTCTGACCCGCTACAAAATGGCATGCATAGCCAATTGGATATGCATACCATTAAGTTGCAGTTGCAGCAGGCAGAGGCACCTCTCTTTCGGGTGCCTCTGTGACTCACTGCCTGCGGTGCACTTGGGCTGGGGAACGAAGTGAGAGAGGACCCCTATGGGCGCCCTGTGACTCACTAAGAAGGGAAGTGTACTTGCTGTAGTGCAATGCAAGTACACATCCGGCTTACTGGTTAGGGGTTAGTGCAAGGGCTAGGCTTAGGGTTATGGGTAAGGTTAGGGTGAGTTACTGGGGTGCACCTCTGGGTGCCTCTCTGACCCACTAAGAAGGACAGTGTACTGGCGTATGGGTTAGGGTTAGGGTTCGGCCTAGGGTTAGTGGCTTTTTATGCCCGACTGGCACATCCCAGAAGTCTCGGTCAAAACCTGGCCAAGTGGCCATGCAATTGGTGGAATGGCTCCAAAAATTTGCATGGTCCACTCCCATGGCCAGCTCATCATTGCGCAGGTGTAAAAAAATAAAAATAAAAATAAAAATAAAATAAAATAAAATCAATGGAGATGTTTTGTTGCAAGAAAAACCCACTGCTGCTACTGAAAAAATCCAGGCAGTTTTAAATTAGCTATTTTCGCATGTTTCTGTGGTGCTTTGGTGTGTTTTTGGACCACGCGATTTCAAAATAAATATTGTGGTCGCCCCATTTTGGATCCCCCGCCCGCACCGCATGGCATGGCGAGTTGGCGAGACGACGAGGATGCACAGTCCAGGAGAGGAGAGGGGGGAGGCCAGGGACACCCCCCCCCAGAAACCACCCTTATGGTAGGTGCCCTCACTCAGGCAGGCATATTTTCGCCTGCTTTTTTGGCCGGGAATCGGGTTTTTTTAAATTTTTAAAACTTTTTTTCTCTGCCGCGCCGCTTGGCGAGTTGGCGAGTCGACGAGGATGCACACTTTGCACAGCCCAGGAGAGAAGGGGGGAGGCCGGGGACCCCCCCCCAGAAACCACCCCTCTGGTAGGTGCCCTCACTCAGGCAGGCATATTTTCGCCTGCTTTTTTGGCCGGGAATCGGGTTTTTTTTTAAACTTTTTTTCTGTGCCACGCCGCTTGGCGACTTGGCGTGGCAACTCGACGAGGATGCGCACTTTGCACAGCCCAGGAGAGGAGGGGGAGGCCGGGGACCCCCCCCAGAAACTACCCCTCTGGTAGGTGCCCTCAGGCAGGCATATTTTCGCCTGCTTTTTTGGCCGGGAATCGGGTTTTTTTAAAAAAAAAACTTTTTTCCTGTGCCGCTTGGCATCACGTGATCGCTGCAATGCCAGGAACGACAACGACAAATCAGACCCAATTTAGTCGGTTTGAGTTCGAGTTCTGGCAGAGTAATTGTCGTTCTTCGTTCCGTTACGTAATGGAAACGAGAAATGGAAATGGAAACGAGAATTTCGCCAAGTCGTGCCCATGTCTAATAATAATAATAATAATAGGCAAGAGGCGTAATGAGTACAAATCACACACACACACACACACACACACACACACACACACACACACACACACACACACACACACACACACACACACACACACACACACAAAGTGATACAAGCCCTAGCAATTTTTATTGATTTTTAAAAACTACAATACAAAACATAAAGGCTTATTTTTGGGTGTGACTGAAGCCACCTGTGCAGCTGCTGCTGCTGCTGATATCAGCCTTACAATATTATATTTATTCATTACTCCAGCTCATTGTTTGTTTGTTTACATACATACACTTGTCTTGTGTGTGCACTTGAACACACAGAAGACACATTCCATTTAAGTGGATCAGAAGAATTTAGAAAATTATTTTCATTTTAATCCCTGACTACAACTACTAAACTATATTGTATTTACACCCCAATATCTTTCTTGGGAGGCATAGTACCACTACTCTATTTTCACTCCAGGGTTATTTTTGGGTGTGGTTGAAGCCACCTGTCCAGCTGTACAAATTCCAGTGACACACCACCAGTTCAATTACAGGCTGGGAGAGCCTAATTTGCTTGCACACCCACACCCACAATTTGGGGTGTGTGCAAAAAACTGAACCTCCTCCAAAAGGGGACAATATAAATCTTTTATAATGTTATTTATTCATTACTCCAGCTCATTGTTTGTTTGCTTACATACATACACTTGTTGTGTTGTGTGTGCACTTGCACACACAGGCAGGCACATTCCATTTCAGTGGATCAAGTTGAATTAGAATTTAGAAAACTATTTTAATTTTATTCTCTGACTGTGCCTAGCCTTCATGCACTGCAGTTTTGCTGCCTGATTGCTGAAGAAGGGAAGCAGAGTTTTTTTCTGGACTTCTGGTCTGGATTTAATAGTTTCATTTCATTTATTTTCAAATACTACTGTACCATTTCCTTCCTAAGTTTTACAGCCTGACCTGAGAGCAAGAAGAGACACTTTTATATTTAATTTCATTCATTCATTTAGCTGCACCACACCATTCTTAGTTGTTGCCTTGATAACTACTGAACTATATTTTATTTACACACCAATATCTTTTTGGGGAGGCATCTCAGAGTACCCCTACTCTCTTTTCACTTCAGGCTTTTTTTTAGTTTCATTTATTTTCTAATACTACCATTTGCTTCCTAAGTTTTCCTCCATTTCAGTGGATCAAGTTGAAATCAGAATTTAGAAAATTATATCAAGGGCCAGCAGGGCAACATTTAAAGCTTGTACAAAAGAACACAGTGTGAGAGTAAGCTTGTGGGTCAAAAGGATAAGTTTATTAGAATAGTTTGTTTACTTAACACAAATATAATAAGAAAATAAATTTCTATAACTTTGAGAAATAAAAAAATGAGGAAGGTTGGCAGAGCCAGAGGGAAGGGCAGGGGGACCCCAATAAAATAAATAGGGGCACATTTCTGAAGGAAGGCACAGGAAGTAGTGCAGATAGTGACATTGCTGCCACTCCCTCTCCAAGCAGCACCTGCACAACCAGCACCACCGGACCATCTTCTGTCACTGAGGGAAGCATGGATGACTGCATGCGATCCCCATCGTCAAGGTCTCACACTCACACACCCCCTTGTATCGGGAGGAAGACAAGTACTCAGAATCAGAAAGCTCTGTGCATCTGCATCTGCCGGATTCTGAGGACCTGTTGGCAGGAACAGACGAAAGGCAGGGTTCAGGCAGTGATGGAAGGAGCAGCCCTCTTTCCACCCAGGACCAGAGTACCACCAGTGACAGCAGCAGTCAATTGTCCCAGCAGGGCACAATCCACACCACCACCAGCACAGCAGCGGCAGGCAGTACCAGAGGGGGCAGTACTTTCCATAAGCCTTGCGGGTCTCTTTGGGAGCATTTTGAGAACAGCCCGGCAGACTCGAGGCTTGCGGTGTGCAAGAAATGTGGGATGGTAGTGCGCAGGGGGAATGACCCCAAACACCTCTCCTCGAGTGCCTTGCATAGCCACGTCATGCGAAGGCACCCTGGGACTCTGCCTGGGACACTGTCAGGCCCTGGTTCCTCAGGGAGAAAGAGGGAAGAAGCAGGAATGGGGAAGGAGGACTCCAGAGACAGCTCCATTGAGAGTGGGAAGAGGCAGGCCACTCTGCAGGAAGTGGTGCCGCTGTGTGGGAGTTTTGTCAGCCAACGTAATAAGGCCAAGGCACAGGAGACCACCACTCACGTGGTTGGTGAAATGGTGGCTATGAACAGGTTGCCCCTCTCCTTTGTGGAGTCATCGGGCTTCAGGCACCTGATGAAGCATGTGGCTCCATGGTACGAGCCTCCATCCTGGCGTACCTTCAGCAGGCGGGTGATTCCCTCCCTTTTTGAGTCCGTCAGGGACATGGTCCAGGCCCTGCTGCAGGCAGCCAGAGGAAGGAAGATCCACTTCACTTCCGACCTCTGGACCGGTGGGCACCACGGATACCTCTCTCTGATGGCTCAATGGTGGCAACCCAAGGAGGTCCTTGACACTAGGGCATCCCAAGAACAGCTGCAGGGGGAGCCACAAGGGAGCACACCAAGAGGGTACAGGCTGGTGCTTCTCCAGGCACAAAGCATGGAGGACAGTGCCAAAGGCATCCACATTGCTGAGGTCCTCAAGACAGCACTGCGAGAGTGGGGATGGGGACCCAAGGGGCAGGTCAATTGTGGATTCATGGTCACTGACACAGGCCGTAACATGATCAACGCGGTTGAAAGGGCAGGGTTCCAGGGCATCATATGCACAGCACACAAACTGCATCTAGTGGTGGGCAATGCCATTGGGCTGGGTGCACCAAAGGACTCCTGGTGTGAGGGGACCCTGGAGACCAAGGCCTTGCTGGACAAGTGCAGGAAAATAGTTGGGCACTTCTCACGCAGCGTCAAGGCATCCCGGATGATGCGTGAGAAGCAGGTGGAGATGGGCTGACCAGAGCATGTCCTGATCCAGGACGTGACCACCCGGTGGAACTCCACCTACGAAATGGTCAAGCGCCTGGTGGTGCAGAGGCAAGTGGTGGAATATGTCATGTCAACCACCCCTGTCCTGCCTGAGGGAAGGGTGTTGGACATTGGTGCTACCGAGTGGCTCGCCACCCAGATGGTGGGTATCCTGCAGCCTTTTGACGAGACCACCCACATCCCCAGCAACTACAACGCCAGCCTGGGCCACGTACTCCCCCTCATACATGCCCTTCGCCAACGCCCACAGGCCAGTATCCGGGACGAACCCGATCTTCTCCCAAAGAGCAGGGCCTTGGCAGACAGGCTGTTGACCAGCGTGGATACCCGCCTTAGCCCACTGAGGCGGGAAAAGGTGTACCAGATGGCATGCCTGTGCGATCCTCACGTCAAGGGTTCCTTGGCGGGAAGCCCTGCTGACCTGAACTCCTGGAAGATGGAGCTATGCCGTCAAGTCCGCAGGGCTGTCTCAAATTAGGCCCAGGCGTTCCTGAGGGGGCACGGAAGCCAGAGTGAAGATGAATGCTCACAAGGATCCTCTTCCTCCTCTACTGCAGGAGTGTACACCCAGAGACCAGGTTCCGTACCAGCAGCCAACTACCTGGCCTCTGCCCTAGCCATGGCAGTCTCCTCCTCAGTGGAGGCAAGGGAGGAAGAAGAAACGGACCCCACTCTGACCATGGTGAGGTAGTACATGGCCGAGCCCCTCCAACCGCTCACCTTGGACCTACTCTACTACTGGGCCAGAAAGGCAGACATCTGGCCCGCTCTTTCGACTCTGGCGTTGGAACTCTTGTCCATCCCACCCACCAGTGTCCAGAGTGAGTGTGTCTTCTCCCACATGGGAGATGTCCTGAGGCCGCACCACTCTTGTCTGGACCTGGAGACCGTGGAAAGGCTGACTTTCATCCGCTTCAACCTTTCCATGCTGGGATTACCCCAACACTCCAAGACCTAGGCACACAGTCATTCTTCCACCGGTTCCTTCCAAACAGGCCTCCCTTGCTCTAACATGCACTACCAGAGCAACACTTATGCCTGCCTGCCTGCAATTATGCCTGCCTCCCAGCTTGGCTTCCTCCCTGCAAGCCCAACTTCCTGCCAGCCAGCCTGTCTGCCTGCCTGCCTGCCTACCAGCCTACCTGCCTGGCTGGCCCTGTGCCCACCTGCCTAACTGCCTGCTTGCCTGCCTGCCTGCCTGCCTGCCTGCCTGCCTTCCTGCATTCCCACTCAATTTGAAGGGTTCAATTATTGCCCAATTTTTCTAGCCCTTGCCTGGCTCCAAACCAGGGAGGACCACTCAATGTGTGATTTGAAGGGAATCTCTATCTTTAGGGCCAATTTCTCTAGCCCTTGCCTGGCTCCAAACCAAGGAGGACCACTCAATGTGTCATTTTGAAGGGTCTGTGTAGGCCCAATTTGTCTAGCCCTTGCCTGGCTCCGAACCAGGGAGGACCACTCAATGTTTATAATTTTGAACCGGACAAGACTGTTGGGGTTGCAGCCATGCAACTTCACCTAACCCTAACCCTAACCAAATCTAACCAATGCCTGTATGCCTCCCATCCTAACATTCCACCAGCGCAACGCAGTTCTGCCTGGCTGTCTGCTCTGCCTATATTACTGCCTGCCTGAATGCTTCGCCTGCCTGCCTGCCTTCCACCTTTGTCTGCCTGAATGCCTGTACTTCCGCTGCATGTATGGATCTAATAAGGGCTACATATTTAGCCCTGTTTTTATAGGGCTTTCCTGGTCTTTATAGCAACCCAGGAATATTTTTTCTAGGGTCAGTGTAGGCCCAGTATTTCCCCGTTGGCCATGGCTGGTCTGAGTGTAGTACACCCTAATACCTGCCTTCCTCGATGCGTTCCTCCCTTCCCTGGGGTTTTGGAGCCACTCTGCTTACAAAGTGGTCGAGATGCACTTTACAACAACCTACCTCAAATACTGATTAGCAGGGGCCTAGCTCTCCTTACAGCCTTAAAGAAATAGCCCTGTTCTCCTGCATCCACTCTGTCTCCTGGGTTGATGAAACTCAGTCTCCTGGGGTGGAGAAACTGCCTCCAAAGGCAGAAACAATCCTCCCTTCTGGCACTTTGGTTTGTGCCTTCCCTAGCATGGGTGGGTACCCTGCAAGCCTGCCTTCCTACCTGTAAGCCAGACTGCCTGCTTCCCTGCCTGCCCACCCCTCTGCCTACCTGCCTGCCTGTCAGTCTCCCAGAACTCTCAGCTTGGAGGAGGCCTTCCAGGTGCTTCTCCTTCAGCCTATCAGCGGTTCAGTGCTTCAAGTTCAGCCTCCAAGCCAACATGTGCCCTGTTGGCCACTCTCCTCAACCTCCCCAGGCAGCAACCCCAGCTGCCCCCACCTCTAGGCAGAAAATCACTTGAGGAGACTAACTTTAACAGGCACAGTCATCATCAACTACTTGGTTTAGAATTGGGGTAGTATGTCCTCCAACATGGGGGGGGTTTACTCCCACCGGTTACAGTCCAGGTTGGGAAATCCCTTTGCAGAAGGAGGGGAGATTCCTTCCAACTAGCATTCCGGCTTCCATAGGTGGAAGAAACAATCCCTCCCTAACATTTGCACTCTGGTTTTTGTGGCTTTCCTGGGTGGACTGTGTCTCCACTGGGCAGTCAAAACTCTGGCTTGGTGGCCTCCAAATTAGGTGGCTGAAAGAATCCCTCCCCGTTGTTCCCCGCCGTTCTGGCTTTGTGGCTTTGCCGCGTGCATGGACTCTGTCTCCACTGGGTTGGTGGAACTGGTCTCCTGTTTTTGAAAAACTGGCCTCCAAAGTAGGCGGCTGAAAGAATCCCTCCCCATTGTTCCCCGCCATTCTGGCTTCATGGCTTTGCCGTGTGCGTGCATGGACTCTGTCTCCACTGGGTTGGTGGAACTGGTCTCCTGTTTTGGAAAAACTGGCCTCCAAATTAGGTGGCTGAAAGAATCCCTCCCCGTTGTTCCCCTCTGTTCTGGCTTCGTGGCTTTGCTGAAAGCAGACAAGAGCAGCTGAAGGTGGGCCCACATGTCCTCTGGATCATGCTGAGCGGGAGGGAAGCCTCCACCTGCGGCCGCCTGAGACAACACCGAGGCCACTTCCGGCGACACGGCAGGGAAGCCGGACGGGGTGGAGGGCAGCGGAGGGTCTCTGCCCTGGAGATGGGCCTTGAAATGCACCACCTGGTCAAGGAGAGAGAAGGTCTGCTCGCTCCATGAGCGAACCGGTCTCATCGGGATACTCCAGCTGGCGATGATTCCCCAAGAGATTGAGGGGAACTCATCTGGATGAGTGTGGGGGGGAAGCATCTGAATCTCTGACCGCTAGTTGACCAGGGTGGCATTTGCTTGGCTCACAAGGAGTGTCATGGGGAGGGGACATTGAGAGGAGTGAAATAGACCCTCATCCAGATTTGGGGGAGGAACGGAATACTGTGTCTCCTGCTGCCTCTGAAAGGTGGAGGGGAAATGGGATGGATAAAGGTTTCAAAACAAAACAAAACAAAAAACTATAACAGGCAGCCAGACCAAGTAGGGTGGCCAGTTCAGTCAGCGTTGACCAAGAGAAAAAAAGAATATTGCATTCTGCCCACTTTGTTTGCTTTATTGCATAGGATGCAGTCTTATGCTATGATATATTTATTAAATATCTTATTCATCACCCAGTTTAAAGTGTTTTCTGCCTGCTCCTGGTCATTGTGGGACGCCCCCATGCTCTGGGAAGTCAAATAGTGCTAAATCGCAGTAGAAACTACAAATGACGAACGAAACGTCGAACTGAAAAATTTTCGAAAAAAATTGCAACAAACGGAAATAGAACGAAATGGACCCATTCCGACAAACGAAAAATCGAAACGTCATTTTTTCTGGTCGTGCCCATCTCTAATCACCATCTTTAGTGGCAGCAGTCTATCTCTCCTTCCAGGAGCTTGGCTGTCTGTCTCTGCACATTATCCGTTAGGCATGCACATGAACAGAGACCACCATTTTGGCTCCCTGAAGTTAGCCACTTTCTAAGCCAAACAAAAAGCAATTGTCATGGTTATTTTTCACAAGTGTAACGGGGTCTAAAATTTAACCATTTGTGAACTACCTTGGGTCCCATCACCAGGAGACAGGATGCATGGAAGTCACAGATAAATTAGATAAATTTAAATATGTATACATTATCTTGTACATAATTGAAGTGGCCATTGCCACATATGACAACCATAAAGCAAAACAACACCAATTCTGGGGCCCAGATTAATTTTCTTGCATTTAATAAAAATCACTGCACTTCCAAGTTAATCCCAGCCTTTCTTTCATGGTTCAGCACTCCTACATTTATAAAAAAAACTCTATGCAAACAAAACTATCAGTCGAACCAAAGGCTAGGTTCAGAACCCATCCTGACACACTTCCTAACTTTGTAACTTTATAGAATTTATGGGAAATGGAAAAGTGTCAAATATAATGAATTTTCTACCTGCATCTTTAACTATTGCACTCTCGGGAAGACAATATTAGCACTTGATTTGCCTGATATCTCCTGTGTCCAAGTAGAGAACCTTCCATAATATAGAGTACCAATTTGGTCTTCAACGGCTAAGTCATATTTCTGTGCAGAGGGAGGTGTGTTATTTGAATAAAAGTATGCTTCTAGCATGATTTGTCTGAGAAAAAAATAACTTGGTGTTTACTACTTCAGGCCTTGTTGCCATGGATATGATTGAAATATTATGCCTTGGCATCATGACTTCAGGATCAAATAGGGGAAGATGAAATGCAGAAGAAAAGATGGCCTAAACAAATGACACAACCCTTGTTTTACACCCTGGAATATATTTTCTAATTAGTCACACTGTCAAGGCTACTCATTTAAACATTCATGAATGGTAAGTGGATGTTCTCCACTAGAATACATTCCAGCAATTTCATGTCACATCTATAATCACCTGCTTTCAAGGGTCTCTGTACCTAACAAGTACAAACAAGTAAACTTTCTTTTCCTGTTTAACATTTTAAACTGAATAACATTTCAATTTCGATTTTGCAGTAGCAGCAGATAGTGCCATGAAATTCTATAGCATGAGGGCTAACCTTACAGGTCATCCTCTCACAGCACAGTAAGGTCAGACAAGGGTTTAGTCCACAATCAGAAGAACATTGCAAATAGAACAGTCTATTTTGCACAGCAACATCTCAATGATCATTTCACATGCAGCATTGGACAGTCCCATTTATTCTAGCCATCTACTGTGTATTAATGACACAGAATTCATCAGAGAACGGTTAAAGAGAAGAAATAGAATCATAGAAGGATTGAGTTTGAAAGGGCCTATAGTGTTTTCAACCCTTTGTCCAAATCAAAGTGGATCTGACCGATGGTTGCCCAATTTTGTTCAAAACAAAACTGGACAACCATCAATCGAAAACTGGACAACCATCAGTCGAACATTGCTTTGATTTGGGTTCGTGCATTGAACAAGGGGTTATACTTGAAGGTATTATAGGCCCCTTCCAACTCAATGATTTTATGATTCTATAACTTTGATTTGTATTCCTGCATGGCGTGGGAGATTGGATTTGATGGCCTTATGGCCCCTTCCAACTATTTTTATGATTCTGTGATTGCAGTTCTATGCTTCTGTCCTCTGAAGTGAGGTTGCTTGGATTTGGGAGAGACTTTCACTCAGTTTCACAGCCATTTCTCTGGCACAACTAGCAGCGGAACAACAGTTAAAATCAAAAGTGCCGTGGGTTGCTGGAAAAAAACATTTACAACCTTATGTCCTTCACTGGGTGCAGCTGAATCTGGTTCTGGTAAGATACATCAGCTTTACAGAAGCCCTGACAATGAGCTGAAACAGACTAGAATTTGACAATCCTTATTTAAAAAAAAAATCCTCATCACCTCTGTGCATTTAGAGACAGGCAAGAAAGAAGACTTAGCATGGCCTCCCAACCCCATGTCAACCTCCACCGATGAACTCCCATCTAAATGTGTTGGGGGGAGAGAAGGAGGGAGGGAGGAAGAGAGAGATTATGATTTCATATTCAGTCAGTGGGATTATTATAATTTAGGGAGAAGTCTACAATGCTGCTTGCAGTTACCCATCATTATTTGACAGCTATGTCTTCCTTTAGAAGTTAATACTTTTTAAAAACAGGAATTGTCTTAAAAGCTAAGTTCCGCCACATGCATTAAATTGCCCTGCATTAGTGCCTATCGGATGTTCTAATTTATCCGCCATTTGTATCATTTTACTTTTTAGATTTGTTTTAACAGAATTTACTCTCTTTCAGATTAATGGCTTGGGTTGTAACTTCTCAGATACTGGTAGGCAATTAATGGCTAGGCAGACAGTAAATTTTATTATTTCCATACATAGATGCAGTTTTGAAAGCTTTCTGAAAAAGTTTTTTTTTTAAAAAAAATAAGCAATACACTGCAATCCTATATCCACTTATTGGGCATGAGGGAAGACCTATTGAATTCAATTATAATTACATCAGAGCAGACGTATATGGATGCTCTCCAGTGAAACTCAATATTGCCTACAATGTGCCCTATAATGCAATAAAAGGAAAGTAGTGAATAATTTCCCACAATCTTGCAGAAAATGGCAAATTGTTTCTTCCCTTCTTTTCAAGTTCAGTGTTAGCATATATTGGTGAGTATTCTGCTTTATTAATAAATAAGTATTTCTTTTGATCCTTGCACGGAATGGAAAAATCTGTCAGTTCTAATTTTTCTCATTTTTTCCAGTTAGAAGTTTGTTTCATCCCAAAATATTAAGAAAATGTCCAGTCTTTAACTTCATTCACACATGACTCCCCCCCCCTCTCTCACACACACACACTTTCTGGAAACCATGCCTTTTTGAATGTGATTTAGCTAATGTATAACATTTTAATGTGTGTATGTTTTGCTGCTCAAAGTAAAATTTTTAACACATATAAATGGTGTTGTTGGTGAGGTTATACTGATGAGAAAAAATAGGGCACCTTGTTTTGCACTTACCTCAAGACCAAATAAATAAATAAATAAAAATTTAAAAAATGAACAGAGCCTCCCCAAAGTGACCATGGCACTGTCGGACTTTAATATAAACTTGTCATTTGGGGGTTACCCACAAGAATGTGGTACACTGCCTCAGGAAGATAATTATCACTGAAAGCTCACTTTATTTTTTTGTTTTATTTTCTTGATCATCCAATAAAGGAATCACCTACTACTGCATTGGTATTGTGTAGAGGACCATGCAGCTTGGACCAGATTTTTTCACACCTGGGAAATTCCTCATCAAGGTGTCTCCTCAACTCAAGACCATGAGTTGACATGACTGAAGAATTTAACAAGTGTTCTTTCCAGCCTTACAATTAATCCTTTTTAAAATATAATCATTGTTTGT
Source organism: Phrynocephalus forsythii (assembly GCA_029282475.1). NCBI lineage: Eukaryota > Metazoa > Chordata > Lepidosauria > Squamata > Agamidae > Phrynocephalus > Phrynocephalus forsythii. The sequence continues at coordinate 96,011,720 of JAPFRF010000004.1, read as the reverse complement.
TTATTCTTCATCTGAAGCTTGGTTTTCTTAGCAAGTTAAAATCAAAAAGAAAAAAGAAAGAGAAGAGAAGAGAAGAGAAGGGAAGGGAAGGGAAGGAAGGAAGGAAGGAAGGAAGGAAGGAAGGAAGGAAGGAAGAAAGAAAGAAAGAAAGAAAGAAAGAAAGAAAGAAAGAAAGAAAGAAAGAAAGAAAGAAAGAAAGAAAGAAAGAAAGAAAGAAAGAAATCGTAACTGGTAGATAACTGTCATAAACTGATTTTATATACAAAGCTATTGGAAGCAAAACTGGTATTGTCTAACCTGCAAACAACAAGGGACATACAACTCCCTTTTTGCAAAATTGGGTGTTTTTTTTTTATCATGTTACTGTTCGTTAATTGCGAATGAGCCTTATGCCTAGGAGCTGTCATATACTCATACTATGCCGGCCACCACTAAGGTATATTCCAATTATGCAAATTGTGGTGCCTTGACATTCACTCAGAGAAATCACTCTGTATTCATTGGCAACAAAAAACAGAACAGCATGCCCCCACTTGGCTAGTTCTTTAGCTTCTGTCACATAGTGACTGCCCTCTTCCTTTGCCGTTTGACTAATCTGCAGTGGTCCTACAATTATTTTGTCAGCGTGATGAGTGAAGGTGGTCTGGGAAGAACTTGTTGGGTTCTGCTTTGTTCTGTTGCCCTCCCCCCACCCCACCCCAGCACCTTGCTGATACTGGTGCGTTGGCAGGTCATATTATATCACAGAACAATTGTCTGAGGAGCTAACTAAACATTATGATAAAAATGGCTGCAGGAAGAGGGAAATTTTTATTAGAAAAAGAATGGTAGAATCCAAAAAAAGTAAAACTGTGCTCACGACCTGAGGTTCAATCCCAGGTAGCAGGCTCATGGTTGACTCAGCCTTCCATCCTTCCGAGGTCAGTAAAATGAGTACCCAGCTTGCTTGGGGGGGGGGCAATGTGTAGCCTGAACACTATGTAATTAAAACTGTAAACCACCTAGAAATTACTTGAAGTGGTATTGGGCAGATTATAAGCAGAACAGTGGGATTTCAAGCTTTCTTGCATTCCTCATGCTGCCATTTTACAAAATGGCTGATGGTACTGTTAAAAAGTCAAGATTTTGGATGAGAATGTCTTGTCTTTTAAAAAAAATCTCTAGCAACAGTATGGAAACTGAGCCCCCAGGGTAAGTGAAAGGGTCACGTGACTCCAGAAAAAGAGGCTGCCTAAATATGTCATACTAAACTTCCTCCCTGCCCAGCCACATGAGGGACCTAATCTTCCCAGCCTCACCTGCTTCTGGTTTGGTAGGACAAAGATCCCCCTTCCGAAAAGCAATGTGTGGTTATGCAGAAATAAGCTTAGACCTATCTACTGCTTCTCATCTTACAATGGAGTCCTGCCTCTTTTATTTTGTGCACTGGTCTGACTCCAAAGTATTTAGAATATATTATTCATAAGTAAGCATGTTTGTATTAAGTAGGGCTTACTCTGAAGAGATAAATGTGTTTAGGACCACAGACGCTGTGGTGTTTCCTATAAAGAGCTACCAAAAAAAAAAAGCCAGAAATTCCTAAAGAATGAAAAGACTGCTTTGACTGAAAATACATGCTGTGTTTCAGCAAGTGGATTGTAATCCATGAAAGCTCACATTGAATTATTTTTGAACATGCCTTAGAGCTTTGGTTTTCTTTCTTTCTTTCTTTCTTTCTTTCTTTCTTTCTTTCTTTCTTTCTTTCTTTCTTTTTCTTTTCTTTTCTTTTCTTTTCTTTCTTTTTTTTTTTGGTTTCCATATGTTCTGAACCAAACTAACACAACTACCCCTCTGCAAAGTACTAACACACAGTTACACTTTTCACCACAATATGGAAATTTTAATTTTACAAAGTAATTGTTTGCAGCTATAGTCTCAAGCCCTACACAGATGCACAGACACAGACACAAACACACACAGAGAGAGACAAACACACACACGCACACAAATAAGTCAGTACAACTGATATTTTAAGAAACATCTCTTTATTTTCTTATCTAAAATTAACCAAACTTTTTCTTTTTTAATTATTTTACAATAATGACATTATACATCATTGGTAACTAGAACAGTTGCTAAAACAGCTGCCAGTTACACAGCAAAAGGAGTAGATATATACCAATGTTGGCGAACCTATGGCACAGGTGCCAAAGGTGGCACTCGGACCCCTTTCTGTGGGCACCTGACATCTCCCCTTTTCAGCCACCCGTATTCAGGTTAAATTGCTGTATTGGCACTTTGCGAAAAATTAGTGGGTTCTGAATCGCAGTTTGGGCATTCAGTCTCTAAAACTTTCGCCATCACTGATATATACAATCATTAGCCATGCATTTTTTGCTTAGGTGACATGTTTCATAAATCTTTGGGTTTACTTTTTCTTTAGAAGATTTCAAGGCAAAATTCCAAAAAGTGCATACAAGACTCAATGATAAACTGATTTCCAGTTGATCATTTTACAGTGCAGATTTGGAATTGAAGATTTGCTATTCCGGTCAAAATGCAAAATGGAAACTGGGGAGGGGAGAATTCACTGTTGCCCTGCTATAGTAGCAATATATGGATGAGTTTCCTGAGGAGACTTTAAAAAAAAGTAAATCTCTCTTTCTGTAGTCTAAAGTGGCACAGTCCACTCCAGTATGCCAATATTCTACCATCACCTTATGTGGTCCAGTGGTCCTAAGAAATAAAAAGAAACACTGTAATATGAAAGTCAAATAGACCTTTTAAAAATGTAGGGAATTAGTATTTGTGAGATAATTCTGGCAATACAAAATTGAATTCACGAAAATGTATAGTTTAATTTAAACATACACTAATGATTGGTGCATGGAACCAACAAACTACAGAAAGCTCACTATCCCCTTTTTTCCCCAGCATCTTCTTTCATGGTCATATATCCTATGGAATTATTTTTAAAGCAATTCCAAGATTCCTCAAAGAGAGATTGTGCCCCCTTGTGTTCAACAGCCTCCGTCAGTTACAACACCTGGCACACTTCATGAAGTTGATATTTTCTCTAGACAACAGAATGGGAAAGAATTATTTGCCCTGGCTGATACAATTTTCAAACAAGATTAGTTTTTTAAAATGGCAAATGATGTTTCCCTTTTTTTAAAAAATGAGAAATTCAATGGAAGGGAATTATTAAGAACATAAGAACATAAGATCCATGCCGGATCAGGCCAAAGGCCCATCCAGTCCAGCTTCCTGTATTTCACAGTGACCCCACCAAATGTGTCTGGGAGTGCATGAGACTAGATATCTATCTCCTGATTCCACTCCCCTGCATCTGGCCCTTGAAGTACCCTGTTTTTAAGCCTGGAGATCACACATCCCCATGTCTTGTAACCGGTGATGGACTTTTCATCCAGGAATCTCTCCAATCCCCTTTTGAAGGCATTCAGACTAGATGCCATCACCACATCCTGTGGTCTCTTCTCACACTCCTAACCCTCAATTTGACTGGGTGACCTCTATTCCCAGACTGAAGTGACAAACTAATCTAATTAATATTTATATCCTAGTTAGGACGTGGCATGAGATTGACCAAAGCCATCTTTTTATTTGCAGAAATGACAGGATGTTAGTAGGGATGAGCATGAACTGCTGTTTCAGCATTTTGTACCTGTTCATTTTTTGGTGTTTGGTGCTTCGCAGCCGCACCTCCTCCAGTGGGTACCCACTCAAAGGCAGCTTCCCTCTCCCATGTCCTCCAGGCACTATTTCTGAGAGGGCGCCCCTTGGAGAAGGCAGGGTTGGGAAACACAGAGCACTTGTTCAGCCCCTCAAAAATGAACCAATATAAACCACCAAATCTGCGGTTTGTGCCCCCTATCTAAATGTTAGGCATAGCTTCAGGAAAAGTGGCTTGCAACAATAGTGGCAGCCTCCAGTTGATTCTAGGGGATGTTTAGAGCAAAAGTGTTCTGTTTATATACCGCCCCTTACCACTTAAAGTCATATCTGGATGGTTTACAGTTTTCAATTAGAGTATGCAGGCTACACATTGCCCCCCCCCGAGCAAGCTGAGTACTCATTTTACTGACCTCGGAAGGATGGAAGGCTGAGTCAACCATGAGGCAGCTACCTGAGATTGAACCCCAATTCGTGAGCACAGTTTTACCTACAGTACAGGCATTTAACCACTGTGCTACGAGGCTCAGTGTGGCCTTTGAGCCTTGGAAAGTGCTTGCTGCTGTGCGCGGGTTTTCCACTCCCTCTGTGCTAAGCCCAACAACTTTTTTTCTTCCATTATGAACACTCTTGTGAAGCCCTTTGATTTCTGTCATTAGCACACTGCACATAAGAATGTGGCAAACTTTTCTGGTGAGATCAAGCAGCTCTAGTACATATGTATTGCAATTTCTCCTGCACTGAAGGGATAGATCATGGTCGCAGCCAAGGTGAGGCATAGCTTGACAGTTGACTCTTAATCCTCTTTTCCTTGTCATTGACATGTTTGTCTGTTCCCTCATATACTTGGCTAGCATTCAGTCACTATGGAGCTGTTTGCCTGAATGTCTGCTCAAATGTCAAATGGGGGTGACAAGTCAAGGTAATGCTGTTCCGTTATTTAATTGTTATCCCCCCCCCCCCCCCCCAATGCACAAGTGTGCTTGAGATACGTAAGTGCAACAATGGCTGGAGGGAGTGGATGTGGAAGTCCTCTGAACCTTCCCTCTCTGCAAGGGTACAGAGCCAAATGAAGTGTCACTTGTGACAACATTCAGTGGACATTCAACAGCTTTCCATCGATGTCAATTGGCAGCTGACACAGAAACTGAATAGGAAATGTCGTGCCAATGACAATAACCAATTGACTGTAGCAAAAAACAGAACGTGACTGCCTTTCGGTGTGGGTGCGAGCTGTTTGCAGAAAATGTTGAACTAGATGCACTGCTGAAATATGAAATCTTGTGGAATTTGGTTCTCCCTTTCTTTCAAATTCCTTTCTCATCCTTCGGTAACAGTGCTTCAAAGGTGACCAATAAGAATTATGAACATACATAAGAAAGACTGCATTAGATCAGATCAAAGATTTGTTTAGAAGAAATGTTCAGCCTGATCTATTTATACCCATAATAGTTTGTATTTATGAGTTATTTGCTGCATTTCTTTCATTTTTAAAAAATTCTGAACAAGAAGTAATGCCAGTCTGTAAAACATGGCTGCTCAGGCAGGCTTTCCTTGAACCTTGGACATCTTAATACAGAATGGTTTCAGCAAAGATTCCAGTTCTACCATCTGTTTTGTCTGTTAAATGTTTTACGTTTATTGATTGACTGTTAAATATTGTTAATTATTTGATGGTTTTATTAATTTAATTTTAGCTAATGTGATTTTTACTCAATTATTGTCTGTTTTTATTGTTTCTGCACTGTTGTAAACTTCCCAGAATGACCCTGTTGCAAGATGGGTGATATATAATCCAATAAATATATATAAATAAACATTGGAAGCTAGCTTTATAATTCCACCAACAGTGAAAGACCTATCGCTTCAGGCAAGCTTTTAATAACTATGAGTAAGTTTTGCTTATTTAAAGTTTGTTTTGTTACAGTATTTTCAAATTACTTAATGGATTTGTAATTGGTAGTGCAGTGTAATTGCTTTTTATCAGTAATTTATTGTGCTGTTAGTTTTACTTATTTTAATATGGTGAGATGCTTTGGGTTCATTTGCCAGGAGAAAGGTGGCCTACAAATGATAGTAAGTAAGTCCATATACAGTATACACATACAAGAATTTGAAGCAAGACAAAAAGTATTTTGTGAAATGATTGAATTAAGAAAAAACCATGTTGGGTGGAGTTAAATTCTTCTTTTTCCACAGCACCCCTAACAAGTCTGCCTTCTTTTCTACATAACCAAAAAAGAAACAGTGCTTATGAAACATCATCTTATATGGGTTTCAGTCATATTCATATTATAACAATTTTAGACCTTATTCTGTTTCTCTTTTCTAACCATTGATAGGATGTATTCCATGTTCAATAATATTGTGAGTCTTCTTTTTCTTTAATTCTCACTAAGCTATCTATAGGGTTCATATATGTGTGGTTTTCAGCATCGACAAGGGGAGGGGCTTGGAACCCATCTCCCTGTGGATACTGAGATCCTGATGTATTTAAAAAATAACTACGCAGAACTGAACAGTGCTTGTAGACTGAATACCCTTATTCAGTTAGAACTGCATGTGGCTGAGCAAATATGAGCTTGCATGGTCCAGGCCACCAGTCATGTCCTCAAGCCCAGCATCATTGCCTGGCTGGCACATTTTGAAGGATCAATGCCTGCATTGTAGAAGGAAGCCTGCTGTAACTTCATATACTTTTTGCACTATTTGGGTGGAATAAAAATAAAAATAAAATAAAATAAAATAAAACAAATATTTAGAACCTTGTACACTGAAAGAAGTTTACCCATCAATAGATGGAGGTTGGTGTGGTTGGAGCAGGCATAGGTATGCAATGCATGAAGCGGGACTTCCAAACTTCTAATCCTTAATTGGGAGACTTGATGGTTTTATTTCCATTATTTCAAATACTTCCTTATTTTCTTGGGCTTAGAAACCAAGTTCTAGAGATGTATCTCTTCAAATCTTGCTGTTGCCACCCAAAAATAAAATTTAAAAATGGTGACTTTCTCCTCCTTGCCTTAAAATGTTCACAGACTATATGCATCATGTTTACCCGTCCTAATTTTAGTGGAAGTCTACAGCATGGATAAGAGCAAAAGGCATTAATGCTTGTCAAAGCCTGCTTGTTCCTGGAGATGGAAATGAGCTCCCAAGAAGTAAAGAATTCTTTAAACAATTGTATTCCATTGTGGTAACATGAACACACAAACACTCCCCCAACTTCTGAAATATTAAGAATACAAGCATGCTGCAATCCCATTATTTCACAATGTAATTTGTAAATAGTTCCTCTGCATGCAACGTAGAAATAAATAAATGTTACAAAATACTGCCTTACATGCTTAGCTGATAAATCAAAGAACTGTCTATAAGAAATAATTCTCTTAGGAATCAAGGTTGTGCATTTTGCCCCTGCATTTTTTCCCATCCACGTCTTTCAGCACAGGTTACCTTACATAAGAGGATTTGACAAGGTTATAATTTGTGTTACTAATGGAAATTCTTTCTAAGAATTAACCCCTAGGCTATAGAGAATGACAGATATTCCGTTTATTCTCAAATGAGCATTTGAATTGAAAATGTCTGTTCCTAAGGTGTAACCCTCCCCCAACCCTGGCCCAACCTACATCTTGCCTTCCAGTGAGTCACACACACAATTGAATTCTTAACAGCTGTCATTCAAAGGGGCTGCAGAGAGACGATTTGAAAGTAATATTTTGCGCTGTGTGACATCTCGGTTTTTTTTCTTCCTGTAGAAATCATAATTTTTTTACACACCTAGTAGTCTTTCCTAACAGGAAACCAGCTCTGCCTGTCATTCTGATTGGGGAGAAACCTTGTTTTCCAGGTCACTGGCCTGAATCTTGGAGACAAGATATTCATGAGGGACCTACGCCGGGAATTTACATCTCGCTGCAGAGTTTTCCTCTCCATTTGTCAGCATGCTAGGTCAGTGAGCTGCTCCCTTGTCAGAGGGAAGATAATGGCTGCGGCACTGCCTCCTACTTATTACACACTCAGTGCACCTGACCTTCTTGTGAGAGCCCCCAAAGCATTTGGATTTTTGGCCACTGTCAGATACAAACACAAGATTCCTTTCAAGTGAACCCTGCAATTGGGATGGGAACTTCCAGTGACACCAGCTGCCCCTAACAACTGTCTTTGGGCATAAAGCTCCACACATCCCATTTGCATTCCAACCATTTCTGTACTCAAAAATGATTCTGAGGACCTGCATTGATCTTCTGTACTCAAAAATGATTCCAAGTTCCTGCATTGATCTATACGGGCTTCATCAGTGGGCGAGAAAGATGTTGTTGGGTGGTGAGCTTTGCCTGTCTCGTTGACCACTCTTCCTTCGTTGGAATCTCATGCTGCAATCCAAAATGAAATACAGGCTTGGTATATCACTTGTTCAAGCCAAGCAAGACATTTGGGAGTCCCAGTCCCGAGGGAGCCCTGGGAAGCTGTGACAAGGACTAGGGCCTTCTCAGAGGTTGCTCCCCATTTATGGAATCACCTACCATCAGAAATTCTTCTGGCACCCTCACTTCAAACCTTTAAAAAACTACTGATAATATGGTTTTACAGAATAGCCTTCCATGACTTCTTAAACACCTAGCAAGACACTATCTATCTTTTACCGCTTATTGTTAATTTTTAACATAAGAACATAAGAACAGAAGAAGAGCCATGCTGGATCAGGGCAAAGGCCCATCTAGTCCAGCTTCCTGTATCTCACAGTGGCCCCACCAGGTGCATCTGGGAGCGCATGAGACTAGATATCTGCCTCCTGATACCACTCCCCTGCATCTGGCCCTTGAAGTACCCTGGTTTTAAGCCTGGATATTACACATCTCCATCATGGTTTGTAACCTGTGATGGACTTTTCCTTCAGGAATCTGTCCAATCCCCTTTTGAAAGCATCCAGACAAGATGCCATCACCACATCCTGTGGGAGAGAGTTCCACAGACTAACAACATGCTGGGTGAAAAAATATTTTCTTTTGTCTGTTCTTACTCTCCCAGCCCTCAGTTTGAGGGGATTTTTGTTGTCGGTTTTATTTGATCAATTACTTGGTTAATTTTATTTTTATTTTAGTTTATTGTCGTTGATTGATTTTGTTATAATTTATTTCATTATATTGTTTGTTTGTTTTGTTATTTAACTGTTGTTATGTTGAGATTTTATGTTTTAAACCGTCCAGAGTAGCCCTAGATGGGTAGGCTAGATGGGTGGTAAATAAATAAATATAGGATTAGGCATATGGCACTAATGTCAGAAGAAGACCCCTTTCTTCCAGCAGAATGCTGTTCTGATTTCAGACCAGTGGTAGAATTGCTCTGCTGACTAAAATCTGCCTGCCAAATAGTCCCAAGGGAAGAAGAAGAAGAAGAAGAAGAAGAAGAAGAAGAAGAAGAAGAAGAAGAAGAAGAAGAAGAAGAAGAAGAAGAAGAAGAAGAAGAAGAAGAGTGACACAAGTGACAGGTTTCACCAGATCCAAACCTCCTACTGAGGACACAGCTGGAAGGCTTCCATCAGTTCACCCCTGGGAGAAGCATAGACCAAAGTCATTGCTGGAATCTCTTATCTTGTAACTGTTTAGATGCAGTGCAGCTTCTTCTAGCCCTGAGTCAACCCAATTAGCCCACACCCACCTTATTTAGCTAGAACTGCATAATTTTGTCATTTGCATGCATTTAAATCTTAATCAGGCTTATTAGGCCATCCTATAAGACCACATAAATGGCTCATCTATTTATTCTGTCAGTGGTTTGTGGGCTACATTTTTCTTAAACCAAATGAAAAATTTGGCTGCATCTTTAGTAGGCAGAAAATTGTCTGTTATATTGGCTTTGCACTCTACTGGCCTTGTGCTGGGTGACAGAAAGCCTTCATGAGCATGTAGATATTCTAACTATACCGCTGGTTGTTGTATTCAAATTGGGTGTTTTTTCTAGAAATCTAAGCTAGCTGTTATCAGTAGGCAAAAAGACTGACTGTTATTAAGCTTATACAGGCCTTACACAGGTTTGTCTACATAACCTTTTACTACCACTAGGTAGTAAATCTGCCACTAGGATTTTATTGATGAGGAGACTACTCCATAGTCCCGGCTTGAAAATCTTTCTCCTAGCTTTTCCCAATTTTGCCACCTTGGATTCTATAACTGGGTACAGTATAGGTTTCAAGTGAGGTGTTCTGCATGTGGAAAATCTGATGTTATATGGAGCTGTGGTATCTCTCCTGTGATAAATCCTGCTCTATAATCTTTTTCTGAAAGGGAGGAGGAGGAGGAGGAGGAATTTAACATGCCCTAGAGTTCCTCTGAGATTAGGAAACATGAAATTTACCTGACAATGTTTGGCTTCCCTGAAATGTATAGATCTTGTTTTCTTGACTTCAGAATCCCAGTTATGCATGTTGAGAAGCCAACAATGCTAACAATGGAGACATCAGGTTCAAATGTCACTGCTAAAACTCAGATATCCCAGAACGAAAAGGAAAAGGAAAAGGAAAAGGAAAAGGAAAAGGAAAAGGAAAAGAAAGAAAGAAAGAAAGAAAGAAAGAAAGAAAGAAAGAAAGAAAGAAAGAAAGAAAGAAAGAAAGAAAGAAAGAAAGAAAGAAAGAAAGAAAGAAAGAAAGAAAGAAAGAAAGAAAGAAAATGATTCTCGGCTCAATATCCAAACGGCTTGAGCTTCATAAGTAGACACCATTATCACTTCCCAGGACTTTCCGGACCATGAGGATAGTGCATTAGCTGTGGCAATAACACCACTATGTACCTGTAGTTTGGAAAAGACAGATAAGATATTGCATGACTCCTGAGTCCTTCTGCTTTTCAGAAAAGGGTCAAAACATGAAATGGCTTGTCAGATTTCAAAGTGTAAAATGCTTAGGTCTGCTCCCAGATGTTGTGGGAGCAACAACTCATTGATGCTGCCCCTATAGTGACTTCTTAGAGTCAGACCAAGTTACATACACCAACTAATTCATGTTTGAATGTCACGGGCTTCTCTCAGTTTTAATTCCATGGATTTGTCTGCAACATTTCAACACTGTACCTCACTGGGGGTGGGGGTGGGGGTGGGGGGGGAGAGATTAGTTTACTAAAAGGCATAAAATATCATAAAGCAACACCTCAGAACTATCAAAGGCATCAACAATTGTAATGGGAATAAAAGCTGAGGGGGGAATTTAAAGGGATTCAGATGGCAGCTAAAGGATTTCAATATAGGTGCTAGTCAGTCCATTAGTGGGTTTCTAAGGACTTCTATAGGTTATTGGAGTCCCCAATGTATGATATGTGATGTGGCACATCTTTGTTTCAGCTTGTGCTTCCCTACAGCTTCAGAAATCATTGGTCACTTAGGCCAAGGTATGAGGAACTCTTCCCTCAACAACCCATACTCTGAATAACATTTCTATGCATCTGGTTGGTGTATGTCAAATAGGGGAATCTTCCAGGCTCTGGCATCCCCTTTAACTCTTTCCTGGATCTTGGAGGGTCACTCTGTCAACATCCCCATGCATCTCCAACCTCTTAACAAAGGGAGGGGGCTGAAGGGACTAAACAACCCCTTGGGAGTGTGAAATTATATCTAGAGGGAGGTTTATGCCTCCAAAGCTCTTTGTTATTTTGGATCAGAACATTAAGGGGTGTCAGGCTTTTCAGGCAAGATACATGGGGTATCACACTGGGGGTAATGTTGTGGATCCCTCTATGTGCTTTCTTCTTGGAATTTAATCCTGGTACTGTGGTACTATGATTCTAACATTTGTCTTCATCTTTATTCCCATTTTGCTATATAAAATATATTTTAAAATTTATTATTATTATTATTATTATTATTATTATTATTATTATTATTATTATTATTATTATTATTATTATTATTATTATTATTATTAAAATATATTGCAAGAGTAAATCTCTAGTCATTCTGTAATTTTTTAAAAAAGTTGAGCCCAAGAACCAGAAATCTGAGAACAGCCACGTTGGAATAATAGCCAAAACATCTTCAAAAATCACAGGAACAACAGGGTATACCCACCCACCCTCAACAACCCCAAATTTAGCATGCATTCTTCCTGTTTTCACATAATTATTTGCAAATAATCTGGTTAACTTTATAATCAAGGTATTTCCTCTTGGCTCCCCAGCTCCACCACAGGCTGCCAAAGAGGGTGTTTGGCATCCTAAGGTGTTCACGGATAATCAGTGTTAAGAGTGTCTAATATTTAAGAGTCTGACTAATGAGTTATTTTGAAAAAAAAATGAAAGAAAAGCAAGAGAAAAGACAACAAAAAGATGGTCTTTGGGTATGGGGGTGGGGAGTGTACACACTAGTTCTGTACAGAGGCTTTTGTCATGGCATTTGGAAGCTATCTTCCTGTGTCAGTTTATGTATTTGCCCAGTTTAAGAGTGAATAATTTGGTTTAGGAACTCTGTAACTCTAGTTCTTTATCCTTTAACTGATTTAGAGGCAAAATTTAGAATATTTTAGGACTTGGTCTGAGAATACAAGCCAAATGTGCTCAGCTATGCTTGAATAAGAGGTTTTTTCCCCTCAGAGTGATATTCAGACTTGGGAACTCTCTACCAAAGGAACCTAGGTAACCCCCTGCTTGCTGATGTTCCAGAGACTATAGCTATGATTAAAGCTATTCTTCCAAACTTCAATATATTTTTGTTGCTCTTTATGTACTGTTCTGCTAACTTTGGCTCCCCTGTTGCTTGATCATTTGGGGATATTTATTACTAAAATATTGTAATTGGTGTCTTCCTGAGTTGGTTGATTGTGGTTGCTTTTACCAGCAGCTCTCATGAGCATGCTGATTACATGACCATAGCATGTTGTATACAGCCCTTTCCAGATACTGCAACATGGACGGCTACCCTAACTTCATTAGTCCAATTTAAAAAAATAGTTTGTTGTTTTTAGGTTTTAATGTTGCTTCTTTTTAATGTTATTAAAGTGCTTTGGGTCTTTTTTTAGACGATAGATTGGATATGATTGTTTCATTAAACAAACAAATGAGCAAACCTGCTTCTGGACCTCAACATCTGAAATTATTTGGAACTGGGATATAAAAATTTACACACTTTATCTGGAGAAGTTATCTAGGATCATAACTAGTTAGCTAGCTAACCAACCAATCCATGTCTTGGGCAGTAAAATTATTCTCTATAGGAAGTTCTTTCCCTTTTCACTTTCAGACATCAGATGAAAAAGATATTATCTATATTCATGATAACGGGTATGCCTAGAAAAGTTGAAGTGCTTAAGGTCTAATCAAGACAGCTGATAGCTGGTTGAGCTCTGACACAACGTTTGGCAAAGTTCTTCTGAATCTGGATGTCATAGTGCCCTGGATGAAAGCAGTTTGGAAACTCAGCTCCTCCCTTTTGCCACTCTCCAGCTCCCCTCTGCCTGTCCATAGCTAGAACAGCAGAGGTCCCGAGAGAAGATCTTTCTGCTAGCAGATCTGTGAGATCAGGCAGCAAAAGTGGGTTCTGCACAAAAGGGGATTTCTGCCAGGTTAAAAGAATTTGTCTAAGCTGGTTTCCTAACCCCCTACAGCTGGAGTTAGGAGGATTGAACCTGCTTTCTTCTTGCTTGAGCCAATATATTATTGCAGCAGGTTTGCTTCTAGTTTGTAGTATTTTTTTAAGAAGGATTGCTTTTGGTTTCTATTTTTGTAGGCGTGGGTTGGGTGGGTTATCATCAGATGATAGCCATTGAAGAGTGAGGAAAGCATAATGTAAATTGTAAATACTTCAGTTTTGGTATTTGAACTAGACATGGGCACGACTTGGCGAAATTCTCGTTTCCGTTTCCATTCCTCGTTTCCGTTCAAGAAGAAACGGTACCTGAAAGCATAAACTCGAACTCGAACCAATAAAAGAAAAATTGGGTCTGATTTGTCATTGTCTTTCATGGCATCGCAGCGATCGTGCGATGCCAAGTGGCACAGAAAAAAAGGTTTAAAAAAAACCCGATTCCCGGCCAAAAAAGCAGGCGAAAATATGCCTGCCTGAGTGAGGGCACCTACCAGAGGGGTGGTTTCTGCGGGGGGTCCCCGGCCTCCCCCCCTCTCCTGTCCTGGGCTGCTCTGGTGGGGGCAGCCTCGTCATCTCACCATGCCATGCGGTGCGGGGGGATCCAAAATGGCGACCGCAATATTTTTTTTGAAATCGTGGTCCAAAAACCCACCAAAGCACCACACAGGAACATGCGAAAATTAGGTATTTTAACTGCCTGGATTTTTACAGTAGCAGCAGTGGGTTTTTCTTGCAATAAACGTCTGTTTCCAATCCCATTGATTTTATTTTATTTTATTTTTATTTTTATTTTTTTACACCTGCGCAATGATGGGCTGGCCATGGGATGGGACCATGCAAATTTTTGGAGCCATTCCACCAATCGCATGGCCACTTGGCCAGGTTTTGACTGAGACTTCTGGGATGGGCCAGTCGGGCATAAAAAGCCCACTATAATCCTAGCCCTAACCCTAACCCTAACCCATACGTCAGTACACTGTCCTTCTTAGTGGGTCAGAGGCACCCAGAGGTGCAGCCCACTAACTCACCCTAACCTTACCTGTAATAACCCTAAGCCTAGCCCTTGCCCTAACCCCAACCCTAAGCCAGATCTGTACTCACATTGCACTGTACACTGTCCTTCTTAGTGAGTCAGAGGGCTGTTCTTCTCTCACTCGCTCACCAGTCCAAAGTTCCAAGAAACTCTGTACGCCAGTATGCTGTCCTTCTTAGTGAGCTAGAGGCACCCAAAAGAGGGGTGCCTCTGCCAGTGCCACTTGGTACGCAATGGCTACACGGTCATGTACCCTTCCTTTTCCCTTTGTAGGGGGCCAGAGGAGGCATCCACCCCAGAGAGGTGCCTCCAGGAGCCTGCTAAATGCCTTCCCTTCTTAGCGGGCCAGAGGAGGCACCCACCCCAGAGAGGTGCCTCCAGGAGCCCACTACCCTACCCCCCCAAACCAGTACTAACGACAGACGACAAACGAAATGACAAATTTTTGAAAAATTTCACGACAAGCGGAAACGAGCCGAAACGGGCCGGCTCCGACACACGACAACTCGAAACGGTAATTTTTCCTGGTCATGCCCATCTCTAATTGGAACACCCCCCCCTCTCTCTCTCTCTCTCTCTCTGTATCTCTGTCTCTGTCTCTGTCTCTGTCTCTGTCTCTCTCTCTGTCTCTCTCTCTCTGTCTCTCTCTCTCTGGGCCAACTGCATTGCACTGGCCTCAAATGCCAACAAGATCTCAGTAGAGGACAGCATCTTGAAGCCATTCTTGTGTAAAGAAAGTTTGACTAGCCATGGAACTCATGAAAGAAATTCTAACAGCAGAGGAAAATCAGCACGACTGCTGCACACACACACACACACACACACACACACACACACACACACACACACACACACACACACACACACACACACACACACAGAGAGAGAGAGAGAGAGAGAGAGAGAGAGAGAGAGAGAGAGCGCACATAACATTTATAGTATGTATGATGATGAGACAAGAGTACTTGCCTGCTGAGATGGGTTCCAAGCTCTCAGGACTAATTCTTAAAAGAGGCTTGGAGATACTTTGAACAAGAGAGAGAGAGAGAGAGAGAGGGAGGGAGAGAGAGAGAGAGAGAAGGGGCAGAATCCATCACTGATAGAATACACCTTCAGTGAAAGTGCTTTTTAGAGTTAAGTTAAGACCAAGGGACCCTGAAATGAAATTAGTCTCTTCAAAGTGGTAAGGGGTGGGGTGAGGATGGGGACCACAGACAGAGTGTTCCCTTGTGGTTGAACTGGAGCTGTACTGTGCCTAATGTATTGCAGGAGCTCTGTGCAGGCAATGTTATTACAGGGAATGTGTGCTTATATGCACTTCAATTTGTTAAATAACCTCAGAGTTTTTAGGGCTTCTAAACAGCATCAAGCCACAACTGAGTCTCTATCTTGTTCCACCACACCCTGTTTGCATTGAAACATAATGTTCAAAAGCCACAGCATGGGGAAACTGGACTGTATAATCTTTCCTCGGTAGGGAAATAGCCAGTGCACCTACTTGGGCATCAAAGTACAAAATGTGCCTTTTCTGGTGTTTCTGGGTTACACTTTGCTTGAGTGCTAATGAGTGGCAAGTTCCAGACTGTCTCCTGGAGAGATATTTTTATGTGATATTAGTGTCTTTGGATGCATTGTCCTCCAAATCATTTTAGACTGTGGAAGACGATTGTGTCCCTTCCAAGACTCAACACAAAATTGGCTCTGGCAATGGAAAGATCTTCCGGGGGTTCATTTTGTTCATTGTCACAAACTGGATATTTTTATTAAACACCTCACTAGAGTGGTGCCAGGCAGTTCCTCTTTGTGTCACCATTGGCTGCTCCAAACAGCCTTTCGGGGCTGGGAGGGGCTCCTTTGCCTCCATGCACCAGATATGACATGCAAATTGTGGACCATGTGGTCCCTCAAGCTAGGAGCTGGTTGCGCCAGAGCCAAATGGGAATTTTTGACTGCAACTCAGATTGGCCAAGAGTGGCAGTGAGTTTTCATCCATCCCATTCTCCTCAGGTGAGGTGTGGTCATTTACTATTCTACTGGTCACAACTGATGGTTAGTGCAAATGGCAAGCCAAGGTAATCAGTATTAGAAAGTTGAGTGTTCGTAATTTACCCGGCAGCCCTCTATATTAATAATCTAGGATATTAAGATTATTAGAGCATTAAAATTGGCTCCTAAAGGTTAGATGAGGGCTGGCCATACTGTTTATTTTGGATGGATGCTGTGCTAGTGGACAGAACCTGCCTAATTTTAATTATACCCTGTAATTCATGCCCATCACACTATTCTGAGGCCCCCTTGGATTTTCGTCCTTTACAGTTAACTTATATACAGCTAATCAACAAATTGTGGCCCAATTTAACTCCACAATTCTTGTCTCATCTCTTTATTTTGGGGCTGGGCTGGCAAAGGCTTTTACAAATACAAATCAAACATTGTTACAGGTCTCAAAGTAACTGTTGTAAGGGAAAGAAATTATAGAAAGGAAATAATGGGGAGAAAGACAAGCATGGAAAGAGAGAAAGAGAGAGACCTCTGAACTGGGGAATACCTACAAATTTCATTGTACTTCAAGAGGGTTAAATAAAGATCAAGGATTTCTAGCATACACCAGCCCAGGGCTGTCCAACTTTGAACAGGCTGAGATCTACTTTTTCTGGCCCAAAGTGCCTGTGGGCTACTACAGTAATACCTCTACTTATGAATTTTATCCATTCCAAGCACATGCTTGTAATTTTAAAAAAATGTAAGTAGAGCAGCAGTTTCCCATAGGAATGCATTGAAATTCGTTCCCTCTGGAATGGATTAATTGATTTTCAGTGCATTCATATGGGAAGGCTGACCATGCATATGCTTCCCTTGCACACGCTCGATCATCTGGCCAGTGCCGGGATCAGGGGACCATGCCATGGCCCTTGAACTGCCCCGCTTGGCTGAGACAGTGACCTGGCAGACCCAGAACTTTGCTGGGACAGTGGTAATCCTTGGAATGGGGGAGGGAGGGGTGGAGAATTTATCTTCTCACTTTTTTATTGGTGGCTGGTGGGCTACTTTTGAACCTTTCACGGGCTACTGGTAGCCTGCGGTCTACCTGTTGGGCAGGCCTGCACTAGCCAATATTCTCTAGATTAGCTATGCAATGATGTGATCCTTAGAGGCGAATTGCCCCTTCACTGATGAGTTTTATTAGGCATTTGTTGCTAACTTAACTTCAGGGTTTCCCCCCCCAACATCCCCCAAGACCTTGAGACTGCCACTTCCTTTATAAACTATCTTTTCTCTCTTCTTGATGTTCTGCCCTCCAAAGATATGCATGTGGCTTCATGCTATATAAAAGGAAAGAACACACACCTAAATTGGAATTAAACATTTTTGACTCCTTATAGCAAAAAGCTTCCAGACCAATCTCTTTTTTTAGTTTTCCAAAGGAAGGAGGGATACTGGACAGGTATCCTCATGCTTTTCTCTGCACCAGAAAGAGATGGCCATATACCAAGTGTATCTACATTGTACACCACTGAGAGAAGTGTTGATTATAAGGAAAACTTTATGAACAGACACATGGATATAACATGGATCCACAATCCCCATGCACATGGCCTGCCGAAGAACACACTTCCCTAAAACGATTGAGGAAACCATTCTAGTTAGAAGAATTAAAGCTATGCATCCAAGGGTCTGCCCTCATGATGAAACAGTGGATTGGAACATGTATGCAAAAAACATAAAATACCCATGCCTTCCCTAAGGCTATAATACTCACTGTGCTGGTTTGCAAGTAATCTTGGTGCACTCCTACTAAACTAAATGATAGACAGAGATTGCTATTTGGCAAGAGCTTTTCACTCATTTCTGCTAACTCCACTCTCAGTCGAGCAAAGAAGCTACCCCAGCTTGACACAAATTGTTACAGGTATATGGTTAACAAAGTGGATCATTCACTTGACCAGTATAAAAAATTCAGCCATGGTACATATTCCAGTGAGAATGCTCAAAAATGCTTTACCGAAATGCATATGTCATTGCAGATTTGAACCCCATTGAGTTCAACACATGCATATCTTTGGAGGAAAGAACATTGGGAAGAGAGAAAAGATGGCTTATAAAGGAAGAGGCAGCCTCAAAGTCTCTGAAATGTTGGGGGGGGGGGAGGGAACCTGAGATTAAGTTAGTAACAAATGCAGGGCATGCTCAGCGTGAAACTAATAAAATTCATCAGTGAAGGGGCGATTTGCCTCCAAGGGTCACATCATTGCATAGCTAATCAAGAGAATATTGGCTACTGTATGCTAAAAATCCTTGATCTTTATTTAACCCTCTTGATCTACATTTAAATCTGTGTTGCAAGAACAAATCTCACAGTATTCTTTTTCAAAATGTAAACACTTGTTAAAGTTTGTCATTATTGCTGTGATAATTGAAGCTAATATCCTTGTGGTGCAGTGGTTATGCTGCAGCAAAGTCTCTGCTCACACCCTGTGTTTTACCCAGGCTCAGGTAGCCATCTCATAACTGAGTCAACCTTCCATTCTTCTGAAGTTGGTGAAACTGAGTTCCCAGCTTGGGAGGTGGGGGCAATGTATGTTGTTGTTGTTCAGTCATTCAGTCATATCTGACTCTTTGTGACCTCATGGACCAGAGCTCGCCAGGCCTTCCTGTCCTCCGCTGCCTCCCAGAGTTTGGTCAAATTCATATTGGTTGCATCAATGACACTAGCCAACCATCTCATTCTCTGCCATCCCCTTGTCCTTTTGCCTTCAATCTTTTACAACATCAGGGACTTTTCCAAGGAGTCCTCTCTCCCCGTGAGGTGTCCAAAGTACTGGAGCCTCAGCTTCAAAAATCTGTCCTTCCAGTGAACATCTGGGGTTGATTTTTTTCAGGATTGATAGGTTTGATCTCTTTGCAGTCCAGGGGACTCTCAAGACTCTCCTCCAGCACCACAGCTCAAAAGCATTGATTCTGCAGCGATCAGCCCTCTTTATAGTCTAGCTCTCACTTCCATACATCACTACTGGAAAAACCATAGCTTTGACTAATCAAACCTTAGTTGGAAAGTGATGTCTCTGCTCTTGAAGATGCTGCCTGGGGTTGCCATCACTTTCCTCCCAAGAAGCAGGTTTCAGAAGGTAAGCAGGGTCCAAAAAACAAATAGTTCAGTCCTTGTGTTGGGGTATAAATCATGCTTATGTGATTATAAATCAAGATAACTCTCTCTCTCTCTCTCTCTCTCTCTCTCTCTCTCTCTCTCTCTCTCTCTCTCTCTCTCTCTCTCTCTCACACACACACACACACACACACACACACACACACACACACACACACACACACACACAGAGAGAGAGAGAGAGAGAGAGAGAGAGAGAGAGAGAGAGAGAGAGAGAGAGAGAGAGAGAGATTCGTCATGTCTAGTTCTTGGCTGTAAGGCAGGTGCAACATAATCTTGTACACAGTGCAAGTATTGGCATTGAATTTGCTGGTGCAGTCTGAGAAGTTTGTTTGCTTTTGTTTTATTCCAAAGTTTGCAAAAAAAAATGAGAGTTTATTCTCTTTTAAAAAAGAACAAAAAAAAGATGAGTCTGTGTAGAGATTTGCTGAAGCCATACCTCGCTGCTTTCAATGGTCACAGCATTCCATTATATTAATTTGCCTTTAAAGGTAAATTTTTGAAGCTCTGCTTGATATTTAAAAAATTTAAATATGAGAGAAAGTGTGCAACCCTAAATCCTGGGCACATCTACTTAGAAGTCAGCGCCAGCTTCATTCATATAGAGCAGCCATCCCTGGTCTTTGCCACACTGGCTGGGCACACAGAAACAGGAAAGATGCCAGTAAAATCTGTTTTCTTCTGTGGGCTGAAGCCACCAGCTCAACACTGTATGAATGCAGTTTTCCTTCTGTGATTTAATTACTATCATTATTATATAGATACAGTAGCAATTATCTCTTCATACTGTCTCATTATGTTTTGATCAATTCACATAATAAAGGTTTCATGTAAATATGAGGTTAGAGAACATTCCAGAAAGCATGTAATTATGGAATGTATAATCAAATACAATCACAACTGTGGAATGTTTTCCAACAATTTGAACAATTAAACATTTGGACAGGATGGCTTTTTGCTTTGTTTTGGTTTTGGTTTTTGTACCAAATAGAAAAAGAAAATAAAAGAAAAGAAAAATAAAAGGATAATATCTGGGTTTTCTTCCATCCTCACACCCACCCTTTTTAAAACCCAGATGTGTTTGTAAAGCGATGAAGGCAGGGAGGCTTTATTTGTTGACCTCAAATTACTTTCCTTCTGTTATATTGATAACATCTAGGCTGTAGAAAAACTTGCTGGCTCCAAATCTTTTCAGCTTTATTAATGATTCAGATGGCAGTTTTCTGAAGAGACAAGCCCCACAGAGAAGGAGCACTTGATTAATGACCTGGAAACACTTTTCCTTTTCAGCTGATTAAATAAAATTGACTGGATTTTTACATTTTTATAATAAAATGACCCGCAGGGCTGAGATGACACAGTGAAAGCAGCATGTTCACTCTTCAGCAGATTTTTATTTTGTCACTTGTAAAAATGAAAGGGCTAACCACCCGAGCAGAAAAAGGCACTTTATCACCGTCCAATGCCAACATGCTGACAATTGCCGCATACAAATACAAAAATATGGAGGAAGCGAGACAGTGTTTACACTCAGCCTGATTTTGCCTAATGATGACAAAAGGTTGGCGACTTCTTGGGGGGGGGAGAAGAGGTGCTATTTAATTATTATGCTGAGGAGTCACTAAGCGAGCAACGCACTAAACAAGTATTAACAGTCTTTTTACAGAGCCGTTTTCAAAGGAGGTTGTGTGCAGTTCTTCTGGGTGCTTTGTTTATCTGCACACTTCTGGATTTCAGCCCTCCAAAGAGATGTGGATGCATTTTGGGACTTGGATGGATGGATACTGATTTGCCAGGCAGGCTGAGACCATTTGGCTGCTTGTGGCATAGCAAAAATGCTGTGAGCAGGATCTGTTGTCCATCCTCCAGAGTGCAAGACACGTAATGAGGACTCAAGTTAGAGGAAGCCAGAACTAGGCTGAATATTGGGGCGGGGGTGTTCCTTAACTGTTAGAGAAGTACAACAATGAAACCAATTACTTCAGAGATGGTGAACACTCCAAGAGAAAATACAAGAGAAAATTGCAGAACCATCCATCAGATCTGCTACGATTTGGATTTGATTTGAATAGTATAACAATTGTTTGGTTCTTTTATCACAGAAAAAGGATATTTATGTACACATTTTGATTTGGATTTGATTTGAATCGTATAACAATTGTTTAGTTCTTTTATCACAGAAAAAGGATATTTATGTAGACATTTTGATTTTGATTTGATTTGAATAGTATAACAATTGTTTAGTTCTTTTATCACAGAAAAAGAATATTTATGTAGACGTGAATATGTAAGTGGCAATTACAGAATGTCTGCATATTTCTTCTCAAAAATAATAGCTGACATGGTGCCCAGGGGGACTTGGAAAGCATCATCCTCACCTGTTTTATGCCATTCCACAGTAGGTTTCAAGCCAACTGGGTCAGCTTTCTGTAGAATGATCATCAGCACTGAATTGGTCTGCTATGTGGCCTGTTCTGTGGTTCCAGCTATAGAATGTTTGAGAGTGCCGACCCTGAGAGAGGCTCAGAAGGAAAGAGAACTAGAAGCCATGCCTTCTCAGCGGTTGTATCCAGATTTCGAATAACCGCTGAATGCCAATTTAATGCTAACTTCATTTTAAATTATGTTTGTGTTATTTTATTTATTTATTTATTTATTATTTATTTATTTATTTTATTTTATTTCTATACTGCCTGTTGTGTATTGATCTGTAATTGCTGGTTGAAGTAACTGCCTCCCTGTTCAAAAGGGAACAGGCCTATTGGTTGATAATAGTTGCTGCATTTGGATCTTCAATCCTATTGGTTCCCGCCAAAAGGCAGCCTTGTGGTTGGTTGTAGTTTTTCCCTCCAAAATGTATCTTTTCCTAGCCAGTCCTGGCCCCTATAAATGTAACCTCCTCTCCCCAGGCCCCAGTCTTGTCTCTCCTTGATTAAAGAGCTGTTCACAAGAAGCTCTCTCCAGCCTGCTTTGTCTCAGAGCTGAAATCACTGCTGAATCACTAACCCCATGCTACAATACTGGCGACGAGAATGGGATCCGGAATGCTGAGTAGCAGAGGCTCATCACGCTGACTCAGAGTCTGGATTGCAGCAGAGACAAGACTCACCTGCTGGCTAGAAGACGACCCTGCCCACCTGGAGAATGGAAAGTCCACGGGTCTTGGAGCCCTTCCAGCCATCCGAGCCTCACACTTGGGAGGACTATGTTGAGCGTTTTGAGTTCTTCGCGGTGGCTCAAGGAATCACAGATGCCAGCAAAAGAAGGGCCATGTTCCTGAGTTGCTGTGGGCGGGAGACCTTCATGTTGGCCAAGGCACTGCTCGCCCCAGCAAAGCTGAGGGAGACAGCACTCACAGACATTTTCGCCCGGCTGACAAGCCACTTGGCACCAACCAGAACCCAGATGGCCTGGCGGATGGAGTTCCAGAAAAGGCAGCAGCAAGCTGGAGAATCTGTGGCTGCATTCTTGGTAGGACTCCGGGAGCTTGCTCAGCACTGTGGCTTCCCAAATCTTGAAGACACTCTCTTGAATCAATTTGTTGGGGGGCTCTGCAGCAAAAAAGCCCGAAGGCGCATTGTGGAAAAGGAAGATGTCACCCTTGCCTCCGCCTTGAAAGAGGCCTCTGCCACAGAGAATTATGAGCAGGAAGAGCTCAATGCCAGTGGCAAGACCACGAAGCTGTGGGTAGAGGCTGCCCATGCCATGGATGAGCCAGAGGCTAGTCCAAGCCAGAGCCCAGTCCGGGGTGTCGAGTTGGTGCGTCAGGCGAATGCACGGCCCAAAGATCACTGAGGCGCTTGCACAGGCTGTGGCGGACACCATGAGCGGAAGAGCTGCCATTTTCATGATGCTACGTGCAGGGCTTGCGGTAAGACAGGACACATCGGCCGGGTCTGTCGGTCAGTGGCAGCTGCAACAACGGAATCACCTAGATCAACGCGTCGCAGATCATCCACCACGACTCATCTCCTGGACGACTGCAATTATCTCACAGAGATCAACGGAAAGATCATGCAGTTTCCGGCGCAGGGCAAACCATCCATCAGAGTGAAGATCGAAGGTCGATCATGCAACATGGAGGTGGATTCCAGATCTGGATTCACCATTGTCTCAGACCAGACTGCAAGGGGGCTCTTTCCTGGGGGTAAGTTCCCCTCTCTGGAACCATTCCCAGCAACCTTGCAATCATACACGGCGGGCTGCATCCACATTCTAGGAATGTGTGTTGTGAGGGTACAATTCCGGGAGAAACAGGCCGTGCTTAAATTGGTGATTGCACAGGGGAGTCGCCCCAGTCTTTTGGGTACTGACTGGTTTCCTGCCTTGGGGCTGAGTATATCAGGGTTCAACTCAGTCCAAACTTCCCCAGAGTTGGGCGAGGTATTAGGCCAAGAATTTGCTGAACTCTTCAATGGAAAGCTGGGTTGTTATAAAGGGCCTCCAATTGACTTTGAGCTGGACCTCAGGGTGGCTCCAATCCGACTCAAGCCAAGGCGAGTGCCTTTTGCGCTGCAACCCAAAATTGAGGCGGAACTGGACAAATTGGTCAAACAGGGAGTTCTTTCACCTGTGGACTCTTCTAAGTGGGAGACTCCTATCCTCACACCCCTTAAGGTGAATGGGGAAGTGAGGATTTGTGCAGACTACAAATGTACTATCAACAAGGCATTCAGGGGACATTCATACCCCATTCCAGTCGTCTCACAGCTGTTGGCAAAATTGGCTGGGGGGAAAATTTTCGCCAAACTTGATCTGGCTCAAGCTTACCAACAGCTGCCAGTGACTCCGCAGTCTGCGGAAGCACAAACGATCGTAACACACAAAGGGGCTTTCAGACTGAACAGGTTACAGTTTGGAATTTGTGTGGCTCCAGGAATTTTTCAAGGGCTAATGGAGCGCCTGTTAAGGGGTCTGCCAGGGGTCTTGCCATTTTTGGATGATGTTCTGATTGCTGGAAAAGACCCCCAGGAACTAGTGGGGCGTATCCGTGCTGTGTTACTCAAATTTAAGGAGGTGGGGCTGCAGCTAAAAAGGGGGAAATGCAGTTTTGGGGTGCCATCTGTGGATTTCTTGCGGTTAAAAATTGATGCAATGGGCATCCACCCCACTGACTCTAAAATTAAAGCCATTACTGAGGCACCACGCCCACGGAACAAGACAGAGTTACAGTCATTCCTGGGACTTATTAACTTTTACCATTCATTCCTACCTCAGAAAGCTTCAATAGCGGAACCATTGCATAAACTATTGAAGAAAAAGAGTGTGTGGTGTTGGGCTCAGGCACAGCAGAAGGCTTTTGACACCTTGCGGGGCATGCTGACTAGCAGGAGCGTCCTTGCTCATTATGACGAGTCGAAACCTCTTGTTCTGGCATGTGATGCTTCTCAGTATGGGCTGGGAGCTCTGCTGAGCCATAGGGAAGCTGATGGGTCAGAAAAGCCCATCTCGTTCTATTCTCGTACGTTGTCGCCAATGGAGCGCAACTACACACAAATTGACAAGGAAGCCCTGGCAATAGTGGCAGGGATTAAAAAGTTTCATGACTATTTATACGGTCGCCACTTCTTCCTTTAAACTGACCACAAGCCTCTGTTAGGATTGTTCCACCCGAACAAACAGACACCGCAGATTCTCTCCCCCAGAATGCTGCAATGGTCTATATTCCTGAATGGGTTCCAGTACACCCTGACCCATGTTCCAGGGAAAAGGTTGTGCCACGCTGATGCACTAAGTCGCTTGCCCCTTCCTGGTGTGTGCGATGCAGATCCTGCCCCAGCTGAACGAGTGATGATGCTGGAAACACTTCCGGGGGCCCCTGTAACTGCCACTGAAATAGCTGAGAGAACAAGGAAAGATCCCTCTCTCTCCCGTGTGCTCACTTGGGTGGGGAGGGGATGGCCAGGTGGCCCGCATGAGGAAAAATTTAGACCGTACGCAACAAGGCAACATGAGCTATCCCTGCATAAGGGCTGTCTCCTATGGGGAGACAGGGTAATCATCCCAGCACCACTGAGAAACAGGGTTCTGGAAACACTGCACTTGGGGCATCCGGGAATGGTCAGGATGAAGTCGCTGGCCCGGTGCTATGTATGGTGGCCTGGGATGGACCAAGAGGTTGAACAATGGGTACGGACGTGCAAGGCATGTCAGGAAGTACGCCCAGAAGTGGCCAGAGTACCAGTCCACTGGCGGGAGCAGACCCGGACTCCCTGGAGCCGGCTGCACTTAGATTTTGCTGGGCCATTCCAAGGAAAGGTTTTTTTGGTTATTGTTGATGCGTATTCTAAATGGTTAGAGGTGGCTATGGTTCCCAGCATGTCATCAGCTGCAGTCAACAAGGTGCTGAGACAGCTGTTTGCAACCCATGGGTTGCCCAAGACCATTGTCTCAGACAATGGAGCAGCCTTTGTATCCCAAGAATTCAGGGCATTTCTGGCTGATAATTTCATAAGAGGGGTCACCTCAGCTCCTTTTCATCCTTCATCCAATGGGCAGGCTGAGCGCATGGTGCAGACAGCCAAAGGATCCCTTGCACGCTTGATGGAGGGTGACTGGTCAACACGCATTGCCCGAATGTTGTTCTTGCAGCATGCGATGCCGTGTACTACTACGGGCAAGTCGCCAGCAGAGCTGCTTCTAGGTAGAAGACTGGTGACAGTGCTGGACTATGTCCACCCAGACAAAATGCCAAACCGCAAGGCTAGAGCACCTCCACAGGCAGAGAGTGACTCTACAAGGTATTTTGCTCCTGAAGATTTGGTCTGGGTGAGGAATTATGTCTGTGGGTGCCAGGGGTGATTACCAGAGCGTCTGGGCCAGTCTCTTATTACGTGACCATTGAAGATGGCAGGGTCTGGCGTAGGCACGTGGACCAACTGAGGCGCAGAGCGCCCAGTAGAGTTGGTACCGGTATGGGTGAATTGCAGCCTGAGAGTGACACTACCCCCATTAATGAGTTCCAGCTGCAAGACCAGAGCGGAGACGCCCCAGGAATGCAGGTACCAGTGGCGTCAGCAAATGAATCTACTCCTGCAGGTCCTCATGGTGCCGAGGAACAGATCAGGGACACTGAGCTGTCTGAAACCCCCTCCATGTCAGACAAAACGATTACAGTAGACTCTCCACCACAGACACTGCCTGCTGAAGCCTCTGCAACACCCGTAGTCAGGAGATCAACTAGAAGTCGCAGGGCCCCACAATATCTAAAGGATTACATGTGCTGTGCCCACCGGGGGGGGAGGGTGTTGTGTATTGATCTGTAATTGCTGGTTGAAGTAACTGCCTCCCTGTTCAAAAGGGAACAGGCCTATTGGTTGATTATAGTTGCTGCATTTGGATCTTCAATCCTATTGGTTCCCACCAAAAGGCAGCCTTGTGATTGGTTGTAATTGTTCCCTCCAAAATGTATCTTTTCCTAGCCAGTCCTGGCCCCTATAAATGTAACCTCCTCTCCCCAGTCCCCAGTCTTGTCTCTCCTTGATTAAAGAGCTGTTCACAAGAAGCTCTCTCCAGCCTGCTTTGTTTCAGAGCTGAAATCACTGCTGAATCACTAACCCCACGCTACAATACTGCCCATCTTCCAGCAGGAACTCTGGGCAGTTTACAACAAGGTTAAAATCAACAATTAAAACAAAACAATACTGAACAAGAAAAAAGAGAAAACCCTCGGCAAGAGGCATCAGGGGGCGGGGGGGGATTAAGATTGCCAAATGCCTCCCTAAAAAGCAAGGTTTTTATCTTATTATCAATCTTATGATGGCCTGATAGGACCCTTCCAACTCAAAGATTCTATGATTCAATGATTCTATGATCCATCGTACCCAAAGGCAGTCAACTTATTTTGGTGCATGAGGAAGACAATTGCATTAGTGCTTCTCCCAATTACAACAAAAGAAAAGAACTATAAACATTCGGCCTCCTTTTGCCATATGGGAGAGTTGGCCCTGTTGATCTGGAACCACCTGCCTCACTGAAATGGGAGCTGGCCAGTGTTGGGTAGTCCTTCATCCTTAAGGACTCTTCATTCATTTATTTTAATGACAGGGAATCTACTCAAGTTGGGTTACTGCAAGTATTTATATATTACTGTTTCCCTTTTAGGGTGGTCAAAGTGATATACATTTCATTTTCAGTCTTGACAAAGCAAAGCAAAGCAAAGTGGTCTGCTTATATACCACTCCATACCAATTCAAGTAGTCTCTGGGTGGTTTACAGTTTAAATTACAGTATGCAGGCTACACATTGCCCCCCCCCCAAGCTAGCTGGATACTCATTTTACTGTCCTCGGAAGGATGGAAGGCTGAGTCAACCATGAGCCAGCTACCTGGGATTGAACCCCAAGTCGTGAGCACATTTTTACCTGCAGTACAGGCATTTAACCACTGCGCCACAACAGCAAGAGAGATTATGTATTATCATGGTACTATAAACCAGCATGTCACCTATATGCAGCATGTCACCTATATGGTCTCAAAGCAACAAAGCCTATGATGTAGTGCTACAGTAACAATACTTGGAAAAACTCTAAGGCTAGAAACTGAAAAGAAATGTTGCAAGTGAAATGTGTTGCTCTCACCCAGAAAGAATGGCAAACCCTTGGGAGTGTCACACATCCATCACCTGAAAATACCTTTCTTAAGAGCTTCAAGGACCAGTCTACTTTCTAGAGGAGGAGGGATAAACTGTCCTGAAACTGCATCCACATGTGTCAGTAGGAAAAGACATACTAACTTAGTATGCCGTTCTACACAGTTAACTCTTGCTTTTATCCATTTAACCCTTTTGACCTTCTTCCTGGGAAGGTGCATTAGAAGCCACTGTTCTAATGCAAGGATCTCTATGTGCAGCAACATTTTTTTATATACCATTGGGGGATGGATTGGATAACTCACAACAAAGAAGAGCCACATTTCTCTATGGGTATTTGTCAACATACCTCCTGATATTCATTTGGTTTACATGCCGGCTCAGACACAGTTCATTAGCACAGCATATATTAATCTGTCTGACAGTTCACTTACATGCAAAGACCCCGGAAAAAAAAACCCTCACACACACACAACCCAACAAAGATTTGTTGGTATTCCCCCAAAGTGAAAGAATATTAGACTGCCCCAAAGACATTGATCAAATGTGTGCAGATCATTGCACTTGCTAAAGGAGTCTCTCTCTATCAACATCAAACTCATTGGGCTGGGAAATCTGCAGTGTCTAAATGATGTTTATGGTTTTCTCTGACGACTCTATTTAGTGATACGATCCATGTAACTGTCTTCTGCCAGAGGACACATATTTAGGAATCTGTTGAAGCCAGCAATGGAAAATGTGGTCAGGCTGATACAGTGGTTGTTGTTTTTTAAGGGGGGGGGGTTATAATGCTCTGTCAGTTCACATTGGCAATGCAATTTTTTTAGCTTGGTGGCATTCTCTCCCTTCCTAGGCTACTGGCCCACTAAAAAGGAAGCAAGGAAAGTAATGCTGGTTATATCTTCCAGTCAAATGGATGGTTCGCATTAGATCTCTATCAGGGTCCAAGATGGTGTCTCAAGGACACAACCATAACTGATGCTTCATCATCTTTCTTTGCTTATGGAGGGTGACACCATATTCTCTTGTCTTTTAGGCAAAGGCTCTGCCCAGCCTTGTTAGTAAATGAGACAATGACTTACAGACTGCTCAGAAGATGCCCTGAGCACATCCAATCTCACCTGATCTTGGAAGCAAAGCAGGGTCGGGCCTGGCTAGTACCCTGTTTTCTCCCCAAATAAGACAGTATCTTATATTAATGTTTGCTCCCAAAGATGTGCTAGGTCTTATTTTCAGGGGATGTCTTATTTTTCCATGATCATTTTAAGTGATCCCCCTTCCCCCACCCCTGTGCTAGTGGACACCTTCACCAGACATGCCCCCACCCCTTCATCAGATATTTCCTCCCTACCTCAGTCACCCCTCTGTGTCCACACAATGTGCCCAACTCCTGCCCTGTGCAACTCAGCCAGGCTCCGTCAGGGCAGAGCAAGGAACAAGCATCTTGGGCTAAAGGGCTAGCTATTCTCTCTCCTAGTTATGGCTCTGAGATCATAGAGTCCCATGTGGCTCGCACAGAATGTGCTGTTCATAGTTACTGCTGGAGGCACTAATTTGTCAAATCTGTCTTGTTGGGTACATCACAGTGTTTTTTTCTCTAATTGATGATCTTTGGCTACTTTCTTCTCATGAAGACATATACATACATTCTATTATTATGAAAGCTGTCCTCCATGTGAACTCAGCTCTAGGTGGACTTGAATTACATACCTTAATACCAATCTGTTCTTTTGAGCTCTTGCTGCTGCTTCCTTAAGCTTTGCTAGATTTATGGGTTCTGTGCCTTATTTTATCCGCCATAGCCATCAATGGTCCCTGTATCATGCATGGTAATTGGTAACAGTACTATAGGACATCCTCTTTCTGCTGCCAGATACCTGTGGAAGAAACCATGTCCATATGGTGATGCAGTGACCAGTAAAGCGAACACAGAGGTATCACCGATTCTGCCTCCCTTGTCCATGTAAACCATCCTTGGACACCAGAAGCCCACCTGTGATGAGACAGTTTATCAGCTAAAACCATCAGGTACTGATGCAAAAGGATCTAGCACCCAAGCAAAGAAGCTCCCAAGCATGCTAGCTGAGACACAGGGCAATATGACACACATACTCACATGTCCTATAAGAAACTGGTTGGGTTGGCAGTTTAACCTTACTTTGAAACTGATGATGTCAAAATGTTCTGGTGAGGACAGGGGGTTAGCTTTAGACAGGTCATGTGGCCCACTTAACCTTGCTGCCTTTCATGGCTTGATATAGTAAGGCCAGCCCACATACAATCACAGCTGGACTTCACAGAGTATGCGAAAATGTGTCTACAAGGCCTGTCAATAAATATCCAGGCAAACAAACTGTAGCATAGAGCCCAACAGTGTTAGAATAACTCATCACCCAACAGGAAGACAAAAATAATACCTACTTGCCTAAAATTATAAATGCAACCTCATATGTGTAGGGGTAAAATCAGATTTTTAAAAAAATATTTTAAACTGATTTATAATGCATCTATAAAGAGAAACTGTAAGGAGACAGTGACCAGTTGATATGTTTTGCTGGCTAGGGTACTAACTGTACAAGGTCAGGTTCAATGTGCCTGATTCTACACAATTCTTTATTTTTAAATCAGACCTAAACTGAACAGCCCTTCTAATGGAGAACTGTACTGCTTAAAGGGGGACATATGGTCAACTTTGGGTCAGCACAGAAAATATTATAATGTAGATGCTTGGCAAGGCTCTTGAAAAAGGATGTAAGCTTTTCTGACAGTCCTACTCCAATATGGACCAAATATGGACCAAATACAGTATGTTTCCATTTATAGTGGCACCATCACTGCTTTTATAGGGCCACAGTTTTACAAGGGCCACCTTCTCTTACACAGACTTCTCTAGTTAATGACAAGAGGGTCATTATGGAGGTCCTTTGATCAGTGCAAATTTACTTCCATTTGAAAGAAGCACAGCCAAGAATTAGGCTTTCTGTTAGTGGTACTGGAGTTCTAGAATGCCTCCAAGTCCAGTCTTATAGGTTTTAGACAACACATCAATATGGTTTCAGAAGAGATATAATTGAAACAAGTCTTTAAATTATATCTGTTAGAGATGGGCATGACCAGGAAAAATGACGTTTCGAGTTTTTGATTGTTGGGACGGGTCCGTTTCGGTTCGTTTCCGTTTGTCGAGGAAATTTTCAAAAATGTGTCGTTTCCGTTTGTCGTTTGTCGTTTGGGTTGGGGTTGAGGTTGGGGTAAGTGGGCTCTGGGAGGCACCTCTCTGGGTGCTTCTCTGATGTCTGACCCACTAAGAAGGGAAGCAAGGGAAGCGTTTCGCAGAGCCGCCACGTACCATACATTTACATTACATTATGTTAGGGTGGGGTGGCAGAGGCACCTCTCTGGGTGCCTCTGGCTCAGTAAGAAGGGAAGCATAGTAAGGTTAGGGAATGGGATAGGGGATAGTGGGCTCTGCGAGGCACCTCTCTGGGGCCTCACTTTGACTCACTAAGAAGGGGAGTGTTAGGAATGTTAGGAATGGGATAGGGGATAGTGGGCTGTGGGAGGCACTTCTCTGGGTGCCTGGGACCCACTAAAAAGGAAAGTGTATTTGCATACGGATCTGGGTTAGGGTTGGGGTTAGGGTAAGGGCTAGGCTTAGGGTTACGGTTAAGGTTAGGGTGGGTTAGTGGGCTGCACCTCTGGGTGCCTCTGACCCACTAAGAAGGACAGCGTACTGGCATATGGGTTAGGGTTGGGTTAGTTAGGGTTAGGGTTAGGGTTAGGGTTAGGCTTTTAATGCCCTCTCTGGCACACCCAGAAGTCTCAGTCAAAACCTGGCCATGCGATTGGTGGAATGGGTCCAAAACTTTGCATGGTCCCATCCCATGGCCAGCCCATCATTGCGCATGTAAAAATAAAAAAAAAAAAATAAAATAAAATAAAATAAAATAAATGGAGACGTTTTATTGCAAGAAAAACCCACTGCTGCTACTATAAAAAATCAGGCATTTAAAATACCTAATTTTCAAATGTTTCTGTGGTGCTTTGGTGGGTTTTTGGACCACGATTTAAAAATAAATATTGTGGTCGCCATTTTGGATCCCCCCCCGCATGGCAAATGGAGACGACGAGGATGCCCCCCCAGCCTGGTACCAGCAGCCCAGGACAGGAGAGGGGGGACCCCCCCAGAAACCACCCCTCGATAGGTGCCCTCACTGAGGCAGGCATATTTTCGCCTGCTTTTATGGCCGGGAATCGGGGTTGGTTTTTTTTTAACTTTTTTTCTCTGCTGCTTGGCATCGCGCAATTGCTGCGATGCCATGAACGACAATGAAAAATCAGACCCAATTTTTCTTTTTCGGTTCGAGTTCGAGTTGGAGCGGAGTAATTCTCGTTACCGTTACCTGTTACGTAACGATAACGAGAACCGAAAACGGAAACGAGAATTTCGCCTAGTCGTGCCCATGTCTAATATCTGTTGCTCTAGGATTTAAGTATTATGTTTCATTTCACCTGCTGTTTCCATGTGGTTTTAAATTATTTCTTGTCGTTTGATTCTCCCTCTTATTTTAAATTTTTAGGCTACATTCTACTAAGGCTCTGCTAAGTGAGACATTTTACCAGTGTAGAAACATAGGAATGTGCCACTTGCATGAGCACTGCTGTTGAGCAGATGGGTGGCTAATTTTCTTCTGGAGCTCACTGTTTGCTCAACAGCAACATTTGGACAAGTGGTGGGATCGTGCTTACCAAAGCAATAAAATTTGTACCTTATTTTCTAGTTTAAGGCAGATATTCTGTTAGTGGAACTTACTTCAGATTAGACATACATAGGGTTGTCAATGTTTGCATTGTTTCTCCAAGCTCATCATTTTATCTGGGAGGTCATGGTAGACATTTATTCCATTTATTAAATAAATGCCATAAAATAAATTATTTTTATTTGACAGCTGTCACCTGAGAGGGCAATGGTGACAGCTCCCCAGCTGTACCTCTTGAGCAATTTATCTCTGTTTCTTCCTTTCGGAGGACAGAACTCTGTATTAGAGATGGGCACCAAATGGAAAATTAGTCTTTCATTTTGTTTTGTTTCAATCAATACTCATTGCATTTTGTTTCGTTTCATTACTAAACGACTTTTTAAAAGAAGTTTTGTGATGAGATGAAACAAAATGAGTAATGAAACGCCTCAGTTGGGAGAGAGGTGACACTGCAAAAGGGAGCAGGGTTTTTGTGTTTTTTGCCTCTGCCTCCTCCCTTCTGTGGTGTCGCCCCCCCCCCGCCTCCCAGCTGGGGTGTGGGGAGGGTGGCACTCTCCATACCTCCTCAAGTTTCCTAGATTGCCTTTTACATGCCCTGACCTTCGTTCTTTCAACCTTAAAGTTATTTTCTTTGGACAGTTCTCACATCTCTCTCTTGTCTCTCTAAGGAGGAGACATCATCTTTTGGGATAACCACAGCTCCTGATGTCTCAAATTAGGTAGCTAGAACTAAGGCCCCTATCACCTATTCCGTATTCTTATTCCCACAATAGGCTATTCCCTATTCCCGTAACAAGTGTACCTCAGTCTAATAAACAGGACCTGATCTCTTGACAAAGAGAGATGTGTGCTCAGATGATCCTTCTGAGTTGAAAGGGCTGAATCCACAAGCCAGGCTAGCTCACTCGCTCTTGTGTGTTTATTCACCAACAGAAGTTTCAGTAAAGCTGCCTGAGGCAGTAAAATATCTTTGGAGAGCTGTTCTGTATGTGCCTTACATGTGCATGACCTGGAGCCAGAATGACACAGCCTCACACAGTAAGCTGGACAGAAGATTTTTTTCTGGCTATTCTTGCAATATATGAACTATAAATATTGGAGTGCCACAATTTCCTTAAAGGTTTTTAGAGAGTCATTTCACTTTTAGTTTAGAAGGTGGCACAGGGAGCTTTCTTTTGTCTCATCCTTTCACACCACTATGCTTTAGAACCAGAGACCCTTTAGAAGGGTCATCATGACCCCTTCAAATCTCTCCCCTTGTATTTCTTGGGGGGAAATGCCATGTAAATAATTATACTGGTCAGAAACTCTTCCCCACTTCACCAAAGATGATGAGCAGAGCTTGGAACACATCAGAGCTTTTTTGCACACCAAACCCACTTGTTTCCTAATAGTACTGCAACCAGAGAGCACTCATGTTTTCATTCTCATTGAAAAGTAAAATTCTTGTAGCAGCAGCCTTTTTTTTTCAGTAAAGAGTTTTGATTAGAAATTGGGACAAGTTGAAAAACATTTTCAGATAAATTTGGCTGATTCATCAAATTTCATCTATTCATGTTCATCACAAATGGAATCCCCTGATGAACACAAACTGATGGATTTAGCCATTTTTGATTTGTCAATTTGTGGGGCTATAAAATGGTTTCCAAGACACCCAGATGCCCCAATTGTAGAGGGATGCTTCCTTTGACCCTCTCCTACAAGCCCTCCAAGTTTGGTGTAGATTGGAGTTTTGAGGCCTGAGTTACACACCCCTAAAAATCCCCCTTGAAAGTTCTCTTCAAGTACCTAGAGACTCCAAACTTGCAGAGAGACTTCCTCTGACTCTTCTCTACAATCCCTCCAAGTTATTGAAGACTGGGTTTCACTAACCCAATTGTTAAAGGCACTTTTTGGCTGGAGCACCTTGTGGGTGTATAATTCAGATAGCTGGTCTTCACCAAACATAGAGGGATTGTTGAGGGGAGTTGGGGAAAGCCTTTCTGCAATTTTGCTGTTTCTGGGGAAACATTCCTGGTGGGGCCCTCTTTGGGCACACATCGCTCAAACATCTGAACTCCAATCTTCACCTAATATGCAAAGGTTGTAGAGGAACGCTCCCTGTCAATTTGGGGCCTCTAGACGCTTTCTGTAGCATTTTAAAGGGGAAATTGATTGATTCATCATTTTTTCTATTCATCAGCCCTGATGAATCATGCCATTTTTAATGCATCCCCACTTCTAAAAGTAACCTTCAGAACCTTAAAACTTGTGAGTACCTATTAGGCAAGGGCTTTTCTGACAGTTTGGACTATACATCCCATCTTTCTCCTTTCTTGAAATTTCACCGGCCAGATTCAACCCAACATAACTGAAATGTGGCTGGCTTGGAGGTTGGCCTAGTTGAGAAGCTTTTTGGCCTAGCAGAAGCCTAGCTCCATCCTTGTTTCCAAAGCAGAAAGGAAGCTGCCCTATTATTAGCTGGGAGCTTCCTTTCTGAACAGAAAGCTAGGACAAAGCTAGGCGTTATCTTCAGGGGAGACAAATTTGTGTGTCTGTAGATGAGGTTGTGTCAGATGAACCTCCCAGAATGAAGAATTATTGCACTTGTACTCTAAAGATATCTAAAATCCCATGCCTAAATTGGTCCTGTTAATAGCCATGGAGAAATTGCAGTCAATTTTATAAGTCTGTGAAGATTCTCAGTCATCCAGGTGAGTTTATCTGGAAGTTGAGTCATGGCGACTGGACATCTTTTCTTGAGAGATCGAAATGTCTTGGAATCATCCAAGCAGGTTCGTCAGTCTGAAGAAAGCTAGTGGTGTGCCATTGACAAAGCTGCTTGGATGAGTGGCGAAACATTTCAATCTCTCCAGAAAAGAAGTCCAGTTGCTGTGACTCAACTTCCAGACAGTCAACTTTATAAGGTACACTGGAGACAGAGAGGTTTTAAGCTAACTGGATGTAGCCAAAGCAGTCATGCTACTTAATAGAAATGGGCACGACCAGACATTTTTTTTCCGAGTTGTCGTTTTCGGGACGGGTCCATTTCAGGTCGTTTCCGTTTTTTGCGAAATTTTTTAAAAATTTGTCATTTCGTCGTGTCGTTTGTCATTTGTCGTTACCGACGCCGCGATTTCGCGCGATTTGATGTCCCAGCAAGTGGCGTCCCACTGGCGCTAGGTGTTTCTGCACCCTAGGCGGCGGGCGGGGGGGCGGGGGGCCATGGGCGGGCAGCAGCAATGGCAGGGGGGAGGGGCAGGCACACGGGCGCGTGGGCGCGTGGGCGGCGGGTGCGCGGGCGGCGGGCGCGGGTCCCGCAATGACCCAGAGCAGGCGGAAAACACTTTAAACTGACTTGCTGCACCAGACTGCATCGAATAAAGCAATTGCAATTTTTATTGCAAACAAAGTGGGCAGTGCACCCACAGCAGAGCTGCAGGCAGGGTATGAAAGGACCTTGGCTTGCCACCAAGCAAATGAATTTTTTAAAATAAATCCACACCTCCCCTCCCACTCAAACCTCCCCCCTTTGAAGCACTATCAGAAAAGAAATCCTAACAAACTGCAGGAGAATAAAAAAGAATAAACTGCATTGCTATTCCCCACAGCAGACAGAGAATGAAAGGAATTATTATTATTTCCTAAAAATTCAATTGAATCAATTCCCTCCCTGCCTGCCTAACTGAAATCTAAAGGCTCCGCGAAATCAAAACTAGTCTAGCACGGCAGCCAGCTACACACAGCCCTCTCCCACCCATATCCAAGCCCGGACTGCGACTCTTCTGGGAGTGCCTCGGCTTTTTATGCCCTCTTGCACATCCAGAAGTGTCAGTCAAAACCTGGCCATGCGATTGGAAGAATGGGTCCAAAAATTTGCATGGTCCCATCCCATGGCCAGCCCATCATTGTGCAGGTGTAAAAAAATAAAAATAAAAATAAAATAAAATAAAATCAGTGTGACCTTTTACTGCTATAAAAAAACCCACTGCTGCTACTGTAAAAATCCAAGCATTTAAAATAGCTAATTTTCGCATGTTTCTGTGGTGCTTTGGTGGTAATTTGGACCACGATTTCAAAAAAAATTATTGCAGACGCCATTTTGGATCCCCCCTGCACCGCATGGCAAATGGAGATGCCGAGGATGCCCCTTCCCAGCTCGGTACCAGCAGCCCAGGACAGGAGGGGGGAAGGCTGGGGACCCCCCCCCCAGAAACCACCCCTCTGGTATGTGCCCTCAGGCAGGCATATTTTTGCCTGCTTTTTTGGCCAGGAATCTGGGTTTTTTTATTTTTAAAACTTTTTTTCTGTGCTGCTTGGCATCGCGCGATCGCCGCGCAATGCCAGGAATGACAACGACAAATCAGACCCAATTTCTCTTTTTTTCGGTTCGAGTTCGAGTTCTGACAGCTTAATTGTCATTACCGTTTCCGTTACGTAACGGAAACGATATCCGAAAACGGAAACGACAATTTCGCCAAGTCGTGCCCATGTCTACTACTTAAACATACAGTTATGTCTATTTATATCAGTGGGACTAATTATTGCATTTAACTAAATGTAACTTTTCAGCTTTAAAATGTAATGTGAGGATCCTTTGGGTTATACCATCAGGCATTGTACTTATTTTGCAACTAGAACAGCAGATTTCAGATTGATGCTTCATTTCTCCTCAGTCATACCTTCATGAGTTTAATGAGTGTAATTAGGTTACCATATTTTTAAAAAATGGGGGTGGGTGGGAAGTAATTATTTCAGCTGCATGCCTTAATCAATAACAAACTTGTGGCACATTAAAGATCTGGAATGTGTTACTGGTGTGTTTCTCCCTGACCAACGAATCAGTTGCCAAGAGTTTGTTCCATTAACATTGTTTCTATTTACCTTGGCTGTTTTATAGTATGGTGCCAGTAGGAAATCTTGGCAATTATCTCAGTCATTAAGTAGGATCAGGAGGAAGTAAGATAAAGACACTGGTTTATCACTGTTGCCTAGTAGATATATGACCCAAAAAATCAAAATACAGAAATTCAGTCCATTAACGCTTGTTAAAGATGAGAGTGCATCACTGCCAAATTTCATTACTGTCTTTTAAGAGCTTATTTTATGTGTATTGAGGACTGATTTGATGTGACACCTGGCATAGAAATACAGGAACTAATCCCACAGCTTTTTCTTCTTGGCATTCCACAAGCAAATATCGTGCTCAAACTAGCTCATGTCACCTGTACTTGCTGCATTCATGCCCATAAGGCACAGATCTACAGCCGGGGCATCTGTTGACCAAGGCTGTTATCAACTATGGACCTGTATCATGAAATATGTACCATCCTGTAGAGCATTTTCCTAACCAACATCATCATTAACCCTCATTCAAGGTGAAGGACTATTTCATAGTCATCATTTTGTTACACACACTCAGGTCTAAATGAGACTCTCTATGCATTATCAATTGGAAGGAAGGAAGGAAGGAAGGAAGGAAGGAAGGAAGGAAGGAAGGAAGGAAGGAAGGAAGGAAGGAAGGAAGGAAGGAAGGAAGGAAGGAAGACACTGAAATAAATATTGTCTCATCAAATCTATTGCATTTCATCATTGAGGTATCTTCTTCCTTTCCCAACCAGTACTGGGGGGTCCTCTATTGTTTTTTTCATGCTAAATCGTGCTCACATTCTGGTTCTCAGTAGGCAGACCTAATTCTGGAGGATATTAAAATTCAGAAAATAAATTACCCCCAGCCGTCACCCTAGGCATGCCCCTAACCCTAATCTTTCTGGTTTATATTCAGCAGTAGAGATAGGCATGACTTTGAAAAAAAAATTTCGAGTTGTCGTTAGTCGGACCGGTTCCGTTTCGGGTCGTCTCCATTTTTCGCAAAAATTCGCAAAAATTAGTCAGTTCATTTTTTTGTTTTTTCATTTCCGTTTCTGCCGCGATTTCGCGCATTTTGACGTCCGACCGAGACTTGCGGCTTGCGGGCGCAGCGCGGGCGGCGGTGGCGCAGGGGTACATGCATGGGCGGCGGCAGCAGCAGCGGCAGGGGGAGTGGGTAGCGCGCAGGCGGGCACACAGGCGGGTGGGTGGGCGCGGGTCCCGCAAATGAGCAGGCGAAATACAGTTTAAACCTGCCTGGGTGATGGACTTGCTGCTGCACCACAAGGCTAGTGCATCCTAAGCAAACAAACTGGGGCAGAAACAAATTTGCATTTCTTTTTTTTTCTCTTGGTCTGCTGTGCTGAATCTGCTGATGCTGAACCAGCCAGCCACCCTACTTGGTCTGGCTGACGTGCCTGTTTGTTGTACTTTTTTGTTGTTTGGTTTTGAATCCATCCCATCTCCCCTCCACCTCTCTCAGAGGCAGCAGGAGAAACAGACATTCCGCTCCTCCCCAAATCTGAATGAGGGGTCTACTACTCTACTCCTCTCAAATTGGCCCCCCATCACCAAGGCCCTGCTGCCTTCACTTCACATTCACAGTCAAAGTCACACACACTTAAAGGACAAGCAATAAAGCCAAAGCCAATGCAACCCTGCTTTTGGTCATGGTGAACAAAAACATTAGCAGTTAGAGCCTGAGGTGGTTAAGCTACGTACCTAGCTAGTAGCTACAGCCAGGAATAGTTTTGGTAGGGATGGGAATGGGATAGGGCTCTGGGTTGCTCTGACTTAAGTTTTACAGCCCACAGCCCAGCCCACTAGGCTATACAAGGAGGAGGACTATCTCTGGTCGACGCGTCCATAAGGCCAGAGTAAGGGCGGCCACTCCGGCCAGGCCACAAGGCAGAGTATGAGAGCACCACAGCACAGAGCCAGAGTGCGGCAGGCTCATTGCCAGCTCCAGTATAAAAAGGATGGAGCTGAATGGCATGACAGGAATTTAAATGCCACTGGCCTTGGGTCACAGTGTCTTGCAGCCCAGAGGACTGAGTTGCGGAGGAGGCCAATCACCTTGAGTCTGGTCTGGCACCACACTGCCTGCGATGCACCACATGGCACTTTCTGACAAACTCCTGGGAGGTGCTGTACGTAGTACGAATACTGTTCAAATCAGTACCCGACCTTCTGTGTGAAACACGGCATCTTGCAGCCCAGAGGAAAGACTGGAGGAGGAGGCCAATCACCTTGAGTTTGGTCTGGCACCACACTGCCTGCGATGCACCACCGTCCACCACATGTCACTTTTTGACTAAGTCTTGGTGGTGCTGTACGTACGAACGCTGTTCAAATCAGGAACCCTCTTCAGTGTGAAACACGGCGTCTTGCAGCCCAGAGGAAAGACTGGCGGAGGAGGCCAATCACCTTGAGTTTGGTCTGGCACCACACAGGCTGCAAAAAGGACAGCAAGCCACATTCTGAGTCTGACTCTTCCTCCCCAAGTCCCCAGCTGTGTGCTGGTAGACTTGCTAACTGCCGGCCTGGCAGTCTACTACCATGCCCTTCTTTGTGAATCACAGTTGGTTCCCACACAACTCCAAGAGCCAAGCCTGCAACTTTGCAATAAACTAATGGAGTGCTGGCACCCAACTCCTCTTCCCTTCCTTGTGAGGCACAGTGTCTTGCAATCCCAGCTCCTACAACTCCAAAAGCCAAGCCTGGAACTGTCAGAGAAACTACTGGAGTGCTGGCACCCAACTACTCTTCCCTTCTTAGTGAGCCACAGTGTCTTGCATCCCAGAGGAAAGAGTGGCGGAGGCCACAAGCTGGAGTAATTGAATGCTGGGCCAGCAATCCACGGCCATGGCCTTCGTTGTGAATCCCAGCTCCTACAACTCCAACAGCCAAGCCTTGAACTTTCGGAAAACTGTTCTATTTATAAATGGTGGTGCCACCACCACGCAACTGGTACATTTTTTCCCTTCTTTATGAGCCACAGCTGGCAGCCCAGTGGAAAGAGTGGCGGAGGAGACAGAGCTAGGTCTATGTGAATTACAAACTCCCTGCAAACTACTACCATGCCCTTCATAGTGAATCCCAGCTCCAACACCACTCCAAGAACCAAGCCTGGAACTGTCAGAGAAACTACTGGAGTGTGTGCTGCACACAACTTCTCTTTCCTTCTTAGTGAGCCACAGTGTTTTGCATCCAAGAGGAAAGAGTGGCTGGAGGAGGCCACATAGCCTGAGTCTGAGGCCACAGGGCCTCCGTAGGGGAGGATCATTGCCAGGAAGCTCCAGCTCCCCAGCGTGGCTGAATGGCCTGAGGAGGACGCCAGGAAAATGCCCTTCTTCGTGAGCCACAGTTGGCAGCCCAGTGGAAAAGCAGAGTCCACATGGTGTCTGACTCTGAGGCCTGAGACCACTCTGACAAAAGGACTGCAAGCCAGAGGGTCTTCCTACACAGCTGTGTGCTGCTTTCCCCGTAAACTCCTAGCAGGCCAGCACAGCCATGTTCCCTTCTCAGTGAGACATAGCTCTGCAGTCCACGGAAGACAGTAGGCCTGAGAACCACAGGCTCACTGTCTGTGTGAGTCAGAGTACCCACAAAGAACCAAGCCTGGAGTGGAGGCTTCCTTGCTCCCTCCCTTCACTGAGAGCCACAGTCAGTGCATTGCATCCCAGTGGCATGCCCTTTGTAGTGAATCACATTCCCCACAACTCTAAGAGCCAATCCTTGAACTTTCTGATAAACTGTCCTATTTGTAACGGTGACAGAGGGCCACCAGCACGGCAGTAAGTTGTCCTTCTTTGTGAGCCACAGTGTATGGCAATGGCAGCCCACTGAAGACTAATTGGCGGTCCGGAGGCTGACAACACTCCCACACTGCGGCACTCCTTCCTGCAGAGTCCTGTCACTGTCCCGGGCAGAGTCCAAGGGTGCTTTTGCATGAGGTGGCTGCGCAACCACCTTGAGGAGAGCAAGGCAGAGTTCTGCCTAATCACGGGCCCACCCCATGGCTGTTTTCTAGCACACAAGCACAATGCCCTTCTCTGTGAGGCACAGTGTGTGCAACCCAGAGTGAAGGGTAGGGGAAGCCAGAAGGCCAGACTAGAGGGGGTTGAAGGAGAACCACCGAATCACCCCTCCCTCAGCCAAGGGATTTCCCAACCTAGACTGCGTGAAGAACCCCCCCCCCAATGTGGGATGACAGAGTCCACCAGTTCTTCTAAACAAAATAGTTGATGAGTGAATGCACTATTACAGTTGGTGTTCAAGTGGTTTTCCGCCAAGAGGCGGGCGCAGCCGTGGTTGCTGCATGGGCAAGTTGAGGGCAGTGGCGACAGGGCTGAACTTGAAGCACTTACTGGACCATGTTGTTAGGGTGAAGGAGAAGTAGCTGGAAGGCCTCCTCTAAGCCGGAAGTGGGGGGAGCCTGACAGGCAGGCAGGGAGAAGACACAGAGCTAGAGTGAGTCTGAGTCTTTGACCACACAGGCTTCCAAAAGGACAGCAAGCCAAGCTTTCTGACTTTCTTTCCCAGCTGTGTGCTGGTAGACTACGCCTAACTGCTGTGCCGGCATTCCATCTCCATGCCCTTCGTAGTGAATCACAGCAGTTCCACAACTCCAAGAGCGAAGCCTGGAACTTCCTCCAGAAAGGCTCTTCCATTTCTAAGAAACAAACGATTATTGTGCAGAACTGTGGTACGCGCAAGTACATTCCACTCCAGCCCTTCTTAGTGAGACACAGTGTGGTGCAGCCCAGAGGACAGAGTAGCGGAGGACTAAACATCCCCCCTAACCCTAACCCTAAGCCCACCACCAGCTGTTCCTGAAGAGTGTTCCCATAACTCAATCATCATCATCAATTACAACCTAGATTTGCAACCAGTAACTTTTCTTGTCCGGCAGCCTTTGTTCCGGGGTTAGGGCAGAAATGATTATAAAATGTTTAAGCACTGAGTGTGCGCACAATGAGTCACACAGCACAGCACCAAGATCCACACAGGGGACTTTCGGACAGGAGTACGCACACACAACAAGGACGTTTCCCTTCTTTGTGAGCCACAGCTGGCAGCCCAGTGGAAAGAGTGGCAGAGGAGACAGAGCTAGGTCTGTGTGAATTACAGACTCACACAGTCAGTGTGCGTCAGAGTATCCACCAAGCACCAAGCCTGGAGGCTTCCTTGTCCCTCCCTTCACAGTGCATTGCAGCTCAGAGTGAAAATTAGCGGTAGCGGAGGTGGACAAAACTCCCACACAGCGGCAACACTTCCTGCAGAGAGGCCTGCCTCTTCCCACTAGAAGCGGAGCTCCTGTCTTTCCCTTTCCACAGCCCTTCTTAGTGGTTCACAGACCATCCCAGACCAGTATGGGACTGGGAGGCCAGAAGGGCAGACTGGAGGAGGTTGAATGAGAAGCAACTTGAAGGCATGCTCAAAGCCGGGACTGGTGGAGTCTGACAGGCAGGCAGGTTGGCAGAGGGCCGGGCAGGCAGGGAAGCATCTAGTCTGGCTTACAGGTATGTGTGTGTAGCCTAGGCGCATGCTTAGAGGATACCATCCTCCAAGGCTAGGGATTGGGAAGGCACTAAGCCAAAGTGCCAGTAGGGAGGATTGTTTCCGCCTTGGCAGGCAGAGTTTCTATCGCCACCCCAGGAGACCGGGTTTTGGCAACCAAGGAGACAGAGTGGAAGCAGGAGAACTGGGTGGGTCTATTTCTTTAAGGCTGTAAGGAGGGGAGCTTGCCCCCTGATACTCAGTCTTTGAGGTAGGTTGTTGTAAAGTGCTTCCTCACCACTTTGTTAGCAGATTGGCGCCTAAACCCCAGGGAACGGTGTGAAGCACCAAGGAAGGCAGGTATTAGGGTCTCTCTCAGACCAGCCATGGCAAAAGGGGAAACATTGGGCCAATACTGACCCTTTCCAAAGACACTTTGAGTGGCCCTGCCTGGTATGGAGACAGGCCAGGGTGGGAAACATTGGGCCAATACTGACCCTTTCCAATGACACTTTGAGTGGCCCTGCCTGGTTTGGAGACAGGCCAGGTCTAGAAAAATTGGGCCAATACAGACAGACCCTTTCCAATGACACTTTGAGTGGCCCTGCCTGGATTTGGAGACAGGCCAGGGCTAGAAAAATTGGGCCAATACTGACAGACCCTATCCAAAGACACTTTGAGTGGCCCTGC
Source organism: Phrynocephalus forsythii (assembly GCA_029282475.1). Lineage (NCBI taxonomy): Eukaryota > Metazoa > Chordata > Lepidosauria > Squamata > Agamidae > Phrynocephalus > Phrynocephalus forsythii. Next base: position 95,967,892 of record JAPFRF010000004.1, on the reverse strand, counting down.
CTGGTTTGGAGACAGGCCAGGGTGGGAAACATTGGGCCAATACTGACCCTTTCAAAAGACACTTTGAGTGGCCCTGCCTGATTTGGAGAGAGGCCAGGGCTAGAAAAATTGGGCCACTAATAGTACCCTTCAATTGTGTGTGAGAGAGAATACAGGTAGGCAGGCAGGCAGCCAGGCAGTCAAGCAGGCAGTTTTGCAGGCATTAGGCACTGGAGTCGGCAGGTAGTCACAGGGCCAGGCAGGCAGGCAGGCAGGCAGGCTCGTAGGGCCAAGGGGAGGCAGGCAGGCTTGCAGGCGGGCATGGAGGATTGCAGGCAGGAGGTTAGGTTACAGGCAGCAACTTAGTTCTTGGAGTGTTGGGGTAATCCCAAGGTGGAAAGGTTGAAGCGGATGAAAGTCAACCTTTCCACCGTCTCCGGGTCCAGGCGACAGCGGCGCGGCCTCAGGATATCTCCCATGTGGGAGAAGACACGCTCACTCTGGACACTGGTGGGTGGGATAGACAAGAGGTCCAACGCCAGAGTTGAAAGAGCGGGCCAGAGGTCTGCCTTTCTGGCCCAGTAGTGCAGTGGGTCCGAGCTGAGGGGTTGGAGGGGCTCGGCCATGTACTCCTTCACCATGGTCTGCGCGGGGTCTGCTACTTCTTCCTCCCTTGAGGAGGAAACTGCCATGGCTAGGACAGAGGCCAGGTAGTTGGCTGCTGGAACGGAACCTGGTTTCTGCTCCTGGAGTACAGAGGGATGTGGATCCTTGCGAGGACTCCTCCTCAGCATCGCTCTGGCTTCCTTGCGCCCTCTGAAATGCCTGGCCCTCATCGGAGACAGCCCTGACTTGACGGCATAGCTCCATCTTCCAGGATTTCAGTTCGGCAGTGCTGGCCACCAGGGAACCCTTGACGCGAGGGTCGCACAGGCAGGCCATCTGGTACACCTTTTCCCTTCTTAGTGGGCCAATGCGGGTATCCACGCCGGTCAACAGCCTGTCTGCCAATGCCCTGCTCTTAGGGAGAAGATTGCCTTCTTCCCGGATGCTGGTCTCTAGGCGTTGGCGAAGGGCATTGACCAGGGGGAGAACGTGGCCCAGGCTGGCGTTGTAGCTGCTGAGGACGTGGGTGGTCTCCTCAAAAGGCTGCAGGATACCCGCCATCTGGGAGAGGGCGAGCCACTCAGTAGCACCAAGGTCCAATCCCCTCCCCTCATGGAGGACTGGGGTGGTTGACATGATGTATTCCACCACTTCCTTCTGCTCCACCAGACGCTTGACCATTTCGTGGGTGGAGTTCCACCGGGTGGTCATGTCCTGGATCAGGACGTGCTCCGGTCGGCCCGTCTCCGCCTGCCTCTCACGCATCATCCTGGCTGCCTTGACGCTGCGAGCGAAGTGCCCCACGATCTTCCGACACTTGTCCAGCAAGGCCCTGGTCTCCCTGGTCCCCTCACTCCAGGAGTCCTTTGTTGCACCCAGGCCAATGGCATCGCCCACCACTAGATGCAGTTTGTGTGCTGCGCACACGATGCCCTGGAACCCTGCCCCAAGAATCGTGTTGGTCATGTTACGATTGACCTGTCCCTCTGCCCCCAATCCCCACTCTCGCATTGCTGTCTTGAGAACGTCAGCAATGTTGATCCCTGTGGCGTTGTCCTCCATGCTTTGTGCCTGGAGAAGCACCACCCTATACCCTCTTGGGGTGCTGCCTTGTGCCTCCCCCTGCAGCTGCTCATGGGCTGACCGGGGCTCCAGGACCTCCTTGGGTTGCCACCAATGAGCTGTCAGTGAGAGGTATCCGTGGTGCCCACCGGTCCATAGGTCAGAAGTGAAGTGGATCTTCCTTCCTCTGGCCGCCTGCAGCAGGGCCCAGATCCTGTCCCTGACAGACTCATAAAGGGAGGGAATCACCCGCCTGCTGAAGGTACGCCGGGATGGAGTCTCGTACCATGGTGCCACGTGCTTCATCAGGTGCCTGAAGCCTGATGACTCCACAAAGGAGAGGGGCAACCCGTTGATGGCCACCATTTCACCCACCACTCGAGTGGTGTTCTCCTGTGCTTTGGCCCTATTTCGCGGGCTGACAAAAGTCCCACCCAACAGCCCCACTTCCTGCAGAGTGGCCTGCCTCTTCCCACTCTCACTAGCGGAGCTGTGTTTTTCTTTCTCTAACCCTTCTTCCCCTCTCTTCCTCCCTGAAGAGCAAGGGCCTGACAGGGTTCCAGGCAGAGTCCCAGGGTGCTTCCTCATCAGATGGCTGCGCAACACCTCTCCACTTGAGGAGAGGTGTTTGGGGTCATTCCCCCTGCACAAGACCACCCCGCATATCTTGCACACTGCCATCCTTGCGTCTTGGGGGCTGTTGTCAAAATGCTCCCAGAGACACCCTCGTGGCTTACTGAAAGTAACGCCCCCTCTGTTATTGCCTGCCGCTGCCGCTGCTGTGGTGCTGGTGTGGCCTCTGCCCTGCCGGGAAAGTAGAGTAGTACTACTGCTCTCACTGGTGGTACTCTGGGTGGAAAGGGGGCTGCACCTTCTGTCACTGCCTGGAGCCTGCCTTAAGTCTGTTCCTGCTAACAGGTCCTCAGAATCTGGCATGTTTAGATACAAGGAGCCCGATTCTGATTCTGATGCCATTTCAGAATCAGAGCCCTTGTCTTATTGCTGATTAAGGGTGGGGCTGTCAGGTAACGAAGATGGGATTTGGTACGCCTCATCCATGCTTCCCTCGGTGACAGACGATGGCACAGTGCTGCTTGTGCCACTGGCACTGCTACTCGGGGAGGGAGTTGCACCAGTATCACTTTCTGCACTACTTCCTGTCCCTTCCCTCAGAAACGTGCCCCTATTTATCTTAGTAGGGGTCCCCCTCCCCTGCCCTCTAGCTGTGCGACCCCTCCTCATTTTTCTCACTTCTTGTGGCTCAGGCCAGGGAATGTATAATGTGATAGTAAAGAAAAGCACCAAGGAACTGTGCAAGTAAATGAGTGAGATGGACTCACAACAGCAGCACAACAAACAAGGTAATAGGAGCAAGGGGTTTGCCAATCCTGGCACCCAAGTCTCTCAATGCCCTGCACAGGGCAAGTGTAATTAGGAGAACTGTAACTTCTTCACAGTTGTAATTGGATTGTGTATGTAGACTGTGGTGGCAATTAAATGAGTGAGATGGACTCACAACAGCAGCACAGCAAACAAGGTCATAGGAGCTAGGGGTTTGCCAATCCTGGCACCCAAGTCTCTCAATGCCCTGCACAGGGCAAGTGTAATTAGGAGAACTGTAACTTCTTCACAGTTGTAATTGGATTGTGTATGTAGACTGTGGTGGCAAGTAAATGAGTGAGATGGACTCACAACAGCAGCACAACAAACAAGGTAATAGGAGCAAAGGGTTTGCCAATCTTGGCACCCAAGTCTCTCTATGCCCTACACAGGGCAAGTGTAACAAAGAGAACTGTAACTTCTTCACAGTTGTAATTGGATTGTGTATGTAGACTGTGGTGTCAAGTAAATGAGTGAGATGGACTCACAACAGCAGCACAACAAACAAGGTAATAGGAGCTAGGGGGCAAACAAGTCTTTCAAAGCCCTGCACAGGGCAAGTGTAACACACTAGAGCAGCGTTTTTCAACCACTGTTCCGTGGCACACTAGTGTGCCGTGAGATGTTGCCTGGTGTGCCGTGGGAAAAATTGAAAAATTCTAAAGAAATTTAACCTATAAATAGCGTCCAAGGGCCAGCTTGGCTCCTCCCCCCCGAGGCCCGCGGCACTGGTCTCACTTCCTGGCCCCGCTCATTCTCTTTAGTGTTTGCCCTGTTCCTGCCGCCGCCACCGCGACGCGCTCGCTTCCCTCTCCCCCCCTCCTTTTTTTACCCTGGACCACCACCACCCCTTTCCTGGGAGCTACCAATGGACTGAGCCGCCCGACAGCCCACCTGCTGACATGAGCCGGCCCAGGAGCCCCAGCCCAGAACAAACCACCAGGTGAGCGGAAGGGGAGGAGGGGCGCCCGGCTGCCCCATGAGCACCGTGGCAGGGCTGCGAGGAGGAGGGGATGGAGGAGGCTTCCGCCGGGCCTGGGCTGAGGAGGCGGGGGGGGGGGGCTACTGGAACGGCTGGACGGCCGGACGGCCTTTAGGATCCTGGAGGGGAAGAGCCGTCTCTGAGTGGCCCCGCGATGGGTTCCTCATCGGTGTGGGGCCGGCGCTGACAAGCTCTCCTCTTCCTCCTCATAGATTGGGGGGGGGGACGGTTGCTTGGGGTCCTCCTTGAAGTCTTGCCCCTTTCTTTCTGTCTTGGGTCGCCCCCTTCTCTCTCTCTGTCTTTTCTTTCTTTTCCCCCACCTCTCTCTTTCCATTCGTACCCTTTCCCCTCTTCATAGAAACGTGCTCATTTCTAGCCTGCATATGTGTATCTGTAATTAAAACTGTAAACCGCCCAGAGACTTCTTGAGGAGGTATACAAGGAGAACACTTTCTGCCTTCTTTCCTTCCTGCCTTCCTTCATCCTCCTCCCCTCCTGTCGCTGGACTTGCTGAAGGCATCTGCACTTTCGTAAAGTGGCAATACAGCAATTTAACCTGAATACAGGTGGCTGTGAATGGATGATGTCGGGTGCCCACAGAAAGGGCTCCGAGTGCCACCTTTAGCACCCATGCTATAGGTTCGCCTGCAGTGCCCTACTGTTAATGTTTTGCAGCCAGTTAATGTTGCTAGTGCTATCCAGTGTACACTGATGGACGGAGATATTTTCTAATGGTGGTGTGCCTCGTGATTTTTTTCATGAAACAAGTGTGACTTTGCCCAAAAAAAGGTTGAAAAACACTGCACTAGAGAACTGTAACTTCTTCACAGTTGTAATTGGATTGTGTATGTAGACTGTGGTGGCAAGTAAATGAGTGAGATGGACTTACACAACAGCAGCACAACAAACAAGGAAATAGGAGCAAGGGGTTTGCCAATCCTGGCACCCAAGTCTCTCAATGCCCTGCACAGGGCAAGTGTAATTAGGAGAACTGTAACTTCTTCACAGTTGTAATTGGATTGTGTATGTAGACTGTGGTGGCAATTAAATGAGTGAGATGGACTCACAACAGCAGCACAGCAAACAAGGTCATAGGAGCTACGGGTTTGCCAATCCTGGCACCCAAGTCTCTCAATGCCCTGCACAGGGCAAGTGTGATTAGGAGAACTGTAACTTCTTCACAGTTGTAATTGGATTGTGTATGTAGACTGTGGTGTCAAGTAAATGAGTGAGATGGACTCACAACAGCAGCACAACAAACAAGGTAATAGGAGCAAGGGGTTTGCCAATCCTGGCACCCAAGTCTCTCTATGCCCTACACAGGGCAATTGTAACAAAGAGAACTGTAACTTCTTCACAGTTGTAATTGGATTGTGTATGTAGACTGTGGTGTCAACTAAATGAGTGAGATGGACTCACAACAGCAGCACAACAAACAAGGTAATAGGAGCAAGTGGTTTGCCAATCCTGGCACCCAAGTCTCTCAATGCACAGCACAGGGCAAGTGTAACAAAGAGAAATGTAACTTCTTCAAAAATGTAATTGTGTATGTAGACTGGTGGCAAACTGGCGAGTAAATGAGTGAGGTTGACTCACAAAAACAGCACAAAAACCAAGCTAGTAGAAGCAAGGGGTTTGCCAATCCTGGCAAACAAGTTTCACAATGCACAGGGCAAGTGTAATTAGGAGAACTGTAACTTAACTTCTTCACAGATGTAAGTTACAACCGCACAAAAACCAAGCTAATAGAAGCAAGGGGTTTGCAAAATCTGGCAGTACCCAACTTTCACAAATAATGCACAGTAACTAAGATGAATGTAACTTCTTCAAAGATGTAATTGAAGAAAAAGTTCTATAGAGGTGGCTGAGTGCCTGCCCTTCAACAAATGTTTGTTTGAGTGCCTGACTGCAAAAAAATGAATGAGGTGTTGGACAAGTGAAAGAATATCTATAAGTGTTAAGTAAAATGAAATTGAAAAATGTTCTACAGAGGAAGGTGCCCTAGCCTAGTTGCCAACAAATGTGTTTGAGAAATTTGAGTGCACTGGTTGGCGAGGGAGACTCTGCCTACTCAGTCTGTACTCTGTATAATATTTTTAAAATAATTTAATCCACAGCCTCCAACCTCCCCTTCTAAGCACTAGTACTGGACCTTGGCTGTTGCTTGCCACTTGCTAATAAACTGTAGAATAGAAAATAAATGGAATAAAATGATAAGCTGCTACTAGGGTAGGATAGGGTTGCTGGATTCCCTTCCAAAACCCCAATCGCAACAGCAGCAAAAAAGCTGTAGGCGCAGGGTAAAAGGACCTTGGCCAAGTAAATGAACTTGGTGGGAAATTGGGATACAAAAGAAATGGTATGGTAGTGTAAAATATTATATTTTCAAAATAAATCCACAGCACCTCCCCTCCCCTACCGCTCCCACTCAAATCTTCCCTCCCATTTGAAGCAAATATAAGCAAATAAAAAACGGAACTCTTCCTCAAAAATGCAGAAAACAAAAAAGAATGAACACTGCGTTGCTATTCCCCACAGGGAATAAAAGAAATTATTATGTTTTGCGAATTAAAATCAATTCAATTCCCTCCCTGCCTAACGAGACCGAGACCGCGACCGCGAAATCGAAACTAGACTGAGCGCAGCAATCCAGCCCTGACCACCCTCCACAAGATCCAAGCCCATACTGTGACAGACTGGAACTGCCTCGGCTTTTTATGCCCTCTGGCACATCCAGAAGTGTCAGTCAAAACCTGTCCATGCAATTGGTGGAATGGCTCCAAAAATTTGCATGGTCCCGTCCCATGGCCAGCCCATCGTTGCGCAGGTGTAAAAAAATAAATTAAGAAAAAAATAAAATAAAATCAACAGAGACGTATTTTGGCAAGACAAACCCACTGCTGCTACTGTAAAAAATCAAGCATTTAAAATAGGGAACTTTCGCATGTTTCTGTGGTGCTTTGGTGGGGTTTTGGGCAAGGATTTCAAAAAAAATATTGTGGTCGCCATTTTGGACCCCCCCTGGCCTGGTACCAGCGCAGCGCAGCAGTAGCACTAGCCAGGAAAGGGGGCGGGGAACCCCCCCCCCAAAAAAAAACCTTCTGGCCTGGAAGGTGCCCTCAGACAGTTTTCGCCTGCTTTTAGGGCCGGGAATCGTTTTTTTTTAAACTTTTAAAAACTTTTTTTCTGTGCCGCTTGGCATTGCGCGATCGCCGCGTGCAAGTAACGAGCACGACAAATCAGACCAAATTGTTCATTTGTCGGTTCGAGCTCGAATTCTGGCAGAGTAATTCCCATTTCCGTTTCTGTAGAGTAACGGATATGAGTAATGGAAACGGAAAGGGGAATACCGCTAAGTCGTGCCCATCTCTATTCAGCAGAGAAAAATTTCCATAGAACCATACAACACCCCAGAAATTGTTGGAGTTTTATTTATATACTCTATGTAGTTTGAGTGCCTGGCAGGACCTTTCTGAGCTGGGGTGACTGAGGAACCTTTGGCCCTCCAGATGTTTTGGACCACAAATCCCATGGTCCTTTATCATTGGCAATTAGGCTTGGGATTCTGGAAGTTATAATACAAAACATCTGGAGGGCTCAAGGTTCCCCATCCCAGCTTTAAGCTAACAGAGAAACCTCTAAACTACATGGGCTCATGCTGGTGGGTGATGATAGCCAGCCCTATGAGACCATCACAAGGTGAAGCAGGTGGGAAAAAAAGTGACTGTCATTTAAGTTTTGAGATGCATCACACAAATTCTCACTTGGTCCACAAATGGCATATTGATGGCCAAGTGTTGTTTGCAGGGCTTTAGTGGCCAGTTTGCCACATTGAAAGAAAATACAGTGTGGAAGACTGCTATGGCCTCCACTTACTTTGTCTCCTTAGCTGCACTCTTCTGTGGACTGCCAATGCAATATAATAGAAGTGCAGAAAAACTCCCAACGTCTGGCTTCATGGCCAGATACCTAAATGTCTTAGCTATTCAGCAGTTATTGGGCTTCCACCCCTATAATACCTTTGGCTTCCACTCCTAAAAGACCTGAGACAGAGTGGCAAAACAGACTTCTTAGACTACCGTAATATAGCCTGCCCATATACAGAGTTGCACCCCAGCCATCCATTCCAGGGGCATACCATTCCCTAACAAATTGCTTCAGTTCTGCATTGCAACTATCTGCAAACAAGCAAAAACAAACAAGCATACTGCCTTTCTTTCCAGCTGATGCAGTTTTGTACCTTAAGTGGTGTCAAGTTTGCATACACACTGTGGTGAAGAGAAAGAGTGTGTTCTTACTTAACTGGCAGGAGAGATACCATGATCACAAGAAAGAGTGTGTTTTTAGAGTACATATAGATTGGTGTTTGCCACTTGCATTTTCTGAGTACATGTATGAATTTACTTCCCTTTTTACCATCATAAATATTTCCTGATTGATGTTCATATCTGTTGTAGGCAAAATATGCATAGAGTCTCAGATTTAATGCTGCACATCTGCTTATTTCACTGCACGTCTTTGAGATGGCAACTTTTAAAATGTTGTTTTTTTTTATCATTTGTGGTTTATATACAGTAGTTTGGAGGAGAAGAGAAGCAAATGTTTCTCCTTTCCATTTTACCCCCAGTTCTGTTTGGGGATATCCCCCAAAATATCGAGAACAGAGTTTGAAGAATTCAGGAGGGTACAAAAAGAATTCATAGCAATTCCCCTTCTGTGTCTGAGAGCATTCCCTGCTTCAAATTCCACCAAAGGTATATCTTGATCCAGTTCTATGATTATGTGAATGATTGTAGGACAGACATATGCAGGCCTTGGATATAAATCTAACTGGTGGGATTAAATTATAACAAATGGGTGCTGATTTCAACTCTTTTATCAACACAATGTATGTGCACTAACCTTCAGCAAAACAAAGAGTTAATTGCTGTGTTGATCCATAACCCACTAAATTAATTGTAGTGCAGCCTGGTTACAGAGTAATGTCAAAATTCTAGATGGAAAAAGCCAGGGTGATCTCCAACAATGGGCAGCATTTTGCAGATAAACATGCAGTTTGTTAAGTTGATTATTGATAGTGCTTGATGTATAAAACACTCTGCAGAGCTGCAAAAGCAGGATTACAGCAATCTGTCCGGGTTCGGCTAAATCCAATGGAAACTGGAAACAGAGGAATGCGAGAGTCACAGCAAAGGGTGAGGAAGACCACTGAAACTGGCCCTTAATGGCATCTTGAAAAACAGCTGGTCTCAAAGGCACAAATATTGATTCAGTTTATGGAAATCTGGTATTACACTGTTGCTGTCTCTAGGCAAACATCTTATCTAAACAGATCTGACATGGTTGTACCATCTGGTTTTGTTTCTGGAGTGTTTTGCCCACATTTTTCTCTCTCTTGCCCTCCCCTCTCTTTTTGCGAAATAGGTAGTCGGAGTGATTAATTGAAGTGATTTATTATATCCCCCACCCCCACCCCGACACTAGACACATTTGTTTCCTTCAAGGTGGTTGATCATTTTGCAGGGTATAAATTTCCGTGGCCAGGAAGAGAAGTGTTAGTGATTAATGGTTAACAGTATATAACACGTCTCAGCTTAGATGTTCATGTGTGACTGCAGCAAGACGCTGATAAGGTCTCCATCTCCTGTTTTTTTGTAGGTTTGAATGCACACAGAGTACTTTTGGCTATGCCACATTTACCACCCATTAGCAAGGGCAAATAAAGAGAGACGTGGGGTTCTGCAGACATGATGAACATCCATCCATTGGAGGACCTTTCAGAGGCATCAAGAGTAGCACTGGAGATGAGAATACAGGCTGACGCTAGCTTTGGAGGGTGTGATTCGAGGCATTCTTTTATTCACACAGAGTTGCTTTGTATTAGGCTTTTAACGATACCAATTTCTGATAGGCACTTTGAAATGGGCCTGCTTTTCTCTGAGCTTGTAAACATAATATTCTGCTGGAAGAAAATCTTGGCCCATGCATTATTTATAAGTATTAATTTATTCTACATTTTATACTTGAAAGACTGCCCAGAGTAGTGCTTTTGGCACTAATCATTATAGAAATGAAATCAGATAGATAGATAGATAGATAGATAGATAGATAGATAGATAGATAGATAGATAGATAGATAGATAGATAGATAGATAGATAGATAGATAGATAGATAGATAGATAGGGACAGGCTGGACCAGAGATGACACTCCCCCCCCCCAAGAAAATGACCCATTAAGAACAAGCACACCTTACAGAATTAAGAGCCAGAGAGAGAGAGAGAGAGAGAGAGAGAGAGAGAGAGAGAGAGAGAGAGAGAGAGAGATAGATAGGGACAGGCTGGACCAGAGATGACACTTTTTTCTTCCAAGAAAAAGACCCATTTGAAACAAACACACCTTACAGAATTAAGCGAAAAATAAATTAGTGCTCCCAAAAATGCAACTCTCTGTCAAAGCAATGGTTAACTCTTACTTCCGTGGTAGCAATGGAATGAAATCCACCACCATGGGTGAGGACAGCAAGCTATCTCAGGGGATGGGGGCAGGTTGTGCAGCACATACAGTGGTACCTTGCATAAAGGAATTAGTTTGTTCCCAATGAAATTCTGTTAAACAAACTTTGCTATATACAAATTTCCCATAGGAATGCATTGAAAACAGAGTAATCCCTAATCATAACTGTTTTTATGTTGTATGGATTTGCCTCATAGATGATTCTGTTAAGCAAATTTCCCCTATCTCAAGAATTTTTTATCTTGTACAGATTTTATGTTATACAAACTGTTTGTTATACAAGGTTCCACTGTACTCTGTCCCACAACACTTCACTGCTGGCTGTGACCTCTAATGACATCTACTTGTGATTTATTGTAGTGGTTAAAATGCAGCCAAAACTCTGCTCACAGTCTGGGGTTCAATCCCAGATAGCCAGCTCAAGGTTCACTCAACCTTCCATCCTTCCAAGATCAGGAAATAGAGTACTCAGCTTGCTGGAAGGTGGGTAGGTGGGACTGTATAATTAAATTGTAAACTTCCCAGAGAGTCTTTTAAGCACTATGGGGCAGTATACAAGCAGCATGCTTTGCTTTTTTAAATTTTACTTCCTGGGGCAACTGTCCCACTTTGGTTAAGAGTGAGGCTTTCTTTCTCCAGACTCTTGCAAAAATAAGGTTTAGAGATGGGCACGACTTAGCGGAATTCCCATTTCCATTTCCGTTACTCGTTTCCGTTACACAACAGAAACGGTAACGGGAATTACTCCACCAGAACTCGAACTCGAACCGACTAAAGAATAATTGGGTCTGATTTGTCGTGGTCGTTCCTGGCATCGCGGCGATCCCGCGATGCCAAGCGGCACAGAAAAAAAGTTTTTAAAAGTTTTTTTAAAAAGCGATTCCCGGCCCTAAAAGCAGGCGAAAACTGTTTGAGGGCACCTACCAGGCCAGAAGGGTGTTTTATTTGGGGGGTTTCCCCCCTCTCCTTGGCTAGTGCTACTGCTGCGCTGCTGGTACCAGGCGGGGGGCCATCATCTCGTCTGCCTTTGCCATGCGGTGTGCGGGCGGGGGGATCCAAAATGGCGACCGCAATATTTTTTTTGAAATCGTGGTCCAAAAACCCACCAAAGCACCACAGAAACATGCGAAAATTAGCTATTTTAAATGCTTGAATTTTTACAGTAGCAGCAGTGGGTTTGTCTTGCCAAAATACATCTCCGTTTATTTTATTTTATTTTATTTTATTTTTTTACACCTGCGCATTCGCAATGATGGGCTCGCCCATGGGAGTGGACCATGCAAATTTTTGGAGCCATTCCACCAATCACATGGCCAGGTTTAGGAGACTGTACCAGGCTGGGAGGGTGCATCCATTTCCCATGCAGTGTGGGGGGATCTAAAATGGCGACCGCAATATTTTTTTTAAATTGTGGTCCAAAACCCCACCAAAGCACCACAGAAACATGCGAAAATTAGCTATTTTAAATGCTTGAATTTTTACAGTAGCAGCAGTGGGTTTTTCTTGCAAAAAAAAGTCTCCATTGATTTTATTTTATTTTATTTTATTTTATTTTTTTACAACTGCACATTCGCAATGATGGGCTCGCCCATGGGAGTGGACCATGCAAATTTTCCACCAATCGCATGGCCACTTGGCCAGGTTGACCACAGAGACTTCTGGGATGTGCCAATCAGGCATAAACAGCCCACTAACCGTAGCCCGAACCCGAACCCTAACCCTAAGCCTAACCCATACGCCAGTACACTGTCCTTCTAAGTGGGTCAGAGGCACCCAGAGGTGCACCCCAATACTCACCCTAACCTCACCCGTAACTAGCCTAACCCTAGCCCTTGCGCTAACCCGTCTTAACCCTAAGCCAGATCTACTTGCATTGCACTACACGCAAGTACATTTCCCTTGGAGCGGGTGCAAAGAGTCTGCCAGTCCGTCACTTGTGGCTCTGGCTGACTCCTGCAGCAGCATTTGTGTGCCATGCAAACCATGCCTGCAAGTGCTGCCTGACTGTGTCTCACCGACTGTTGCAGGGAAGGCACCCCAAAGAGGGGTGCCTCTGCCAGTCTGCTGCGTCTGCAATATGCATATCCATAGCATATGGCTATGCATGCCCTTTTGTAGCAGCGCTGGCGGGTGAGGATAGGAGGCACCCACCACAGAGAGGTGCCTCCAGGAGCCCGCTACCCCCCCCAAAACCAGTACTAACGACAAACAAAAAAATGAAAAACGAAATGACAAATTTTTGCAAAATTTTGTGAAAAATGGAAACGAGCCGAAACGGGCTGCCTCCGACACACGATAACTCGGGGATGCTCTCTGCTCTGTGGCTTAGGGTCCTGATGACTCCTAGTTTGTGCTGTAATGGATGGTGGGAGCCAAACAGTAAGTACTGATCTGTGTGGGTGGGCCCAGGACCAGAATCAGCAGTACACCTCCATTTGCACTAGCTGTATTCAGACTGATGAAGCTGTTTGGATGAGCAGCGAAACGTTTCTATCTCTCAAAAAGAAGTCCAGTAGCCATGACTCAACTTTCAGACCAGGAATAGTAATTCTCCTCAGAAGCCCCCCCCCATCCCAAAAAATAAACCACAAGGCCTTTCCACATCTTCTTTCGCCCCAGTCTCTGCCCCAACAGGTGCTGAATTATTGCCACCTCTGGTTTCATTATAGGGTCTGTAAGGCCTCTGGAGAACCCCAGAAATGAAAAATTGGTCCCTGAATTCTATTCCCTCGTCCTGTCAGAAACCAAGGATGAGGAACATGTGGCCCTTCAGGTGTTGTGGGTCACAGCTCCTGTTTTCTCTCACACTTGTGAGGTGGATCAAACCGAGCAAGTGACTGGCCGGAAATCAACTCATGAGTTTCATCAGAAAACTGCACCTGATTCTCCTATATCCCACTTCAGTGCTCTAATCACTACATCACTTTGGCTCTTCTATAATGATATACCTTTGGGGGAATGTAAAGAAAAAGATGAACAGTAGTTGCATTTCAAAATCCACTGCCAAATTTATTGAGAGCTCCTTTTGGTTGATCAAAAGGGTATTACATTATTCCAACTGCATCAGCCCCCGTAATTCATACCTTGAAATACTGAAAAGAATTAGAGGTGCAATAAAAGAAAGCTCCTCTTCCCTCTAAAAATGTTGGTGAGGCTAGCAAATCAATACCATGTCTGACAAGAAAATAACAACCTACAAAGAAATCTCTCAGTGCTGTAGCGTTCTACTGCTTTGTTCTTCTTTTCAGTGATAAGGCATAGGAATCAGTTCTCAATCCGCTTGTAGAAAATGTTTCATATCAGGCACAGAGGTCTCCTGAGCACATTAACAGTGTTGCAACCTTCTTCAGCTTTAGCTTTAGATTTTTAACCCCATCTCTTCTAGACTGTGAAATAAGGGGGAGACAGACAGTCAAAAGGAAAGCTTTATTTACAGCACAATCATATATTGTACAGTGAATATGATTGCTTATTCATAGTGCTTCATATAATCCCCTTTGCAACAGCCCTGCAAAGCAGACAAATCTAAGGGTGGGACCTTCAGATTTTCTGGAATACAAATATCACAGTTCAGGTTTAGTGAGGCCTAATTTGGTCCAGGTTTCTTGCTCAAAAAGAAAGCTTCCCCTCTCACAAAATACCAGAACTAGGGGACATGCACTCAAATTGAGGGCTGGGAGAGTTAGAACAGACAAAAGAAAATATTTTTTCACCCAGCGTGTTGTTAGTCTGTGCAACTCCCTGCCCCAGGAGGTGGTGATGGCATCTGGCCTGGATGCCTTCAAAAGGGGATTGGACAGATTCCTGGAGGAAAAGTCCATCACAGGTTACAAACCATGAGGGCGATGTGTAATCTCCAGGCTTAAAACCGGGGTACTTAAGGACCAGATGCAGGGGAGTGGTAGCAGGAGACAGATATCTAGTCTCGTGCACTCCCAGAGGCATTTGGTGGGGCCACTGTGAGATACAGGAAGCTGGATTCGATGGGCCTTTGGCCTGATCCAGCATGGCTCTTCTTATGTTCTTATGTTCTTATGAGTTAGGACCAGGACAGGTCTTTATCCCAAATAATCTCATTTGGGCATTTGTTTGTAAGGTATCTGAAAGGTTGTTTAAACTCCCTTGATGAGTCCACCCCTCCATACATTCAATTGATTCAAGTATGCCCTCTAGAGATGCAAAATTTATGAAAAATATTATAATGGTAAAAATGGATGCTGTTAAAAACTGTGTACAGTGTAATCAGTGGGGAAATCTGTGCAGAAATGCATACATTAAAATGTGTATGTGTGATAGCATAAATTGTAGAAACTTCATGGAGAATATATGTGTACTTTTCTATCTGGAAAATAAAAGCAATTACTCACAATATGATATGAACAAAATTGGAAATGTGGAATGGATTCAGAAAAATAAGAAAATATCAAGATGGAACATATTTTACTTCACTGGTGCCTTGCCATGTGGCTAGGTCTTTACCTCCACATCTTTAAGCTTGTAGTTTATATGAAATAGGTGGAAATTAGTTTATGAATTAGATTCTAATTCAAAGGTAAAAATATAGCTGTGTGCACATTTGTCTTTTTCTACACCATACACAATAGTTCCTCAGTCAAGCATCTGTAAACAGAAATTACCTCTATGAAATGAAAATTTAATTTCAAAATTAATTAGGTAGTTTGTAGGCTTTAGGGCTTCACACTCTCATTTGGATTTTTGAGGACACTTTCCACTCCAACCTCATTTAACAATGTGTCCATTTCAATTCATAACCTGATATTAAGAATAAACATTAGCGTTTTAATGTTATTTGACAGTTTATTTGCAATTAAAAATAAAACAGATGATTTATTCACAATCTAAAATGAATTAAAATATGCTGACAAATCGGAACAAGCTTCAAGGCAGGTGACAAGGTTGAACAACGGGCTGGAAACAAAGTACTATGAGAAAAGGCTGAAATTATTAGGCATGTTTAGCCTTGAGAAAAGAAGACTGAGGGGCGATGTGATAGCACTTTTCAAATATTTGAAAGGTTGTCATACAGAAGAGAGGCAGGATCTGTTCTTGATCATCCCAGAGCACAGGATGCAGAAAAGTAGGTTCAAGTTAAGAGAACCTAGCTTTTGGCTGAAACCTAGCTTTGAGCTGAATATCAGAAAAAACTTCCTAACTATTAGAGCAGTACAGTTATCCCCTGCCATTTCAGGGTTCATATACTGTGGTCCCAGTATATCGTGGGTCCACAGTATATGAAAAAAAGGCCCCCTGGAGTAAGGAGGAAAGGCCTTCCCAGGCCCGTCGGAAGCCCCAAAAGTGCTTCCCTGCAAACCGGAATTGACTTCCAGTAAACCAGAAGTGACCTCCTGATCACTACAAAGCACTTTGGGGGGCTCTGGGGGAACTGGAAAGCCCCTTGCAGACCCATTTGGGGCAGCGCCAGGCCAGGGGTAAATACAAGAGCCCCCAGAGAGCCCACCCAGTCCCGACCTGACCCAGCATCCGCATATTGCAGATTTTCAATTATTGCGGGTCAGGTTGGGTCGGGTCCCTAACCCCTACGATAGGTGGGGGTTTACTGTATGACAATGGAACTGCTTACCTCAAGAGGGGGTGAGTGCTCCAATACTGGAGGCATTCAAGAGAAATTTGGATAACCACCTGGCAAATATCCTTTGGTTTATATTCCTGCTGTGAGCAGGTGGGGTGGGGTGGACCTGATAGCCTTCTAGGCCCCTTCCAATGTCACTTATTTTATGAAGCTATGCAGGTATTTTTGTTTGTTTGTCTAACTGCTATTTTTAAAATGTAAATAAAACATCTATTTTCACCTCACCAAATCTGGCCCTCCTTACAAAAAGTTTGGACAGCACTGAGATAGTTAAAAAAAAGGCAACGTACATCAGGAAACACCAAAACCAAAATGGAGTATGAATGTCTTCCTGCCCCTCCCAAGGGGTTTGCTCTCTGATTTGGAAAGGAATGGCAGTGAACTCAAGGGAGTAAAAGGAAGCAGGAACTTTTCTGTTTGCATGCTTCCTGCCTAGACCCTTTTCCAGCAGCCTCTCCTTCATGACTTTCTGATGACATTGGGGGTGCTGAGGCTTTCTGCCCTCCCACACATATTGATTACTTTTCAACCTGATGCCTTTTTCCATGACACGCCTTGGTATCCAGCTTTGCGAATAACACACATTTTTTAAAAGTGTGGGCTAAATAATCCCTGGTGTATATCTGGAGATTTCACATTAGAGAAAAATAAAGTTGCAGTATCTGCCTTTTAACCATCCAATAACAGTCCTTTCATTTAAGAAGGGTTGAGAAATGCCCAACCAGATTGCTACAATATATTAAGAATAGAACCAAATGTTCAGAAGGAAGAAATTTATGTTTGAAATTGTAGAAGTAGGATGGAAGAATAGCAGCAAAAATTTACCTTAGATTTCGGGGCTGTGGCAACAGGAGTTGATAGTGGCACTACTTTTTATTGTGCATTATAGCCATAAAATGGTCCTTTTATTTTGAACCACATATACCAATATCTGCACAGGAAGTTGTGGCAGAAGTAGGCCCATTGTAAGCCTTGAATCCTTCCATACTAGACCTTTTCCCGGATGAGTCACCTTTAGGTTTCAATAGGTATGGGTCTGTCAGGCAGGACTCCTAGAATGAAAAATGTTTAGTCCACATACCTGTCAAGTCTGCTCACCCATTGCCCAGGATGGGAGAACAGAGGCAGAATGTGTGTGCACACATGCACACATGCACGCCCCTCTGGCTGCTTCTGAGAGAGGGGGGAGCTCCTGAGCCACTGGAGAGAGGAGAGAAAGTCTCCTATGGCTGTCCTCCAGCTTCCCTCCTTTTAGTAATCACCTGGGGGGGGGGCAGAAGCAAGCTGCTTGGCAGTGCAGTACATCTTTCCACCCGGCTTTCTTTTTCTTTTTTTCTCCTCCCCCTGGAAGCACCCACTGCACCTAAAGGTGATTGGTGAGGTTTCTTCCTTGCCAGCCTGTCCCAGCAACCGGGCTGGGATCTCACCTCTCCTCCCCCCCCCCCAGCAATCGGGCAGCGCCCCCTTCTTCCACTTCTTTTTTCTCAGCCCATCCGCTGGAGGGCACTGGACAAGCAGTAGTGCAGCCCTGCCCCTTCCCCATCCGTGACTTCCAGGATAATAATAAATCAGGGAAGACAGCAGGAAAGGTACTTAAATCCATGACTTTCCTGGCCAAAATGTGACACTTGACAGGTAGAGTAGTCAAAAAAAAAAATCTAAAATACAGTGGACCCTTGTATAACAAACAGTTTGTATAACATAGAATCTGTACAACATAAAAAATTCTGGTGATAGGGGAAATATGCTTAACAGAATTGTCTATGGGGCAAATCCATACAACATAAAAATGATTGTGATTAGGGATTAATCTGTTTTCAATGCATTCCTATGAGAAATTTGTATAAAGGAAAATTTGCTTAATTTCTTTTGGAACAAATTAATTCCTTTATACAAGGTACCACCATACTGAGTTACAATAATAAGGGTATACGGTTGTCCCTCCTTCCTTCACAGTGTTTTCAATGAATGGAAACAACTCCATCCTTCAAAAACTTATAAAAGACATGTTATCCATACTGCAGTAACTAAATACCTTCAATATTTAAAAAACATTTTAACTTTTAGTGTTCTATCTTTATTGAGGTTTTTAATTCCCTGATCTCTGCAGTTAATTTCAGTTTTCTTTTTTGGGACTGTCTTTTATCTTATTTTCTTGTTCTTGGTTTGGGGCACTTTAAATTTATTTATTTTGTTCCATGGGCTCCCACCTATTATATTAGCATAGGGAGGCCTATAAATAAATGCATAATTAAGTTAGATCACTCATCTGCCGAGTATGTGCATCATACCACAATAGCAACCCAGTTTGTCCCTTCCTGTGATCACGTAGTCCATAGCATAACAACCATTTTTCACAATGATGCTGTCGAAGTTATTTTATTACTACAAATGGATATGAACCTGCAGCTCCAAGGCCTTCTGTTTTGCATAGCCATTCACACTTGGGAAAAGTGGGAAAACCTCTTACCAGCATGTGTAGAGAGAGAAAATTTTGTCCCGATTAACATCCAACTTGCAGTTGAACCTTCCAAAGTGCTAGTGTCACACTGAAAAAATGGGGTTAAGGGAAAACATTAGTTCAAGGACAGATTAAAATAATAAAACGTCCAAAAAAGGGGGTGAGTATCCAATGCAATGACTATAGTAATACAAGTTGCTTTTAACACTTACTGAAGCCCTCTCTAGGTGTTTAAAATCTGCCTTGGAGGCTAGAGAAGCCATTCAGGCAAAATCTTGGAGGTCCAAAGCTGAGATCTAGATCTTATTGTGGGTATCACATGTTTGAGCCAAAACGTTACTAGAAAAATTATACTTCCAACTCATGGTAACATTTTCCAGGTTTTTCTAGGTATAGAGTGCTCCCCGTTCTCTTTTTTTCAGGGAGGGTGTCAAACTTCTCGAAAACTAGCTATGCTGGTGCTTTCCCTGCAAGACACAATGGAGAATTAAATTCTCTGTGCAAGTAAGGGGGGAGTGAAATTATTTTTAAAAATTGTCACTGTGTATGCATTACATCACTTAAATTACATTTTTCAAAAAAAAATCTCTTTCTTCAATGAAGTTCCAAAATGAGGTCTGTAGACAAATTCTGGTTGAGCACTACTTGCAAGGCAAAAACTTTTTAAAAATCTGAGTGATGCAGCACATCAGCAATAGTCTACCAGAGGTGAAGAAAATAATTTCACTTTCTTAGCCTCTCCATAGAACAGCAATTTGCTGCTTTCTTGGGTGCATTTTTCTTATACCCCCCCTCTCTCTCTCTCTCTGTGTGTGTGTGTGTGTGTGTGTGTGTGTGTGTGTGTGTGTGTGTGTGTGTGTGTGTGTGTGTGTGTGTGTGTGTGTGTGTGTGTGTGTGTGTGTACACTTACCTTCTAAAATGGGAAATTATTTATTTATTTATTTATTTAGAATATTTTTACCCCACCTTTTACCTTGGAAAAGGACAGTTCGTGAAACGTATGGAAACTTGGGGCAAGGAATCCCATGGCAGCTGAACATTCCTCACTGGGGTGCTTCATCCAGACAACTTAAATTGATAGGAATGAAGGATTTAAGAGGTATTATTTATAATAAATATAGTGTTGGGGCCTGAACTAAGAAGGCCATGTTCTCTTTTTTCATGCTTGTCATCTCCCAACTCTCCTGGTGTCCTAACCATGCTTCCGGTGATGATTGTCTGTCAGAGGATCTATATACACTGCCCCCCCACCCTTTCGTGGTCCATATAGTGCGATCCCTCTATATTGCAGGTCCACAGTATATGAAAAAAAGTCCCCTGGGGTAAGGGGGGGAAGTCCCTCAGAGACCTCAGAAATGATTTTTGGCGATCCGGAAGTCACTTCCAGTTTTCCGGAAGTCATTTCTGGTTCACAGGGAGGCCCTTTTGGGGCCTCCAGAAGGCCCAGGAAGGCCCTCGCAGGCCCATTTGGGGCAGTGCCAGGCTGGGGCTAAGTACAAGAACCCACAGTTAGATCCCCCAGGCCTGACCCGACCTGCATCCGAATATTGCGGATTTTCAATTATTGTGGGTTGGTCAGGTCCCTAACCCCCGCAATAGGTGGGGGGGTCACTGTACTCCAAACAATGAATAAATATTACAATGGATCATGTTTCAATTTTTGATTTCTGACATGTTGGCTAACAGTCAGGACAAATTTCACATTTGTTAACTATTTTTATAAGCTAACATGGATGCATTCTCATACGTGAAGATCAGTTTAAGTATGTACATTGTCAACATTTTCTTTCTTTCACACAGCATTTTCACATGCAGTTTGAGTCAGTGTTTCTCCCAAACCAGCCTTCCCTTATCCTTTCTAAATACATTGGGCAACACAGTGCAAGGAATAATTGTCCTTATGGCGGAATGACATCCCTGCAAGTTAAATGAACAAAAATAGATTTTATAGCAAAAAGAGAGAGAGAACAGATTTCTAAAACATCTGCTAGTCAGGAAGGAAGATACTTCTTCAATTAATAGATTCTTTCTTCCTTCATCAGGCGTTCCTCAGAAAAGCATAAGGAGGAAGAATAATTGAATTGATATGCTGTTAGCATACAGCATTACCAATACTCACTGGACACAAAATTCATTTCTCATGTCATAAAGACAAGTGCCACTAATGGCATACTCCCTGAACTCTTTGTCATCCCTTAACATTTGATACATTAAACTATTATTTACAGTTTAACTCTCTGAAATAAAATAGCTCCATCAACAATATATGGGGGGTTATGCAGCAAACAAGTTCAGGAATTGAATTTCAGTTAGCTGAACTGAAGCCATCACTTCACCAAATGATCTTGGTTCTAATAATATGAGGGGGGAGAAGGAAAAAGGTCTTCTAGCCCATTCCCCCACACCATGCATCAGCTATAAATACTTTTATTTCTGAATGGAAAAAGTCCCAACATGTTTTTAAAGCAGTTCTACTCTCCTGGTCATTTTTAATTGTCACTTCACTTTTCCTAGCAGTTCCCCTGCCTCTGTTATAGTTTGTATAAAATCATTACAAAACTGGTTCAGTTCCTTTCATTTATTTATTTATTCATTCATTTTGTTCATGTTGTAATAATCACCAGTAGAGATGGGCACGAAATGCCAAAATGGTGTTTTGCTTTGTTATTTGTTACTCTGGCCCCCATTTTGTTTCGTTTAACACAAAATGATTTTTTTAAAAAATCATTTCATATTTTGTTTGTTTCATTTCTTTTTTTACTTTTATTTTTAGCATAGTCAAATGGTGCTTTTATATTTTTATTTTTTATTATTATTTTTAAAAGTTCCTGATGCTGGGGCTTTTTAAAAAAAAACAGCTGAGAGGCACTGGCTTCCCCATTGGCTGGCACGATTTTTTAATTTTTTATTTTTTTTATTTTACCATGCTGACCACATTTTTTTATTTTTTTTATTTTACCATGCTGACCACAAGGGGTGGGACAGTGCTTTTTAATTTTTTTCTATTTTTTTTTTTTTAAAAAAATCCTATTTTTCTCTTCTTTTTTTTTTTTTTTTTTACTCGTGCTGACTATGTGGCTCCTGGGCCAGGTTGGTGCATTTTTATTTTTTTATTTTTTATTGTTATTGTTATTGTTATTGTTATTGTTTTATTATTTTATTTTTTATTTTATTCTCATTGCCCAGCCAGGTTGGTGTTTTTTTAAAAAAAAAAAAACTCAAGCACCTATCTGCTGTAGCGTGGTCTGATCGGAACTTTACTTTATTTTATTTTATTTATTTATTTATTTATTTATTTATTGCAGGAGCCAGAAGCCCTCCCCATGAGGGCTGGTTGGTGGTACCGGCGAGTGCTGGGATGGGAGTAGGATAGGAGAAGATGCCGGGGTAATGAAAAACAAAATAAAATGAAATGGAAATTTCTGTTTCGTTTCATTTTTCTTAAAGGCGGCTGTTTATTATTCATTTTGTCACCTAACGAAATGAATAATGAATAATGAATAATGAAATGAATTTTTAATTTGTTTTGTGCCCATCTCTAATCACCAGGATCCAATTTATCTTTTTCACAGTTGTCTTTGAACTACCCATCACAATCCTAACATCTTTCTGCTCACTCCATCCAAACTTCTTCAATATATATATTTGCTCTGTTGTTTATCAATTTAACCTCACTTCCACTAAAGTTGCTTCCCCCCCTTTACCATGCATATAGCTTGGTGAGTCCTTAAGAGCTCATATAATTTTTGTTCTGCTTAAATTTAGTTTGGTCAACAGACTTAGGCTAATTCACTCCCCTCCCCCAAGTTCTGGGTCATCAACGAACTAGTTTGAATACACATGTAGAAGGCAAACAAACAAACAGCAAAGACCACCATGTGTGCAAGAGAGATAATGTTGAAGTTTTTGAAACCTTGCATGCTGCCTCTAGAAGGTATGGCTTAGAGGGCCCTTTCTGGGCTTATCAGTCTATCAAAAAGTAAATAATTGTTCTTCCCTGCTTCTGAATGAAAAGAAGCTCTCAGAAGAGTGGCGTGGCTCTCTTTTAATTGCTGGAAGCAGTCAGTCATGTTTGTTCTTAGTTTGCTATGAACAAAAATGAAACCTTTTTATTCTTACACCAACTAATGTCTCGGAGTTAGTTTTTAAGACTGGAAGCGGCATTTGATGAAAAAAGGGGTGGACTACTCTCAGAAACATGAAGCTAATGCTGCTCTAGACATTCCAACACGTCACCTGCACAAGTCGAGGATTTTAACCAGAAGTTCAGAACCCTGCAACAAATAGCTAATACACTTGTATGCAAATGGCAGAACGGGAACTATTGTGAATGCAGTAGACAGCAGCATACACAATAAAAATGAATGTAAGGGTGGGTGACATCTGGGTGGGTGCAGAGGGGGGGCTTTGCTCAACCAGCTGTGCCCGCCTGGGTTCTCGGTTCAGGGAGTGGGCAGGTTGGAGAGTCAGAAGGGGGGTCGCCATTGTACACAGGGACTCTCTTCATGTCAGCAGGGCGTCGACATCGGTTAGTCAGGGGTTAGAATGCCTTCACCTGTTGGTGGGACAGCGGGACAGACTTGGCATTGTGCTGGGCTACCATGCTCCCTGCAACCCAGCACAATCCCTACCAGAGCTCTCGGAGTTCATTGTGACGGCTCTATTGAAGTCCCCTCGGCTATTGGTCGTTGGGGACTTCAATGTGCATGCTGGCGATGAACTGTCTGGTGCAGCTTTGGAATTCATGGAGTCCATGACCTCCATGAGCCTGTCCCAGCATATTTTTTGTCCTACTCACAGGTCTGGGCATACCCTTGACTTGGTATTTACCTCCATGTCAGGGGATTCTCCTCTGGAGGTGTGGGACATTGTTTCCCTACCTGTGTCATGGTCAGATCACCACCTGTTGTCCTTTCCCCTGTCAATCGCACCCCCCCCATGGGGACCATCGTCCCCTTGTATGGGCCCACCCCCGGAGGCTCCTGGACCCTGCTCAGTTCTGTGAAGCCTTCGGGGAGCTTCCTGGTGGCTTGGCTGACGATTCGGCCAAGGCCACGTCTAACCAATGGTTTGAAACAGCTTCCCGTGCCGTCGACCGAATCGCCCCCAAGCGCCTCCTCCACAGCAGAGCTCGACCTTCGCCGTGGTTTACGGCAGAGTTGAGAGCGATGAAGCAGGAGCAGAGGAGGTGGAGAGCAGCTGGAGACGAAGCCGGACGGTTACTAATAAAACTGCAGTTGTTATCCAGACTAGGCACTACTCCCGTGCGATCAGGGAGGCTAAAACATCTTACTACTCCCTGAGAATTGGTGAGGCCTCGAACCGCCAGGCGGAACTCTTCCAGGTGGTTTAAGACCTCACCAATCCTAGTCTGGCAAGGCCTCCTCCTACTTATTTCAGTAGTGAGAATTTTGCAGTCTTTTTTAGAACTAAAATAGAGGCCATCCGGGCCAGCTTCGAATCCGGTTGCACTAGCCCTCCCTCACCATCCCCTGTCACTGCACCCCCTTGCTCTCCTCGATTGGTTGAGTTTGGGCCTGTTTCCTCTACGGAGGCCTCCAAGGCAACTGCCCACTGCCGACCCGCATCCACCCCCTTCGACCCTTGCCCATCATGGCTCATAAAAGCTGCTGGAGGGAGTATGCCCGAATGGGGTTCTGCCATCACCATCGCCTCCTTCAGCGAGGGTTTTTTTGCCTCCCGCTTGAAGGAGACGGAGGTAAAACCCATTCTTAAAAAAACCAGGCATGGCATCAGACCAATTGGCAAACTATCGTCCAATTGCCAATGTCCCCTTCATGGGCAAGGTCATCGAGAGGGTGGCCGCGGTTCGGATTTAGTCTTTTTTGGAGGAACAGCGGTGTCTTGATCCTTGCCAGTCTAGGTTCAGGCCTGGCTGGGGGACCGAGACAGCTCTGGTCACGCTGCAAAATAACCTAATCCGGGCAGCTGACAGGGGTTGCTCTACCCTGTTGGTTCTCCTGGATTTGTCAGCGGCCTTCAATACCGCCGACCACGGTATCTTACTGGACCAGCTCTCTGAAGTAGGTATCAGTGGCACTGTTCACAGTTGGCTCCGGTCCTTCTTGGAGGGTTGACTCCAGTATGTGCAGCATGGTGGAGAGTTGTCGGCCCCGTGGACACTCCCATGTGGGGTTCCGCAGGGCTCGTCTCTCTCTCTCTCCCCCATGCTGTTTAGCATCTATGTAAGGCCACTGGCAGGGGTCATTCGGAGATTTGGAGTCTGCTGTCATCAGTATGCTGATGACATGCAGCTCTATCTCTCCTTTTCCACCTCTGCAGTGGAAGCTGTCCAGACTCTTGACCAGTGCCTGGAGGCGGTCATGGCTTGGACCAGGGCCAACAGGCTCAAACTCAATCCCGAGAAGACTGAGGTGATGTTCTTCGGGAGTTCTCCGACCAGATACGGAGGCCCTCCCCCCAATATGGAGGGTGTTTCCCTCCAGCTGGCAGACAGGGTTCAGAATCTGGGCATGGTTCTGGATCCTGCGCTATCCTTGGATGCCCAGGTGGCTGCCATGACCTGGACCGCCTTTTACCATCTGCCCATATCTGGACGGCAACTCTCTGAGAACAGTGGTGCAAGCGCTGGTGATCTTGAGGTTGGACTACTGCAACACCCTCTACATGGGGTTGCCCTTGAATCTCCTCCGGCGTCTGCAACGGGTACAAAATGTGGCGGCCAGACTGGTGGTGGGTGCACGTCTTTACGACCACATCACCCCAGGTCTGGCCCGCCTGCATTGGCTGCCCGTTGCATCCCGGATCAGATTCAAGGTCTTGGTTTTAGTTTATAAAACCCTCCATGGCTTGGGCCCGGACTACCTGGCAGAGCAGATCGCCCAGCGATCAACTTCGGACCAACCAATTTAGCAGTCGCGAGCGCACTCGCTCCAGGTTGTCACTCCCCGAGAGGCCCGGAGAACTTCCACTCGCAACCAGGCCTTCTCGGTGGCTGCCCCCTCCTTGTGGAACAGCCTCCCCAGTGAAGTGCACTCTGCAGAGTCCCTGCTGGCCTTCCTCAGAGCATTGAAAACCATCTTGTTCTGCGAGGCCTTCAGTGACCAAGTTTAATTTTTTTTTCCCGCCATCTGCTGCTGCTAATTAGTTGTATTAATGTGATGCTCTTTACTCGAGCTGCATATGTTTTTGACAAGGGTGCTAATGTTTTTATCTTAATGTTGTTTCATTTGTTTTTTTTTTATTGTTGTGTGACATGTCGCTGATTCAATCAGCCTCCTGTAAGCCACCCAGCATTCCCTCGGGAAGATGGGTGGGGTATAAATAAATAAATAAATAAATAAATAAATAAATAAATAAATAAATAAATAAATAAATAAATAAATTTTATTGGATGACTAAAAGAGCAAACAATTGAAATGCTTTCATGGCGAAAATTTAGCATGTCTTCATGGATAGTGCAGAAAAACAGTAGACAACGGGCCAAAAATTGATGGTACCTGTCTATGAGAATTGATGTCAATCTCTTGATGCTGCTCTCTCCAGCATCATTGCAGCATAGTTTGGAACGTTTACACTCCTCTCTTTGGACCAGAAGGTTGTCAATTATTCTGACTGCCCTCCACCCCAAAAAAACAGTCCAGAATAAACTAATTTTGAAGCAGGCAATGTGAATGTGTCTCTCTCTGTGTGTGGGTGGGGGGGGCATTCAGAGTAACTGACAAGCAAAATAAACTAATTTTTGAGAAAACGAAAACAAAGACATAGCAGCCTCTAGGACAAGTTTCTTAATAGGTCTGCTTTAGTTTGGATAAGGAAGAAAATTTACACCATAGGTGTTCTGATTAACTTTTTGGGCAGTGAGCTTTATTTTAGAAATTAGATCTGTTACTGTCAAGATTTATTTGGAGCAACATACTGCTGTTTGAATAAATTCCATTCCCTATATTTTTGTGATGTAATTTGTGGGGGTTTACACTAAAAAATGAATACAAAAAAATCAATAGGATTCTTTTTATAGACCCAGATTAAATTGCATTGTATGTCTTTGGCACTTGTCTGCTTATATATAGGAATATTCCATTTCCATATATATTTTAGCAAATTTATTTATTTATTTATTTATATACCGGCCGTCTTCCAGAAGGAACTCTGGGCAGTTAACAATATAAAGAAGCAACACGAACAGATACAACAATATTTTTTTAAAAAGAAATATATAAGATAAATGAACAGTACAATTAATATTAAGACAAGATCAAGATAAAAATTAAAAATAGATACTCAGCAAGATGGTGGAGGAAAAAAATTAAAGGTTGCCAAATGCCTCACGAAAAAGCCAGGTCTTCAAGGCTTTTTTAAAGGCAGGCAGGGACTGTGCTAGGCGCAACACACTTGGGAGATGGTTCCAAAGTGAGGGGCCAGCCACAGAGAAGGCTCAGTTGCGGGTTATCACTTTCCTAGCCTCCCTGGGCGTGGCCACCTGAAGCGAGAGCACCGATGACATTCCCACTAATAGAAAAAGGCATTCTAACCCAGGACTCAAATGCAAATACAGTGGTGCCTCTACTTAAGAGTTTAATCTGTTCTGAATGCATGCTCATAAGTCAAACAACTCGTAAGTAGAGGTACCACTATACATGATCTATTGTAAAATGCATGATCACTGCAAGCCAATATGTTGCACCCAGTGAGTTATCAGGAAGGTAATACATCCAGATGTATTATATATGATTTTCCAGAGGATTACTAAAATACTAATTAATTGAAGCCTAAGAAAAATGTACCCATAAGGGTGTTGTTTTTATATCTAAAATCATCAGGGATTAAAGACAAAATTCTCTTAAGTATAGCAGCTGAAATAGCTGAAATAGAAACTATCATAGTTATTTCTTTCCTGTTTAAACAGAGAAATGTTAGTTCTCCTTGGGAGTCCCCCCAGCACAGAGTGACATGTATTTGACATCTTGTTGACATCATGTTGACATGTAGGAGTATTAGGCCCAATTGGTCTCCTGTTCTTAACACATTTTTATGCCAATAAACCATTATGTGCAAACAACCACACTGGGCTGTGATGGAAGGGATGGTCCCGGTAGCTCAAAGAGACACAGTAACAATTAGAGATGGACACGAAACGCCAAAATGGCAAAGTGCCCCCTTTGGAGCACAAGACAGTCGTGGCGGGGGGTTGCTGGACTTTGTAGTCCCTGGAGGAGAACATTTTGGGGGGAGAAGCCGGAAGACTGGACCAGGAAGGCCAGCACCAGGTAGGTCATTCATCGCGCGGCCATTAACGAAAACGAACAGAACCGAATGAAATTTTCTTGGTCCTGTTCGGTTCGAGCCTGACCCGTCCAAATGGTCGTTATTTGTACCGTTACGTAATGGTACAAATAACGGATAACGGTAACAAAAAATGGTCATTTCATGCCCATCTCTAGTAACAATAATAGCCACTGCTGCACCTCTTAGGAACCTGCCTAGAGAGCCAGGGTTTACTCACAGTTTTGGACCATTTATCTAGATTCCATCCAGCCTTGTTTCTACAACTAGTTGTCCGAGAAGCAGTTATTCCTCCACCACACACATTTCAAGGGCCTGCCACTATTTTCAGATTTGGGGCTTGACCCTTTGGGGAAAAGATATAGATCACTTTATTTATTTATTTTATATTATTTAAAGAACTTTTAAAGCCACCCCACTACCAAGTGACCTCTGAGCAGCATAGAACAATATATTTCTAATGTATTTATTTGTATAAATAAATTAAAACTATAAAACAACATGTTAAAAACCATCAAAATAAGAAAGTTTAAAACAGTTAATATACAGATAATAAAATCCTGCTGAATAGGACGGTCTTTGCCTGGCACTAAAAAGCCAGACGTGTCGGCATCAGGCAGGCCTCTGCTGGGAGGGCATTCCAAAGTTGATGGGCAACTGCTGAGAAGGCCCTGTTTTGACATGTCACCCCCCCTCACCTCTTTGAGGGATAGAACCTTCAGCAGGGCCTCCTGGCCTGATCTTAGGGTATGGGCAGGCTCATATAGAAGAAGATTGGCCTTTAGATAATCATGTCCTAAGCCGTTTAGGGCTTTATATGTAAGCATAAGCACTTTAAATTGGGCCTGGGCAGCAACTGGTAGCCGCATGGCCTGGTTCTGTACCAGTTTCGATTGCTTGACCATCTTCAAAGGCTGCCCCACATTTAGTGCATTACAATAGTCCAATCTGGTTGTTACTTGACAAACCTGATAGATTTTATATGTGTCTGCCCACCAACCCCATAGACACGACAGATAGAATGGCTTCTCACACTCTCTGTAGCCCCTTTCCTACACTCCCCAAATTTCCCCCAGATGGTTTTGGAAATTCAACTAAGTTGATATGGGGAATAAAGAAGGAAGGAAGGAAAAGAAGGAGAAACATAGCCATGTGAGCCATTCCCACTGTTTACTGGGAATGATGGGGGAGTAACCACGGGCAGGAATAATTTCACTATTCTATTCCAGTTATTGAAGAAATAGGACAAAGTAATGGACTATTCTGTTACAGGATTTCTCATAACCTTTACATTAACCTACTGATATTGTCATGTACAATGGACCCTTGTATAAAAAAACAGTTTGTAGAACATAAAATCTGTACAACATAAAAAATTCCAAAGATAGGGGAAATTTACTTAACATAATCGCCTATGGGGCTAATCCATACAACATAAAAATGGGATTACAGTACTCTGTTTTCAATGCATTCCTATGGGAAATTTGTATAAAGGAAATTTTGCTTAACATAATTTCATTTGGAACGAATTAATTCCTTTATACAAGGTACCATTGTACCCCAGTACCATCATGTTGCATCCAATTTATAGTGACCCTAATAGTGTTTCCAAGTTCACAACATGGAAGGGAACAATGCCACTTCTCAGTAACTTTGTGTCATTTCACATGGCACAAGCAGTGGTGTGGTTTTCAAGAGGGCACAATGGTGCCATTTTAAAACCACACATGAGTTCCCAGCTCAGCCAGCCAGTGCTGGGAGGCTTCCAAACTCCTGACAGAACAACAGTTTGCTCATGCAACAAAGCCAGAATAGCTAGACCTGCCCCTTAGATAAGAACAGTGTAGCTGTTTTGGCAGTAGAGATGGGCAAGAGACGAAAAAAATTGTTCCGTTATTCGTTATTTGTTTTGTTGCATAATGAAATGAATAACAAAAATTGTGATGAAATTGGAATGAACCGAACAGAACCACGAAAATTAGGTTTATTACGTTTTGTTTTTGTTAATGGTGACACACAATGAAATGAGCTGTTTTAAAATCTTAAAAAACGTCCTGAATATCCGTAAAAACACAGTGATAATTATTTATTCTGCCTGATAATACCTATCAGAGGGGTTGGGGTCCTTAAAATGTGCATTTATGTCTTTTCTCAGATCGCTGTATTTTTTTCCTTTATGGGGAGTTAGGGGACATCGACCCAAAATGGTTCCCAGATGCCTAATATTGATTTCTTGGGTATTAAAATGCCCTGGACATCTATAAAAATGCAGCGATAATTATTTGAAATTATTACCTACCAGGGGGTTGGGGTCCTTAAAACGTTTTTTTTTTTTTTTTTTTTGTCTCTGTGAAGATTCTCATTCATCCAGGTGAGTTTATCTGGAAGTTGAGTCATGGCTACTGGACTTCTTTTTTATCTCTCAAAAAGAAGTCCAGTAGCCATGACTCAACTTCCAGTTTGTTTTTGCCTTTCTCCCATCGCGATGTATTTTTTCTTTTCCCTTTAAGGATGACACAAAAATGGATTCCATCCACAAAATGGATGCAAGCCATGTGATGGGATCATGTAAATTCTTGGACAATTTCAACCAATAGCATGCCCACAGACTGGGTAGGTGTGGCAGCCGCAGACTGGGTAGGTGTGGCAGCCACAGAGGGCATAAAAAGCTCTGGCAGCCCCCATCCTCCTTGCAGTCTGTGGTGGGAGTTAGGGTGGGATTGCTGTCTCTGCCACTCGTTACTTTAGGCCAGGCAGGCAGGTGTGTGTCTCTGTGTTCCTGCTGGCTGCAGCCTGGCTCTTAGGGGAGAGAAAGAAGAGATTTTCTTGCAGCCTCCCTGTGTGCATGCGTACCTCTCGGTGAGTATCCTCCCCTGCCCCGCAGTGCAGTCACTCTGTGGCTGCCTTACGCCCTGGGCAATGCCCGCCGCTGCCTTTGCAGCCTCCCTGTGTACCTAGTCTTTACTGTGTCTCTGCCAGCATCATTTTTTTAGTGTTTTCCATCTGGTCTGGGGTGTTGGGTGACGCCCACGCACAGAAATGCTTTAAATTGCGCAAAAAGCGGGTAAATGTTTTTTTAAAAAATTCATGAAAAACGGAAACGAGCCGAAACGGGACCCACAACGAAAAATGAAAAATGGAAACATCATTTTTTCGATCTGTGCCCATCTCTACTTGGCAGTATTTCCTACAGGTTATCTGGGATGAAAATAGCTGCCTAGATGCACTTTTCACATCCAATCTCACCTGGTTTTGGAAGCTAAGTAGGGTCAGCCCTAGTTAGTACTTGGATGGGATACCACCAGGGAATAACAGGTGCTGTAGGCGCCTGGAGTAGGAACAGGAAAACCACTCCAGTATTCCTGCCAAGAAAAACTCCATGGACATGGAGTCATGAAGAGTCAGTCACGACTGTAATGACGCCAGACACACATCTGGGATGAGTAGTTCCTGTGCCAGGTGAGCTTCCATGGCCAAAAGGGGTTTGAATCCAGATTTCCCAAGTCCTCATTCTTCACTATATCCACTGTGACACAGGACCTCAATACACCTCTTTAAAATGGTGCACAGGTAGTTTCCATGGTCTTCACATCACTGCCTCCATAACAGCAGCAACGAACCCCATATTCAGAAATCTGCTCTAGACATTTTAATTCTGTTTTCTTTCAATTTTCATTCGGTGCATCCACTTTAGTCTAAGCCCGGCACATCATGAGCACATAAACTTAGACCCACAATGACCTCTTCCCAAGGCTAGAAAGAAGTATTGGACTCTCCTAGGATTTGATTCTTCTCACAAACTTTCACCACTGTGAGCTCTCTATTTCTCCAGTGTCAGCTACTGCCATCTATCAAAACAACACCTTTAGGAAGAACAGCCCAGTGCCAATTCAGTCTGCCAACCTGAGAAAAATCAATCATAATATTGCATATCCTGAGCCGTCTTTGCAGTTTGCTTTACAGTTGCAGAAAAGCTGTTAGAGAAGGCATGCTGACATTTCTTGAAAAATGCATAAGGGAGCCTTTTCTGAGTTTATGGGCTGGCTTTAGAATTAGATATTGAAGTCACTCTGGACTCAGCGTGATAGGACTTACAAAAGGCAGTGCCCATGCTCATTTGGGAGGTGACCTTTTCTGGGATTTATCTATCATTGATGCAGAAATGCACCCCTCTCGTATGGATTAGAAATGTTGCTTCGAAGTGTATCTTTATATTATATCATGTATGTCACATATACTGTAGCTAATTACAGTAAATCTGGGGTTCTGGGGTTCTGGGCATCTGTATGAAACCACTCATCCTTACAAGATTCACAGGCTGCCTGTGAAAAGAGAGCAGTCGGATAGACAAGAATCAATGTAAGCATAAATGAAAAAGACCAAATAAAGTGTGGAAGCTGTTTAGCCAACCAAGCTAAACCCCTGATCTCTGGAGGTTGGCCTAAGAAGTGTCTTGCTAAGGTTCATAGGATCCAGCTGGGTTAGAATACAACTTCTCACAGTGGTCAACCAGATGCATATAAGAAGTCCATAAGTAGGTCATGACAACAACAATGGTCTTCTGACGTTGCTCCTCAGGGTCACAGTAGTGTATTCTGCTAGAGTCAAAAGACTGGAAATGTTATTTATTGGACTG
This sequence comes from Phrynocephalus forsythii, assembly GCA_029282475.1. Classification (NCBI taxonomy): domain Eukaryota; kingdom Metazoa; phylum Chordata; class Lepidosauria; order Squamata; family Agamidae; genus Phrynocephalus; species Phrynocephalus forsythii. The sequence continues at coordinate 95,935,393 of JAPFRF010000004.1, read as the reverse complement.
CAACTACAAGCATGTCTCAAGTGTCTTGGTCTTGCTGACTGGGGTATTCTGAAATTTCTTAAAGCTGTGTTTGGATTCTGTGAGCATTCTTATGTACAATACCTGCAAGATATTCCTACTTGTGAAGAGCACACCACCTTGAACAAACCAGATTGCATAACTCATTTTCGCATTTTGTGAACAAGAAATTTTGCCACTTCATAATCCATGTTTACAAACATCAGAGGAGGCTTATTTTGGGTTTGCAGAGGGGGAATCTGTTAAACAAAACACTAATTAATGTCGTGAATTGTATGGTGGGTTCTGTAGGTGGCAGACCAATAAGAAGATAAAAAGCCAAGGCGTTTTGCTGTCTTTTACCACTTACCCAGACTGATAGATTTTTGTTGGAAGTTTAGTACTTCAGGAGGTACCTTATACAGATCTTAATGAGCAGCAAGACTACACCTACTACAAAGACATATGACTCCCAGGAAGCACTGAGGTAATTTCCTTTTTGTATAGGAAGTAGCCCAATGGAGTCTGGATGAGTCAAATATAGGTGTCTGTACCATGCACAGGAACTCCCAGAATTCTGTTTTGAGGATTCTGAAAGAATTCTTGGAGCAAGAGTCCCTCCCCACCCTACATGGCAACAAATTGCAATCACTATTGAACACTTTTCAGCCATAGAGGTCCCTCATAAACAACCTAGAGGAGCTTTTATAGATAGATAGATAGATAGATAGATAGATAGATAGATAGATAGATAGATAGATAGATAGATAGATAGATAGATAGATAGATAGATAGATAGATAGATAGAGATAAATTCACTTTAAATTTGAAGCCAACCTTGTATTTATTCATGTGTAGAGTTGGGTCTGAAGGAGCCCCCATATGAGGAGTGGTGTTTTAAAAGAAGGGGACCTGACTGAACAGTCCACAGGTTTGATGCCGGAGTGGCACTGGCAGCAGGAAGCAGAATGGCAGTGGCCATGTAGGTAGGGACAGGAAGGACCGTGTCACGTGCAGGAGCCAGGGCAATGGGCAGGCTGGCTGGAGCCCATGTGACGGGGTCAATCCAAGTCCTTAAGAGTGCTGACCCACTCCAAAGGGGTGGGTCTGACCTGCTTGAAAAGGAGGAGTCAGAAACTGCAGCTTCCCTTTTGTGGTCCTGAAAACTTCCTCCAATGATTTATGGCAGGGACCACCGATGGGGTCTGTGCCCCAGGGGAGGGTCCAGGAAAGCTGTAAAAGTAGATGTCCCTATGGGATTGTGAGGAAAGCAGAAGCATCATTTCCCAACAAGAGTTGGTGTGATCATTTTTCCCATTATGAGCTAGATATGCTTAGCTGTAGGCAACAAACACTCTCACACACACACCTTTAAGACATCAATATTGGAAGGTCTGCATTTTTACAAGCAGGTACAACTCACCAGGGACTAGACTGGTACCATTTTTTGCTGGTAGTTTCGTGGTTGTACTTTCATTTTTGCTCAAAAATCCCTTTTGCAATCTTGAACGAGACAACTGCACAGCTGCTGAATATGATGCAAGTGGGCTCAGGATGAGGAGAGAGAGAGAGAGAGAGAGAGAGAGAGAGAGAGAGAGAGAGAGAGAGAGACTAGCTTCTTTAACCTGATGTCTAGGCTGCACTTAAAAAATTGGTTTGAAAAGGATTAGATTAGATTAGACCTTCTGGATTTAAAAATGTTAAAGCTCCATTTAGACTTTAACATAATCTCCTTCCATTTTCTGGAGCCATCAAACTGAGTACTTGTTCTTACTAGTTTCTCTTCCCCCACTACCACTTTTATTAAATTTGCCTCTCTGTCTCTCTCTCCCTTCATTTTAAACTTCCTGGTTTCATATTGGTAATAGCAAGAAATCCTCCGAGACAGATCTAAAAGTTCCTTTTTGACCTGAGTAGCGGAGCAAGCATTTAAGCTCTGGATTTTACAATTATTTTATATGTATTGTGTACCACGGCAAATATATAAATATTAATAGCTATGGGTTGTTTGTGCTTTTTTCATATATGTATAAAAAAGCTGAATATGTGAGAGTGCTTTTAAGTGCTTGGGCTTTTTTTCCAGAGAGCAATGATGTTTTACAGTACAGCTTATTTATAGTGCATTATTATGAAGAAATGCACCATTAAAAAGCAGCCACACACTTTATACCATTTTTAAAGTAACTCTTTCTTATTGTACCTGTAAACAAAAATTACTCTGTTATATATGCAAGCTATTCCACAGTACGCCGACCACGTAGACAGAGCAACTCATTTATATCATAAGATATCCTCTTTTATCTCTCATGCCATTTAATACCCATCTGAAGCCACTGGCAAAAGATCACCCAGAGGTGTGCATTGTAGTGTCATTTGACATGCAGCCCATTTCTCCCATTTAATTGCATCCAGTGCATCTTTTGAACCAGTGCTTAGGCAGGGTGGTGTTCAATGTATACTTGTAGGGACTACATTCCCTTGTTTTATATAATAATAATAATAATAATAATAATAATAATAATAATAATAATAATAATAATAATAATAATAATAATAATAATAATAATAATAATAATAAAGGTTTGGATTCAGCCATCTGTATATACGTACATTTGTAATCGTTTCCAAATTCTGAATTACATTTTCTCTCTTGGAGATGCCATCATCGGACAGTCTCATATTCCCATGCATGCTCATTGTTATCTTTTCACGTTCTTTCCACCCTGATTATAAAAGTCTCAATCCAGTCCCATAGTCGTAACTAGAGTAGAATTTCGGATTGATGGGATTGATTTGAGAAATTTTTCACTGGGTCTTCTCTACCCCACCCCCACCCCTCACCCCAGATGCACCAAATCTAGTCCAATTCTGGACAGTCAGCTGAAGAGAAGATAATAAAAAGACAGCAGCCCCATGTTAGCATTTAACAACTCTTATAAAAATGAAGTAAGTGAACAAGACAAATGCGACCCTCCAGTAATACTCCCTGGATTTAAAACTGGCCCTGGAAGCAAACCTTGGTTAACAAAGTTCATAATGTCTTGCAGAGGAGTGTTGGAATGGTGGGGACTCACATGAAGATTCCATGGCCAACACCATCACAGGATCTTAAAAATCTGAAGCAGAACATATTAATCGCTATACAAGTGTTGGAGAGAAAGTTCCTCTTGCATTAGAATAAATTGGGAGTTGAGTCTACAGATGAATCTAAACCCACACTTTTAAATTCTCCACCTGTTTTTGAATAAACATTAAACAAAATGTAAGAAAGTATTATTAAAAATTGAAGTCAATTGTGGCCATTGATAAATTTCTCCATTAACTGAAGCATGTTTGGGCATATTTTTTTCACTTGTTCAGATCTGCATTTCTTCTTCTTCTTCTTCTTCTTCTTCTTCTTCTTCTTCTTCTTCTTCTTCTTCTTCTTCTTCAAGTGCCATGTCCTCGTAGAATGTTGGTGATTAGTAGCATGATCTGTTTTTTTAAAATCAAAAGTAGAGATGGGCACGACTTAGCGGTATTCCCGTTTCCGTTTCCGTTACTCGGTTCTGTTACTGTACGGAAACGGTAACGGGAATTACTCCGCCAGACTTCAAGCTCGAACCGACGAACGAACAATTTTGGTCTGATTTGTCGTGCTCGTTCCTTGCATCGCGCAACCGCGCGATGCCACGCGGCACAGAAAAAAAGTTTATAAAAGTTAAAAAAACCCTGTTCCCAGCCAAAAAGCAGGCGGAAAAATGCCTGCCGTGCCTCAGGGCACCTACCAGAGGGGTTGTTTCTGGAGGTCCCCGGCCTCCCCCCCATCCCCCGTCCTGGGCTGCTCTGGTGGGACTCGCCGCAGGCTCGCAGCCAGCAAAAATCCCAGTCTCGCCGCCGGCCGCCGCAATTAAAGCGCAAGCAAGTGGCACGGACGGCACAGGAAAAAACTTTTAAACTCTCCCCCCACCCATTCCCGGGCCAAAAAAGCAGGCGGAAAATGCCTGCTTGACTAAGGGCGCAGGGCACCTACCGGAGGGGTGGTTTCTGGAGGGGGGGTCCCGCCTCCCCCCCGTCCTGGGCAGCCGGACTCGCCATGCCATGCGGTGCGGGCAGGGGATCCAAAATGGGGTGGTGAACACAATATTGTTTTTGAAATTGTGGTCCAAAAACACACAAGCACAACAGAAACACGCAAAAATTTATAAACTGCCAGATTTTTCACAGTAGCAGTGGGGTTTTTCTTGCAACAAAATGTCTCTCCTCTCCCCCTCTGTCCTCCATTGATTTTATTTTTTTATTTTTTTTACACCTGCGCAATGATGGGCTGGCCAAGTGGCCAGCCATGTGGGAGTGGACAACCATGCAAATTTTTGGAGCCATCCCACCAATCGCATGGCCACTTGGCCATGGAGACTTCTGGGATGTGCCAAAAAGCCCCCTAAAACCTGCCCTAGCCCCCTAACCCTAACCCTAACCCTTGACTCCTTACCCATACGTCACAGACTGTCTTCTTAGTGGGTCAGAGAGGCACCCAGAGGTGCAACCCACTAGCCCACCGTAACCTTACCCATCACTAGCCTAACCCTAGCCCTTGCACTAACCCACCTTAACCCTAAGCCAGATCTACTTGCATTGCACTACACGCAAGTACAATTCCCTTCTGTGTGAGACATGGTGGTGCGAGAGCCTTAGTTAGGCTGCAGGCATCACCTATGGCTCTGGGTTCACTGCCATCACTAATCTCACTCTCTGCAAGTGGTATGCATATCCATATGGCTATTGCATACCATTTTGCAGCTGCAGGTGAGGAGGGGAGACCCCCATGTTGAGGGGTCTCTTGGAGCCTGCTTCCCCTTCCTAGTGGGTGAGGATAGGAGGTACCCACGGGTGCCTCCAGGAGCCCGCTTTCCCTTTATAGCGGGCCAGAGGAGGCACCCACCCCACAGAGGTGCCTCCAGGAGCCCGCTACCCCCCCCAAAAAAAAACCAGTACTAACGAAAATGAAAAAATGAAAAAACGAACCGACTAATTTTTGTGAATTTTCACGAAAAACGGAAACGAGCCGAAACGGAACCGGCCCGACTAACGACAACTCGAAAAAAAAAATTTTCAAGTCGTGCCCATCTCTAATCAAAAGCTATTCTAAATTGAGCTGCCTAAGTGCCCTGAACACATCCTATTGATCTCGGAAGCTAAGCAGGGTCAGACCTGGCTAGTACTTGGATGGGTGACCACCAGGGCATACTAGGTGTGGTAGACACCTGGAGTAGGAACTGGCAAATCACTCCTGCAGTCCTGCCAAGAAAACTCCATGGACATGAGGTCATGAAGAGTCAGTCGCAACTGTAACGACACAACAACAAAATTTAAATACAGAAGCTGCACCCACTATGAACCATTGGCTTAAATTCTTAAGCCACAATGTTCTTCTATGCCCCGGGCCATACTTCCCATTTATTTTTCCTTGAAGAATAACCTGCAACAGATGGTATTTGTTATTACGCCTTATGTGACTGAAATATTGCAATTTTCTTCTCTTTACTGTATTTAGAATTTCTAGCTTTTAAAAATTTATATGCTATAATATGGCCACATTAGAGACTCTGGCTGTCCAAGGTATCTTCAGAATTCATCTGTACGTCCACATTTCAACTCCATCCATGGACTTCACATGTTGTCCTTGGTGCTGTATTATGTGCAGGATCTGTATTTGTTTTAAACACAACATGCTGAATGTGTTTGGACCTTGGTACATGCAAGAAGTGTCTCCCTTGTATGGACAGCTTCCAAAGTACTCAGTCCTCCATCTTTCATGATTCCTTCTGCTGCTGGTAACTGTAGTTGACCTCTAAATAATTATTAAAGGTATTTTTCTCAGTGTTCAATTCTAATATCCACACACACACACACACACACACACACAAGATCACAGTATGAGATGGCTTGACTGACACTCCACTGCCATTCAGAATATATAGAAAGAAAACTGTTTCCATGGCAACCATGGCTACATACTGTATATACACGCAGCTCTATGTTCCAACTTCTCCCCCACCCCCAATGTGCACATTCTTCCATACAGACTTGTGGAAAGAAAGAAATTTTTAAAATGAATTTATGGTGGCCATTGCAAGGTGATGAAAAGGAGAGGAAGACTACAAATACAGAACAAAGGAAAACACCATTACTTAACTTGATAATAGTACTGCTTTGGCTGCTGTCTGTGTTGGATTATTGAACAATGTGAGGAATCTATGCTAACTTGCTAGCTGGGACCATCAATATTTTATTCAACTTCTTAGAGTCCTTTTGATTTTAACTGTCCTTTTCATCAACACCAAACTATATGTGCATGATTTAGTATTATATCCAAAGGTTGACTGGAAAACTACACACTAACTTAATTAGCACATATGTAGTTCTTTCTTACAGTGCAGTGCAAACTCAAAGATACAGCAACTTTAGAGGTGGGTTTGGAATGGGTCCCTTGGTTTAGGAGTGTTTTGCAAGATGAACAACCATTTCTAATCAATTTTGCCTGGATCAACAAGCAATGTCTTGCAATACAAGCACTGGAGCAGGTCACATGATCACATGTGAGCCAATGGTCTCTCTCTCTCTCTCTCTCTCTCTCTCTCTCTCTCTCACACACACACACACACACACACACACACACACACACACACACACACACACACACACACACACACACACACACACACACACACGGATTGTAGGGGATTGTCTGGAACAATCCATCTCAGGCAAGCCTCAAAAGCAGAGGCAGAAGAAAAGGAACAGTTTCAAAGGAGAGTGCAGGTTAGGGTTTTATTTTTCTTTATATTTATATTTTTATATTTTATTTGTATATATTGATTTATATTTCATTTTTATATATTTATATTTTATTTATATTATATTTTATATATTTATATATTTATTTATATTTTATTTTATTTTTATATTTAATTTGTTTTTCAATATTCTTTCTTATTTCTTATTTCTTATTCTTATTCTTTTCTTTCTTATTTTTAAAACAAATATTTCTAGTCACGGGGCAGCTAGTCAAGTGTGTCTAGAGCTACAAATTTTACTTTATTATTGGCACATTAAAAACACAGAGTAAAATCCAGTTATTAGTCACAAACAGAGCAGATTCAGCAGCCAGGTACCTAAACCATGGTGTGGACATGGACTTCTAGCCCACTGCTTTTGTGAGTTTTGGCATTTTGTGTGTACAGTATGTGGTCTATGGGACCCCAGAATGAATCATCTGAGTTTCCATTGTTTCTTATGGGGAAATTTGCTTTGATAGAAAAGTGCTTTGGTTTACAAACATTTTTCCAGAATGGATTATGCTTGTAAACAAATGTATTACTGTAGTTTTAATCAACAGCAACCAAAGTTGGCTTTTCCCAACATGGTTTTTCAGCATCCATCTTTTTATGATGTTACTCAGGAGCACTGCTTCTGGAGATGGTTCACCTTGACCATGAAAGAGAGGGAGGAATTCTGAATGATGTTTGCAAGGAAACTGAAGAGGCAAAGAGGCAATATCCACATAAACATTGACTTCAGAGGACTGCAGAGCAAAATTCATCACTGTTTCAACCTAGAATTGTACTCAAAGTTCTTGTTTTTATTGAAATTCTTTAAATATATAGCATTAAATATCTAGACATTAAATATATAGACATTAGCATTAAATATATAGACATTATATATACATAAATGTCTACCAACATGCTGAGAGTTTAATAATTAATACACTTCTATAATATGTCTATATAAAATGAATGATCAGGTAAAAGAAATAAAAGTTTCAGTAGTTTGTATACACTGGGTGTTGTTGGGGGTGTGCCTCATCTTTTATTCCTGAAGAAGGCAATGTTTACTAGAGTAGGACTTTGCTGAACCAAACATTTGAAAGCCGTTTCTATTGAACTTGCAACTTGGTCCTCAGTGCAGCTTTAAGGGTTCTTTTATTCCCTGTTTCATTGTTTTTGAAAAGCAACATAGATGTGTGGTTTGTATGAGATCTTCTTTTTACCTTAAGAGTGCCCATGTTTATTCTCTTTCTTTCATGGCCAAGAGTTTTTTTTTTTAAAAAAAATGGAAAGAATGCTTTACAAAAAAAAACCATGAAAGGACACTGGAAGATCAATGTTCCAATTAAGGGGAAATATAAAATTCTGCATCCAAAGTACACTTTAATATGTGTGTGTTTATATAGTTGGCAAGAAATGAAGCCCCCGTTTCTAAAGGAAATGTGCTCCTGATAATAAAAAGAGATGGATGAATCGGACGCCAAATGCACACAGCGGTCAAGACACTCCTGAGAAAAATGTCAGTAGGCAGCACTAGAGGAAGGGGGGAAGGCAAGTTTGAATGTAAAGTATGCTTGCTCAAATGGCTGTATATTAGCTGTGGCTGGAGATTTGTACTTCTGATAGGAAAACCTATTAAAGATAATGTGTCGGATGCAACATAACAACCCCGCCCCCGCAGAAACACACACAGATACACAGATAGAGGGGTTCTTTTCATAATCAGACAGTTTGGATCCACCAGAGTCTTTTTCACTGACTAAAAGGGGGATGTGAACTCTTTTCTGGTTTTATTCACTGGAGAGCAGAGGGAGGGGGTAGCATTAATTATGCTGGGAGGCTGAAATCTGAAAAAAAGATAAAAACCTTTCCTCTGCTTCCACCAATGAAACAATCTGAGGTGAACCTCACTTTGTGGCCAGTGGGGGCAGGATAGATAGATAGATAGATAGATAGATAGATAGATAGATAGATAGATAGATAGATAGATAGATAGATAGATAGATAGATATTGATTGATTGATTGATTGATTGATTGATTGATTGATTGATTGATTTATTTTCTTTGTTAGTCTATTCTTGTCTGCTATCACAAGAATTTAGAACGGATGCTCAAAATCAAAACTCAGTATGCTCTCCCTGTGCAAAGCGCAAATCCATGTACAAAAATCTATACTATGCAGTACAAATTTCAGTGTTTATTCTGAGGTAAGCATTAGAGATGGGCTCAAAACAAAAATATAGCATATCATTTTGTTTTTGTTTCATTTCATTTCATTTTGTTATTTAACCAAGTTTTAAAAGAATTTATGAAATGGAACAAAATTGAACTAAATGATTCATTATGCTTTAAATTTGGTCCCATAAGTCCTAGAGACACCAAATTTGATGGGCAGCTTCCTTCAACTATTCCCTTTGAATGCTCCAAATTTGGAGATGTGTGTGTGTGGGGGGGTGAGGGGTGAGTTATTCAACTCCCGAATGCATCCACTCATGAAAAATTGTAATTGGAAAGTTATGTATTCAAAAATAGTGATTTCAGGCATTTAGCAGCATGGAAACTACAGCAGATCTTCCTCAAGCTCTTCCTTTTAAGCCTCCCAAATTTGGAGAGGTTTGGGGTTCAGGGAGCCGAATTATTCAACTCCAAAGTGGGTCCCCCAGGAATCCATTTTAATTGGAAAAGTGTTTTCCAATTACAAATTGATTTCTATAATTTCAATTCTGCTAGATGCCTGGATCACTATTTTTGAATACATAACTTTCCAATTACAAACAGTTTTGTAAGGAAGGAAAAAACTGATTTATAAGGAATCTTCTCCTTTAAAAAATAAAAAGCACTTTTCCAATTAAAATGGATTCCTGGGGGACCTACTTTGGAGTTGAATAATTTGGCCCCCTGAACCCCAAACCTCTCCAGATTTGGGAGACCTAAAGGGAAGAGCTTGTGGAAGCTCTGCTGTAATTTCCATGCTGCTAGATGCCTGGGACTACTATTTCCAAGTACATAACTTTCCAATTACAAATGATTTTTTTCCTGGGGGACCCACTTTGGAGTTAAAAACAACTCGGCGCCCTCAAGCCCAAACCTCTCCAAATTTGGAGGACTTAAAAGGAAGAGTCCAAGGAAGCTACCCACCAAATTTGGTATCTCTACGACAGATCATTTTACATTTACAGTAAACAATGTTGGTTCATTTCATTGTGTACTGAATTGATTCATTACATAACAAAACGATGAAGCAGCATTTCGTTTTTTATTTGGTGCCCATCTCTAGTAAGCATGCCAGTATCAGATATACAAAGTGCTGGGGCACATCTCAGTTCTGGAGTAAAGCACATGAGCAGATATATGACTGAGATGTAACTGGGCACCTCGTTAAATGGTCAAAATTAGCTGCAGATGTTACACAAACCTTTAGTGAACAACTATAGGATTCTGGCTAGGATTTGAAAGGTGTACATTATAAGCATTAGAAAATACAAAGCAGGAAATTAGAATGCAACAAATGTCTTTTTATTATACAATTCCTTTCCCAGAGTTAAAATAACCAGTCTGTCAAATTGTTATTTCTTTGATGCTATGTGCAAAGGTGATATACATGGTTTCACAGATTCTAGCCACATAACCATGCAAGGTGGACAGAGGGTTTTTTCCCAACTTTTTAGTCTAAGTAGGAGTACCAAACAATGGGGAGTATCACATGGTCTTGACTAAATACTATTACGTAATTATTAAGAGCAATTTCCATTGTGGGCAAGAAGCTGCCACTAGGAGAGAATATGTAGAGACTGAATGGCTTTCTATACACAAAGGTGTCAGACAAGGGTGCACTAGAGGTGGGCACGAAACGAGCAATTTTTCATTTTCATTTTCGTTTTTTCATTTTGTTATGTAACGAAACAAAAAACAAATTTTGTCTCCAAAATGAAACGAAATGAACTGAAACAACAGAAATTTTGTCGTGCATTTCGTCTTCGTTGCGGCAAATACATTGAACTGTAATGAATGCTAATGAAACAGCAATTTTTCATTTTTGTTTTTGTTTTTTGTTTTGTTATGTAACGAAATGAAAATGAAATTTTTTGCAAAAAATTCATAAAAACAAAAATGAACCAAAACGGACCCCTAAACGACAAACGACAAACGACAAATGAAACACCATTTTTTGAGTCGTGCCCATCTCTAGGGTGCACTTTATCCCTTTATCTGTTCTCTCTGTACTTAATACATATCCCACAGAAAGCCAGACTAGATTCAGATGAAGGAAGAGTGAAAATTGTTGGGAAAGCATTGGTAATTTGAGATATACAGGTGACACCATCTAATTGGCAGAAAGCAACAATGACTTGAAACACCTGTTAGAGAAGTTGGAAGAAAAAGTGCCAAAACAGGACTACAGTTGAGCATTAAGAACACCAAAATACAAAACTATATAACTTTAGTATTGACAACGAAGAAGTGGCACAAGTGTTCCATCACTAGGCTTGACTACTACAATCTGGGAGGAAATGATGGCTCCAGTTACACATAGACAGGCCCCATAGTTTTCTGAATAATGGGAGACAGAGATGGCGATGAATTAAAAAGCAAGCCATAATATTCAACAGATATTGCTATTTCATTAAATATGTTACCTTGTATTCATGAGGCATGGAGACCCCAAAGAATATGAAGTGAACATTTACCTGTTTTTATTTGTCCATTGCGGTAGGCAGAGGGGAAGGTTACCCTATGGCCTTCCCTCAGTCTCTGCCTATGGGCACATCAAACAGCTGCTTGCCAGACCCATAGGCAGACTCCATAGCTACAGGCTATCTAAAAAAAACCCCATGAGATGACAAACCATTCATTTATTTGTTGGTTCATGGGGGAAATTTGTGGTTCGTCAACCTTGATGAACTGCCATTTTGTCCTCATCTCTAGAGGGAGACCTTTAAAACACAGAAGAAGAAGAAAACTGCCTCCCACATGCAGTTGAAGTCAGCAACTCCCACCCACCCATCCCCCCAAAAGGATTATATAATAAATAATGTGACAAGCTGCTTCTTGAAAAACCCTCAGACATTGACAGTAATATGCTCCCATTTTTGCTTACAATGAATAGCACAACAAATTACTTTCTGAAAGTAACTTCCCATGCACTGTTTTTGGTTTTTGTTATTTTTAGTTTCACTATGTTTGCTAGGATCTCCTCCAAAAGTAAAATTTCCCAATGACTGTATTGTTATAAAAAGGTAATAGATAAACTCCAGATTATGAGAATCAGTGGTAACATAGCAAACTATAAACACCTTTTCATTGCTGTGGTCTCTGCTTTGTTTCCCTGTATGATTCAATTTGCCTCACCTGAAAGTGGCTGACTGACAGCTGAAAACTGCATTCAGCCTTTTTGAAGCAAGTACTTGTATATGTAATGTTTCCTTTCCTCTCCAATGCAGACTTGTTCTTTCTGCAGGTACAAAGCCATGACAGAGAAGGAAGGGTCAATGTGCTCTTTTTTAAAAAAAGTGGAGACTGTATCCCTATTCTTTTGTGATGGGGAAAATATTCTTTGCGTGCAAAAAAGTTATGTCATGCAGTGTTCTTTTCTGCAGTGTTCCAACTCATGCTGTAGGTGGGTCAGGATTGCACCTTTGGGAATAATCCATTGTAAAATAAATACCTCAGGACCTAGGCTACTACTAGGAAGATGTTCTGGGTGATCTCCTATTGCTGAAATGATATGTTTTAACATGCATGGCTGTTTTCAGGTCAGGGAACGTTAAGACATGCACAAGCTATATCTTGGGTAGTTTCCATATGTCTGATTGTTTCTTGACCCACAACTTGCACAGTCGAGAAAAAGCTTTATCTCAGTACACCAAAATCCCATCTTGAGTTACTGGAATTCTAGATCCACATCAGTCTGTTGTTCCACCTAGCAAAATGAGCCTAGTTGTTTATTGTTTTTTTATTAAATACATGATGCAGTGTTTTTTTATTAAATACATGATGTAGCAAAAAAAAAAAAAACACACCTAAGCATCAGTTAAATATCAATGTGATGTGTTTGCTTTTCCTAATACTGCCATCTTTTGTAGCTCTGATGGTATTATTTCTCAGATCTGCAGCTGGTTATAATATTTTATGAAGTTTCACAACATTGTTCGTAATGCCCTGCTAACTGGAAGACGTTTCACCCCCAAGCAAGTTATATCTTTTTTTTTTATTATTTTACTTTGCAGTTCATTGTCTGCAACTCTGGCATCTCCTGGAATTGAAGTGTCAACAGCATTTCTTCACTGTATTACTGTTGTGTCTGGCATATTATGCTCAATGTATCCATCTGTTTTGGATCCAAAAGTCCCACAAGATCTTAACAGTTAGCATGGTTATGTGTGGTTGTATCTCCCTCATTAAGCAAAAAGAAAAAGGAACTCTATTCTATCTCCATCCCCAGTTTGGAAAAAAAGTTTATCTCAGATTACATGTCCTAAGATACCACAGCTAGCACAGCCAATGTGGGGTTTCTAAGATTTATACTTCAGTATGATAGGTCATTTTTCTAGCTTTGATCCATTTTTCAGACATTACCACAATGCCACTAAGGAGATGAGAAGAGATTAGACTGATTCGGGGGCACTTCAAATCACCCACTGCCCTGCTTTCTTATGCCATGCCATTCCCCTGATATTCAAACCTACAATGCAAACATCTCCAAGGAGTGGCCTTCAGAAATATATCTGTACGCACAGTGGTTGCTATGTGAGCAGCAACCAGAATGACCTGCTGCTCCTCGTGATTCTTACAGGGCTATCCTGAGACATAATGTTGCTCGACGCAAAAAATAATACAGCACCCCATCCCTATTCCATGTACAAAAGCCAACTCCATTGCCAGATGAAGCTTATTTGAATATTTTGGCTGATCGTTTATCTGGACTTACTCGCTCTTTCTTGGCCATTACTTCTGCCTTATAAACCTCTGATTGTCCAGGAGCTTAGGGGTTGAACAAAAGACAGTCTTGCTAAATGCAGATCAAGAAATGTCTTACAATACCATAAAGAAAAAAAGCCAGGACGGCTGCTAATGCTGTATCTCAGTTGCCACACTCTGCCCAATAATTGAGCCAGGCTGGGGACTACCTGGCATTGAAGATTCCACAGTTAAAGTACAGTGTACAAAGTTCAATTTGCAGCATTTGGCCAGCCAGAAACGGCCAGTGATTATGTTGTCTAAGGGATGCAGAAGCACATTGTACTGTATTTTTTAAATAGCAGGTCTTCCATCCTCAGACTACATCACAGCTAATTGAGAAACCCTTGTTTCGCTAAGAGGAGTCACCAAATCCAATGACAATGACACATTGTGGTTGTGACTGGTTCCCATGAATAAGTTAAGATTAAAAGGCCCATGATGTAACTAGACATTTTTTAATAGAATAGAATAGAGTTTTATTGTCATTATGCATATGCAAAATATGCACAACGAAATTAGAGTGCTGTTCCACTACACACTCTAAGCATTAAAACATATAAAACACCATACAAAATATTAAAAACTCTTAAAATTGCTTACAAAATTTAAAACACTACTTAAAACTGATTAAGATAGTGCTAAAACTGTCGCATTTAGCTTGGATACCGCTCTGTGATAAAAACTGTTCTTTAGTCTATTTGTCCTTGACCTAAGAGTCCTGTATCTCCTGCCAGACGGCAACAGTTCAAAAAATTGGTAGCCAGGATGCGAAGGGTCTCTCAAAATTCTAGATGTCTTCCTTGAGCACTGGAGTTGTATACTTCTTCCAAAGGAGGAAGAGGACAGCCCACTATCCTCTCAGCAGTGTTTATGACCCTCTGGAGTGCCCTTCTATCTGCCACTGTGCAACTGGAAAACCAGACACAGAGGCAGTAAGTGATAAGCCCCGGTAGAAAAACAGTTTCTTAGACAGTTGTTCCCTCCTGATCTCAGAAGATATAATCTCTGTTGGGCCTTCTTAACCAGTGCTTCAGTGTTGGCACTCCAGGTCAAATCCTCCTGTAGAATAACTCCTAAGAACCTACTGTCCGTCACCTGCTCTACACAAACTCCATCAATAATCAGGGGCTGAGTGTCTGATTTCCTTTTTCGATAGTCCACTATAAGTTCTTTGGTCTTGTTGATATTTATTATCAGATTGTTGGTTCTGCACCACCGTGGCAGCCGATGCACCTCCTCTCGGTAGGCTGACTCGTCTCCACCAGAGATGAGTCCCACTACTGTTGTGTCATCGGCAAACTTGATGATTTTATTTTCAGGATGAGTATGAGTGCAGTCAGAGGTGTAAATACTAAACAATAGTGGGCTCAACACACAGCCCTGTGGAGTACCCATGTTGAGAGTGAGGGCTGACGACATGTAGTCACCTAATCTGACCCTCTGTGAGCGATTTGATAAGAAATCCATGATCCAGGCACAGATGGAATGACAAAAACCAAGGTCCTTAAGTTTAGATATCAGCTTGTGAGGTATAATTGTATTGAAAGCAGAGCTAAAGTCCACAAAGAGCATCCTTACATAGGTCCCCGCAGCTTTTGTGCAATATCTATAGCATCTTCCGTGGATCTATTTGCTCTGTAAGCAAACTGATATTTATCAAATGTGCCTGGGAGGCAAGAGATGATATGCTGGTGGACTAATCGTTCCAGAGACTTCATTACAATGGAGGTAAGTGCTACAGGTCTATAATCATTTAAGCTGTTAATAGATGGCTTCTTTGGCAGTGGAACAATAATGGAGGCCTTCAGACAAGATGGAATAGTTGACTGGGCTAGAGACCGGTTAAAAATTTCAGTAAAAACTCCAGCCAACTGGTCTGCGCACTCCCTAATCACCCAACCAGAAATGCCATCAGGTCCTGCAGCTTTCCTCGGGTTCACAGTTCTCAAGATGTTTCTCACTTCCCACGTTTCAACAAGAAGGAAGGGGCTAAACTGTGCTGATGGCTGTAATGTAAATACCTCTGTTTGTTCTGTCTCAAACCTAGCAAAAAAATTGTTCAGTTCTTCAGCCAAAGAAGCATTTCCAGCAGAAGGGGCAGCATAATTAGATCTATAACTAGTGATTTGCTGAACCCCTTGCCACATTTGCCTCACATTATTATTACTGTAAAAACAAGCCTCAATCTTCTTCTTATAATCCACCTTTGCTTTTTTAATGCCTCTTTTGGCTTTTGCAGAGATTTGAAATTTTTTGGTTAACTTTCCTCAGCTGTGCAGCAAAAGCTTTGGACTCAGAGCAAAATAGCTACTAGATCCCAGATAGTCCACCCCTTTCCTCATTATTAACTGGCATTTACATTTTCACTTATTCAGTAATGTGTGTGTGTGTGTGTGTGTGTGTGTGTTGTGTCATTACAGTCATTACTGACTCTTCGTGACTCCATATTCATGAAGTTTTCTTGGCAGGAATACTGGAGTGGTTTGCCAGTTCACCTACTCCAGTTATTCAGTAATGCCTCATACTTATTCAGTGTGAGACATTAAGTATGAGAGTGTTCCATTTACTTACTAATGTGAATATATCAATAACAAATTAGCTATCAAGCGAATAACTAATGACTGTTATTAACAGCTCTGCTTCTTGTGTACCCTGACAGACATTTTCTACCAATCACAATCAACAAATGTTAACAGACTCTCTGAATATGCCTCCATTAACAGACTCTCTGTGGGAAAAGAACTTTCAGCAAAGAGGTGTGGCCTTTTTAGAACGTTGACACAGGTAGAGAACTATTGGTTAATACTGGACAGACTGACATTCACATCAGCCTAAAAAGGCCCCTCCCAATCAAACAAGCTAGTAGGCAGCATGCAAGGTTGCAAGAAACCCCAACAGGAGGGGAACCATTCACCACTGCACTTGCTCAACACTGCACTTACTAATATTAGTTCATAAAAGTAAAAGGCATTTATTTTGGCTTCACATAATCCATGCACTTGCTTAGTAATATAAATACAGAAATGGGGCTGGAACCATTTAATATCTTGGGATGAAATGCACAAACGCCACCCTTTCGGACAATGATGGAAATCTCTGCTAATTCCATCTGACAAAACAGGAGATGCCGTGCCTGGAAGGAGTGTAGTTGCAATCACATTTGGCCCTTACTATTGGGTTAGCTGGGGGATTCATAAGGCTTTATGGATGGGGGCGGGAGGAGATCGGATTCATAAGCATTTTGAAAAAGCAAATCACTGCTATGTTTGACATTTCTGACAAATGACGGTGTATCCCCGAAATGGTATTCTCTTAAGGGGAAGAAAGAAAGGCATGCTTGCTTGCTTGGTAACAGCTCTTTTTTTTTTAAGGTGAAATGTTTCAAGCTCTATTTTGCATTTTCATTCTCCCTCCCAGTTGAATCCAATCCAAGCTGGAGCCCTCTCAATGTTTTTGAACTTCAACCACCAGGGAGTGGGGGCAGATTATGGTTGTAATATAAAACATCTGGACAACACCTGGTTGGGGAAGACTGCCTCCTGCCATTTGGTGATTTTGACACCTTATGTGTTTGGAGAAAAATGAAAACGGAACTGGTTCAGAATGCAAAGTCTCAAAAATCAACCCTGTTCTCTTCTGATGATAAGCAATTTGTGAGGACTTTCTGTGGTGTTGAGTCAATTCCAATTTATGGTTACCCTTGTAGGGTTCTCAATGTATGTGAGATATTTTAGGTGTGAGTTTACCAGTTCTTCTTAATTATACTACCTTAAGGTCAGAAGTTTCTCCCAGAAATGGCCATGCTGTCACAAAGCATCACCAAAAGAATAGCAGACAGCAAAACACAGGGGAATGTTCTTACACAGTCTGAAGATTCTAAGTGGGTGAACACAAAAAATGTAAAGACTTCATCTAATTCATATTCAGTTATTGCAGTCATTATTGTAGAGCAGGGCAACTTATATAAAAGATAGCAATTAGACAGCAAAGCACTGCTCAGGCAAAATCCATATTTGAATGTATTTTCATCTGTGTAGACTTTTCATTTCTCTCAGTCTGCAAAGTTGTAGATTTTAAGGGTGTACCAAAAATATGGCCAGAGATCCCACCACTACCCCTCCATTCTATTGATGAAAGTCAGTCATTCAGTATAAGGAGTTAATAGGATGCAAATTCCTAGTCCTCATCCAAGGAGATATTAAAACAGGGAATGAAGAACACTGCAGAAATGACAGTCTTTCAGACAATGTATTCTGAACATAGTTTAGCACCAAAGGACTGATATCCATTAAGACTCCAGCATTGAATATGCTTCTTGTAGATGTAAGTGCATATTAAAAATGCCTCTTCTACAGGACTGAGTGCCTGGCTAGCACACAAAATATGGGAGTTATGGAGAACTGCAATTGTTAGTAGCACAAAGAAGTGCTTGAAAGCTATTGATAAGTTTAGGATAGCTTTGCAATAATTCATCATTGGACAACATTCTTTTGAATTATGAAATCAAGCTCTTTAGCATTCGATAGACTTAGTCCAGGGTAAATGAGTACTGGATTAAGTGCTCCAATCAAATTTCTACTCCATTTCAAGTAATCCACATTTTCCAGATGGAATTCATTTTTAAGAAGATTTATTAGATTGTAAACACATGCAAAAATGTTTTGAATTTAATGATTTTTTTCTAAAGGAACCCCACTGAGTTCAAGAATTCTCCATCATCCTTGCACCCTTTGCACTCAACCTATCTCCCTACATACAGAATGAGTAATCTCCTTTAAAAGAAACTGCAATATTTGAAGCAACTTTTCAGATTTAAGGCATGTTTATTTGACTAAAAACTCTCTCTGCCTCCTCAACAATGTTCGATGTTAAGACCAAGCAAAGCAATATGTGGTGCTGCTTCTTTCATCCCCCCCCCCAGGCATCCCACTATCCCTTTTAGCCACCAACTAGGTTTCATCCATATTCAGCATCAGCAAGGAAGTGCTCTCCAGGCATCCAAAACAACACATCCAGGTACCAGTTTGTGATTTGATTAACCAACTTAATCCCATTAGAAACTGATCTTCTAAACAGCAGGAAAACTGCTGACAAAATGCCAACTGGAACATTAAAATTCCACTCGTGGATGGAATTTAATATCACATTTAGCTGCAATGCTGCTAGCACATTGTGAGTGTTTGTATTTTGCTATCAGCGGTGTTCTGAACATAAAGGAAAATGCCAGAAGATTCCCCAACATAATCCATAATCTGTTTATGAATAGGGGGGGGGGGGAGACACTGTTTTCAACCAAGGTCTTTGTATAGTTCTTTTCTAGCTCTGTCCTATTGATTGCCAGCATTTCTCCTCATTCGGCTGCACAAGATGGGAGAGCTGATAAGAAGTGGGCCTCCATTGTGATGATCAGCGTTCCATAGGTAACAAAAGACACTGTGAACAAAAAATTGTTTTCCAGTAGTTTCAGAAAATTTTGTTTCTTTGGAATATAGGTCCCCAAATCTCACTGCCCACTTTCCAGTGTCCAATCCCCATAAATGGGGAGAAACAGGCAGAGAAAGTAAGACAATAACCACAAGTGCAATATTTCCATAAAGAGTTGCTGCTCCTGAACTGATCTGCTGGATTTTACTCCAAATAATTTATAAATAAATGAAAGCAGTGAGTCAATGAGTCAAGTGGAATACCAGTAGCAAAATACAGACAGTGAGCTCTGTGTTTTTAACCTCGCAGAGAGAAGAACAAAACATCAGCCTGGGACAACAGGAGGAGAATAACACTAATAAGGTAGGACACTAGCCAAGGACACTGTGATTAATATCAGGAGCTCAGACTGCTGATTAGGTTATCTCGCAAGTGCCTTTTTGAAGTCACTGAATTTCTAAATTAAGTCACTTGTGCTTTGCAAGACAACTTGGTGAAGATAATGTTGTTCTGCCCTTAGAGGAAGCCATTGATGTAGAGGTTAATTTAGAAGTGTAGATGCTAGAAATGGGCACAAAACAAAAAACTGAAAAGCTGTTTTGTTGTTTCATTACGTAATGAATTACTTTGTTACATAATGAAACGGCAGGATGAGTTTTGTCAAAAAATGAAACAAAATGCCATTGTTTTCCTTTAGGAATGAAACCATTTGTCCTAGAGGAAATGGCAAGGGAGCTTCCTCAAGCTCTTCCCTGTAAGCACCCCAAATTTGGAGATGTTTGGGGCTCAGGGGGATGAATTATTACTCTTTCTAATTGATTGAAACAGGATTTGGAAGCCAAGCCCGTGGTGGTGCTAATTGCTCACCCACCGGGGGGGGGGTGTTTTTGGAGTTTCCCAATTCAATTAGAAATATTTTCCTACTGGCACCCAATTTGGAGCTTAATAACTCAGCCCCCTGAGCCCCAAACCTCTCCAAAGTTCAGGCACTTACAGGGAAGAGCTGGAGCAAGATCCCTGGGCAGTTTTGGTGCCTCTAGGACCCAGGGGAGTATACCATTTTGTTTTGTAATGAAACTACTTTAAAAATTCATTACAAATGAAATGAAATAAATTCTATTAAAGAAATGAAACAAAATGAAATGGTATATTTCCCTTTTGTGCCCATCTCTAGTGGGTGCTATTCATGACAGCTGTCAAGCCCCATACACAGAGCACACACACAAACTGGGTTCAGTTCTTTGCCAAGATCTTTAGTAGAAAGCCAGGCAAGTTCAAGTCCTTTGCTACAATCAAGTGCCAGATAAATAACAGAATCCACCTCCCAGCAATTAACAGTCCAAGTCAAAACCAGAATATCTCACAGAAACCAGATGCCAAACCCAAGGGAACAGATCAAGCTGTTGTCCAGGAAGCCAGTCCAAAATCAGAAAACAGAGCCAAGGTCACAGACAGGAACATGGTTGCAAGTTCAAATGACGCGTTGCTCCCACAGAGAGTTCAAGGTGAGCTTACCAGCTTTATCCCAAAACAGGGAACACACCCTTCTGGAAAAGCTTCTGCTAGTACTCAGGGCTTCCCGACCTGATTCCCCGTCTAGCATCAAAGACCCTTTCCCTAGCTCTCCTGGTAGCACATCTTTGCAGAATCCTGCTCATAGCCCTTCTAGGGGGAGAAGAAATGTTTTCAGCTGAGTCATCAGATCCAGCTGCCTGCTGACTTGAGCTGCAAGGCTCCTCCAGCAGCTCTTCACCATTTAACCCCTCAGAGTCAGGTTCTATGACAGGCAGGCTCCTGGCACTATCCCCCTCCCCATGGTCCCCCTATCAGGGTACCTGTCATGGAATTGTTGAACCAACTCAGGAGCATGCAAGTTGGACGCAGGTTCCCATGACCGATCTTCAGGTCCATAACCTTCCCAGTCTACCAAATACTGCAATCCTCCACGGTGTGTTTGAGAATCCAAGATTTTACGGACTTCATATTCTTCTTCTCCTTCTACTAAAATCGGTGGAGGAGGTTCAGGAGTCGGTGGTTGGTTGGGGTCAGGGCCTGCAGCTGGAACCAAGAGGGATCGGTGGAATACTGGATGAATATGAAGGGAATCAGGTAGTTGCAGACGAAAAGCAATTGGATTGATTTGTTCTAAGATGGGATAAGGACCGATGAACCGAGGATCTAGTTTTTGGGATCACCCAGGATGTCTCAGGTATCGAGTAGCCAAACTTTCATGCCTGGATTTAACTGTGGTCCTTCCTGTCTTTTCTTGTCAGCTGCTTTCTTATATACTTCCTTAGCATGGTCAAGTTGGTCTCGCAATAATTCCTGAATGCCATGGAGTTCTTGAATGTATGCATCCGCAGCTGGCACAGAGGTGGAAGGAAGGGTAGTTGGGAAATACCGAGGATGATAACCATAATTAGCCATGAATGGGGTCCGGCGAGTGGAAGAATGTACAGCATTGTTATATGCAAATTCAGCTAAAGCTAACAAATCCGCCCAGTTATAAAGTGTTCTGCTTATATACCGCCCCATACCACTACAAGTAGTCGTTATCTTGTTGGTAGCATGTATAACAGCGTAAATATTGTTCTAAGGTGGCATTAGTGTGCTCCTTCTGACCATCTGACTGGGGGTGGTAAGCTGATTACAGGTGAACTTGTGTTCCTAGTGTCTTATGCATTGCTTGCCAGAAGCAGGAGGTGAATTGTGGCCCACGATCCGAAATGAGGTGTGCAGGTAAACCATGAAGTCTGAAGAGGTGTTGCAAGTAGTGATGAGCTGTTTCTGATGTGGTAGGGGGTTTAGGACAAGGAACAAAATCGGCCATTTTGGTGAACAAATCCACGAAGACCAGGATGCAGGTAAACCCCTTTGAGCGAGGAAAATAAGTGATGAAATCTAAGGAAACAGCATTCCAGGGACCAGGGGGTGTTGGCAAAGGATGCAACAGACCCAAGGGTTTGGTCACAACATCCTTTGCCCGCCGACAAACTTCACAGGAACCCACGTATCGGGCAACATCAGCACGGACATGTGGCCACCAGAACTCCCTTGTGAGAAGATGCAGGGTTTTGTAAAGTCCAAAGTGCCCAGCAGGTAAAGAGTCATGTGAGAGATGCAACACCTGGTTACGAAGAGGACCACCAGGAACATATAACTGCCCTCGATGTAATAAATAACCCTTGTTGTGCAGAAAACTCTCCATGATTCCCATTCTGGAGTTCCTGAAGATGTTGCTGAGTCCATGAATCGTGAGCTTGAGATTCACAGATTTCTTCTGCCAAGCTGAGACATGGATTCGTGGCTGCAAACACAGAGGGAGGCAAGATGGGCACCACTAATGTCTCTTTCGCAGGCGCTGCATACTCAGGTTTTCTGGATAATGCATCAGCTTTTTTAGTTCTGAGCCTCAGGAATGTACTTGATCTGGTAATCGAACCGGGAAAAGAATAATGACCACCGGATTTGTCGCTGAGTCAATCACTGGGCTGTTTGTAGATGTTCAAGGTTTCGATGATCAGTCAAAACTTGAACAGGGTATCGAGCTCCCTCGAGGTAATGCCTCCATACATCAAAAGCCGTCTTGATGGCCAGCAGTTCACGCTCCCAGATAGTATAATTCTTCTCTGCAGGTTTTAACTGTTGTGAGTAATAAGCACAGGGATGCGGGGTTTGGGAGGGATCATCCTGTTGAGATAGCACTGGTCCCAGAGCAACGCTAGATGCGTCAGACTCCACTATAAAGGGTAATTGTGGATCAGGATAACGGAGCAAGGGTTCCGAAGTGAAGCGGGTTTTCAAAGTAGAGAAAGCCTCTTCTGCTTCTGGAGTCCACCGGAAAAGCTCTTTGGGCCAAAGGAGACGGTTTAAAGGTGCAGCAATGTCAGCGTAGGCAGGAATACACTGGTGATAGTAATTGGCAAAACTGAGGAACCATTGCAAATCCTTACGGTTTTGTGGTTGCCGCCAGAACAACACAGCTTTTACTTTCTTAGGGTCCATGTGGATTCCCTGGGGAGAAATAATATGCCCCAGGAATTCACCTTCCTTAATGTCGAACTCACATTTTTCCAGCTTAGCATATAGTCCGTTTTCCTGGAGACTCTGCAAGACCTGACGAACATCTTGAACATGCTGAGCTGGGTCAGCAGAATAAATCAGGATATCATCTAAATAAATGACCACACAACGATCTAATAGATCATGGAAAATGTCATTCATCATCCGCTGGAATACACTGGGTGCGTTTGTCAGTCCAAAAGGCATTACTAAATGTTCATATTGACTGTACCAGGTTCGAAACGCGGTTTTCCATTCATCTCCTTTACGGATACGCACCAAATTATACACCCCACGAAGGTCCAGCTTGGTATAACACTTTGCCTCTCTTAACCGGTCCAAAAGTTCAGAGATTAGGGATAAAGGGTACCGGTCCCAAATAGTGATCTTGTTTAATGCCCAGTAATCATTTCAAGGATGACGCTCCCCTCCCTTCTTCTTTACAAAGATCACCGGTGCGGACAATGGCGATTTGGAAGGGCGTATAAACCCACGTTGAAGGTTCTTGTCTAGGAAAGCCCTCAAAGCTTCTAACTCAGGATCGGACATAGGATAGACTCGTCCCACAGGGAGGGGTGCCCCAGGTATCAGATCAATGGCACTGTCATAGGGCCCGTGCGGAGGTAACTTGTCAGCCCCCTTTTCCTCAAATACATCCACAAAGTCTTGGTATACCTGGGGCAAGACAGGGTCAGATGTAGCATGGGCAGCTGCCAGGATGGTAGAAGAATTTTTCTTTGAGCAAGGAACCTTGAAGTACAATTCCCCTTGCACCCAATCCACCAGTGGATTGTGAGCTCGCAACCAGGAAAGTCCCAAGACAAGAGGAAACCGGGGCATCCGAGTTACATTAAAGCAAATCTGCTCATTGTGGTCCATTACCTGAAGAGTATGTGGACAGGTTTCCTGAGCTATCGGCCCAGAACGAAGTAACCGACTCTCAATGGATTCTACCAACAAAGGAGTTTCCTTGTTCTTTACTGGAATCCAATGGCACCGCACAAACCCAGCATCCACAAAGCAGTGAGCTGCCCCAGAGTCTACCATAGCATACACAGGTACTTTCCGGCCATCAGGAAGCCCTAGAGTTACAGGTACCAGGAAAGGTCCTTGGGGTGTGATGGTATTGTCTGGGAACCCTTCAGTATGCTCCATTCCTGTGGGTTCCTTCCAGGATGGAGCTGCCCTTTTACTGCTGAAGAGGTAGCAGCACTTACTGATGAGCGCTTCAAAGGGCAACTGGAAGCGAAATGTCCTCCTCCTCCACAGTACAGGCAGAGATTATGAGAGTGTCATCTTGCCTTTTCCTCTGGGATGAGGCGTGGTCGAGCAGCTCCCAGTTGCATAGGTTCTGGATCCATTCTGTGGGCTTTACCAAATTGCAGATTAGGCACACCTGGCAGAGGTTGCTGGTTGTAGTTCTTGCCTTGGGAGAGGCGACGGCTTTCCAGGCGTCCATCTATCCTGAGACACAGGGTAATGAGTTCCTGTAACATGCTTGGTTGTTCCACCCTAGAGAATTCATCAAGCACTTCATCTCCCAATCCTTCCATATACTGAGAAATCAGTGCCGGTTCATTCCAATTCAGATCCTGTGCTATCAAACGGAACGCAGTGGTGTAGTCAAACACTGAATCTTTGCCCTGTTTCAGAGCTCTGAGTCTCCTGTTGGCAGTAGCAGCCTGTACAGAGTTCTGAAAAGCTGAAGAAATGTGATTCAGGAAAGCCTGATAATTATCCAGTAGAGGTGAAGCACTGAGGAGTAGAGGAGTAGCCCATTTAGCCACCTGTCCTTTCAACAAACTGATGATAAAGCAGACCTTAGACCTCTCAGTAGGAAATTCTTGAGCACGCACCTCAATAAACAGCTTGCATTGAGCCAAGAATGCAGGGAATTCCTCTAACTTCCCTTCAAACTGGTCAGGAGGCAGCAAAGGGCAATGGGGCTGCAACCCAGCCAGTGCTGGAGCTGCTGCAATTGAGTAATTGCCTGAGACAAAAGCAGCACTTGGTTTTGCAAAGCTGCCAACGGTGTCATCCCAACAGCCCCCTCCTCTTCCATTCTGCTTGAAGAAGTGTGGGTGTGTGCAAACTGTCAAGCCCTGTACACAGAGCACACACACAAACAGGGTTCAGTTCTTTGCCAAGATCTTTAGTAGAAAGCCAGGCAAGTTCAAGTCCTTTGCTACAATCAAGTGCCAGATAAATAACAGAATCCACCTCCCAGCAATTAACAGTCCAAGTCAAAACCAGAATATCTGACGGAAACCAGATGCCAAACCCAAGGGAACAGATCAAGCCGTTGTCCAGGAAGCCAGTCCGAAATCAGGAAACAGAGCCAAGGTCACAGACAGGAACGTGGTTGCAAGTTCAAATGACTCATTGCTCCCACAGAGAGCTCAAGGTGAGCTTACCACCTTTATTCCAAAACAGGGAACACACCCTTATTTCTGGAAAAGCTTCTGCTAGTACTCAGGGCTTCCCAACCTGATTCCCCATCTAGCATCAAAGACCCTTTCCCTAGTTCTCCTGGTAGCACATCTTTGCAGAATCCTGCTCATAGCCCTTCTAGGGGGAGAAAATATGTTTTCAGCTGAGTCCTCAGACCCAGCTGCCTGCTGACTTGAGCTGCAAGCTCCTCCAGCAGCTCTTCACCATTTAACCCCTCAGAGGGTGTTTATACACGACCCCTAAACTCCGGGGCAAATGGCTCCCAGCTCCGGAGCTTAAAAATGTTTACCCACCAGCTCCAGGGTTAACAGGAAATTAAGTGCGACCCCACCCACTTTAGCGCGTCCCAGCGCAGCTTTCAGGTACCTGCTCTTTGGAGGTGAAAATTATTTGATCCGGTGTAAGGATAGTGAGTGCGGGGCTCTCCTTGCTTCTGTTTGTTTTTTTTGGCTCCCACCCCTTTAAGAGCTACTTTTACAGAGACGAGAGGCAGAATGAGGTGAGTGGCATGCTTTTCTTTCTCTTTTTCTCTCTCCCCTCACGCAGCCAGCAGCCAGGAAGTGCAGAGGGGGGTGGGGACACAGGAAGAGCGACGAACCCCTAAGATCTCTGGTCCGAATTTAAGTGACCAGCGGATCTTAGGGGTCGTGTAAAAAGACCCAGAGTCAGGTTCTGTGACAGGCAGGGTCCTGGCAACAGCTCCTATAACTGCCACCACACTGTAATGAGAGGCCCAAAATAGAAGCAGCTGGATTAGAATGTAAGAACAAATCTTTTGTTGTGGACAGGAAAGTGGGCAATGGTTCCTAAATGCCAATTCAAGGTAAAACTCAATGGCAACAGGGATAGCAATTAGAGATGGGCACGACTTAGCGGAATTCCCATTTCCATTTCCGTTACTCGTTTCCGTTACGCAATGGAAACGGTAACGGGAATTACTCCGCCAGAACTCGAACTCGAACCGACTAAAGAATAATTGGGTCTGATTTGTCGTGGTCGTTCCTGGCATCGCGGCGATCCCGCAATGCCAAGCAGCACAGAAAAAAGTTTTTAAAAGTTAAAAAAAAAATCCCGATTCCCGGCCCTAAAAGCAGGTGAAAACTGTCTGAGGGCACCTACCAGGCCAGAAGGGTGTTTTATTTGGGGGAGTTTCCCCGCCCCCCTCTCCTTGGCTAGTGCTACTGCTGCGCTGCTGGTACCAGGTGGGGGGGCATCGTCTCGTCTGCCTTTGCCATGCGGTGTGCGGGTGGGGGGATCCAAAATGGCAACCACATTTTTTTTTTGAAATCGTGGTCCAAAAACCCACCAAAGAACCACAGAAACATGAGAAAATTAGCTATTTTAAATGCTTGAATTTTTACAGTAGCAGCAGTGGGTTTGTCTTGCCAAAATATGTCTCCATTTATTTTATTTTATTTTATTTTATTTTATTTTATTTTATTTACACCTGCGCATTCGCAATGATGGGCTTGCCCATGGGAGTAGACCATGCAAATTTTTGGAGCCATTCCACCAATAGCATGGCCAGGTTTTGGAGACTGTACCAGGCTGGGAGGGCGCATCTATTTGCCATGCAGTGCGGGGGGATCTAAAATGGCGACCGCAATATTTTTTTAAATTGTGGTCCAAAACCCCACCAAAGCACCACAGAAACATGCGAAAATTAGCTATTTTAAATGCTTGAATTTTTACAGTAGCAGCAGTGGGTTTTTCTTGCAAAAAAAACGTCTCCGTTTATTTTATTTTATTTTATTTTATTTTATTTTATTTTATTTTATTTTTTTACAACTGCACATTTGCAATGATGGGAGTGGACCATGCAAATTTTCCACCAATCGCATGGCCACTTGGCCAGGTTGACCACAGAGACATCTGGGATGTGCCAATCAGGCATAAACAGCCCACTAACCGTAGCCCGAACCTGAACCCGAACCCTAAGCCTAACCCATACGCCAGTACACTGTCCTTCTAAGTGGGTCAGAGAGGCACCCAGAGGTGCACCCCAATACTCACCCTAACCTCACCCGTAACAAGCCTAACCCTATCCCTTGCGCTAACCCGTCTTAACCCTAAACCAGATCTACTTGCATTGCACTACAGGCAAGTACATTTCCCTTGGAGCAGGTGCAAAGAGTCTGCCAGTCCATCACTTGTGGCTCTGGCTGACTCCTGCAGCAGCATTTGTGTGTCATGCAAACCATGTCTGCAAGTGCTGCCTGACTGTGTCTCACCGACTGTTGCAGGGAAGGCACCCCAAAGAGGGGTGCCTCTGCCAGTCTGCTGCGTCTGCAATATGAATATCCATAGCATATGGCTATGCATGCCCTTTTGTAGCAGCGCTGGCGGGTGAGGATAGGAGGCACCCACCACAGAGAGGTGCCTCCAGGAGCCCGCTACCCCCCCAAAAAAAACCAGTACTAACGACAAACGAAAAAATGAAAAACGAAACGACAAATATTTGTGAAATTTCGCGAAAAACGGAAACGAGCCGAAACCGGCTGCCTCCGACACACGACAACTCGAAAACGTCATTTTCCCTAGTCGTGTCCATCTCTAATAGCAATATAATGTATTTTTGGATAAGAAATGACTCTAAGGCCATCATTTTCAACAGAGGCCATATGGACCACAGGGAGGTCATGATACATTTGAAGGAGGCCACAGACTAGAAACAATTATTTGCACTACTCCTCTTATATGGTTTGTGAAGTGCCTTAGATCCTATATTTCGGTTTATATGTCTTTCATATTGTGTTTATGGCCATGCCCAAAAAATAGCTTGAGAACGGCTGCTCTAAACTTAAGCTCTTATTTGTTGCCCAATAAATTCTTCATTCAACCATGATTTGGGATTTTGCTCATGTACCACTTGGATGGTGCTCCTCTTTCACAAAATAAGAACTGTTTTTTCCAAATAAAAAAATAAATGAAAATCTGGGATGTGGTTTTGTTTTCAGGATTCAGAATGTATTTTTCCTTGTAAAGTGCATTTCCACTTTTGAAAATAAATGCCTGAGAGCTATTCTTTGTAACACATTCACTTTTTCATCACTGTTCTCTAGTTGGGCCTTTGAGGAAAAGATTCCTCATTGTCTTTCAAGGAGTCTTATGACCAGACCTTCTCAATGATGTGAATAGTCACTATGAATCCTGTCTTATCCAATGGATGGTTGGCGTGTTATGATAATAAGAAAGACAGAATGAGGGAGCAGCGAAAAGAAAGGGAGGGAGAAAGTGAACCACAGCTGTCAGCTATTTTATGTTCAACTCTAGTTTCCTTAAGGGGTTTCAAACTGTCATGATGATCAAAGGCTTGGCACTTATGGCAGCCCCTAGGCAGCAAAGGGAAAGCAACACTTATCTGTTTAGTATCTTCTTTATCTGAAGAACCCTTAATCTAGAGGTGGTGTATAACCCTCATCTTAACAGCATTTCCATATTGGAAATAAAACATACCGGCAAATGGACGCCTTGTCACAAATATGCACTTTTCCTGCATCAGCAGGCATGAGGTGATATGAAATTATAGCTCAATATAGCTAAGACAGCTACTGCTTTTGCAAGTAGGGATGAGAGCCCATCCTCCAGTCTCAGCATGGAAGTAAAGCAAAACATGACACCATTTTGGGGTTCCCCTAATCTCTGAAACAGCCCTTACCCGATAGATACTGAAGCTGAAACTTTCCATCATTACTAATTTTTTACATACCACTCAGCTAAACCTACTACAGTGGACTCTCGTATAACAAACAGTTTGTATAACATAAAATCTGTACAACATAAAAAAATTCAGACATAGGGGAAATTTGCAAATGTGAAGAGTTCCCCAGTGCAGATAGATATTCATGCTGATCATTACAGAATGGGACAAGTCAACTCAGGTAAGGGCCTTGCCTATGTCTTAATGAGCATGGGATATAAGCATTGCTCATGAATAGACATGGGCACGACCAGAAAAAATGATGTTTCGAGTTTTCGTTTGTCAGAACGGGTCCGTTTCGGGTCGTTTCCGTTTGTCATGAAATTTTTCAAAAATTTGTTGTTTCGTTTGTCATTTGTCGTTTGTCGTTTCCACCACGATTTAGCGCGATTTGACTTCCCATCCCAGAGCATAGGGACGCCCCGCAATCAGGGCCGTCGCTAGGTGTTTTTGCGCCCTAGGCGGTGGGCGGGGTGGGTGGCGGGTGGCAGGGGGGAGGTGCGGGCGGGCGGCAGTGGCGGGGGGCCATGGGTGGGCAGCGGCTGCGGGCGGGCGAGTGGGCGGGCGGCGGCGCAGGCTGCAGGCAGGTGGTGGCACGGGTGGACGGGCGGGCGAGTGGGCAGTTAGGATATCACTTAGGATAGAGGTTCTGTTCTTGGCTTGCACCCCAAATGTGTGTGTGTGCAAGCAAATTGAGGTTGGGAAAATAGAAAATAAATGGTAGTATATAATATATTTTTAAAATAAATCCACACCTCCCACTCCCAGTCGAACCTCCCCCTTTATCCAATATCAGAAAAAAATCCTCACAAACTGCCAGAGAAGAAATAAAGAATAAACTGCTATTCCCTTCAGCAGACAAAGCTGCAGGGAATCAAAGAAATTATTTTCTAAATTCAATTCTCTCCCTTCCTCCCTAACTTAAATCCTAAAGCCTCCAGCCTCCCTCCTCAATCTCGATCAGATCACACCGGCACCAGCAGCCAGCCCTCCTCCCTCAACCACATCCATACACCCGACTGCGATTTCTGGAAGGTGCCTCGGCTTTTTATGCCCTCTGAGACATCCAGAAGTGTCAGTCAAAAACTTGGCGATGCCATTGGTGGAATGGTTCAAACAATTTGCATGGTCCCATCCCATGCCCAGCCCAAATGGGCAGGCCTAAAAAAAATAAATAAATAAAATAAAATAAAATCAATACGACATTTTATTGCTATAAAAAACCCACTGCTGCTACTATTAAAATTCAGGCATTTAAAATAAATAAATTCCACATGTTTCTGTGGTGATTTGGTGTGTTTTTTTACCACGATTTCAAAAGAAAAATTGCAGTCGCCATTTTGGATCCCCACCCCCCACCACATGGCATGGCAAGACGACAAGGATGACCCCCCCCCAGCCTGGTGCAAGCAGCCCAGGACAGGAGAAGAGGGGGGGAAGGCCGGGGACCCCTTTGGTAGGTGGCAAAGCCTCAGACAGGCATATTTTTGCCTGCTGTTTTGGCTGGGAGTCAGGGTTTTTAAAAAAAAGCTTTTAAAAACTTTTTCTGTGCTTCGCATTGCGTGATCGCCGCGATGCCACAAACGGAAATGAAAAACCCGACCACATTTTTCTTTTTTCGGTTCGAGTTTGAGTTCTGACGGCTTAATTATCATAACCGAAAATGGAAACGACAATTTCACCGAGTCGTGCCCTTGTCTACTCATGAATAAAACTTTGTATGACTCTAATGTCAAAGATAAGAGTCTGTGTGCACATCCAAAGTCTGGCCATGTCCAAAGCTTGGGAAAGTTATCATTGCCCATGCTGGAGTTCTGGGAATTGTGGAGTTGTAGGCAACTATTCTAGATTATCCATCCATGCTGGGATCTAGAATGAATCTCTCTCTCTCTCTCTCTCTCTCTCTCTCTCTCTCTCTCTCTCTCTCTCTCTCTCTCTCTCTCTCTGTGTGTGTGTGTGTGTGTGTGTGTGTGTGTGTGTGTGTGTGCAGGGAACAGTGATTACCATCCAGCATTACACAATGCAGTAAGGGTGCTTCATGTGATGGGGTTTAGGGGGAGATAAGACCAACACTGATGCTTCAAGAGGGATAAGTGGGGTAGGGAAGCTGTTAGTCCTCTGATGCAAGTAGAAATATAGGCTGGTATATGAGTCCTAGTATCTTTAAGTCTCAAAGAAAAACCTTAGGAGAACTATAATGACCTGAATGGTCAATGTACCATTTCTAACTCTATCAGTTGACTGAATTTTGGGGCTTGTCCGTCACATGTGCTTGTAGTACCAACAATGCATAAACAGTTGCATGATTGTGTTCTGTCTATTGTTAAGAACTTAGCCAGCTGGTTGGATAGTCCAGTGAGTTGAGTATCTGGCTGCAGAGCCAGAGGTTGGGAGTTCAATTCCCCACTGTCCTTCCTGGAAGAAAAGCCAGCCTATGTAGCCTTGGGGAGTCCCCGGGTGGCCTCCAGAAGAAAGGAATGGTAAACCACTTCTGAGTACTCTCTAAAGCAGGCATGTCCAAAGTCCATCCCAGGGGCCAAATGTGGCCCAATTTAAAGTTCTGAGTGTCCCTCAGGTTCTTCTTCCTGCCGGCTCAGCCTGTCAATCATCCCCACTGGCCGGCCCTTCCCTGTGCTGGCTAGAGATATCAGCTTGCAGTTTTATAGTTTGCATGTCCTTCCTGCCTCCATCCATCCCCTCAGCCACCCGTCCTGCCTACCCGCTCCTGGCTCTGTTGCTGCAGCGTCTTCCCCACCCCTTTGCAAGGGAGGACAGCATATGCGAGCAGTGGTGCATCTTGAGTGTGCATGGGATGATTCCTGGGCCCTGCAACAGCCGCTGGGCCCTTGGGCACCTTGAAACCGGAGCATTTGCAGCTGTTGCAGATACGCACTGACCACGCCCTTTCTCCCCCCTTCAGTCTGAATGGTCGGCCCCCACACATTTTCACCTCGCCAAATCTGGATCTCCTTGCAAAAAGTTTTGACACCCCTGCTCTAAAGCAAAATCAAATCAAAGTGTGCTGCTTATATACTGCCCCATAGTGCTTAAATGATTCTCTGGGCAGTTTACAATGAAATGGGTACTCTACATAGAAAACCGTGACATGAATTACGGGAAGACAACTTGAAGGCACAGAGTTATTAAGAACTTAGACAGGAGTGAGAGAGAATCAGTGAATTCACTTAGCATTATTATTTAATGCAGAGGCATTTATCAAGACTTACTTCTCTGTAGGCATGTATAGGATGGAATTATAAGGATAAGAGAAAACCAAGGATGCTGCTTGTTTCTAGGTCCCATTGCAATAATATTTCTGTCCAGGAATATTCAAGACATGAACCATGGACAAGGAATTCCATAATTGAAAAAGGAATTCTATTTCAACCTGGTCAGCTTACCTGGGAATAATGGGCACTGAACCCAGCCTGAGACATTTCCATTTCAAAAGAGGCTGCCAATTGGTCTTTTGTGGCTGTAAAATAGCAT